>OY740785.1:108008473-109208473 GCA_963514005.1 Raja brachyura
TGTGTGTGTGTGTGTAAAACTATAAACAGACAAATAAATAGACAATGATACGACCCGATCAGTAAGAAATCTAAGTTAAAATATAGAAACAAGGAACTGCAGATGCTGGTTTATACCAAAGATAGACACAAAGTCCTGGAGTAACTCAATGGGCCATGCAGCGTCCCCGGAGAAAAGGGAATAGGTGACATTTCGGGTCGAGACCTCCGATTCCTTTTGGAAGTATGCTTAAGTCACATTGTATTTTAAGGCGTCAGAAGAGGTAGCCATGAAATAAAGAGATCGTCCATGTGAAATATAATCCCGCGTTTTCCTGTCCCACACTTTTGTGGATTTAAAAGGAAAAGTGAACTTTTTTTTTAAGAGTCTTCCTTGTTCTTCCTTGTTGCTGTCCTCTCACGGATCCTGGCAGCGCTGAATAACCGAAGATATTTGGCTAGTGGAGTGTCTTACACAAGAACATGCCCTTAAACAATAATTAATCTCCCGCCTAAATACGTATTTCAGGAACCGAGAAAATGATCTGTTTAGTTATTTTGATGAACAGATTAGCGACAGGACAAATACTGCTTAATATACTGTTTAATTAAACACAATTGCAACTGGGTTGGTTTATTATTTATTAATTCTCTGTCAAATCCTGGTAAAAAAAATAGCCAAACACCGAACAAAAATGTATATGTTAAATGCAGTCACTTTAATGCGTGTGTTACTGTGCGCTCTTTCCAGTTAATACGTGAACTGAAGAAGGATTTCGGCTCGAAACGTCGCCTATCTCCTTCGCTCCTTAGATGCTGCTGCACCCGCTGAGTTTCTCTAGCCTTTTGTGTACCCTCAACACGTGAACTCATTGTTCTCAGTTTTGGATTGGTTAGCTATTCATTAGTCATTGAGTCACACAGCGTGGAAGCAGGCCCTTCGGCCCAACGTGCTTACACCGACCAACATGTCTCATCTGTACTTGTCCCACCAGCCGGCGTTCGGCTCATATCCCTCTAAACCCCATCCTACCCATGCACCTGTCTAAATGTTTCCCAAACGTTGCAACAGTACCAGCCTCAACTACCTCCTCCAGCAGCTCATTCCATACGCCCACCACCCTTGGTGTGAAAATGTTACCCCTCATGTTCCTATTAAATCTTTCCCCCCTCCCCTTAATCCTATGGTTTTTGATTTCCCTACATTGGGCAAAAGACTGTGCATCTACCCGATTTATTCACCTCATGATTTTATACACCTCTATAACATCACCACTCACCCTCCCGCGCCAAGGAATAGTGTTTTACTGTGTGGATGACTGTATGATTGGACAATGAAACATGGTCATAGAAACATAGAAAATAGGTGTAGGAGTAGGCCAATCCGCCCTTCAAGCCAGCACCACCATTCAATATGATCATGGCTGATCATCCAAAATTAGTACCCTGTTCCGGCTTTTCCCCCATATCCCTTGATTCCCTTAGCCCTAAGAGCTAAATCTAACTCTCTCTTGAAAACAATTGAGTTACACACATAGAGTTAGGACCTTCCTGTAGCGAGGTAGCTAAATAACACTATAATTTAAAAATATGTACAGAACATGCTGAAAATACTTATCAGTGTAGGCAGCAGTTGAGGAGAGAGAAATAGTCCCTGGTGAGAGGTCACCGATCTGATACGTTCTTCCACAGGGGCTGCTTGATCTGGCAAACCTCATATTCCACTGCGATAGACTCAAAGAGTCATGGAGTCTTACAGTGTGGAAACAGGCCCTTCGGCCCAACTTGCCCACACTGGCCAACATGTCTCAGCTACACCAGTCCCTTCTGCCAGCATTTGGTTCATATCCCTCAAAAACTGTACTATCCATGTGCCTGTCTAACTGCTTCTTAATGTCGAAATGCTGCCTGCCTCAACTACCTATACCTCCTCTGGCAGCTTGTTCCATTCTTCCGCCACCCTTTGTGTGGGAAAAGGTAACCCTCAGATTCTTATTAAATCTTTTCCCCTTCACCTAACTTGCAACCCAACGGTATGAACATTCAAAGACGCAAAGTGCTGGACTAACTTAACGGGTCAGGCAGCATCTCTGTAACATTGGATGCTCCAATTTTAGATCCTCCTCTCTTTTTATTCCCTCTTGTTTTATTCCCTCTCTCTTTCCAATTCTCCACTTCTTGCGCACACGCATTCCTCCCACTATTCCAACAAATAGCCTGAAGGTGTTGTATCTCAATGCGAGGAGCATTCGTAATAAGGTGGATGAGTTGAAGGTGCAGATAGCGATTAATGACTATGCTATAGTTGGGATCACGGAGACTTGGCTCCAGGGTGACCAAGGCTGGGAGCTGAACATCCAGGGATATTTAATATTCAGGAGGGATAGATGAAAAGGAAAAGGAGGTGGGGTAGCGTTGCTGGTGAGAGAGGAGATTAATGCAATAGAAAGGAAGGACATTAGCGTGGAGGATGTGGAATCGATATGGGCAGAGCTGCGAAACTCTAAGGGGCAGAAAACGCTAGTGGAAGTTGTGTACAGGCCACCTAACAGTAGTATTGGAATTGGGGATGGCATCAAACAGGAAATTAGAAATGCGTGCAACAAGGGTAACACGGTTATAATGGGTGACTTCAATCTGCATGCAGATTGGGTGAATCAAATTGGCAGGAGTGCTGAGGAAAAGGATTTCTTGGAATGTATGCGAGATAGTTTTCTCAACCAACATGTGGAGGAAACGAGACAGCAGGCTATTCTAGACTGGGTATTGAGTAATGAGGAAGGGTTAGTTAGCAGCCTTGTTGTGCGTGGCCCCTTGGGCAAGAGTGACCATAATATGGTTGAGTTCTTCATTAGGATGGAGAGTGACAAAATTAAGCCAAAAACAAGGGTTCTGAACTTGAACAAAGGTAACTTTGAAGGTATGAGATGTGAATTGGCCAAGATAGACTGGCAGGTGATTCTTAAAGGGTTGACAGTGGATGTGCAATGGAAGGTATTTAAAGACTGCATGGATGAAGTACAAAAATTGTTCATACCAGTTTGGCAAATGAATAAATCAGGGAAGGTGGTGCATCCATGGATAACAAGGGAAATCAGGGATAGTATAAAAACAAAAGATGAGGCATACAAATTGGCCAGAAAAAGCAGCCTACTGGAGGACTGGGAGAAATTCAGAATCCAGCAGAGGAGGACAAAGGTCTTAATTAGGAAAGGGAAAATAGATTATGAAAGGAAACTGGCAGGAAACATAAAAACTGACTGCAAAGGTTTTTATAGATATGTGAAGAGAAAGAGACTAGTTAAAACAAATGTTGGTCCCTTGCAGTCAGAAACAGGTGAATTGATCATGGGGAACAAGGACATGGCAGACTAATTGAATAACTACTTTGGTTCTGTCTTCACTAAGGAAGACATAAATAATCTGCCGGAAATAGCAGTGGAATGGGGGTCAAATAAGATGGAGAAACTGAGTGAAATCCAGGTTAGCCGGGAGGTGGTGTTGGGTAAATTGAACGGATTGAAGGCCGATAAATCCCCAGGGCCAGATAGTCTGCATCCCAGAGTACTCAAGGAGGTAGCCACAGAAACAGTGGATGCATTAGTGATAATTTTTCAAAATTCCTTAGATTCTGGAGTAGTTCCTGAGGATTGGAGGGTAGCTAATGTAATCCCACTTTTTAAAAAAGGAGGGAGAGAGAAAGCGGGGAATTACAGACCAGTTAGTCTAACATCGGTAGTGGGGAAACTGCTAGAGTCAGTTATTAAAGATGGGATAGCAGCGCATTTGGAAAGTGGTGAAATCATTGGACAAAGTCAGCATGGATTTACGAAAGGTAAATCATGTCTGACAAATCTGATAGAATTTTTCGAGGATGTAACTAGTAGAGTGTAGAGTGGATAAGGGAGAACCAGTGGATGTGTTATATCTAGACTTTCAGAAGGCTTTCGACAAGGTGCCGCATAAGAGATTAGCATACAAACTTAAAGCACACTGTATTGAGGGTTCAGAATTGATGTGGATAGAGAACTGGCTAGCATACAGGAAGCAAAGGGTAGGAGTAAACGGGTCCTTTTCAGAATGGCAGGCAGTGACTGGTGGGGTACCGCAAGGCTCAGTGCTGGGACCCCAGCTATTTACAATATATTTTAATGATTTGGACGAGGGAATTCAATGCAACATCTCCAAATTTGCACCAAGCTGGGGGGTATAGTTAGGTGTGAGGAGGATGCTTGGAGGCTGCAGGGCGATTTGGATAGGCTGAGTGAATGGGCAGATGCATGGCAGATGCAGTATAATGTGGATAAATGTGAGGTTATCCACTTTGGTGGCAAAAACATGAGGGTAGACTATTATCTGAATGGTGGCAGATTAGGAAAAGGGGAGATGCAACAAGACCTGGGTGTCATGGTACACCAGTCATTGAAGGCATGCAGGTGCAGCAGGCAGTGAAGAAAGCAAATGGTATGTTAGCATTCATAGCGAAAGGTTTTGAGTATAGGAGCAGGGAGGTTCTACTGCAGTTGTACAGGGTTTTGGTGAGGCCACACCTGGAGTATTGCTGGACAAGCTAGATGCTGGAAGATTGTTCCCGATGTTGGAGTCCAGAACAAGGGGTCACAGTCTAAGGATAAGAGGGAATCCCTTTAGGACCGAGATGAGGAAAACATTCTTTACACAGAGAGTGGTGAGTCTCTGGAATTCTCTGCCACAGAAGGTAGTTGAGGCCAGTTCATTGGCTATATTTAAGAGGGCATTAGATGTGACACTTGTGGCTAAAGGGATCAGGGGGTATGGAGAGAAGGCAGGTACGGGATACTGAGTTGGATGATCAGCCATGATCACATTGAATGGCGGTGCAGGCTCGAAGGGCCGAATTTTTTGCACCTATTTTTCTATGTTTCTATGTAACCCGCTTTTCTGACTCGAAGCGGCACCGATCCAGGTTCTCCGGAGATGCTGCCCGACCCATTGAGTTACTCCATCACTCTGTGTCCTTTTCTGCCTGTCACCCTGCCTCACACTACAGTGTCCTGTGGCAGAGTAGAAGGTTCATTGTGACCTCCTGCTTGACCAAGGGCTCCACATTATGATTCATTGGAATTCACAGCAGAGAACTGCGCATAGCAGACCAGTGAAAAGGTCATAGCTGATGATTCCTTTCAGGGTGATCCCGATGCTCTTGTCACTGAGATACAGAAACAAGTTAGCAGGCAGCCCCAACCAGTGGTTGGTAAAGCAAATGACAAATTGGCCTTTATCTATGTGTAGAAAGGAACTGGTTTATGCCAAGGTTAGACACAAAGTGTTGGACTAATTCAGTGGGTCAGAATAGAATAGAATAGAATAGAATAGAATAGAATGCTATTTATTGTAATTCAAACAAGTTTGAACGAAATTGCATTTTCCACAGTTTTTGTTTTACATTACAAAACAATCCAAGACCCACACTTAACACAGTTTACACAAACATCCATCACAATGAGTCTCCAACACCTCCTCACTGTGATGGTAGTCAAAGTCTTATCTCTTCCCCCTGTTCTTCACCCGCGGTCCAGCGGTCCAACTGCAGCATCTAGACGAACTGGGGCTCCCGATGTTAAAGCCCCCGGCGGACGATGGTAAGTCCTGTGGCCATTAAGCCACGCCGGGCGATGTTTGGACCCGCGCGGGTTAGGCCCCGCTCCGTGTCCTTAAACCCTGTGATTCCAGCGGGAGAAGTTGCCGTTGCAGGAGCTCCGAAGAGCGGTCTCCCACCAGGCACCTGTAGCGGTCTCCCACCAGGCACACGATGTTCCTGTCCACCGGGCCTGCAGCTGGAGCTTCCGAAGCTCCAGAGTCGGGTTGCAGCCGAGCACCACCACAGCTCTCCCCGCTCCAAAGACGGCCAGCTCCGCGATGTTAGGCCTAACGACACCGGAGACCCGACAGGGAAAAAGTAGGGTCCCTGTGCAGGGAAGAGACTGACGGTTTCCCCCTACATCCCCCCCTCCACCCCCCACATATAGACAGCTAAAATATATAAAAAACTAAGCTAAAGACCTACATTTAACAAGACAAAAATTTAAAAAAAAAAGACGGACAACTGTAGACGAGCCGCTGCCGTTAGGCGCCGCCATTCCCACGGGCAGCATCTCTGGAAAAAATGAATAGGTGATGTTTCGAGTCGAGACCCTGCTTCAGAGTGAGAGTCAGGGGAGAGGGAACCGAGACATATGAAATGGTACATCGAACAAATTAATGAAAGAGATGCAAGAAGACAGAACAAAGCCAGCAACGATGATCGAGGAAAGGTGGAGTCCAGAACCAGGGGCCACGGCCGTCCATTTTTGTCTGTGGGGAAGGTGATAACAAGTAACACAAACAGCGAAACTCAGCAAGATGACAGCGAAACTAGTACGATGACCTGGATGGGAGAGGGACGGAGAGAGAAGGGATGCAAGTGTTACTTGAAGTCAGAGAAATCAATATTCATACCGCTGGGTATGGGTTAACCTGCAAACTCACACGTCATTGGAGTGTGGGAAGAATTGGAGGTAGAGTGCTGACATGGATGGAAAATTGGTTGACAGACAGGAAACAAAGAGTAGGGATTAACGGGTCCCTTTCAGAATGACAGGCAGTGACTAGTGGGGTACCGCAAGTCTCGGTGCTGGGACCGCAGCTATTTACAATATACATCAATGATTTGGATGAAGGGATTCAAAGTAACATTAGCAACTTTGTAGATGACACAAAGCTGGGTGACAGTATGAACTGTGAGGAGGATACTATGAGAATGCAGGGCGACTTGGACAGGTTGAGTGAATGGGCTGATGCATGGCAGATGCAGTTTAATGTGGATAAATGTGAGGTTATCCACTTTTGTAGCAAAAACAGGAAAGCAGATTATTATTTAAATGGTGTCAAGTTTGGAAAAGGGGCAGTATAACGGGATCTGGGGATCCTTGTTCATCAGTCAATTAAAGTAAGCATGCAGGTACAGCAGGCAGTGAAGAAAGCGAATCGCATGTTGGCCTTCATAACAATAGGAATTGAGTATTGGAGCAAAGAGGTCCTTCTGCAGTTGTACAGGGCCCTAGTGAAACCACACCTGGAGTATTGTGTGCAGTTTTGGTCTCAAAATTTGAGGAAGGACATTCTTGCTATTGAGAGAGTGCAGCGTAGGTTCACAAGGTTAATTCCCGGGATGGCGGGACTGTCATATGCTGAGAGAATGGGGCGGCTAGGCTTGTATACTATGGAATTTAGAAGGATGAGAGGGGATCTTATTGAAACATAAGATTATTAAGGGTTTGGACACGTGAGAGGCAGGAAACATGTTCCCGATGTTGGGGGAGTCCAGAACCAGGGGCCACAGTTTAAGAATAAGGGGTAAGCCATTTAGAATGGAGATAAGGAAACACTTTTTCACACAGAGGGTTACACAAAAAGCTGGAGAAACTCAGCGGGTGCAGCAGCATCTAAGGAGCGAAGGAGATAGGTTGAATTTTCTCAATTCTGTTAACCCAGGCTGCCTCCTCCCCTTCCCACCTCTCCATCAGCCCTCGGGCCCTGGCATTCCTTCTCTCTCTATCTCTCCCCCACCCAAGTCGCACTAGCTTCTCATTTTCACACTACAAACAGCTTACAATGGCCTGTTTCCTTTATCATCGATACTTTTTTGCATATCTTTCATTCATTGTTCTTTATCTCTCCACATTACTGTCTATATCTCTCGTTTCCCTGATCCCTGACCAGTCTGGAAAGCCTATCTCCTTCGCTCCTTAGATGCTGCTGCACCCGCTGAGTTTCTCCAGCTTTTTGTGTAACTCTCAATTCTCCAGCATCTGCAGTTCCTTCTTTAACACTTTTTCACACAGAGTTGTGAGTCTGTGGAATTCTCTGCCTCTGAATTCTGGCTGGTTCTCTGGATAATTTCAAGAGAGAGCTATACAGGGCTCTTAAAGATAGCGGAGCCATGTAGATATGGAGAGAAGGCAGGAATGGGGTACTGATTGGAGATGATCATTACACAGAGCGATGTCATCCGTGGGAGGAACGGCCCGGCGAGGCTGCTGCGGCAAATGTGCGGACACCTGGCTGATGGAACCACGGTCCTGCTGCTTGGCTGGCCACAGCTCGTCCGCCCGTTCAGTGAGTTGCTGAACTGGGCCTCGATGTGAGCGAACCACACTTGTGGCTTCATCACCCAGAAAACTGGCAGTTTCAGTGCAACCGCGTTCTGCGGGGCGTTGAGGTTCTCGGCAGCGTCCATATCGCGAAGAAATACGAAAAACTTTCAGATCGGCAGAGTCATCAATGTAGTGAGGCCAGACAGGTTGAGTTAAAGTGATTTTATTTCAATTTAATACAAACAAGAACTCGTGAAGTACACATGTCTGACTGAACTAACAATAATAGCTCCGTGGCCCTGCCCTGACCGCTGAATATGGTAGCCCCATTCGCGCCTATGGGACTCAGACTGCTTCCCTTCTCCTAGACATTCGCCGTTATTCGTGGCCCTTCACGATCGCGGACGTCTCCCAGCCATTGCTCAGGGCCGATTTTTTGCAGGCCTTTTCCCTCATGGTGGACGTTTGGGGCCAGCGCCTCGTCCCTCTAGCGCCCCACCACCGTGCGGCCTCGCGGCCCGTGGTTTCCCCCAATCCACAGCTGGCATCCAGGTCGGGTGTGGGCACGGCATATGATCATATTGAATGGCGGTGCAGGCTTGAAGGGCCGAATGGCCTACTCCTGCACCTAATTTCTATGTTTCTATACGGCATGTACATGCTCCGCTCCAGGATTTGGTGGTCCCTTCTCACTGGTTTGCCCACATTCACGTTGACCTGGTGGGTCCTCTGCCGCCGTTTCCTGGTGCCACTCAACTGCTCACGATTGTGGACCGATTCACGAGGTGGCCTGAAGCAGTTCCACTGTCCGACACCTCGCCCCTCGACTTGTGCCCGAGCCCTCGCGGCCCACTGGTTGGCGCGCTTTGGTGCGCCTGCTGACATCTCCACCGACCGTGGTGCCCGGTTCACCTCTGCCCTGTGGTCAGCTATGCATCATATCACCGCATACCATCCTCAGGCCAACAGGTTTGTCGAGCGGTTCCACCAGCATTTGAAGTCGGCGTTGAAGGCACGGCTCACGGGCCCGGATTGGGTGGACCAGTTGCCTTGGGTGGTGCTGGGGATCCGCACGGCTCCTCAGGCGGATTCGGATGCATTTTCCGCAGAGCTGGTGTACGGTGCCCCGCTGTGGGTGCCTGGGGATTTCCTTCCTGCAGCTCGAGGATCGCCGGAGCCCGCCTCGTCTGTGCTGGCGCATCTACGGGAGAAAGTGGGTGGCCTGGCTCCCGTCCCCACCTCGCGCCATGGGGTTGTTCCTACGTATGTTCCGCCGGTGCTTAAGGACTGCAGTTTTGTTTTTGTTCGCAGGGATTCACATCCAACTCCGCTGCAGCGGCCTTATGAGCGGCCTTTCCGGGTGTTGCGACTTTTGTGTTGGATGCCGGGGGTCGTGAGGAGAACGTTTCAGAGGCCAGCCTCAAGCCCACCCATCTGGATGTCGACAGCCCGGTGGTGGTGGCCCAACCCCGGCGTAGAGGTCGTCCGCTGGCCGTGCCACTTTCATCGGTTGCACCTGCTGTGCCTGTTCCACCTAATGTGACTGTTTTGCCTGTTCTGCCTGTGGCACGGGTTGTGCCAGTCCCTCCTGTCTCCATTCGGACTCCCGCTTGTTTCCTTCCCTCTCGTTCTGGGGGGGGGGGGGTTCCTGTAGCGGCACCTAGTGGTGGGGTAGGGAGGTCAGAACCCTCATCATTGGTCGGTTCGGTCACCTAACCGCGGGGGGGGGGGGGGGGGGGGGGTTTCGTTCGCGGGCTTTTTAGGGTATGTTGGTCAGTCAGCGCTCCTCCTAGTAACCGGAGCTATTATTGCTAGTTCAGTCAGACAGGCATACTTCACGAGTTTTGTTTCCTTTTTATTGAAAATAATAATCACTGCTCAACCTGGCTTGCCTCGCTACAGTTGCCATAATACAAAGTTAGATTGCATTTTGTTGGAGTTTGAAAGCATGAATGGGGATGCCACTGAAATGTATGACCTCAAGCTAGTGGAATCAAGGGATATGGGGAGAAGGCAGGCACGGGTTATTGATAGGGGACGATCAGCCATGATCGCAATGAATGGCGGTGCTGACTCGAAGGGCCGAATGGCCTCCTCCTGCACCTATTTTCTAAGTTTCTATGTTTCTATGTTTCTAAGTGTGCATTGCAGAGTGGAAGGTGGGATGTTTCCATAACTGAAAGAGCCCTGAACAGGAGGAAGTTACAAAATTCTTGATTAGTACAGGTGTCCGAGGTTATGGGGAGAAGGCAGGAGAATGAGGTTAGGAGGGAGAGATACATCAGCCATGGTTGAATGGCAGAGTAGGCTTGGTGGGCTGAATGGCCTAATTCTGCTCCTATGAACTCGTGAAAATCAGAGGGTGTTCATTTAAGATTCAGGAATGTAGGAATTCCTTCTGGCAAAGGGAGGTGAATCTCTGGACTGTCCTACTCCAGTCTGTGGTGGAGGCTGGATCATTGGGGGTATTCAGAGGTAGCTGGTGGACGTGACACAGAACACAGCTGGAGAGCGAGGGGAAATCAGTCTTGATCGGATTGAATGAGGAGGGAGAGACCTGAGGGACCAGCTGGCCCTGCTGTGTGTGTGCATTTCCACCGGCGGGGATGTGTGGAGCCCGCACAAGGAGCAGCTCGCGTTCAAAGACCACCTATTGTTCCGCCGCCCTTCGCCAACTAATCTTTGGTTTCACTTTACCCGTGTCAATTCCCCTCTCACTCCCTTGAAGTTCACCTCCTGCAATTAAACGCTTGCACTTCGGATTATCCCCCCCCACACTTCTCCGCATCTAACCTGCATCTCGCGGGGTGGGACAATTACAAAGACATTTAGACAGATATCCATAATGGATGGGGAGGGTTTGCAGAGGCCTGCGGGTCCCATAATAGATGCAGATGAATGGAACTGGCTGGAAATACCGTCTCGGTGGGCATGTGCATGTTGGGTTGAAGGGCCTCTTCCCATGCTGTGTGACACTGTGACTTTATGACGATTGATCTTGCTAGGGGGCGCAGCGGTAGAATCGCTACCGCACAGCACCAGAGACCCGGGTTCGATCCTGACTCCAGGTGCTGTCTGCACGGAGTTTCGCGACCCGCGTGGTTTTTCTCCGGGTGTTCCGGTTTCATGTTGCGCTTCAAAGACCTGCTGGTGAATTGTAGATGAATTGGCTTTGGTAAAATTGTAAATTGTCCCAATTGTATACGATGGTCGCTGGTTGAAGGGCCTGTTTCCGCTCAGTATCGCTAAAGTCTGAAGTATAGTCTTAAGCTGTTCTCAACCAGGTGGGTGGGGGAAGGAGAGACGCTAATAACAATGACAGGAATGGGGAACATGGGGACAGTTGACCGGAAACAATGGTTCTTATCCCTCTACACCTTGAGATAGAGACAAAACGCTGGAGTAACTCGGCGGGACAGGCAGCATCTCTGGAGAGAAGGAATGGGTTGCCCTTTCTGGCCGATACTCATCTTCTAAACCTTTCCTATCCACGTACCCGTCAAAAATGTTATTTGGGATATTAAAGACCTCTTCGGAAATTGCCGGCCGGTCCAGAGTGCATTTGAAGTTTCTTGAAACGCGGAAGCTCCTTGTCACTGAGTGTTGTGATCATCTCATCCTAAAAATCACCATTATGTGGGCATTTAACGCTGCCGTGATACCTGTGATCCGCTGGTGACACTTGTTTTTAATGCGAGACCCTTAGCAGAATTTTCACCTTTCACTCCGAAAACGTCTCCTAGGTGGAACGTTGCTGTCATCACCGCCACCCTGAATCAGCATCAATGAGGTTGCTCCGATATTTAAAACAAGATCTACATCGTTCATAATTTGGAGGTGGAATCTCCTAAAGCGCATCGGTCTAAAGAAGGGTCCCGACTGCAACATTCCCTCCACAGATGCTGCCCTACCCGCTCAGTTCATCCACTCTGTCCTTTGCACTTCTGAGTAAGAGTTTAGAGATACATTGCGGAAACAGGCCATTCGGCCCATCGGGTCCGCGCCGACCGGCTATCCCCGCACATGAACAATATCCTACACACACTCGGGATAATTTGCAATTTTGACCAAAACCATTTAATCTACAAAAATCTGCACGTCTTTGGAGTGTGGGAGGAAACCGGAGCACCCGGAGAAAACCCACGCGGATCACGGGGAGAACGTACAAACTCCGTACAAACAGAACCCGTAGTCAGGATCGAACCCGGGTCTGTGGCGCTGTGAGGCAGCAACTCCGCCGCTGCGCTAAAGTGCCAACTTAAAAATTTCCTTTTATGGAACATTCCCATAACGTTGAACACTATAGCACAGAATACATTCAATCTGAAGTTGATCATTTTCAGAAACAGTATCCATAAACGCGGAGGACTGACGTGAAAATCCATTTGGTATAGAGAGGTCTATTCGGAACACGGCGGTCTATTCGGTCTATTCTTTACCTAGCCTGGCCTCGCTACAACTCCGAGACCCACACAGTTGAATGAATCCTCAATCCAGGGATAAACGCCATCAAACAATAAATGGCAAGCATTGCCAGCGAAGTCCATGCCCTGCCAATGAATAAAATACACTTGTCAACACCAGCCCGAGACAGCACCGCACACTGCACCGAACACGACCAATGCATTGGGTAGGATGGAACTGCAGATGCTGGTTTACACCGAAGATAGACACAAGATAGAAACCCAGCGGGTGAGGCAGGACTAATGCATGAATCGTCCCAGTGGTCAGAGCGACTTGTTCTTCATTCCTCAGTTTAGTCAGTTTCGTTTACTAAGCTCAGTTTATTGTCAGTGAAATTATTTTGTTGGGTGCCAACCAACTTTTCACAATGGGTGGTGGGTGTATGTTGGTTTAAGGTGAGGGGGTGGGGGGAAGATTTAATAAAAATGTGAGGGATTACTTTTTTTTACACAAAGGTTGGGACAAACTGCTGGAGGAGGTAGTTGAGGCAGGTCTTATTGCAACATTTAAGAAACATTGGACAGGTACACGGATAGGACAAGTTTCGAAGGGTATGGGCCAAATGCAGGCAGGTGGGTCTAGTGTAGATGGGACATGTTGGCAGGTGTGGGCAAGTTGGACCGAAGGGCCTGTTAGCACCCTGTAAGACATTATATACTGTATTTCCATCTGAATCTTTCCCCAATCATTCTACCAAATATATTCAACCTGAAACACAGTGTTGATACCTGCTGAGTATTTCCTACCCTTCCAGTTTCATTTCAGACCTCCAGCAACAAGAATACTTTGTTTTCATGCAAATTAGTAACTTTGATGAATAGCATTTTTTTAACTTGTCAATAAGCTGGAAGGCATGCAGAAAGAATAAATCACAATTTTTGTGACTGAGATTGGAAGGCTTGGTTATAAGGAGAAGCTGGATAGGCTAGGATTTAATTCCCCAGTAATGTTTGAAGTTGAATGGCGATTTATAGAGTTAAATAAGGTGGTTGATCACAGTCTTTTTCCCAGAGTAGCGGAGCCTAAAGGGCAAAGATTTCAAAGGGACTTGAGGGGCAACTTTTTACATGAAGGATCCGTGGTTATTTTGGACAATCTCTAGGATGACGCTATTGAGCCAGGTGCAATTGCAATGTTTAAAAATCATTCGGGCTGGTCCATGGTTTCGAGGGACATGGGCCAAATGCAGGCAGACCTGACCAGTTCAGTTCGACCTCCTGGTTGGCATGGATGCATTTCAATGATCAATGATACTTTAGAAAGACACAAAAAGCTGGAGTAACTCAGCGGGTCAGACGGCATCTCTGGGGAAAAGAAATAGGTGACATTTCGGGTCTCGACCTGTCTGAAGAAGGGTCTCGTCCCGAAAAATCACCTATTCCTTTTCCCCAGTGATGCCGTCTGACCCGCTGAGTTACTGCAGCTTTTTTGTGTCATCCTTCAGTTTAAACCAGCATCTCCAGTTCCTTCCTACACATCAACTATCTTTAACGTCACTGCACAGTGAAACACAGTGGCACCGTGAAATTCTTTGTATTGCATACAATGTGATAACATCATGCAGCACAAGGTCACAAGTTATAGGAGTAGAATCAGGCCATTCGGCCCATCTAGTCTACTCCGCCATTCAATCATGGCTAATCCCATTTTCTTGCCTTCTCCCCATAACCCTTGACACCCGTTCTAATCAAGAATTTGTCGATCTCTGCCTTAAAAATATCCACCGCCCTGGCCTCCACAGCCCACTGTGGCAATGAGATCCACAGATTCACTGCCCTCTGACTCCAGAAGTTCCTCCTCACCTCCTTTCTAAAAGAGCACCCTGAGGCTGTGATCTTTGGTCCGAGACTCTCCCACCAGTGGAAACATCCTCTTCACATCCACTCGATCTATGCCTTTCATCATTCTGTAATGAAACCACAGATCTCACCAAGACATTATACAAAGAGTTGCCACATTTCTGGCACTGGCGAAGCATCAAGTGTTGTTAGTACAGTCTTCAAGTCCACAGAAACCACCACACATGGCCGAAGGCAGGCCCCTGCCATGTCCCTCTTCATTCTCGGTAGCTTCCCCCCCCCCCCCTCCAGTTCCCTCTTTGTTCTCCTGCTGTGGCCCCTCAGCTGACATTGGGCTGAAGAGCCTGTTTCCACGCTGTATGACTACACATCTTGTTAAGCCTGAAATGTCCACACAGTAATCATTCAGAAAGAGCGCACTGGTTTCTGATGCTGCACGTATTTTTTTTATTTCTTGCAGGCCTGCTTACTTAATGGAATAAAAATGTGCAGAACTGATTTGTTACTTTTTAGACAAGAGACAACAACAATAGGTGCAGGAGTAGGCCATTTGGCCCTTCCAGCCAGCACCGCCATTCAATGTGATCAGGGCTGATCATCCCCAATCAGTACCCCGTTCCTGCCTTCTCCCCATATCCCCAGACTCCGCTATTTTTAAGAACCCTATCTAGCTCTCTCTTGAAAGCATCCAGAGAACTGGCCTCCACCGCCCTCTGAGGCAGAGAATTCCACAGGTTTTTTACCAATTTAAAATCATAAGACAACATTTTTTCTCAAAAATTATGATTAGTAAGGGTATCAGGGGTTACGGGGAGAAGGCAGGAGAATGGGGTTGAGAGGGAAAGATCGATCAGCCATGATTGAATGGCAGAGTTGACTTGATGGGCCAAAAGGCCTAAATCTGCCACTTGAATTTATGAAAATGTAGGGTGAAAATGTTGCTATTGAACTTAATTACATTACTGAAATTTATATCCATTCTACGGTTTTAAGTGTAGTTCACTGTAGCTCCCACACCAACCTTAACTTTGAAAACTTTGACTTTTTACCTAGAACATCATGACATTTAGTTTTCGAGAAATGGTTTCAACTGCCAATTTTATTTTGGATCCAGCTGAAAAATATATACATATAAATAAAAGTAATAATGGACCCATTAAAATGCTCTTTAAAAAAAATGCATTGAACCTACCCACAAATCAGCCGATGCACATTAGAATTGCGTCCAACACAATTCCCTAGTGCAGGTGTGCTGCAATCTGGGGCTTGGTGCTTTTAACTAATATTCTGCGATATTTCATTGGTGTCATTGATTGAAAAGCTCTCCAAAGTTCATAGATTCTACTTTTTCATCAATGCCGCTTTATGGAGCTGGCAGGTGGACTGCTGTTCACAGATGGCAATGTTACTCTGATAGTTTACAATTCTCACGTACAGATAAGGCTACTTTCCCCTCAATATAATACGTAGGACAGATAGGGTCGACTTTCACATAGGTCAATATGGCATTCACTTTGAAGAGCTATTACGGCTGTCATTTATTAAAAATTAGCCTTTTTTAAACTTTAAAACATTGTTACATTCCTTACTAGGAATGTTTCTCCCATTTATAATTTGATTTTTTTTTTGTAACGCTAATTTAAATTAACTGCTGTTATTATTAGATTTCTTTGTTCCCTGGCATTGCTAAGAAGGAAATCTATTTAAGGGTCTGTCCCACTTGGGCGTCATTTGATCGTCACTCAGATGGCGTGCGAAGATTTTGTACATCCCAAAATCCTGGTCCGCCGCCCCCGACCATGTGTCACTGCCTACGTCACCACGCATCATGCGTGCGTAATGCGCACCATGCGCGCATCACGATGCACGCGTCGTGCGTCGTGACACGCAAGTGGGACAGGCCCTTTACTCCTCTTGATGTAGGTATGTTACAAAAATTACCTTTAGCGGCGCTGCAGTTCTGCCACTGCCCGTGTGCACGACTTTGCCGCCTTTGAGAGGGGGGCGGGTTTAAAATGCAATTTTTCTCCAGACAATTCAAATCGATCAATCTCAGAAGATTTAGTTACTAAAGAGAAATCGCTCTGACATTTATTTTATGAAGCTATTTTTAAAATACGCTGGATCATTTATTAGCAAGAGTGAATTAAAAATCGTCTTCTAAAGCCGTGAACGCCGACAACGGGACGGACCTTATGTCGGGGACAAAAGAAGGTACACAGTTTATTTTTACATAAAAACGTGGTTCTTGGGAAGCCTTTAATCAAAATTTCATGTTGCAAAAAGGTGACAAAAAATATATACGAACCAGCAGTATTTTGCCTGCCGACTGGGGGTTAAATTCACCGCAAACCGTAACGTTCCAATCCATCGCGTTCCACAAAAACCGACTCGCAAGTTGATTTAAATCACCATTAATTTACGGGAATTAAACACTAAATTCCTTCACTTCATGAAAATTAGATTTAAAAATCATGTTATATTGTGAATTATTGTGTGAATGTTATTTGGACACTTAGGCAATTTAAAAATGTTTATCTTTTCTTAAGAAATGGATAGATGTTCAGATCTAGTAATTGAATTTTGTAATTAGCTACAATTAGGTAACTAACTAATTATATGCTTTAATTTCAGGTCATCCAAGTAAGATTGTTTCATATTTGTTTCAGAATGCTTCAATCTATAATAACTGAAAATTTCATTGAGTTCTCTTAATTTTTAAGAATGTTATGGGCTTTTGACTGTCCTCGATCACAGCTTTTGAGTTAAGTCAATGGAAAGGCAATGGGGAACAAGATGCTAATTTCCAAGTATGGAAATGGCCATAACTGTTTTAATACTGAAGATATGAAAGTGAATTAGGTGCCAAATTAAACTTATTTTTATGCTTTATCTGATGGGATACATTGCAGACTTGATTTTTAAAAGCTCAAAATTTTGTAACATTGCTACTTGATGTCCAATGGTTTAATATCAAAGCCCTGTAAACCCTCAATGCACTGGCCTTCCAACACAATAGCAACGCACCAAACATCACTGGACCTGATTTGCAATACTGCTTGGGAACTGCTAATAAAAATCTTTTTTTTTTGGCTGGGATAATTTCAATAGTTGTGGGAGCACAATTTGGCAATTCGGCCATCAAATCTACTCCACCATTCAATCATGGCTGATCTACCTTTCCCTCTCAACCCCATTCTCCTGTCTTCTCTCCATAACCCCTGACACCCGCACTATCTATCAATTTCCACCTTACAAGTAACCATTGACTTGGCCACCACAGCCGTTTGTGGCAATGAATTCCACTCATTCTCCACCCTCTGACTAAAGAAATTCCTCCTCATCTCCTTTAGAAACATAGAAAACATAGAAAATAGGTGCAGGAGTGGGCCATTCGGCCCTTCGAGCCTGCACCGCCATTCAATATGATCATGGCTGATCATCCAAATCAGTATCTATACCTGCCTTCTCTCCATACCCCCTGATCCCTTTAGCCACAAGGACCACATCTAACTCCCTCTTAAATATAGCCAATGAACTGGCCTCAACTACCTTCTGTGGCAGAGAATTCCAGAGATTCACCACTCTCTGTGTGAAAAATGTTTTTCTCATCTCGGTCCTAAAAGATTTCCCCCTTATCCTTAGACTGTGACCCCTTGTCCTAGACTTCCCCAACATCGGAAACAATCTTCCTGCATCTAGCCTGTCCAACCCCTTAAGGATTTTGTAAGTTTCTATAAGATCCCCCCTCAATCTTCTAAATTCTAGCGAGTACAAGCCGAGTCTATCCAGTCTTTCTTCATATGAAAGTCCTGACATCCCAGGAATCAGTCTGGTGAACCTTCTCTGTACTCCCTCTATGGCAAGAATGTATTTCCTCAGATTTGGAGACCAAAACTGTACGCAATACTCCAGGTGTGGTCTCACCAAGACCCTGTACAACTGCAGTAGAACCTCCCTACTCCTATACTCAAATCCTTTTGCTATGACTGCTAACATACTATTCGCTTTCTTCACAGCCTGCTGCACCTGCATGCCTACTTTCAATGACTGGTGTGCCATGACACCCAGGTCTCGTTGCATCTCCCCTTTTCCTAATCGGCCACCATTCAAATAATAGTCTACTTTCCTGTTTTTGCCACCAATGTGGATAACCTCACATTTATCCACACCATACTGCAACTGCCATGCATTTGCCCACTCACCCAGCCTATCCAAGTCACCTTGCAGCCTCCTAGCATCCTCCCCACAGCTAACACTGCCCCCCAGCTTCATATCGTCCGCAAACTTTGAGATGTTGCATTCAATTCCCTCGTCCAAATCATTAATATATATTGTAAATAGCTGGGGTCCCAGCACAGAGCCTTGCGGAACCCCACTCGTCACTGCTTACCATCCTGAAAAGGACCCATTCACTCCTACTCTTTGCTTCCTGTCTGCCAGCCAGTTCTCTATCCACATCAATACTGAACCCCCAATACCGTGTGCTTTAAGTTTGTATACTAATCTCTTGTGTGGGACCTTGTCGAAAGCCGTCTGAAAGTCCAGATATAATACATCCACTGCTTCTCCCTTATCTACTCTACTAGTTACATCCTCAAAAAATTCAATAAGATTCGTCAGACATGATTTACCTTTTGTAAATCCATGCTGACTTTATCCAATGATTTCACCACTTTCCAAATGCGCTGCTATCCCATCTTTAATAACTGACTCTAGCGATAATAACTGACTCCCCACTACTGATGTTATACTAACTGGTCTGTAAGTCCCCGTTTTCTCTCTCCCTCCCTTTTTAAAAAGTGGGGTTACATTAGCTACCCTCCATTCCTCAGGAACTACTCCAGAATCTAAAGAGTTTTGAAAAATTATCACTAAGGCATCCACTATTTCTGGGGCTACTTCCTTAATTACCCTGGGATGCAGCCAATCTGGCCCTGGGAATTTATCGGCCCTTAATCCATTCAATTTACCTAACACCGCTTTCCGGCTAACCTGGATTTCACTCAGTTCAACCATCTCATTTGACCCGCGATCCCCTGCTATTTCCGGCAGATTATTTATGTCTTCCTTAGTGAAGACAGAACCAAAGTAGTTATTCCATTGGTCTGCCATGTCCTTGTTCCCCATGATCAATTCACCTGTTTCTGACTGCAAGGGACCTACATTTGTTTTAACTAATCTTTTTCTCTTCACATATTGATAACAACTTTTGCAGTCAGTTTTTATGTTCCCTCCCAGTTTTCTTTCATAATCTATTTTTCCTTTCCTAATCAAGCCCTTTGTCCTCCTCTGCTGGTCTCTGAATTTCTCCCAGTCCTCTGGTAGGCTGCTTTCTCTGGCTAATTTGTACGCTTCATCTTTTACTTTGATACTATCCCTGATTTCCCTTGTTATCCACGGATGCACTACCTTCCCTGATTTATTCTTTTGCCATACTGGGATGAACAATTGTTGTAGTTCATCCATGCAGTCTTTAAATGCCTTCCATTGCATATCCACCGTCAACCCTTCAAGAATCAATTGCCAGTCTATCTTGGCCAATTCACATCTCATACCCTCAAAGTTACCTTTCTTTAAGTTCAGGACCCGTGTTTCTGAATTAAAAATGTCACGCTCCATCCTAATGAAGAACTCAACCATATTATGGTCACTCTTGCCCAAGGGGCCGCGCACAACAAGGCTGCTAACTATCCCTTCCTCTTTACTCAATATCCAGTCTAGAATAGCCTGCTCTCTCGTTGGTTCCTCTACATGTTGGTTTAGAAAACGATCCCGCATACATTCCAAGAAATCCTCTTCCTCAGCACCCCTGCCAATATGATTCACCCAATTTACATGTAGATTGAAGTCACCCATTATAACTGTTTTACCTTTGTTGGACGCATTTCTAATTTCCTGTTTGATCCCCAACTCCACTACTACTGTTAGGTGGCCTGTACACAACACCCACTAGCGTTTTCTGCCCCTTAGTGTTTCGCAGCTCTACCCATATCGATTCCACATCCTCCAAGCTAATGTCCTTCCTTTCTATTGCGTTAATCTCCTCTCTAACCAGCAACTCTACCCCACCTCCTTTTCCTTTCTGTCTATCCCTCCTGAATATTGAATATCCCTGGAAGTTCAGCTCCCAGCCTTGGTCACCCTGGAGCCATGTCTCCGTGATCCCAACTATATCATAATCATTAATAGCTATCTGCACATTCAACTCATCCACCTTATTACGAAATAAGGTTCTAAAGGTACGTCCTTTGATTCTGAGGATATGGCCTCTGGTCCCAGACTCTCCCACCTGTGGAAACATAGTCTCCACATCCAGTCTATCCAGGCCTTCCACTCTTCAACACTTTCCGTTAAATATATCACAATAATGTTAAAATAGGCTGACCGTAGAATAATTTAATAAATGTAACATGCAAAAATTACAAATCAATCTGAACTCCCATTTACTTCCTGTTTTATCCCAACAATTCAAACAATGTGTGTTGTCCGGTGCACCAACAGACAATTTAACGTGGGTAACAAATGCATTTTGCTCATCTTCTGCAAGAAACCTCTGGAACGTTAATTGCATTCCGGCTGCTGCTGCTGCTGCTGCTGCCAACAAAGGGAAAAATTAATGGAAAGAAAAGATTCTGTGCATGTTTACAAGGCAAAGAAAAATGGCAGCTCCTGCAACCTGTCCAGTGCTGAAAAATCCAACGTGGAAACACATTATGCTGCTTAGCGACAATTTGTTTCACTCGGTGTAAATGAATGTTTGAACCCTGACTTGTTTTCTTTCTTTATTTTATATCTCTGCAGCACAATTTCTCTGCATCAGGTTGATAAAATGCTCCACTTACCGCCATTACTCCACATTCCCATCGTAAAGCCAGGTCATTTTGTACATTGAGCAACAGCAAAATAATGTTCAGAATCACTCACGGTAGGATAGAGAGGTTAAATTACTGGTATCTTGGTCTTTGGCGTTTGAGTTGGGGACATGGATTCAAATCCCTACATGATTGCGAGGAGATTCAAATTCAAGTAATGAAATAAATCTAGGGAAAAAAAGCTAATATTAGTAACTGGAACTTAGTTTAGTGTAGTTTAGAGATACAGTGTGCAAACAGGCCCTTCAGCCCACCGAGTCTGTGCCGACCAGCGATCAACCTGTACACAAGCACTAACCTACACACTAGGGACAATTTACAATTTTACCAAAGATAATTAACCGAAAAACCTCTACGTCTTTGGCATGTGGGAGGAAACCAGAGCACCCGGAAAAGACCCACGCAGTTCCATGCTGTATAAACTCTGTACAGACGGCACCCGTAGTCGGGATCAAACCTTATTCTCTGGCGCTATAAGAAAGCACGAGGAAACACTTTTTCTCACAGAGAGTGGTGAGTCTGTGGAATTCTCTGCCTCAGAGGGTGGTGGAGGCAGGTTCTCTGGATGCTTTCAAGAGAGAGCTAGATCGGGCTCTTAAAGATAGCGGAGTCAGGGTATATGCGGAGAAGGCAGCCATAATCACATTGAATGGCGGTGCTGGCTCGAAGGGCCGAATGGCCTATTCCTGCACCTATTGTCTATTGTCTATTGAAACAACTCTACTGCTGCCCCGAACCAAACTCTTCCTCAAAGAAATGAAATCTGATATCCTAACTGGGTGTGGTACACACTAGACCCATCAAGGATAGAGTTCACCTGGTCCTCACTTTTCACCCCACCAGCCTCCGCATGCAACTCATCCTTTTTAGACATTTCCGTCACCAACGTAATCCCACCACTTCCACTCTCCACTCCTTTCCGCCTTCCACAGAGAACACTTTCTCCTCAACTCCTCGGTTCTTTCATCCCTTCCCACCCTAACCACCTCTTCCCCAGGTGCTTTCCACTGCAAACGCAGGAGATGCACCATCTGTCCTTATACCTTCTCCCACGTCCTCTTAAGTTTTAATAAAAAATAAACTGACAGACGTTTAGTTATCAGGGGACACATCTACAGTGATTGACAACGTAGAAGTCAAATTTAAATCCTGATGTTGAAATTAATCTGTTTTCAAACCACCTGATCGGCCATGAAACACTAGGGAGGAAACATCATGCTGAAAATCCTGGAAACATTTGTCAAAACATGTCGCTTAGCTTAGCTAATCTGTTACTTTGCTACTCCAGAATTAACTAAAGTTTTTAGCTAGACTCCCATTCCACATCTTTCAAAAACTTAAATTTGTTCAAAACACTGCTGATCTCCATTTTAGTTTTCCCGTTTAACTAATACGTTTGACAGCACTGGGCCTGTACTCGAGTTGTGGAGGATGTTTCCACTAGTGGGAGAGTCAAGGACCAGAGGACACAGCCTCAGGATAAAAGGACGTACCGTTGGAAAGAAGATTCGGAGGGGGAGTTTCTTCACTCAATATGTGGAATTAATTGCCACAGACAGCTGCGGAGGCCAAGTCAATGGAGATTGACAGACCATTGATCACAATATATTACTTGATAAATTGGAAAGGTACAGTATCAGGGTTCAATCCCGACTACGGGTGCTGTCTGTATGGAGTCTGTATGTGAAATGCTACCATTTAAAAATTAGGCTGACATTTTGTATTTAGCAAAGACTTAAGTCAGATAAAATAACAGCTATCAATTTGGCGTCAAGTTAGTGCCTGATTATTCATTCCACAGGGAGACACTGTACCACACAAGCCTTTAAAGTAATAGAAAGAAGCAAATTAATTTCATAAATGGGTTTAGACAACTGGTCTGTTAAGAAAAATTCTATGCAGCAGAAAAATTCACATGGTGAAAATATGAAGCCTTAGTAATTTCCTTAGATATTTGAAATCTTTGCAGGATTAGATAAACTGAGACCCAAGTCTAAAGAAGGGTCCCGACCAAAATGTCACCTATCCACGTTTTCACACAGAGAGTGGTGAATCTGTGGAATTCTCTGCCACAGAAGGTAGTTGAGGCCAGTTCATTGGCTATATTTAAGAAGGACTTAGATGTGGCCCTTCTGGCTAATGGGATCAGGGGGTATGGAGAGAAGGCAGGTACGGGATACTGAGTTGGATGATCAGTCATGATCATATTGAATGGCGGTGCAGGCTCGAAGGGCATAATGGCCTACTCCTGTACCTATTTTCTATGTTTCTATGTTTCCAGGGATGCTGCCTGACCCGCTGAGTTACCCAAGATTTCAAAGATTTAGTGATATGGACTTACAGTACAGTTGAAAATGAACAATTATTTAAGACATTATTTCTCTAGGGAGGAATTGATGAATATGTAACAGAAAAAAACTTTTGAAGAGCAGATAACACTGATAAGAACTTTGTGACTAAATCAAACTGCAGACTGGTGCAGCGGGTAGTGCTGCTGCCTTACAGCACCAAAGACCTGGCTTTAGCGACACGGTGGTGCAGCAGTAGAGTTGCTGCCTTACAGAGACGGAGACCCGGGTTCAATCCCGACTACGGGTGCTGTCTGTATGGAGTTTGTACGTTCTCCCCGTGACCGCGTGGGTTTTCTCCGAGATCTTCGGTTTCCTCCCACACTCCAACAATGTACGGGTTTATAGGTTAATTTGCTTGGTGCAAAAGTAAATTGTCCCTAGTGTGTGTAGGATAATGTTAATGTGCTGGGGATCGCTGGTTGACTCGGTGTGGCTGAAAGGCCTGTTTCCGCGCTGTATCTAAACTACACTGAAAAGAACTAAACCTGGGTTCGATCCTGACCTTGGGTGCTGCCTGTGTGGAGTTTACACGTTCTCCCTGTGACTCAGGGTGCTCCGGTTTCCTCCCACACTCCAAAGACATGCAGCTTTGTAGGTTATTTGGCATCAGTAAAATTGTAAATTGTCCCTACTGTGTAGCATAGTGCTAGTGTATGGGGTGATTGCTGGTCAGCGCGGAATCTGTCGGCCAAAGGGCCTGTTTCCGTGCTGTATCTCTAAAGTCCAAATATGAATTAATCTGGAATCTTTATGTGGAAACTATATAGTTCATAGGTCATCGTGGTGGTGCATCCTAGTTGTTGGCTGCTTGCTCCAAACCTCGGCTGGAGCAGCGTCGCTTGTGGCTGAAGAGACCAATGCGGAAGTGACAGTCTCTGTGGCAAAGGTCACATTTGCGTGTGGTTTACGGTTTGTTGAAGTTGCTGCGCTCCTTTCTGTGTGCCCGTTTGTCTGCCGCTGCGTTCAACAGTTTCTCTTCCCCCGTTTTGAGATGTTGGTTCAGGGCACCTCTCCACCTCGTGCGGTCAGCTGCGAGGCTCTCCCAGGACACCACATCGATGTCGAGCGCCTTCATATCTCTCTTGCAGACGTCCTTGTAACGTAGCTGGAGGTTCTCCTCCCAGATGTCAGATCTCCATAGAGGATGTGTTTTGGAATATGGCCATCCTCCACGCGGTGGGCACGGCCCAGCCACCGCAGGCTGCGCTGCCCGAGTAGAGTGTATATACTGGGAAGGCCAGCGCGAGACAGATCTCCGCGTTGGACACTCTGTCTTGCCAGGATATGCCCAGGATACGGCGGATGCTTCTCAGGTGGGAGGTGTTGAGTCTTCTCTCCTGCCTGGCATATGTAGTCCATGTCTCACTGCCGTACAGCAGCGTGCTGTTGACACAGGCGTTGTAGACCGCTATCCTTGTCTTCACTGTCAGCTTTGGGTTGGTCCACACTCGAGTTGTGAGGCGAGCGAGAGTTGTAGCTGCCTTCCCGATCCTCTTGTCAATCTCTGCGTCCAAGGAGAGGTTGGCGGTGATGGTTGAGCCAAGGTACGTGAACTGATGGACGGCATCGAGTTCGTAATCGTCAATGGTGATGACAGGTGGTGCCTCTGTATCCTGCTCCTTCTCATCTTCTTCAGGCTAATGGTGAGCCCGAAGTCCTTGCAAGCCCGATAGAAGCTATCAGTCGTCCATCAGCGACTGTAGTTCCTGCTTGGTGTGGGACACAACTGCAGCGTCATCGACAAACAACACGTCTCTGATGGGAGCTTCACGTACTTTTGTCTTTGCTCTGAGGCGGGTGAGGTTGAAGAGCTGCTACCTGATCTAGTATGCAGGTTGATCCCCTCTGTTGCAGTGCTGAAGGCATGTTTCAGGAGCAGAGCGAAGAAAATCCCGAAGAGTGTGGGAACGAGGACGCAGCCTTGTTTGACGCCACTGCAGATGTTGAAGGGCTCAAAGAAGTACGCCATTGAACTGCATTTTCCCCTTCATGTTGATGTGGAAGGATTCTATCACGTCTACCGTTTTGGTGGGCAGCCGATCTTTGGCAGAGCCTTAAATAGGCCATCTCTGTTGACGAGGTCGAACGCCCTGGTGAGGTCAATGAAAGCAACATACAGGGACATCCGCTGTTCTCTGCACTTCTCCTGGAGCTGGCGAATGGAGAAGACCATGTCCACTGTTGACCTTCCAGCTCGGAAACCGCACTGTGACTCTGGGTAGACACGTTCTGCCAGCTTCTGCAGGCGGATCAAGATGACCAGAGCAAAGACCTTGCTGATGATGTTGAGGAGGGAGATGCCTCTGTAGTTGTTGCAGTCGCTTCTCTCGCCCTTGTTCTTGTAGAGGGCAATGATCGTGGCATCCCTCATGTCCTGCGGTACAGTTCCTTCTTGCCAATACTGGTAGAGGACTTCATACAAAGGAAGCAGTAAAGTAGTTTTGCAATGCTTGATCAGGTCAGGGGGAATCCCGTTGCTGCCTGGGGCCTTGCCCGAGGCCAGGCTGTCAATGGCCTTGCTGAGCTCTTCGACCATCGGCTCTGCATCTAACTCATCCCTGTTCGGCAGGCACTCGATGGCACCAAGGGCTGAGGGGGACACAATGTTCTCTCCCGAGTAGAGGTTGGAGTAGTGTTCCACCCATCTCTCCATCTGCTGGCATTCGTCAGTGATTACTTCCCCAGTGGAGGATTTGAGGGGGGCTGTCTTGCTCTGGACTGGACCTAGTGCCTTCTTAATGCCATCGTACATTCCCCTGACGTTCCCTGTTATGGCGGCCGTCTGGATGTACTCACTAAGCTGTGTCCAGTAGTCATTGGCTCAAGGCCTGGCAGTCTGCTGAACCTTGCTCCTGGCAGCCCTGAGGAGCTGCAGGTTCTTCTCGTTGGCTGACAGCTTGTACTCCGCTAGGGCGGCGCGCTTGGCTTCGATCACGGGAGTCGTCTCGGTCGGCTTGTCCTCAAACCAGTCGTGTGTCGTTGAGGTCTTCTTCCCAAAGTTAGCCAAGGCTGTGCGGTGCATGGTGTCCCGCAGAGTTTCCCAATTCTCTGTTGCAGAGTCTCCAGGACAAGAGGTGCCACGTTCTCTCTCAAAGGCCTCTACAAACTGTTGCATGAGGTCTGGACGGGGCATCTTGCTGATATCGATGCTGGGGTTCCCCTGCTTCTTGGTACGGTAAAACCTCTCCGCACTGTGGTAGGAGCGTGTGTGGAGAACGTTCGTGATGGCGGCACGTCTCACTAGGATCAGATCCAGTTGATGCCAATGCTTTGAGCGTGGGTGTCACCAGGCAACTTTGTGCTGGGGCTTTGTCTGGAAGTACGAGTTGGCGATGCTCGGGTCATGGTAAGTGCACAGCTCAAGCAGTCGCTGTCCGTTATCATTCATTTAGCCCACAGCAAATTGCCCAAAATTGCAGGAAGATTGCGATTTGTGGTCTGTGCCCACTCTGGCATTGGAGTCGCCCAAGAGAACCATTTCTTCCATGCTGGGGGTGCTGCTGATGATGGTGGCGAGGTTCTCATAGAACTGGTCCTTTGTGTCTGATGTGGAGGACAGTGTTGGGGCAAACACACTGACAAGAGTGACTGGGCCTGCTGTGGTGTTGAGGCCCAGTCACTCTGAGCCATTACTGCCTGGTTCCACCGTGTTCAGCGGGCTGTTCCTTACTGCGAAGCCTACTCCGTGCTCTCTGGGCTTGTCAGAGTCCTTCCCGTTCAGTGAACCCGCTTCTGCCAGCCTTGTTCCCTGGAGGGCGGCTTTGTCTACATTGACCCTCTTGAGCTTGTCGTTTATGACAGCTGTTTTCCTGCAATCGCTGATGTCCTGTAGGTTTTCAGAGAGGCCGGACATCATTGTCCGGACATTCCAAGTTTCCAGTTTTAGAGCTGGTCTCTTTTGATGTGTTCTTTTGTTGGTAGGTGTGATGGTTGCAATCTGCTGTTCGGATGGTTCCTAATCCCCATGCACCTAGTGAGGACAGCAGACCATGGCGGGACAGCACCTATTGGCTGTGGCTGCCCAGCTTGAGGCAGGCGGTAGCTGTCCAATCAGATCCGAAAATCCCTCCCACCGTCGGGATCAACCCCTGGCACCTTGCTTTACGCCAATCCAGCGATGACTTATAACCGGTAACTGTTGCTCCCCGTGTTGTGTCGACGCCACAGGTGAAGCTGGAGTGTCCTCTCGATTGTAGGTGTAGGTTTTCAGGTGATTTGTGGTCGGATGCAAGCCTGGGCGATGTCATGTGGAGGACAGGCTGGTGCCCATGCAGCACGTCCCCCCTCTCCACGTCGCTGATCGATCCAAAGGAACAGCAGGGCCGTTACAGTTTGGCACCAGCGCCGCCGCTGGAGCTGCCAGAGCGAGGTTGTAGACAACAATGAAGTTCATAGGTCATAGGAGCAGAATTAAGCCATTCAGTCTTATTAGGTTCATTAGCCCAATGAGTCTACTTTGCCATTCATTCATGGCTGATCTATCTATCCTTCTAATATAGTATCTAATCTGTATTTTAACCTGCGGCTGTAAGTGAGGTCATAGCGTGGAAACATGCTCTTCAGCCCAACTTGCCCACACCGGCCAACAATGTCCCAGCGACACTAGTCCCACTTGCTTGCGTTTGGCCCATATCCCTCCAAACCTGTCCTATATATGTACCTGTCTACCTGTTTCTTAAACGACAGGATAGTTCCAGCCTCAACCACCTCCTCTGGAAGCTGGTTCCATGCACCCACTACCCTTTGTGTGAACAAAATACCCCTCAGATTCCTATTAAATATTTTCCCCTTCACCTTAAACCTACGTCCTCTGGTCCTCGATTCCCCTACTCTGGGCAAAAGACACTGAGCATCTACCCGATCTATTCCTCTCATGATTTTGTACACCTCTATAAAATCTCCCCTCATCCCCCTGTGCTCCATGGAATAGAGACCCAGCCTACTCAACCTCTCCCAATAGCTCACACCCTCTAGTCCTGGCAACATCCTCGTAAATCTTTTCTGAACCCATTCAAGCTTGACAATATCTTTCCTATAACATGGTGCCCAGACTGAACACAATATTCTAAATGCGGTCTCACCAACATCTTATACAACTGCAAAATGACCTCCCAACTTCTATATTCAATACTCTATTGACTGATTAAGTGGTCAAAGTCTACAATAGGTGGGAGATTACAACTCGTCACAATGTGCTTCAAAAACTCAGCTTGGGTATTAACTTTGACAAATTGCATTCTTGCTGTGTGGAGTTGTGACTGTAACATTTAATAATTATTATTAAACTGAATTTTGCACAAAAGAAATCCTAGCACCTTAAAATAGTTTGCACCTTCATGTCCATAATTTTCAGTGCGCTACACCGAGGCTAAGGAAATGGGATAGGAATAATACCATTATGATTCATAACTCTCACTGATGTGTAATTAGGAGTCCAAAGATGCACTTGCATGCATGAAAGCTTGAAACCTATAAATAAGCAGGCATTTCATTTAGTACAGTACATGAAGGGCCTAAAATTGGATTTTACGATGATTTTCCCTGGACCTGATCATGGCACAACTCAGAGTTATTTAGTAACGGCTGACATTTATTAGGGGGTTACACAAAAAGCTGGAGAAACTCAGCGGGTGCAGCAGCATCTAAGGAGCGAAGGAGATAGGCGACGTTTCGGGTCGAGACCCTTCTTCAGACCGCCTAGAGAGGAGGTTGTGAAACCTCTTCGTAGGGAGGAGGAGAACTTCTTCAAAGTAGGCATACCTTGAGGAGATGTCGCAGTGAGTAGACAAAGTGTTAAAGAAGGAACTGCAGATGCTGGAGAATCGAGGGTTACACAAAAATCTGGAGAAACTCAGCGGGTGCAGCAGCATCTAAGGAGCGAAGGAGATAGGCGACGTTTCGTGTCGAGACCCTTCTTCAGACTGGTGACATTTATTAACTGGCTTTAACACTGGGGATAAAGAAACCTGCAACTGGGGTGAAGTTTGAATTTAAACCTGGGAATGTAAGGATTGTTTATGGGCGTCTTAGTATGACTTGGAGGAAGAAACTGAGAGAATTTGATTGATTGAAAGATACATCATGGAAACAGACCCATCAGCCCACCAAGTCCACACTGATCCATCACTGATCATCAGTTCACACTAGTTCCATGTTATCCTACTTTCTTATCTGCTCCTGACACACTTCCCTGGGCCCTACCATTCACCGTGTATGCCTAGATTATCTTTCCAAAGCACATAATTTTCCACTTGACCAAAATCCCACCTGCCATTCCCTTGCACACATTCCAAGTTGATCTAGATCCTGTTGTAATCTGATAAAAGCTACGAATGGGCAAACAATATTATTTTTCATAATAAGCAGAGGGATCTGTGAGTGCAGATACATTGTTCCTTGAAGGTGTAGTCGCAGGTAGATCAGATGGTCAAAAAGGCCTTTAGTACATTGGCCTTCATCAGTCAGAGTATTGAGTATAGAAGCTGGAAGGTCATGTTGCAGTTGTATAAGATGTTGGTGAGACCACATTTAGAGTATTGTGTTCAGTTCTGGGCACCATGTAATAGGAAAGATGTTTTCAAGCTGCAAGGGGTATAGAGAAGATTTACGAGGATGTCGCCAGGACTCGAAGGTCTGAGCTTTCAGGAGAGGTTGAGTAGGCTGGAACTATATTCTCTGAAGCGCAGGAGGTTGAGGGGTGATCTTATAGAGGCGTATAAAACCATGAGAGGAATAGATTGGTTAGATGCACAGAGTCTCTTGCCCAGAGTATGTCAATCAAGTGCCAGAGGACAAAGGTTTAAGGTGAAAGTAATAGATTTAATAGGATTCCGAGGGGTAGCTTTTTCACACAAAGGGTGGTGGGTGCATGGAACAAGCTGCCAGAGGAGGTAGTTGAGGCTGGGACTATCCCAACATATAAGAAACAGTTACACAGGTACATGGATAGGACAGGTTTTGAGGGATATGAACCCAACGCAGGCAGGTGGGACTAGTGCAGCCGCTCCATTCTCTCAACATATGACTAGGGTCAATTTACAATTATACCAAGCCAATTAACGGACAAACCTGTACGTCTTTGGAGTGTTGGATAAAACCGGAGATCCTGGAGAGAATGCACGCAGATCACGGGAAGAACGTACGAACTCCGTACAGACAAGTACCCGAAGTCTGTACGGAGATTTTCCATATCTGAGGAAGGACGTTATTGCCATAGAGGGAGTGCAGAGAAGGTTCACCAGATTGATTCCTGGGATGTCAGGACTGTTATGAAGAAAGACTGGATAGACTTGATTTATACTCTCTAGAATTTAGGAAATTGAGAGTGGATCTTATAAAATTCTTAAGGGGTTGGACAGGCTAGATGCAGGAACATGTTCCCGATGATGGGGAGGTCCAGGACAAGGGGTCACAGCTCAAGGATAAGGGGGAAATCCTTTAGGACCGAGATGTGAAGGACTTTTTTCACACAGAGAGTGGTGGGTCTCTGGAACTCTCTGCCACAGAGGGTAGTTGAGGCCAGTTCATTGGCTATATTTAAGAGGGAGTTAGATGTGGCCCTTGTGGCTAAGGGGATCAGAGGGTATGGAGTTAAGACAGGTACGGGATACTGAGTTGAATGATCAGCCATGATCATATTGAATGGCGGTGCAGGCTCGAAGGGCCGAATGGCCTACTCCTGCACCTAATTTCTATGCTTCTATGTTTCTAAGTCAGGATCGAACCTGGGTCTCAAGCGCTGTAAGGCAGTAACTCTACCGCTGAGCCACTGTGCCACCCCATACAATGCAATTAAAGAAAATAAATTAAAATATATATATATATATATTTCATCCCAAAATATCAATTTGTGGTTGCAGAAATATACACCATGCAAAAAGTTGTCTCGTCCAAGGCGTTATTCTAATCGAATAAGAATTAATTGTGAACTTCTATACTTTTGAAAATCACCTCTATTTATTCTAAAAAATAAATGTAATGTCTTTATCGCTTGCATTGGGGATGAATTGCAAAGGTAGATTCTATATGAATGAGGATCAAGGGTAGGCCACGTGACCAATCAAGCCTGCTCTGCCATTTAATAATGTCATTGCAAAGATTCCTTTTAAAAAAAAAATCAAATATCTGCTTAACATTTTTCAAAGACTATTACCACTGCCCTTTGAGATAGGGAATTCCAAAGACATAAATCGCATTTTAAAACATGACCTTTCGTTCTAGATCTCCTCAGAAGAATAACACGGGCACCATATCTATCCTGTCAAGATGCCTCAATATATTATGTGTTTCAATCAACCTCCATCTTGATCTCCATCTCCATGGCAAAAGCTTTTTTACTGCAACTCGATACACGTGACAATAAACTAAACACAACTTTCCACTGTACCTCGGTACACATGAAAATAAACTAAACCATCTCACTCTTCTAAACTCCAGCAGGTACATACCTAAGCTGTCAAGAAGATCACCAACCCATTCTGTGTAAAACTATTTGCAATTCCAGTACTATCTCCAAACTAATTTCAATGCAATGACACTGCATTCTTGACATGTTTGGGTGGCACAGGTGGTAGAGACGCTGCCTCACAGCCCTTGTAGCCCAGGTTCAATCCTCGCCTCAGATGCTGTCCGTGCAGAGTAAGAACGTCGCACCTGTGACCGCATGAATTTCCTCTGGATTCGCTTTCCTCACACATCCCAAAGATGTACAGGTGAGTAGGTTAAATTACTCACTATAAATAGTAGGTGGAGCATCAGTATCTGGGAGAGTCGATGGGAATGAGAAATGAATAAAACAGGATTAAAATGCGAATTAAGTGGGTGCCTTATGGTCGCATGGGATGCAGGGCGTTTTTGTGCTCGATCTCACTATGACCAATACATCCCACAGAACCTCCAGTCTGAAGAACGGTTCCGATGTCACCTATTCCTTTCGTCAAGATGCTGCCTGTCCCGCTGAGTTACTCCAGTCTATCATAGCACCCCAACATAATTTTGTTGGCAGATTATGCAAACATTTAAGATTCAAGAGAGTTTACTGTCATGTGTCCCAGATAGGACAATGGAATTCTTGCTTTGCTTCAGCACAACAGAATATAGAAGGCATGAATACAGAACAGATCAGTGTGTCCATCTACCATTATATAAATATACACACACATGAATAAATAAACAGATAATGGTCTATTAATGTTCAGACTTTTGTTTCAGTTGAGTTTAACAACCTGATGGCTGTGGGGAAGTAGCTATTCCTGAAACTGGATGTTGTAGTCCTCAGGCTCCTGTAACTTCTACCCGAAGGTAGCAGGGAGATGAGTGTGTGGCCAGGATGGTGTGGGTCCTTGATGATGCTGCCAGCCTTTTTGAGGCAGCGACTGCGATAGATCCCCTCGATGGTAGGGAGGTCAGAGCCGATGATGGACTGGGCAGCGTTTACTACTTTTTGTAGTCTTTTCCGCTCCAGGGCGCTCAAGTTGCCGAACCAAGCCACGATGCAACTAGGCAGCAAGCTCTCTACTGTGCACATGTAGATGTTAGAGAGAGTCCTCCTTGACAAACCAACTCTCCGTAATCTTCTCAGGAAGTGGAGCGCTGATGTGCTTTCTTTATAATTGCATCAATGTTCTCGGACCAGGAGAGAACTTCAGAAATATGCACGCCCAGGAATTTGAAGCTCTTGACCCTCTCCACCATCGACCCGTTGATATAAACGGGACTGTGGGTCCCTATCCTACCCCTTCCAAGGTCCACAATCATTTCCCTGGTTTTGTTGGTGTTGAGGGCCAGGTTATTGTGCTGGCACCATCTGGTCAGTCGGTCGATCTCTCTTCTATACTCTGACTCGTCCCCATCAGTGATACGGCCCATAACAGTCGTGTCGTCAGTGAACTTGATGATGGAGTTTGCACTATGATCGGCTATGCAGTCATGAGTATAGAGTGAGTACAGCAGGGGGCTGAGCACGCAGCCTTGAGGTGCTCCCGTGCAGATTGTTATCGAGGCTGACACATTTCCACCAATACGAACAGACTGTGGTCTGTGGATGAGGAAGTCGAGGATCCAATTGCAGAGGGATGTGCAGAGACCCAGATCTGAGAGCTTGGTAACCAGCTTGGAGGGGAAGATTGTATTAAATGCCGAGCTGTAGTCAATAAATAACAGCCTGACATATGAGTTTTTGTTGTCCAAGTGGGCCAGAGTGGAGTGGAGAGCTCGTGAGATCGCATCCACCGTTGATCTGTTGTGGCGGTAAGCAAACTACAGTGGGTCTAGGTTTTTGTTGAGGTAGGAGTAGATATGCGCCATGATCAACCTCTCAAAGCCACCGACATTAGTGCCACTGGTCGACATAATCACCTCACAAGACAACACTTCCAATAGGTTCCCCAATTTGACATACACCAAAGGTACCGAGGAAGTTATGTTGCAGCATAATTATCACCTATATTTTACTGAGATCTATCAGTGAACATGGGGTGGGAGATTACAACCTTCATGTGGTCCGCCTTGCAATCAACCCGACGTGCACAAACAAATAGATGTAGTGTTTTTCATGCCACTTGATCTAGGCTGTGCACGCCATACGCAAGAAGAAGAGTCAACATTTCATTACACCACTGAAAATCAGTCTAATAATTCCCACAGAGCATGCTGCAGGGTTTGCTTTTGGCAATATGGAATAGTTGGAGGAGAAAACAGCCACATGCTGCATAAAAGGATTTATGAATAGCAATTATAAGCAGTTGACTAAACAACTAATTGGAATATTAAAATATAATAATGAATATATTTTCTTGCAAATAATAGCCCCCAAATGATGTACTCTCACCAGTAATTATCTTGTTAATCCCATCTTATCCAAAGTCCACAGCAGTGGAAGAATCACACAGGTCTTTCTATTCTTATGTCAGATATACTTGTGCGTGTGATAATAATGTTACAAGTGCAATTAGTGGCAGGTAAGCTAGAGGAGCAGAATTTTGTGACTTGGTTACTGTATCACTTAAAATAACCCTTAAGCTCTCCGGAACAATCGATTTTTAATTAAAAGTTTTTAGTTTGGTGACTCAGTACTACCTCAATTACATGGTTACCCAGAATAATGGATGAGACTGCTACTTTTTTGCGTTTGAGAAGGTTTGAGATAAGCACATGGATTTGCAGGAAATGGAGGGATATGGATCACTTGCTGGCAGACGAGGTCAGTTCAGCCAGGCATCATGCTCAGCACAACCATTGTGGGCCCAACGTCCGTTCCTATGCTGTACTGTTCTATGTTCCATGAACCCTGTACTACTTTGAAAATACAATCAAGGAGGAACAAATGGCTGTTTCACCTACTTTTCTGCATCAACAATATTTACCACTCACTCATTTCAGAATTCATACCTCAAAAAACTGTTCAACAATTTAAGTTTTACAAGTTAGTAATTTTACCAATAACTATTTCAAAGTAACAATAGACAATAGGTGCAGGAGTAGGCCATTCAGCCCTTCGAGCCAGCACCACCATTCAACGTGATCATGGCTGATTATCCCCAATCAGTACCCCGTTCCTGCCTTCTCCACATATCCCCTGACTCCGCTATCATTAAGAGCCCTATCTAGCTCTCTTGAAAGTATCCAGAGAATTCCACCGACTCACAGAAAAAGTGTTTCCTCATCTCCGTTCTAAATGGCTTACCCCTTATTCTTAAACTGTGGCCCCTGGTTCTGGACTCCTCCAACATCAGGAACATGTTTCCTGCCTCTAGCGTGTCCAAACCCTTTATAATCTTATATGTTTCAATCCTCTCATCCTTCTAAATTTCAGAGTATACAAGCCCAGCCGCTCCATTCTCTCAGCATATGACAGTCCCGCCATCCCTGGAATTAACCTTGTAAACCTAAGCTGCACTCTCTCAATAGCAATAATGTCCTTCCTGAAATTAGGGACCAAAACTGCACACAATACTCCAGGTGTGGTCTCACTAGGGCCCTGTACAACTGCAGAAATACCTATTTGCTCCTATACTCAACTGCTCTTGTTAAGAAGGCCAACATGCCATTCACTTTCTTCACTGCCTGGTGTACCTGCATGCTTACCTTCATTGACTGATGAACAAGGACCCCCAGATCCCGTTGTACTTCCCCTTTTCCCAACTTGACACCAATTAGATAATAATCTGCCTTCCTGTTTTTGGATAACCTTCCTTCCTGGATAACCTCACATTTATCCACATTAAACTGCATCTGCCATGCATCTGCCCACTCCCCCAACCTGTCCAAGACACCCTGTATTCTCAAAGCATCCTCCTCACAGTTCACACTGCCACCCAGCTGTGTCATCTGCAAATTTGCTAATGTTACTTTGAATCCCTTCATCTAAATCATTGATGTATATTGTAAATAGCTGTGGTCCCAGCACCGAGCCTTGCGGTACCCCACTAGTCACCGTTTGCCATTCTGAAAGGGACCAGTTAATCCCTACTCTGTTTCCTGTCTAGCAACCAATTTTCTATCCATGCCAGCACTCTACCCCCAATACCATGTGCCCTAATTTTGCCCACTAATCTCCTACGTGGGACCTTATCAAATGCTTTCTGAAAGTCCAGGTACACTACATCCACTGGTTCTCCCTTGTCCATTTTTCTAGTTACACCCTCAAAAAATTCCAGAAGATTAATCAAGCATAATTTCCCCTCCGTAAATCCATGCTGACTCAGACCGATCCTGTTACTGCTATCCAAATGCGCGGCTATTTCATCTTAACGCGCTTCCCTCTTTCATCTACGCTTTCCTCATATTGTACTCGTCACGTTAAAGGATTTCAGGTTACCCTACTTTATCAAAACTTTGTTTACAAACTAATAACAGAGATATACTGATAAAACTGCTTCATTAAAGAAAGTATTAAAATGTAGAAAGAACGCATAAAATAGTGAAAAAAAGTTGCTTGAATTGGTACTATTATTCAATTGTGGGATTATTGGTAAATGATCAGAAAATCAATGTTGTTCTTGACTACTTGGTAATGATTTAAAACAGAGAAATGATGCATTAAATATTTTTACATTTAGTTTAGTTTAGAGATACAGAGTGGAAACAGTTCCTTCGGTCCACCGAGTCCACGCCGACCAGCGATCCCTGCACATCAACGCTATCGTACACAAACTAGGGACCATTTACAATTATACCAAGCCAATTAATCTACAAACCGTATATCTTTGGTGCGTGGGTGGAAACGGGAGATCTTGGAGAAAATCCATGCAGTTCACGGGGAGAACTTGCAAACTCCATACAGGCAGCACCCGTAGTCAGGATCAAACCCGGGGCTCTGGCGTTGTAAGGCAGCAACTCTACCGCTGCACCACCTTGCCGCCCAGGACAAAGTGTCTCTTATCAGAAAAAGTACAACAAAAAAGTATCTTCTTGGATCTTATGTTGCTTTCTACAATAGATCCATCGATAGCTGTTTTCAATATGACATAAAATGGACAAAGAAGACATAGGTATTGCAATAAAGTTTAATGGTTTTGTACATTTGCAAGCAGCATTGTAAACTCACATTCAATGCCAGTTTCCCTTTTGACAGTAAATATCATTTTCTTCCTTGTGCTAGCAAGTATTTTTGCCACAACTTAATTTTTACAGATACAACTAAATTGATATTGACAAATGAAGTGTGACAGCTTTCACTGCAGAGAGAGGTTATTAGGTTTAACCTGACCCCATGGTTATAAATGTGTCGAGTTTAGCCTTTGTGTTACCATGGAAATGAATACCCTCTGCTCTCTGTGGATATGGGAATTAATTTTCAATCACAACTTGCCTTTAAATTACCTTATTTCTTTCTCATCATAGAGATAGTTTTTTTTTGGTAAATATACCATTAATTCATATAACAATTATGCTGATTGTACAGACTTCCGTTTAGCCTTGCTAATATTACTAATCAGTTTGACGGCTTAATTCAAAATAACTTACACTATACAGAATAATCGTTTAAATACTCCAGTATCAGTTATAGAAAGTAAAAGTCCATACTTTATTAGTTATGAAGACAGTAGGTTGGTTCCTTTTCCATCTTTGTAATCAGCTGTCGATGCAAATTTGTATTCACTGAAAGAATGCTAATTAATATTAAGGTATTCTTAAAAAGTGCCAACGACATCTCCACAACGAATACAGAGCCTTAATAAAGTAATGGAGAAGGAAGTTGTGACTCCTGATGGGCAGCTCTCAGCTCTTTGCCTGGTGCATTGGTGAACTATATAAACAGACTCAAATTTATCAGGTTAGAGCGGTAATCTAAAATGCAAATTTACATAAGGCCACCAAGCTGTGTCGATGAATCACACTGGAAGTCACATCAGCAGCCACCTGTAATTTCCTTTGAATCTGAGGTTAGAAGTTGCATCTACTAAGGCAAATATCAAGTAATTTCACTGCTGCTCCAGCACCCCAGCACAATATGTACTGCGAGGTCGCTGCTCCTGGCTTGTTCGGCACTAAACCTGTGAATATTCAGGCCACGGCCAGGTCACTCATGGCATCTGAGACCTCGGTGTTGACTTGAGCAGCGATGCTCGCTGCTATCACATCCAAATAAACGTCGTACTGCTGGTCCATCCCCAGGTAGCTATCATTCATCAGATACAATGTGTAGATGTACCTTCAAACAAAAGAAACAAATATGCCGCATTTATTTAAAGCCTTTCTACACTTCGATACAGAGTGAATACTTAAATGCGTTGAAGTGGGAAAAAAAACATTTCTGATTACAACCAGTAATGCTGAACAGAATGAATTTTATAAAGATGGCAATTAATTGCTGACCTTAAAAGCACCTTAAAATACATATTAAAAACTTGTTTTAATTCCATATCCTCTCCTTGAATTAATTAAATTACTTTATTTTAAGAGCAGACACGGGAAACTGCAGATGCTGGAATCTTGAATAAAAAACCAAGTTCGGGAGGAACTCAGCGGGTCAGGGAGCATCTGCGGAGGGAATGGGCCGACAATAGTTCGGGTCGGGACCTTTCTTTAGACAGTTAGACTGGAGGGGGAAAGCTGGATATAAGTAATGGGGGATGTAGGTGGAATCAGGTGATGGTGGGGGAGGGGGGGGGGGTCAGATTAGGTAATAGGTAATAGGCAGGTGGGTGAATAGTGACAAAGACTGGGGTGAAAAGGAGATCGAAGGGTATCCGATAAGGAAAGAGGGGAGGAATGAAATGTAAAACTAGCGGGAGGCATATGAGAGGAAGGGGACAGGGGGAGGGGGAAATGGGGAGGATAAAGGGTAAACAGGAGACGATAAAAGGGAACTAGTGAATGCAGATGGAAGATGCATGTATAGAGAAAGGGAACGAAACTGGGTGACTAGGGTGAAGATTGACTGAACGTTATTGCCTTCCATCACAGTGAAGAATGTTGATTCCACTGTGCTGGATGTTTATGTTAAATTCTATTGTGTATTGTGTTCTTTTTGATTGTATGGCTGCATGCTAACTCAAATTTCACTGTACCTTAATTGGTGGATGTGACAATAAATGGCAACTTGAACTTGAAGGGATATGGTTGAGAAATGTGCGTGTGTCAGGCTGGCGGGCAGGAGGGGTTAGGGGGGAGGATTACTAAATGCTGGAGAAATCAATGTTCATACCTCTGGGTTGTCGGAGAACTAGAATAAACCCCTTGCAGTCACAGGGAGAAGGTGCAAATCCTAAACAGACAATTCCCAAGGTCGGTATTGAACATGGGTCTCTGGTGCTGTGAGGCAGCAGCTCTACCAGGAATTTGAAGATGAGTTTGTTGGGGCGGGGACAAGCAGAAATAATGGAACAGCCAGGTCAACCCTCCTTGTGGATTCTGGGAAGGAGATAGAAACAGGCAGTGCGGGATTGGGAACTACTGTATAAGGTTGGAGTTTGTGGAGGGGAGGTTGCCAGAGGTGATAGGATCTGTGATGGTTTGGCGATCCTACTATAAAAAAATATAAACTGCCGCTTTATCATGCATAATTTATCTTAATTCAATACCAATTTAACAATGATATGATCTTACTATACAACATGAACACTATTGACCTTTATCTTTGAGTTTAGAGTTAAAATTTGGAGAATCTTATGTTTTTAATGGTACTGAGGGTCACGCTGCCAATACAAGTGTTTAAGGATATTTATTCCAGTTAAACAAATACCGTCAGTTGAAAAAAAATCGTGCAGAATTTGGGGTTTTCCAAATAGCAGCAAACAATACAAGACTGAAGAAAAATATATTTCCACACAGCTGAAGATGACCGTGTCAACCCTCTTAAAGGTAGTACAGAGTGGGTTGATATTGGACTATCATGGGTAATGCTGGGGATAATGGTCTATACTGAACAGGATATTAATAATACAAAATGGGAAAATGTGAGACATTTTCCAATTGGAAAACAAAGTTCGCCACTGATAAACGCAAGGCAGCAGTGTTATGGTTCAAAGATTGGTACATGGATAGGACAGGTTTAGAGGGATATGGTCCAAACACAGGTCGGTGGGACTCGTGAAAGTTGGGACCTGTTGGCCGGTGTGGGCAAGTTGGGCCGAAGGGTCTATTTCAAAGTTGTAAGACTCTATGACTAATATATTACTTGGAAATCTACTCTTATTATTTGGAAAGCATGAGTGGAGCATAAACACGAGTGCGGACTAGAGGCCAAATAGTCTGCTTCTGTGTTGCTATGTAATTCCGTGTAGTTATGAGGAGATTAAATTAGAGTTACAGAAGACAAGGTTTTCCAAGAGTTCAATAGGAAAATACTTCTTTCCTTTGGTTCGGGAGTGGTTAGGAGTCACGAGTTTATGTAGCTAGTGAGGCAGTGAGTGGAGAGATTCAGAGAAACCTTTCTGAATCATAAAGAAACAATGACATGTGCAGATCATCAGGCAGAAATCACAAGGAAAATTAATGAAAAATCCCAATGTTGGAATATGGTTGTTACTGAGAAGGCCAGGATCCATTGGCCATTCCCCAGTATTCCTAGTAAAGCAATTCAGTGCAAGCATTCAGATTGCAAGGCCAATTCAGAGAGCAGTTCTGAGTATGCCACAATGATATTGTATCGAGTCACTTGCATGCCAGGCCCATATCTGGATGGCAAGTTGCCTTCTCCAGAGACACTGGTAATGATACTGGTTTTTAGCTTATGGTTTTTGTTTTAAACTCACATTTTCATGTTGAGATGTGAACCTACAAGATCCCAGTTCAGTAAATCAATATGACTATGATGCTGCCTTTGTGACTAAAATAAGGTGACGTAGAGGAGGATGGGGTCATGCAGGAATAAAACAGGTATCAGGAATTGTAATTTGCTGTCAGGCATGGGGCGTGCTCAAAGATTATGGACTGAATAGCCTTTATTTCACTACAAATTTGTAAAATGTTATGAGCTTCGGCAAAAGCTATAAGTTAACTTTAATGAATACCAAAAACATAAATGACTCTCATCAGTTGGTTTAAGGTCTTGTGCATAATATTGTTGTACACTTGTAGTACTTGTCTCACTGAAGAGCAAATATAAAACAGCAAGTTATCACTGGGCATATCCAAGCATTTCATTCTCAAGTAATCTGGAGGGTCCTCATGCTATTTCTAAGAGCAGAAGTTAAATGCACATTGGAAGTTTAAATAAATAAAGACTACCGCAACTATCACGCTGGGTCACAACATGAAGCTTTATGGCCCTGTCCCACTGTACGAGTTCATTCAAGAGTTCTCCCGAGTTTGCCCCGATTCGAACTCGGAGATTTACGGTAATGGCCGCTCGCGCGTACTCGGGGCTCTCGTGGACATTTTTCAACATGTTGGAAAATCTTCACGAGTCTTCCCAAGCTTACCGTGTTTCCCCGAGTACCTGCCGTTAGCGTTACAAGCCGCGAAGAGACGTCCCGAGTTCCGATGTACCCACTACGTACATTCTACGTGTTTCCACGAGTTTGATTTTTTTTTTAAACTCGGCAGAGCTTTTGAATGAGCTCGTACAGTGGGACAGGGCCATTACTTTAGTTTTCGATTAGTTTAGTTGAGTTTAGAGATACAGTGGGGAAATAGGCCCTTCATCTCACTGAGTCCACGCCGACCAGCGATCCCCATGCATTAACACTATCCTGTAACACGAGGGATAATTTACTATTTTTACCGCAGCCAATTAACCTACAAACCTGTAGGTCTTAGAAACATAGAAACATAGAAAAATAGGTGCAGGAGTAGGCCATTCGGCCCTTCGAGCCTGCACCGCCATTCAATGTGATCATGGCTGATCATCCAACTCAGAATCCCGTACCTGCCTTCTCTCCATACCCCCTGATCCCTTTAGCCACAAGTGCCACATCTAACGCCCTCTTAAATATAGCCAATGAACTGGCCTCAACTACCTTCTGTGGCAGAGAATTCCAGAGACTCACCACTCTCTGTGTAAAGAATGTTTTCCTCATCTCGGTCCTAAAGGAATTCCCCCTTATCCTTAGACTGTGACCCCTTGTTCTGTACTCCCCCAACATCGGGAACAATCTTCCAGCATCTAGCTTGTCCAACCCTTAAGAAACGTAAGAATTTTGTAAGTTTCTATAAGATCCCCCCTCAATCTTCTAAATTCCAGCAAGTACAAGCCGAGTCTATCCAATCTTTCCTCATATGAAAGTCCTGGAGTGTGAGAGGAAACCAAAGCACTTTTGACTGTTTTTGATAAAATAAGATTACAGAAAATATATTTAAGAAGGAGCTGCAGTTGCTGGAAAATCGAAGGTAGACCAAAATGCTGGAGAAACTCAGCGGGTGAGGCAGCATCTATGAAGCGAAGATAGCTGCTGCCTCACCTGCTGAGTTTCTCCAACATTTTTGTCTTCCTTACTGAAAATATATGTTTTTAAACTTAGTATTTTACTTTCTTTCAGAACTCAGCAGATGCCAGAGGAATGGTTAAATTAGTAGTTATACCAACCTTGAAAATGGTAATTAAGGCATGAGCACTATAATGTTACTTTCACAAGAGTTTAATCCAGATTAAAGTAATTTGCCCTAATTGTCCTGCCAGGAATAACTGACACATCACTATTTTGCACTTGGATATAACGGGCAATCCGAATAACAATGATTAAATTATCTTATTGCTATAAACCCATATAAAACCTACCTTGGTAGATGGCTGGGATTGTTATAACTGATGTGATCATCTAGTATACACAACCATCTCCCTTCTCCAGCCCTCGTTCCTTTTTCCGCACACTCCTGACTTTTCTGGCTTACATAACCTCCAAGTTACTCATATTTAAAAGTCCCATTCTTGAATTTAAATTCCTCCATGGCTTTGGAGATCCTTATTTTTGTAAACTCCTCTGGTTTAACATTCAATTCCGGATCTTCTGCCCTTCTAACACCAACACATCTTATTTTTGTTTTTTTTCTTCTCCTTTAAAACCCTCCTTAATATCTTATGCATTTAACCTGTTTTTTTGACACACACTCTAATCTCACCCTTTCTGAGTCAATATCATTTTTTCCCCTGCTATGTGCAGTATTTTAGGATATGTTTACCTTGTCAAGAATTACCAAAGTGACAGGGGTGGTAAGGAGTAAAGGGATCTTACCTTCCGGTGACTTCGGGTGAAAAGAAGGCTAGAGAAATGGTGCTTCGATTTCGAACATATCCAACTCGTTTCAAAGCCAACAATTCCTTTTTGTCTATTTCCCCAAGGATGACAACCCAGCCCTCATCCTTGGCCTTTGTGAAACGTGGTGTTGTAGCTTTGCTGTTATATTTGCCCTGACAACCAATATAAGACAACACATCAGAGAACATTTTATGTTTATTAAGAATTTAACAAATTCAGTGTAGGTAGTATAATTTTATAGCAAAATATTGGTAAGATCAACCTGATTACAGTCATTCCTTTGCTTATTCCACTCCTGCTATATTTACATTATAATTCTTGTCTATCTCAAACTTTTACCAGTTCTAATGAACTGGTATTCAACCCACGCATTTCCCTTATTTTTTATGTTTTTATTTCAGATTTCCAGTAGGTGCAGTTTGTAATTTTTTAAAGGAAGAATCACACAAGTATCTTGAAAACACTTCAGAAAACAAAAAATATTTTGGTTGCAGTAATCTTCTTTGCGTGGAAAGAGACAGTAGTCATTTCACATCAACGCTTCTCTTGCGAATATCACTGACCAAAAGCAGCAATTTAATCTGTTCTTGTAGTGTTGACAGAGAGAGATGGAACATCCCATTTAACACTGTAGCAATATCAGTAATGCACTGATGTGTATGTCGTAATCATGAGAATGAAATCACAGCCTACTGACCTCCAATCGAGAATACTATCAAGCTAAGCACAAAATGCTGGAGTAAGTCATGCAGAATATCTGGAGAAAAATAGGTGATGTTTCGGGTAGGAACCTTTCCTACGACTCGAAATATCACCTATTCTTTTTCTCCCGAGATGCCGCCTGACCCGCTGAGTTACTCCAGCATTTTGTGTCTATCTTCGGTATAAACCAGCATCTGCAGTTCCTTCCTACCCAGTAATACCAAACTGCCGTGAGCTGTTCATTGTTGGTTGAAAGGTCTCTTGGCGTTCACAATTTTGGGGGCGGCACGGTGGCGCAGCTGTAGAGTTGCTGCCTTACAGCGCCAGAGACCCGGGAACGATCCTGACTATGGCTGCTGATTGTATGGAGTTGGTACATTCTCTCTGTGACGTTTCTCTGTGGTTTTTCCCCGGTTGTCCTGTTTCCTCCCGCACTCCAAAGTGGGGCAGGGTTGTAGGTTAATTGGCTTCAGTAAAAGATTGTTAAAAATTGTTCCTGGGTGTAGATTAGTGCTAATGCATGGGAATCGTTAGTTGGCTCGGACCGGGTTGGCTGAAGTGCCTGTTTCCACGCTGTATCTCTAAAATAAACTAAAAATTGCTGTAGCGCTGAGTGTTTCCATCAACAAATTCCCAATAATGTAATCCATTGGAGCAGCAATAACAATGTGCTTTCAACTTGCCCAGTTGGTTTGAATTCAGCGCAGCTCGAAAATACTGCCTCTTCGTCAAAGAGACTAAACAGTGAAACCACAACTGAATCTAACCTGACCAACATTTAAATTGAACAATCAGACAATAAACTAAAAACTACAGTGCAAGTTTCACAATTTGTAATAATTTTCTCCTCAAGCCTCACATACACGCACAGCTTACCACCATCCCAGATTTGGTTAAATCCAATCCTCCAGATACAGTGAACTGGACACCAGCCGGGAATCTGAATGATACATCACACTCACTTCTGCTCATACTATCTAATGACACTTGGATCCTTCTCTTGAACTTCGATATCAGGCACCGACAAGTGGGTTAACATATGATGAGCGTTTGAAGGCACTGGACCTGTATTCGTTGGAACTCAGAAGGGTGAGGGGTTATCTCAAACTCACCGAATAGTGGAAGGGCTGGATAGAGAGGATATGGAGAGGATGTTTCCACTCGTGGGAGAGTCTAGGACCAGAGGCCAAAGCCTCAGAATAAAAGGACGTCCTTTAGAAAGATGAGGAATTTATTTAGCTAGAGGGTGGTGAATCAGTGCCACAGAAGGCTGTGGAGGCCAAGTCAATTGATATTTTTAAGGCAGAGATTGACAGATTTTTCATTCGTATTAGTGTCAGGGGTTATGGGGAAAAGATTGGAGAGTGGGGTTGAGAGAAAAAGATAGATCAACCATGACTGAATGGCGGAGTAGGCTAGATGGGCCGAATGGCTTAATTTTGCTCTTGTGAACAAGACACTAAATCGGAGTACATTATCTTTGCTGATTTCCATCTGACCTACTGCTTAGTTTCCGGAACTATTTAAACAATTAGATTCCCATGGTTCTGAATCAGATGACAGCTTCTAGCTTCTAGGCTTCTGTCCCCACAAATTCCCCAAAACCTTTGACCATATTGAAGTCCTGCACTAAAGAGACAACATAACAATTAGAACTCATGTCAATATTTAAAAAGCAACATGCCACTCCTCTAATAAATTAATTCACCATTACTTCACTCTTTCATTCTCCCCTCAAGCCGGTGACACGGAATTCCCTATGCCCTTCTCCAAATAATTACACCTACAACAAGAATTAACAGTAGAAAATGTACTTGCTATGACATTGTTCCCAGCGGCCCGACCTCCTCACGTTTATCTCAATGAATAGTCGCTCATTGCAAATCTTCATTGTGTCTCCCTCTTTACCGGTGGGATATCACATATTAAAATGCAGGATTCAAAGCTTACTATTTCCTTTAGTTGAGCGGCTATCTTATACTTATTTGCAAATCGAACAGCCTATGGTAGAGTGAATGCTGCTGGAAGCAGACCCTGGAAGTGTGCTTGCCCTGAATACACAACTGTGCCAAAGACACCACTGTTGTCGTCTGGATCCCCGACAATAATGAGACACTGTATTGGAACGAGGTACAGTGAAAAGCTTTTGCTGCGTGCAAACCAGTCGACAGAAAGACAATACATGATTGCAATCAATCCATTTACAATGTATAGATAGATGATAAGTGAATAACGTTTAGTACAAAAGGTAAAGCCAGCAAAGCCCGATCAACAATAGTCCGAGGGTCACCAATGATGTAGATAATAGTTCAGCACTGCTCTCTGGTTGTGGTAGAATGATTTGGTTGTCTGATAACAGCTGGGAAGAAACTGTCCCTGAATCTGGTGGTGTGTGATTGCACATTTCAATACCGTTTGCCTGATGGGAGAGGGGGGGAGAGGAGTGGCCAGGGTGCGACTAGTCCTTGATTATGCTGCTGGCCTTGCCGAGGTAGCGGAAGTAGAAATGGAGTCAATGGAAAGGAGGTTGGTTTGTGTGATGGTCTGGGCTGCGTTCACAATTCGCTGCAATTTCTTGCAGTCTTGGATGGAGCTCTTCCCAAACCATGTACAGGAAACATAGAAAATAGAAACATAGAAAATAGGTGTAGGAGGAGGCCATTCGGCCCTTCGAGCCAGCACCGCCATTCATTGTGATCATGGGTGATCGTCCCCTATCAATAACCCGGGGAAGATCGTGAATCTAGTGCCATGGTGCAAGGGTAATAACTTAGTCGTTAGTGTCTTACAAGATGAAAGAGTTGGTTGTTGACCTAAGGAAGCGAGGGGATGAACTCAACCCTATCCTCACCAATGGAGCCGCTGTAGAGATGGCCGACAACTTCTAGTTCCAAGGCTTCCAGCAAATTAACCTGGTTTCTTCACAATGATAGACAATAGGGGCAGGAGTAGGCAATTTGGCCCTTCGAGCCAGCACCGCCATTCATTGTGAACATTGCTGATCATCCACAATCAATACCCCGTTCCTGCCTTTTCCCCATATCCCCTGACTCCGCTATCTTTAAGAGGTCTATCTAACTCTCTCTTGAAAGCATACAGAGAATTGGCCTCCACTGCCTTCTGAGGCAGAGAATTCCACAGGTTCACAACCCTCTGATGTAGTGATGGAGGAAATGCATTGGCATATTTTTTTCTAAGACATCTGAGATGATTTAGTGTGTCCAAGAGGATCTTCTTGAAATTCTACAGATGTGCTAGAGAAGGTACTCTGACAGGATTCATGTCAACTGCTCTGCTCAGGACCACATTAATCTGCAGAGTGTTGAACACAGTGCAGTCTATCAAAGGATCATCACTTCCTTCCATACAGTCCATCTTCATGGGGTGCTGCATCGGGAATGTAAGAAGTATCATCAAGGATGGCTGCCACCCTGATCATTCCTTTCTCTCTCTTCCCTCTTCTGCGAGAGGATTCAGGGGCTTAAAAGCTCTGACGTCCAGACTTAAGAACAGTTTTCTCAGTCCCGACACGAAGGAGGGTCCCCACTCGAAACGTCATTTCTGAAGAAGGGTGCTGACCAGATGTAACAAGTGTCCATTTCCCCCTAAAGATGTCTGACCCACTGACATCCTCCAGCAGCTTTTTTTCACAGGTATGATGGATTATTGTTGTATTCAACGAGGTCAGTTGGATTCCCAAATTTGGTAGCTGAATTGTTGGCCTTGCAGGCTAACACCTGATCTACAATCCAGAAAGGTTAAGTTTAACAGAACTAGTTTCGGAATGGGAACAACCTTGAAGTATGGGAAAGGTTATCGGTTTCACGTTTCTCAATTTAATCTCCCATTGAAGGCACATACCTTGTTGCGCGCCAACCCTATCCTCCGTAAATTGACTTGCAGTAGGTATTCCTGATCCGCATGCAATTGTGTCCAGTTTTTCTCATCTCGCAAGCCAGTGTTCACATTAGGCAACAGTTTTTCATTCTTCCCCTTTGGAGCATTTTCCCACCAGCCCTTGATGCTCAGACTAACTTCGATGACTGGAAGATGGGACAAGAAATTCCAAGCCTAAAAGGTTGAAAGAAGTTTGAATAATTAGACAATCCCTTGCTAACTACAGAGGACTCCATTTACAACGCAGCTTTCAGCATGATTTCCAGCTACTCAATTAAAACACAGAAAGTAAAAGGCAAAGATATGTTAACATTATGTGCATTTGGATCTCAGAACAGAATGTATCAATGAGATCAGCTAAAGGGACAGTTTCTCTGCCCTGCTCCTGGTGCTAAACTCATCCATGGTATCTAGCTCTTGCTCTCTTCAAGTTCAACAACAGCTAATTTTCCTTCCTGTTCCTCCCCCTCATTTCCCCCCACTGTATCTTGATGCATTTTGATGATATAATTGGTTCTCTACTTAGGCACAGTCCTTCTGCCTTTCAAAACTGCCATTTACAGTGCCTGCTACAAAAACTCACCTTGCTTCCAGTTACCGCGCTTCCCATCTTTAAACACACTTCCACCTCCCAGCTTATTGTTCACTTTTTTTTTCTTCACAAATTCTGCTTCTGCCATGCAAGAATACTGGAATGACCTTCACCAAAGTAATGAGCAATACCTTGTGATCAGGATGCATTACCACTTATTTCTTTTTCCCATGCTCTACTATGGAGACAATTGATTGACTTCATTCTTTCCCGATTGGTTATAGCTAAAGCATCTCTTGCTAAATAGTTTTCTTCCTAAACTCCTGAAGCCAGTAATGAGCCATTCTTGGCCTCTCTCCAGCCTCACTGAACTACCTGATGCTATGAGAAATAGACAGCATGCATCGATACACGGCATTTTACATTTAGTTTAGAGATACAGCGGGGAAACAGGCCCTTCGGCCCATCGAGCCCACACTGACCATTAATCCCTTGATCACAATAGTTCTATGTTATGCAACTTTCTCTTCCACTCCCTACACATTGGGGGCAATTTTCAGAGGCCAATTAACCTACAAACCTGCACGTTGTTTGGGATGCGGGAGGAAACCAGAGCACCCGGAGAAAACTTGCGTGTTCACAATGAGGACATGCAAACTCCACACAGACAGTACCCGAGGTCAGGATCGTACTCAGGTCTCTGGCGCTGTGAGGCAGCGGCTCTGCCAGCTACACCACTGTGCCACCCATTAAATGTTGAGTCTGTCCCCAGTATTTTCCATACTCCAACCACCCCTTGTGTTTAGGGATATCATTTAGCCTTAGCTTTCTCATTCTCTTCTGTACCTGTGCTGTTGGACTACTTTGCTAATGTGCAGTATTACGATTACCCACATTTACTTTCAGTGAAATATTAGAAGCTCCAAATCGCTGGAATTCCTTGTTTAACTATCTCTACCTCTTTTCCATCATTTTAGACTCTTTTAAACCCTCCTTTTTTGAACAAGCTTTTGCTTCTCTCTCAATGTCTGTGTATGTAGCCAGTGACACGAAAGAGAAGATCAGATCAGTCACGATGCTACTCAATAGTGCAGTAGGCTTGAGGGTCAGACCGACCTGCTGCCTCTGGTTCTTCCGTTCAGTGTTTGCTAACATGTATACAAAGCATGTGGGTAGTTTCCATGTTAAAATGGCTTTATAAATGCAAGTTGTTGTTACCTTTGCATCATTTATCCCAATTCAAAATTGCAGCAAATCCAACAGACAATTTGATTATTTTTTGAATTTGGGTGCAAAAGTGAATAATGCAAAAACTATATGTAATCACCACAGGCTTGGGACATACTTGTTTCCTATCGTTATTCTGAATACTTCTGCCTTTGTCTAATGATCATTGCAAATATGATTCCCATTTTCTTTTGCTTAAAGACAGAAATTGCCCTTGCCTCCTCTGTGCAGAATAGGATACTGCCTTCCTCGCTCCACAGAGTACCTTGCCCTACCTTCTTGTGAGGAAGACGGTCACTGTTCGGGGCTCTTCTCCTCAGAGAAGAGGTGAACCCCCTCTTCAACCTTCTCGGTGCAGAAGGTGACAGAGTCTATTGCCAAATGTTAAGAAACAAAAATCCTCGACAAATACTGACGCACCAAAATAATATTCTCACTTAAATAAGGACTTTTAACGTGTAAAATATCACAACTGCAGATATGTCATCACTGCCAAAGGCAACTGACGTGACCAGAGTGAAGGAGTTTATAGGTAAAACAAACCCTCAAAACCACTTCAAAAACATTTGCCCATCTAGAATATATTGAAGCACAACTAGTGCTATTTATATGGAGAACAGTCAAGATAACAACACATTGTTTATCAGTGTGTTCAAGTGTTATTGTGCTAATGCAGCTACAGAAGATAATTTATTGCTTAAATATATCACAAAGCTCTTAGATGGTAGCTGCTTTTTGATTAAAAAATAAAAACCAGGCTATTGCAGCCGAGGCTGATAAAACATTTCAATATGATCAAAACATATTTATCTAAGGATTAATCTTCATCATTTGAATCAGATGAGAACACCTCCCCGCATGCAATTATTTAATTAGCTGGCAAAGCTTCGGGTGGTCACCAGCCGTTCAGAGCATACTGATGGCAGAACAGATGCAAATCTCACAGTGATGACTGCCTTTTCTCATTACGACTGCAATTAGCACTTAAATTGGTGCTTTAAACCCAATAATTTCCAGAATATTTTTTTCATATATTTTAGCTGTGATTGTCGTGCCAAACTGGCAGAGGCAGATTGTAGAATAAATTACAAATCCAAATAAATTTCCCAATGAACAGGCTACAGTAGCCATTTCTTTTATTAAAAACATTAATTATTTTTTTCAAAATGCGTACAATCTTATTTTCAAACAAAATTTCCAAGATCCTGCTCGAACATGAGACGTCATGAGCTTGTGCATTTTGTTTGTGCTTTGAACATTATTAGATACTTATATTAATTTTATTTTGTCATATTGTTGGAACATTTCTGGTCACTACAGGACTGTCTTCACTTTGCCTGCCATGCCGTAGAGCAACAAAACATAAAGAAGCTTGTGTGCTGCCTATTTGTCTGAACTCTGGTAATGAAAGCATTACTTGTAACCATTTTACCAACTAACAATTAATAAACAAATGCTCACTTTACAATCTTTCCATGATTGCATATTATAGAACTGAAACATACAATTACATTCCAAACTGATAATATTTTAAATAAATCTTCTGTGGGCACAGTGGTTAAGTAACCAGACTTGCAAATTAACAATACTTATAGTTTTTAGTTTAATTTAGTTTAGAGATTAAATTGGAAACAGGCCCTTCAGCCCACCAAGTCCACACCGACCAGCAATCACCCATACACTAGTTCTATCCTGCACACTAGGGACAATTTATAGCAGCCAATCAGCCTACAAACCTGGGGTACACAAAGGGCTGGAGAAACTCAGCGGGTACAGCAGCATCTAAGGAGCGAAGGAGATAGGCGACGTTTCGGGCCGAAACCCTTCTTCAGCCAACAAACCTGCACGTCTTTGGAATGAAGTAAACCAGGTACGAATTCCATACAGACAACATCTGTAGTCAGGATCGAACCCGAGTCTCTGGTGCTGTAAGGCAGCAACTCTACCACTGCACCATTGTGCCGTCCCACCTGGGACATGAATTTGATAAAATTGGGCTTTGTTAACAAAACCAGAAACAACTAACTGCTTCTATATTGTCCATGAGGATAAAGGCCAAGCTATCTCTTTGAACTATCGGAATTCGTGTAGTGAAGAAAGAAACACCCACACTGCAATTTGGTAGGAGGTTTCAGCATTTAGAACTAGTGATGATGTAGGAAATGGCAACATCTTTCCAATTCAAAGCAATGTGCAATTTGGAGGGCAATTTCTGGTTGATGCCATTCCCATGTCCTTTAGCTGAGGTTGGAGGCTTAGGAAACAGCATTGAAGCAGTTGTGATGAATGCCTGCATTGCATTTTGCAGAGAGTACATGCTTTCGCTGTGTTTCAGTGGGGCAGGGAGTATATGTTCAAGCTCCATCTTGTAGAGAGCTGCGTAAAACTTTGGAAAGTCTTCCATCACTTTCCTGAAGTAATTTGTAGGCAATAAAAAGCTTAGTGGAGTTAAGGAATGTGTCATATGCAGCAGAATATCCTGATTCTAGTCTGTTTTGTTGTTACAATATTTTGTGATCTGTGCACTCAGTTGCAGATGGCCTTGAGAGCCAGTTTCCCTGACTGGAGAAAGATTATTTACCTGAAATGCTAACACTGTTTCTCCCTCCACAGATGCTGCCTGGCCAGAGGAGCATTGCAGGCTCTACGTGGTAAATTAGTTTCTAAGGAGATTTGGATTATGAATATTAGAAAAACAAATTCCTACAAGGGACAGAGGATTTGGACAGCCCTCTGGAACAATATTTTAAACCTTTTTTTGTATTTATTTCTTAATTTAGATATACCTGGAGTACAGTGGTGGTTATAAATAAATTAAGGTCACGGATTAGTATTGCTTTATGCAGGAATGGAGGGATGTGGATTATGTGCAAGATGAGATTTGTTTATCTTGGCAAAGATATTGTGGGCCAAAGAGCCTGTTCCGATGCTGTGTGTTCTATGTTCTATAGATTAAACATGGAGGGATGGAAAACATGAATAGCCTAAATATTTAAGAAGGAACTGCAGATGCTGGAAAATCGAAGGTAGACAAAAATGCGGGAGAAACTCAGCGGGTGCAGCAGCATCTATGGAGCGAAGGCAATAGGCAACGTTTCGGGCCGAAACCCTTCTTCAGACTGATGTGAGGGGTGGGGGTGAAGACAGTTGGGAGTACCTGTAATTAGAGAAGTCAATGTTCATACCACTGGGGTACAAAATGCCCAAGCGAAATATGAGGTGCTGCTCCTCCAATTTCCCGGTGGTCCTCACTCTGGCCATGGAGGATGCCCGGACAGAAAGGTCGGATGCAGAATGGGATGGGAAATGAAGTACTGAGCCACTGGGAGATCAGGTTGGTTATTGCGAACCGAGCGGAGGTGTTTGGCGAAACGATCGCCAAGCCTACGCTTCGTCTCACCTATGTAGATCAGCTGAAATCTAGAGCAGCGGATGCAATAGATGAGGTTGGAGGAGGTGCAGGTGAACCTCTGTCGCACCTGGAACGACTGCTTGGGTCCTTGAATGGAGTCAAGGGGGGAGGTAAAGCGACAAGTGTAGCATTTCCTGTGGTTGCAAGGGAAAGTGCCCGGAGAGTGTGTGGTATGGGTGGGAAGAAACGAATTGACCAGGGAGTTACGGAGGGAGCGGTCTCTGCGGAAAGCAGACAGAGAAGGAGATGGGAAGATGTGGCAAGTGACTGGGTCAAGTTGGAGGTGGCGAACATGACAGATGATTATTTGAGGATTAAATAGTTTGTTTTTGGTGAGCAAGTGCCCTGAGCCATGTCAGCTCCTTCAGCAATATAGATTTTTAAGATTTGGTTTAGTTTAGTTTAGAGATACAGCGCGGAAACAGGTCCTTTGGCCCACCAGGTCCGCGCCGACCAGCGATCCCTGCACATTAACACTATCCTTCACCCACTAGGGACAATTTTTACATTTGCCAAGCCAATTAACCTGCAAACCTGTACGTCTTTGGGGCGTGGGAGGAAACTGAAGATCTCGGGGAAAACCCACGCAGGTCACGAGGAGAACGTACAAACTCCATCACGAGGAGAACGTACAAACCCGTAGTCGGGATCGAACCTGGGTCTCTGGCGCTGCATTCGCTGTAAGGCAGCAACTCTACCGCTGCGCCACCGTGACTGTTACTTTTAAATGTATGTATTTTACAGTAAAGAAAGAGTTATTATTGTAATGGCTGGTATGCTTTTGTTCTTTCTAATTTCAAAAATGCTGTACTTGGTGAATAGGTAACGTAATTGGGTGGGCACACTGTCCTTTCAGGTTTTTTTAGTTCAGTTAATTGTCATGTGTGAAAAGCTGTACAGTGAAAAGCTTTTGTTGCATGCTAACCAGTCAGCAGAAAGACAATACAATGAAGCCGTCCACAGCGCGCAGATACATGAAAAAGGCAATAACGTGAGTAATGTTCAGTGCACGATAAAGTCCGATCAGATAGTCAATGAGGTAGATAGTAGTTCAGGACTGCGGTCTGTTTGTTGGCAGGATGGTTCAGTTGCCTGATAACTGTTGGGAAGAAACTGTCCCTGAATCTGGAGGAGTGCGCTTTCACACTTCTATACCTCTTGCGTGATGGGAGCGGGGAGAAGAGGGAGTGTCCAGGGTGCGACATGTCCTTGATTATGCTGCTGGCCTTGCCGAGGCAGCGTGAGGTGTAAATAGAATCTGTGGAAGGGAGGTTTTGGTTTGTGTGACGGTCTGGGCTGCGTCCACAATTCCCGGCAATTTCTTGCGGTCTTGGATGGAGCTGTTCCCAAACCACACTGTGATTAGCATGGTGTAAGATTAAAGCTTTGGATAATAAGTTTGAATATGGTTCAACCACATAATTTGCAAGTCTTCTCTCATTTCCCCTTTTAAGTGCACTGAATTTCAGCGGCGTGAAGTCAACTTCCTCAGGTAAGGCCAAACATACACCGAGTAATCTCACTTAAGAGTACACCAATGGTAGCAGGCATTGAAACTGAAATTGGATAATGCTACTAAGGTATAATCATTAAAAAATATATATTTTCTTGGAATTCCTATTTGTTATATTTAAGAGGCTATATTTAAGAGGGAGTTAGATGTGGCCCTTGTGGCTAAGGGGATCAGAGGGTATGGAGAGAAGGCAGGTACAGGATACTGAGTTGGATGATCAGCCATGATCATATTGAATGGCGGTGCAGGCTCGAAGGGCCGAATGGCCTACTCCTGCACCTAATTTCTATGTTTCTATGTTATTTGGAGAAAACTCCATTAAAAAGTACTAATCATCCCCGCCGCCTTTTTTTTACATTAAGTCCCTCTAAGATAAAAAAAACAGCATTAAAAACTATGACTTGATTGGCAAAGATAGGAATAGAGCTGTTTATCTTAAGCTAATTCCAAGAAGGATGAGTCACACAGTCAATAAGGCCAATCCAATGTCAAATATATTTTGAGAGGTCAGAATAACTCAGAGATGAACAATTGTCAAAGGACATTTAAATAACAGCTTGCTTGAAGTTTGCTTAAAGTTTGAATAAAAAATACAAATGAATAGAACAACAAAAATAAATACAAAAATAATATTGAAAAAACAGGTTACCTGGGAAATCTGCGTAGGCTTTAGTTCTTCAACAACAATGGAATGAAATATATCCTCCCTCCATTCACATGCAGCTATCAATTCAGGAAGACATTCAACTGGACCTCTATAACCTTTTGAGCTGCTTTTCTTTTCACCCGCATTCCACTTCCTGATAAAATCAATTGCCGCACAAATTTCAGATTAAAACAAAAAGCACACACAATTTAGGTCTTCTGGTTCATGATACACTTCTACATGCTAGCGGAAAACGTAAAAAAAAAATAGTAAGAACGATTGTTTGGAATAAAGGAAATAAAAATAGGTCATTTAGCTCCTCAAGTCTGTTCTGCTGTGCACGGGGATGATGAATGATCTATAACCTAACATTATGGTATCACATCCCGAAAATAAGCCGTGTATAAAAATCTATCAATTGCATCATTAACATCAACAATTTACCCAACAGTTCATTTCATTTGTCGAAGGGAGTTCAAATTTCTATTATCTTTTCGCGGCAGCAGTTCTTTCGACTTTGAACTCATGACAGCCATGGATTTCATTTTTAGGCAATGTCCCTGGTTCTCAGATTTCCAATTGACAGAGGTATCTACTTTCTACCTACTCCAGCAATTCCCCAATGTTGTTACCTGTTTCACAGATATGAAGACCTTTGCTGCCTAATTTATAGCACAAATATTTTTTGTCAATAATATTCAATGAATAAATAATAGGAATGAGAAAAGATTAGGAGGAAGAGGATTGTACTTTATTGCCTTCCATCACAATGAGGAATGTGGGGAATCTGCTGTGGTGGATATTTATGTTAACTTTTATGTAGTTGTGTGTCTTGTTGCTTTTTTTTAGCATGGCTGTATGGTAATTTGAGTTTCACTGTACCTCAATTGGTACGTGCCAATGAACTGACCTTTGAACCGTTGAAATTAGTGGCCGATTCCTAGTTTTTAAAAAAAGAGACAGCGTGGAAATGGGCACTTTGTTCCCACCACGTCCGCAACTTTACACTAATTCAATCCTACACACAAGGGACAATTTACAGCAGCCAGTTAACCTGCAAACCTGTTGGTCTTTGGAGTGTGGGAGGAAACCGGAGCACCTGGAGAAAACCCACGCGGTCCGTACAGCCAGCACCCTTAGTCAGGATCAAACCCGGGTTTCTGGCGCTGTCAGGCAGCAACTCCACTGCTGCGCCACCATACCACCCCTATTCCAGAATAGTAGCAAAAATATTGTATTGCCTGGTGGATGTGGCAATTCAAGACAAGGACACAGGCTCATAGAAACAAGGAAATGTAGATGCTGGTTTACAAAAAAAAGACACAAAGTGCAAGTGTAACTGGGTAGTACCTCGCTATCAGTAACCAGCTGAGTTACTCCAGCACTTTGTATCTTAATTTTAGGATACAGGCTTAGTACTAAGAAAACAGAAAATAATTGGTTCTTAATCTTGAGATGAGGCAAACAAGAGTGCACCCTGGAGACCAATATATCAAATACATCTAGCAATATATTTGTAGGAAAAGAACAGGTTTACATTGCACATTACAGGCACTTAATACTGTAGATCTGTTGCTAATGTCAGCCTGGCCATGAGAAGGTGGTGTGAAAGGGAGAAGGGAAGGGAATCAATAAATAATGCACTCTGGCATTGTGCTGAATAGCTCCAACTTTGAATGCAGGACCAGAAATGGTTTGGCCATCTGTCTGGTCTTGTTTTAACAAGAGGTGAAAACTAGAGAAAGCAGTTTAAAAAAAGTGGCAGTAGAGCGGGAAGAAATCCAAGATCGCAAATTTCTAATGGACTATTTACAATAGGATATCTTAAAACAAAAGTGCTGGTGTGGTCCGCATGTAAATGACATTGGAGTGCATAGTGGCGCAGCTAGTGTAAGAAGGAACTGCAGATGCTGGTTTAAACCGAAGATTGATACAAAAACCTGGAGTAACTCAGCGGGACAAGCAGCATGCTGCCTGTCCCGCTGAGTTACTCCAGCTTTTTGTGTCTATCATCTAGTAGAGCTAATGATTCATAGCTTCAGCAATCGGTGGCGCAGTGGTAGAGTTGCTGCCGTATGGTACCTGGGGAGGGGTGGAAGATTGCAACCTCCACGTGGTCCGCCCTGTTTCGACTAATGCAATCAACTCAACGTGCACAAACGGAAGATCAAATAGAACAAGTTGTCCAACAACTTTAGGCTGTGCACGCCACACAAAAGAAGAAGATGTACCTGGGGAGAGTTGAGGGGCATGTGGGAAGAATAAAATAGGATCTCCCCACCATCGAAGGGATCTATAGAAGGCACTGCCTCAAAAAGGCAACCAATATCATCAAAGTTCCACACCAACCTTATCACGCTCTCATTTCACCACTGCTATTATTTTCTGTGTGTAGGCATTTTATCTGTTCATTAAACCTTTTTAATCCAAAGCTAGAAGATTGACAAGGCAAAACATTTATGTGCTGTTACATTTTTTGAATGTAAGTTGCTTTTATATACTGGTTATAATGCATGTATGTACACTATATAGACACAACAGACACTCAAATACATATGTGTTTAAGAAAGAACTGCAGATGCTGGAGAAATTGAAGGTAGACAAAAATGCTGGAGAAACTCAGCGGGTGAGGCAGCATCTAGGTGACCGATTCCTTCGCTCCATAGATGCTGCCTCACCCGCTGAGTTTCTCCAGCATTTTTGTCTAACCTCACACACACACACACATATATATATATATATATATATATATATATACACACGCTCAGTAAATATATTACATAACAAATAAAGATTGATTGTGCTCTTTATGGGGGAAAGAAAAGACCGATCCTGGTATAGGTGTATTCATTTTAACAGCTCACAATGATTAACAGTAATGAATACCTGAACAGATAGAGGTTTTGTTGCTCAATGTTTGGCAGGGTGAGCAAAGAGGAGTCATGTACCCATCTGCCTTGAATCACCATCTGAATCAGGTTGATTATGTTCAGTGCTGTCACAAGCCAGCCATTATTTGCAGCCACATCCAGCATAGCCTAAATAAAGTCAACAGAGAAGACAAAAGATATTATGTTCAATTTGAGGATAAGAAACGCATGACAAGCCAATGGATGATATTTTAATTCCACATTTCCTATTAAAACGGAGGTATTACATTGATCACTTAATAGTAAGTAATTACATATATCAGAACAATTGAGCCAGATCCTTGAGCCAAATCTGTGCAGATGCTGGAAATTTGAAATAAGAACAGAAAATGCTGCTAACATTCAGCAGGTCAGGTAACGTTTATGGATAGAGAACCCGTTAATGTTTCCTCTATTTAACTCATCTCACAAATGGGGTCTCCAATTTAACTGGTTGTCTTTCTGCAGAACATGCCTGAACTGCTGAGTAGGTCTGGCAATTATTTTTGACCACAGACCTTTTTATTGTTATGATGTATTTGTTTTTCAGCTCCTGCTTAAATTATTCCAATTTTATATATATATCTTTCAACTATATATATATTTTATAAATTCAAATTATATATATTTTATATGAACTATTCCAATTGATATATATATTTCTACATGCCTGTTAACTGGAACCATTGTGACTGCAGCAGTTCCAATCCTTCTAAGCGGCATTCAAAACCCTGTGTCCAAGTTCCAACCCTCCACATCTATCTCTGAATGTCTGACATTATAGATCAGAGATAATCTTATCGCCACTTACAGGAGTGATTGTGATCTGATACTCGATTAATGTTCAACTTTTGCATGTAAAAATGTTTCCACATTTTTAAAGATATATTTCTCAGAAGTTTTATTATGTTAAGTAAACAGAGAATAAAACCCCACTTTCACTGGTAGATGCCTCCTTATTGCAGACTCTATTCTTTCTCCAATGATCCCTGCCCCTTCCATTTAAATCACAGCATTTCAGTTAGCTGCAAATTTATTAAGAATTTTCAATGTTCTTTTCCTAACTGGATTCTTTTCACTATAGATGCCCAATCTCTTAAATATTCAATTCTATGTCAGGGTGGCGAAATTGCCCTCTGGTTTACACTCAGAAGGTGGATGGCATAACCGGGAGGGAGCTGGAGACATCGGACGCGAGGAGCAAGGGCCGGTAGGAGGGTGAACCAGGGTAATGCATCCAGCGCCTTCAAAGTTGGCGATCCCAGGACACAAAGATGGCCGGGCGAGGAGAGGAGAGGGACGTCGGTTCGCGGGAACTGCTCCAGTACATCGAGCGAGTGAGCCGGCCAGACTTCCGATTTTGAATAATGCCGTTCAAACATGGCGGCACTCGCATGTGTAATGTATGCAAAAAGAATTTCACTGTGCAGTACCATATGTGACAAATAAAGCACCATTGAACTGTTGGTTTTTCGAACATCTACATATTGTATGTAGAACATATCTTGATTGGTTGCATCTTTGGACTGGCGTGGCACTTCCAAGAGAAAGGAATGCAAGAGGCTAGAGAGTGGTGGCCCCTTCCCAACCGTTGGAAGCATCTACATGGGGCCTTGTCTCAAGACGGGGGCATCTATTGGGTGTAGGGTTTTGACATGGATAGAAAATTGGTTGGCATACAAGAAACAAAGAGTAGGGATTAACGGGTCCCTTTCAGAATGGCAGGCAGTGACTAGTGGGGTATTGCAAGGCTCGATGCTGGGACCGCAGCTGTTTACAATATACATCAATGATTTAGATGAAGGAATTAAAAGTAACATTAGCAAATTTGTAGACGACACAAAGCTGGGTGTCAGTGCGAACTATGAAGAGGTTGCTATGAGGATGCAGGGTGACATGAACAGGTTGGGTGAGTGGGCAGATGCACGACTGATACAGTATAATGTGGATAAATGTGAGGTTATCCACTTTGGTGGCAAGAACGTGAAAGCAGATTATTATCTGAATGGTGTCAGGTCAGGAAAAGGGGAAGTACAACAAGACCTGGGTGTCCTTGTACATCCGTCACTGAAAGCAAGCATGCAGATACTACAGGCACTGAAGAAAGCTAATGGCATGTTGGCCTTCATAACGAGTATAGAAGCACAGAGGTCCTTCTGCAGTTGTACAGGGCCCTGGTGAGACCACACCTGGTGTATTGTGTGCGGTTTTGGGCTCCTAATTTGAGGAAGGACATTCTTGCTATTGAGGGTGTGCTGTGTGGGTTCACGAGGTTAATTCCCGGGGTGACAGGACTGTCATATGATGAAAGAATGGAGCGACTGGGCTTGTATTCATTGGCATTTAGAAGGATGAGAGGCGTTCTTATCGAAACGTAAAATTATTGGGAATGAACGCTAGATGCAGGAAACATGTTCCCAATGTTGGGGGAGTCTAGAACCAGGGGCCACATTTTAAGAAGGGGTAGGGCATTTAGAACTGAGATGAGGAAAATCTTTTTCACACAGAGAGTTGTGAATTTGTGGAATTCTCCACCACAGAAGGCAGTGGAGGCCGATTCGCTGGATGCATTCAAAATAAAGTTAGATAGAGCTCATAGGGCTCGCTGAATCAAAGGATATGGAGAGAAGGCAGGAACAGGGTACTGATCGTGGATGATCAGTCATGATCACATTGAATGGCAGTGTTGGCTCGAAGGGCCAAATGGCCTACTCCTGCACCTATTGTCTATGTATCTATGTATCATCAAGGATCCTACCATCATTGCCATGCCCACTTAATGTTTGTACCGTCAGGCAGGAGATAGAGAAGTCCCACACCACCAGGTTGTTCTACACTTACAATCATCAGGTTCCTGAACTAACCTGCACAACCTTAATCTTACCTCAGCAGTGGAACACTACGCACTATTTCTTGTACTATAATGGACATTTTCTAATTTGTTGTGCACTATTGTTTTGCAATGATTTTCTTTTAACTGTCTTGTGGAATATTTGTAATTTACGTATCATTTTTGTATTTATATGCTGTCTTAGTCTATGAGCCTGAGATGCTGCTGCAAGCAAGATTCTCACTGTGCCTGTACCTCTCTGTTCTTGTGCATTTGACAGTAAACTCAACCTGACTTTCTTTGACAAAGGCCTGAGCAGTCCCCTCTATCACCACCATCCTTCGTCTTGTCGAACTTGTGCTCAGATTGAACTCCCACATCAGATATGAAATTATAATACTCATTTGACTGCAATTTGTACCAGTCTCTTTTGAGGGATACGTGGAATACGTGTACTTGGATGACTGTATTAGAGTTTTTGTTCTCATACGGAAACTCTACTGCCATTTCCACCCCCATTCCTGCTTCCATGTTCTTCATCTCTGACTCTTCCTTTCCCTTCCATTTTTCAACCTCTATTTCCATTCCACTGTATAAAATAGGAACCAATAGTGGGGTGTAAAGTAGGTGCTGGCTCGAAGGGCTGAATGGCCTCCTCCTGCACCTATTTTCTATTTTTATTTCCTATGTTTATCGCAACCTCACACAACTGCTGACTCATAGCGAGAAAGATTACAATTTTCACTTTCCCCCCTTTTTCTTACAGAGGTTTAGTTATACTGTGCGGCTTGTTTCAACTTTTCAGCTGCACAGCTTTCAAGCATTTAAGTTTATCGTCATGGGTAGCGTGAAAATCTGGAGAAAGCCGAGTTAAGGGGCTGTTCCACTTGGGTGACCTTTGGCGAGTTTAGAAGAGTTTGAAAAAAATGACATGTTGAAGACATCCTTCAACTATGTAGAAGACCTCCTTTGATTATGTTGAAGACCAGCTTCGACTAACTTCGGGAAAATTGGACACCAAATAGTGGAGAGTGAAGACGACCTTCACCTCGCTTCGATCTCCCTTCGACTATGATGACTAACTACGACTACCTTCGACTACCCACGACTAACATGCCGACCTACTACGACTAAACCTATGAGTAAAAATAGTTTAAATTCTTCCATGGCAACCTTTTTTTACTCAAGGGCATTTTTCGTACACATTGAAAAAATGCCGTGACCTAGCTGAGGCCTCGAGTACGCGGAGACCACTCTCGAGCATGAAGGAGAGTTACGAAGACCTCCTACAACCATGCTGCGAGTATGAATCTAGGGCAAACTCTCCAGAACTCGCGGATTAGGTCGCCCAAGTGGGACAGGCCCTTTACTCCAGCCTTTTGTGTCTTTCTTCGGTGTAAACGAGCATCTGCAGTTCCTTCTTACACGTATGCCGACCAGTGTGAGGAGTGCAATTAAGGAAATCGATTAGTCTTGAACAGGAAATTCACAATTCCGGATTCATGCCAGAATCGCAAACACACAGGTATTTGCGCACGAGAAATGCCAACAGCTCCTAGAGTGGAACTGACATCAGTTCCCTGCATCTTCCCTGCCCATTATACTGCTGCCACTAAAATCTAATTGATATTACATAACTGGAGTTTTGAATTAGCCATTAATTTGTTATTTACTGCATAACTATCATAGGTTAGATACATCGAGAGTTTAATTGGTGTTTAGAATTATAGGGGAAAAAAAACGCAGTAAGCTTCACAGGCCTCCCTCTGCTTGAAATCAACTTGAAAAGGGCATTCTGGCTTAAAGATTGGATGAAAAAAAGATTCATAATTCTGAACAAGCTACATGGGTTTTAAATTGAGAGATTGTTCTTGTCAAAACCATCCCAGTATTTATGATCTGCTTTCGGACAGAGATCAGAATGGCTTAAGCCAAATGATTCTTGGATTTTTTGATTCAAAGTTGTACAGCTTATGACAATACTGACTTGAGATAAAGTCAAGTGGATAGAAATTGAACTAGCCTTGCACGTTTAAATTCACAATATAAGAATGGGTATGCACAGTACTCAGCTTCTCAAGATTGGTTTAAAATTAATTTGAATGGAATCCCCCCCCCCCATTTCGGATGAACCTCACCTACTTCATCTGGTGTTCCTGCGTCCTCCTTTACATCGGTGAGACCAAGTGTAGACTAGGTGAATGTTTTGCCGAACACTTGAGTTGTTGGATCTACCAGTTGCTAAGCATTTTAATTCCCCTTCCGACCTTTCTGTCCTGGGCCTTCTCCAGTACCAGAATGAGGGCACACGCAAACTGGAGGAAGGGTACCTCATATTCTGCTCGAGTAGCTTACAACCTAACGGTATGAACAATGAATTCTCAAATTTCAGGTAACTAACTTAGAAACACATACCCTCCCCCATATTTCCCCCTCCCCTTCTTCCCTGTGGCCCACCTAGATGCACCCACTTCTCCGCTTCCATCTCCCCTTGTCCGCTTCCACCTATATTCCTTCCTCTACCTTCACAATTCGCACCACTTCTATCTGCATTTCACACTATTTGTCTCTTCATCTCTGGCCTTTGTCCAGTCATCTACCTTTCACAAATTTCACAAATTTCCCTCTCCTGTATCCAAATATAATTTGCCAGGCTTTGCCTTGTCCCCATCTCTCTGCTAACTTTATACCACCCCCCCTCCCCCTCACCCACCACAATTAGGCTGAAGAGGGATCCTGACCCAAAGCATTCTCCAGAGGTGCTACCGTGCCCGCTGAGTTACTCCGGCGCTTTGTGTCTTCTTTTGTAAACCAACATTTGCAGTTCCTTCAGTCTCCATTCCACACAAGAACCTTGTTTAAAAATCACTTTAATGCAATTCTACTCTATAAATCCGAGATTTTCACAAAGTATGCAGTAGAGGAATTAATATTATGGGTCCACAATGGCAGCTGGCCACTAACATACATGGGGGATCTGCTTCATGTAAAGACTGCAACCTCTACTCACTGCCATTCATATTATCATAGCAGTAGCCCAAGCTATTTAATCAGATCTCGCAGCTTTTGTTAAAGGACCTGTCTGCAAGAAGAGTGCCTATTTTAAATTTTAATGAAATGCTCAGCTGTCCCCAAAAGCCTTTTATTCCTCACCGTCCTGTTTATTTGCAAGTCCTGGCTTTAGGTGTAAAGGGTCAGTGATTAGATGAAAGAAGCAATTTTTCCCCCCTCTGCTTACTGCGTCCAGAAAAAAATTGATTATCTTTATACACAGCAGCTCATTCAAAAGTCATACAAGTGCCGGCTCAATGTACAGAAGTTTATATTAGACTGTTTATGTAATCACAACTTAAAGAAGAAGCAAGAGGGCTGCATTTACTGAAGGCAAACAAGCCACTAAAATCCTTTTTAAACAGTGGTATTGTTTACACATGCAGGCAGCAATTCAATTAAAATTTGATGCATTCTTCCGGTATTACTCCCAGCCATTTCTGGTATTACACATGTAATTTCTTGCCCACTGTTCATACATGAACAACTTCTACATAATATATAAATGAATATATAGTGCAGAACCCGCTGCTGTGGGTGGGTGGTTGAGGCAGTTAGGATTGTGGCATTTAAGAGACTTTTTATGTTCAACTGTTCGAGGAGCAGAATAAGGCCATTTGGCCCATCAAGTCTACTCCGCCATTCAGTCATGGCTGATCTATCTTTCCCACTCAACCCCATTCTCCTGCCTTTTCCCCATAACGCCTAACACCCGTACTAATCAAGAATATATCAATCTCCACCATAAATACATCCATTGACTTGGCCTCCACAGCCTTCTGTGGCAATTCCACAGATTCACTACCCTCTGACTAAAGAAATTCCGCCTCATCTCCTTTCTAAAGGTATGTATTTTTATTCTGAGGCTGTGGCCTCTGGTCCTAAACTCTCCCACTAGTGGAAACATCCTCTCCGCATCCACTCTATATTCAGGCCTTTTGGACAGGCATATGGATATACAGGGATTCCCTCAGAATCCTCTCCAGTAATTTTCCTAACAGATATGTTAGGCTTACTGGTCTATAGTTCCCTGGCTTTACATTGCAGCCCTTCTTAAATGGAAGCCAACATTAGCCACCTTCCAGTCCTATGGTATCTCACTCATAGCGTCAGAGTCTTTACAGCATGGAAACAGGCCTCTCCCTCGTCCCAACTTGCCCACACTGACCGACATGTCTCATCTACACTAGTCCCACCTGCATGGGTTTTGCCCATATCCCTCTAAACCTGTCCTATCCATTCACCTGTCTAAATGCACCTGTCTAATCCCTGCCTCAATTACCTCCTCCGACACCTCGTTCCCACCACCCTTTCTGTGAATTGGCCTATACTTGAATTTACCCCTCAAGTTCCTATTAAACACTTCCCCCCTCACCTTAAATCTACGTCTTCTGGTTCTTGATTCCCCAATTCTGGGCAAGAGACTCAGCATGTTTACCCAATCTATTCTTCTCATGATTTTGGACACCTCTATAAGATCACCCCTCAACTTCCTGCGCTCCAAGGAATAGAAACCCAGCCTACTCAACGTCCCCCTATAGCTCAGGCCATCGAGTCCCGGCAATATCCTCGTAAATCTTCTCTACACCCTCTCCAGCTTGACAACATCTTTCCTATAACAAAATTGAACACAATAATCTAAATGCAGCCTCACCAACATCTTATACAACTGCAACATGACCTCCCAACTTCTTTATTCAATACACTGACTGATGAAGGCAATGTCACCCATGTCTAATGATGAATCATATAAAATAGCCGTGGCTCCTGCAATTCTTCCTCCAGCTTCCCAGTGTGTCTCAGGATATACTTGATCAGGCCTGAGAGATTCATCTACTTTCATATATTTTAGGACATCCAGCACCTCCTCGGCCATAATACAGACTGTCCTCAAGACATCACCATTAACTTTCCCAAGTTCCATAATCATGCCTTTCTTTGCAGTCAAAACAGAGGAGAAATATCTCCGGAGGACATGGACAGGTGACACTTCAGGTCAGGACCCTTTTGCAGTCTGAAAAAGGGTCGCAACCCAAAACGACACCTATCTAAGTCCTCCAGGGATACTGCTTAACCCGAGGAGTTACTCCAGCATTTGGTGTTCTAAGCACCATTCCAGTATCTGCAGTTCCTTGTGTCTACAATATTTGAATAAATTATTAGACAAATTATTTGATACATTCAGACAAAAGTGGTGGTGCTGTGCCACAAGACCTGCTGTCCTTGTGTACTAGTGGCTGAAAGCAAGTATTCAGATGCAGTATGCAGTTAGGATGGCAAATGGTCATCCCTGCAACAGGATGTGTACAGGAGGAAGGATGTCTTGCTGCAGCTGTTGAAGGCTTGGTCAGACCCCATCAGCAAGAAAATGAAAGACCCGCAGATGCTGGAAAAGGGCCCCAAACCTGAAACACTAACTGTTTCTTTCCCCATAGATGTTGCCTGTCAGCTACATCATTCAGAATTTTTCGTTTTTATTTCTGCCCCATATCTATTTTTATGTGCAAGTAAGGATGCTCTTACCAGAGAGGCAATGCAACAAAGTTTTACCAGACTGAATCCTGGAATGGCAGAACAATGAGAAATAGGGAATAAATTGCCCTATACTTGAATTTACAAAAGATGAATGGAATGGGAAGATTGGGAAAAAGGGAAGACTGGGCATACACTGGAATTTACAAAAAATGGGATAGATGTCATTGAAGCTATGACATTCTAACAGGCGTGCACCAGATGTTCCCAGTGGTTCGGGTGTTCACAACTGTGAATCTCAGCCTCAGGATATGGGGTACAACAGTTAGAACAAACCAGGAGACATTTACTACACTTGAACCTATGGAACTTTATACCATGGAAGGCAAATAAGGCCAAATCATTAAATATATTCAAGAAATAGGTAGATATATTTCTTACTGGTAAAGATATCAAGGTAGATGGGCATAAAATTGAAATCAATTACTTAGGTGGATGATCAGCAGTAATCACGTTGAATAGCAGAACAGATCTGAAAGGCCAAATGGCCTACTGATGCTTCTGTTTTATGTACTTTATCTGCTTTCTATATCAAAGAGTCGAAATTATTAGATTGGAGCATTGTTATCATTATCAGCTCAATTTGTTAATACCACAGCATGAAATTTATGCAAATGGACCAAAATAGTCATTAAACTGGATAAAATAAATTGGATAAATAGCGATAAAACGGTTCTATGTTCAATTGTTTCAAAGAGACAAAAATATTCTCCTCTCCTGTTGCTTGCACAGTGGTGCATTACTGTGAGTGAATGTGAATAAATGACTTGCATCTGAGCATATCTTATAGAAACGTTGTGCAACGTCCGAGCGACTTTTTCTAACACACATTTTCTCAAATTAATGATGCTTCTTTGCAATTAAATGATTTTAAAAAAGGGTCCTGTTGATGACATTTGCTCTTTTACCACAAATGCAGCTGGCAGCACAGTCTCGCTTGTTTTAAGTTCTGCTATTGTCTGTTGTTACTTTGTGAACCTTCATCTAGATAGGTTACCAATCAGGAAGCTCAGCTGCTGTCTAACAACGTTAATTAATCAAAAAGTCATTTCCTTGCTGTAACTATGACTAAAAACCACTTCAAGTATGCCAGCAAACCTACAAGTTAATCAAAATGCTAATGCTGTACAAATTAAAGTTGTGATTAACATTTCACAGTAGCTGCTTGAACAAATTGATCACACAAATGGGTTACACATTACTCATTTCCTCCCAGACCGAAATGTAAAAAGGTTTGTTATGTGTTGAAGATGGATTGCTCATACACATCCTATCGCCATTAAACTGATAAGGATAGAGCATTTTAAAAACACGTACAGAAATTCAACATATAGAATTTAATGTATGGAATTCACTAGTTTTAGGATTTTACAATTATGTTCAACAAAATGGTGGTCATTATTAAACAGTTCGATAAAGACCTGAGCAAAACCTCCGACTAAAACCCATAGACTGAGCTGAGCATTGCCAAGCTGAGTAATTAACACATTAAATTGTTGGAAAGAAAAAACAAATCACACTCTTGATTGGCAGTGGTTCCTGAATCAAAGCCCACTCTGGAAAGTCGAAGGCTGTCCTCACTTAGAACTCAGTGACCCATCAACAGATAGCATCAGCACCCTGACAATGAGTCACTCGTAGTTCCTCTATCTTTGGAGCTGGCGAGGGAAGTTTCAAGCATGAGGCAACAACACTTATTAAAGCCATATTTGTAGCTTTCGTACATGTCCTCAAAAGCAGTTTTCAAAAATAAGCATGATTCTATTGCAGCCTTATCTTTACAAATCCCAAATGAGAGAACAGTGTGCCAAATATATTCATTATGTCTATTAATTCGGTAAACTGTCCAGTATTTACATTTGTGGAGGGCAGATTCTGTGCCAGTTACTGGTGCGATCCTGACTACGGGTGCTGTCTGCACACAGTTTATACGCTCTCCCCGTGACAGCGTGGGTTTCCTCAGGGTGCTCTGGTTTCATAGAAACATAGAAAATAGGTGCAGGAGGAGGCCATTCGGCCCTTCGAGCCAGCACCGCCATTCATTGAGATCATGGCTGATCGTCCCCTATCAATAACCCGTGCCTGCCTTCTCCCCATATCCCTTGACTCCATTAGCCCCGAGAGCTCTATCTAACTTTCCTCCCACACTCCAAAGATGTACAAAATTGTTGGTTAATTGGCTTCTGTAAATTGTCCGAAGTGTGTAGAATAGTGCTAGTGTATGGGGTGATTGTTGGTCGGCATGGACGTGGTGGGCTGAAAGGCCTGTTTCCACACTGTATCTTTAAAGTTTAAAGTAAAGACTGTCATGTGGCAACATTCACACATGTTCAGTTTGGGTTTTACCAGGACCAGGGAAAACAAAAAGGTCCTTGGACTCACAATGTCTGTGCCAAATATGATGCCAAATTAAACTAATCTCTTCTGCCTGCATACAGTCCATTTTCTTCCACTCCCTGCATATTCATGCGCTTACCTTAAAGCCTCAAACGACATTATCATATCTGCATCCACCATCACTCCAGAGAGCACCTTCCAAGTACCAACCACTCTGTGTAAGAAAAAAACCTGCCCCACACAATCTCCTTTAAACTTTCCCCCTCTGACTTTAAAGCTATGCCCTCTAGTCGTTGATATGTAAACTCTTGGAAAAAGATTGCGCCTATCTACCCTTTTCCTGCCTCCCATGATTATAGATACTTCTACCAGGTGTCCCCAGCCTCCAATGCTGCAGAGAAAACAAAGTCTAACCCCTCCTTATGGCTAATACTTTCTAATCCAGGCAGCATCCTGGTAAACCTCCACTCCATCCTCTCAAAAGCTTCCACATCCCCTTCTAATGTTGTGACACAAACTGGATGCAATACTCCAAATGTGGCCTCACAAAAGTTTTAGAAAGCTTCAATATGAAGTCCTAACTCATCAACTCAATGCCCCGATCAATAAAGGCAAGTGCACCATACACCTTCTTTACCACTCTCCACTTGTGTTGTTATGGACTTGGACTCCAAGATGCATCAATGCAGTTATGGGCCTTGTTGTTAACTGTGTACTTCTCCCTTACATTCAATCTCTTAAAGTGCAATATCTCAAACTTTATTGGACTAAATTCCACCTGCCATTTCTCCGTCCAAATCTATAACAGGTCTCTGTGTTACTATATCATTTGACAGCCTTCTTCACTGCCCACAGCTCCACCAATTTTGGTGTCATCTGATAACATCTGTGGGAAGAGAAACACCGTCAATGTTTCAAGATGAAGACTCTGAAATGTTAGCTATGTTAATCTTCCCACAGGTACGGCCTGACCTGTTGTGCATTTCCAGCATTTTCTGTTTTTTATTTCACCAGGTCTACTTGCCTTCAGACCTCATCGGTGTCTTACTCTAAACATGAACAAAATAAATGAACTCAAGGCAAGATGAGAAAGACTGCTCTGGATGTCAAGACAGTAGGGGAAGCAAGGAAGGTAACAGACACTGGTGTAGGAAACACATCTGCTGACTCCACTGTTAGGTTAATGCAAAATAAGTGGCAGTGACCATCGGTCCCTGAAAGGGTCATTAGTTAGGTCATATAATGATGTAAACTGACCTGGTGCCTCCTCCACTGTGTTTTTTTGATGATATCCTGAGAAACTAATTATCATCTTTTCAGCTTTCCACATTATAAAATAAACTAAATAAGTTCATTTTTAAAACGCATCATTCTTCCCTCAAAACAATTCACGGAATATGTTCTTGAAATAAAACTGCTGGAATAATTAAGTCTTAGCAAAGCAAAGCTTAGCAATAAAGCAAACTAGCCAGGATAAACACATTCTTTCTTAGCTGTGGACACTGTTGAAATTGCCTGGCCAAGTCTGGATGCGCAAGTTGCAAGGTCCTTACTTCCGTTTAGTAAAGTTAAATAATACTCTCAGCATTTAAGTTAAAGGCAACATTAGAGGCAGGTAAGTAACTTGATACTTATTCAATACTTCATAATATAAATCTCAATATAAACCTAAAACATCGCCCCCTGCCTCCTTCCCCTCAGCACTTCCACCATCTCCCATCACTAATTCACCCTGCCCCTTCTCTATCCTCTGTATATTTATCTCCCACCCAGATTGTCTTGCTGCCCTTTTAACCCCTCTCTTTCCCCTCCCGTCTGTTTTTATATTTCACACCTCCACATTTTTTTTTTTTAACGCCCTAATGTCTCAATTTCACCTCTCCCCTTTATCACTTACTTCGCCCATGTGTCAATCATGCACCCCCCCCCCCCCCCCCGCCCTCACCTGTGTCCACCTATCACTCGAAGTCCAAGAGTAACACAGCAGATAAGGCAGCATCTCTGGAGAAAAAGGATGGGTGACGTTTCGGGGTTGAGACCCTTCTTCAGACAAGACGGGTCCCAGCCCAAAACATCACCCAATCTTTTTCTCCAGAGATGTTGCCTGACCTGGTGAGTTACTTTGTGTCTATCTTCCAGATATACCAGCATCTGCAGTTCCTTTCTACACATTCCACATCACTTGCTCGGCCTTGCGCCACTCCCATCTCTCTTACGACACGATACAATACAATACAATAGAACGTTATTGATCCCAGGAGGGAAATTGATCTGGCAACAGCCATAAAAACACAAACTACATGAAACATGAAATTAAAGTGATGAGTGGAAAGGATTGGGACTGTGCAAGTATTTGGAGGGGGAGGGGATAGTCTACCCCATGACAGAAGGGGGAGGGGTTGTAAAGTTTGATAGCCACAGGGAAGATGATATCCTGTGGCGTTCTGTACTGCATCTTGGTGGAACCAGCCCGTTGTTGAAGGTATTCCTCAGGTTGACCACTGTGTCATGGAGGGGGTGAGCTGTATTGTCTAGGATGCTCCGCAGTTTGAGGAGCATCCTCCCCACCAAGACCACCTCCCACGAGTCCAACTCCGCCCCCAGGACGGAGCTGGCCTTCCTGACGAGTTTGTTGATCCTATATCCGTCCGCCACCGATTGGTAGAACATCTGCAGCATCTTGCTGCAGACGTTGAAGGAGTGGAGCCTTCTCAAAAGGTACAGCCGGCTCTGTCCCTTCTTGTTCAGGGCCTCAGCATTCCTGGACCAGTCCAGTTTACTGTCTAGGCACACTACAAGATATCTGTACTCCCTGGTAAACTGCACACCCACAACATTGATGGAGACAGGAGACAAGGGTGTTCCTCTCCTCCTAAAGTCTGTCACTAACTCCTTGTCGGTGTTGAGCTGCAGATAATTCAGCCCACACCACTCAAAAAAGTCATTGGCTACACCTTCTGTATTCAGTTTCCCTCCCCTCACTGATACAGCCCACAATTGCACAGTCATCTGAAAACTTCTGCAGGTGGCAGGAGCCCGAGTTATATTTGAAGTCCGAGGTGTAGATGGTGAACAGGATGTTTTCCAGCTTTCTGCCCTCCCATTCCATCAGTCTGAAGGATCCCAATTCGAAATGTTGAGTGTCCATTTCCATGCACATACTGTATACTGCCTCACCCACTCTGTTCCTCCACTTCCTTTTCATAGAACTAGAAAATGTAACTATGTTTATTTCTAGCCAGATGCTATTTAACCTCAGATTTTTTCAGATATTTTGTTTTTATTTAAGTTATTTAACTTTGATATCAATAATAATTATTTCCCACATACACTTGGAATAAAAGAGAAGCATTATGACCCAACAATGCACACTGCCAGTTAACCAGTAACTGTAATTAAAAAACAATTTTGATGTGGATTTGTTTTGTACTGTGACTCAACAATGTACTGTACTGCATGACCAGCCTATAAAATGCACCCCTTGTAATGGGTGATCTAGCATTCAATAATAATTTTTATTTTCACTCAAATTCTGTGTCTGGCTGCATTAAGTTCTTCTGATAAATGCTGGATTAGTAATTTCAGGCACCTTTGAAACCGATTTGGTCGGAATGCAATGTTAGTGAGACTGATTACACTCATATTCACTTACAGCATCAAATTGCTCTAGGAATGGAAAATACAATGAAATGCGTATTATGTCCACTAAATGTTGGAAGTATAACTGTTTGGATAAATGAAGGCAAACAATGAGAAATGTCAAGGGGTAGCAGGCTTTTTTTTTTACAAATAGAGGATGCCGGGATGCAACTTTAAAGCCACATGAATCAACAGCAGCCTGATTTTAAGACAGAACAATTTCCACAGTCTGACAGAAAAGAGACATTTATACTCACAGGACATGCATGGACAATTAGTAGCAGATACGTAAGCTTGCACTTCAGTCTTTCTGTGGTGTGATAAACAAGGCGATTCCCTGGACAGCAGTTAAGACAGCCCTGCTCAGACATCTTTTATGAGGTAGTTGGTTACCATGTCACTGTAGCTGGCTGTAAATTATGCTAACTATACCACAGCTTTACCCTTTTTTCTGTTTCCAAAATAAGAATCTTCCTTAGCTTCAAATATGTCAGTCTCAACAGTAGCAGTACAATATTTAATGCTACATATAATACAGCAGATTTAAAAGGTGTATTTTGTAATTGGGTGCCAGTTCCCTCATGCACTCATAAATTTAAAAAGAAACGATGTATAAAATGACAAGGATGTTTTATATATGCATTCATTTTGTTTATGGTCATGGACGCTGAAATCATTTATTTAGATGAGTGATTTCACCCCAAATTAATTCCACTTCTGTGCGGAAAATGCACCTTAACTATACCCACTACCAGCACAGTTTTCTGTGCAGAACAGAGGCCATTAATTAAAGTGATTCCCAATTAAATGTTGCCATTTGATGCTGAGATGTGGGTTACTAAATTGACCAGTTTGCAGTGAATTTTCAGCAGCAGCGACCATAAGTAATCCGGCCTTAGCTAAGGTGTCACGCATCATACGCTGCCATTTTACACTAGCAAAATAGATTTTTTGCCAGTGTTCTATTTTTATTGTGGCTTACTTTACCAATACCACGAGTTAAAACTATGCTTCGTATGGTTGGTCGAAAAAAGAGGGACGCAAAAGTTCACCTCTTGTTGATAATTTTGGCGCTGATGCTGTTTATTATGCAAGGAGCTGGAGCTATAAACGGTGAGCAACCTTCAAGGGTCAGTTAACACAAATGGTCACATTCATTAACAAGCATTGTAGTCCAGTAATAATGAGCACCACCATTTAACATTAATGAATAGCTATTCTGACTAAATTAAATGACAGTAGACTAAAGGGCCTGTCCCACCAGCATGCAACTCTATGCGATGAACGCGATCAAACCGGCAGCGGGGGCCGCGCGTAGGTCGGGTGATCCCCTGTACAGGGCAGTTCCCACCAGCATGCGCCTGCATGCGGCAAGCGCAACTAAACCGGCAGCGAGGGCTGCGCAGAGGTTGGGTGAGTGGCGCAACGCGGCGCAAAGCGAGGCGAACTTGAAGCAAGTCCAAGGTAAGTTCGCCAGGACTTAGAGGGGTACACAGAGAGGGGCACCGAGACACACACACATACAGGGCCATGGAGCCACACACATAGAGGGTCACGGAGGCACTTACAAATAAGTTCACGGAGGCACGATGTCCGGGCAGTGTGTAAATGTCGAGGCGACTGCGAGCCGACAAGCCGTTGCCGCGCGGGATTTTTAGACAGTCGGTTTTTCGGAGCCCCGCGCGGTGTCGGGACGATCTCGGGATGAACTCCGCACAATTCCGTGCGGCACCGGCGACCGATGTGGGACCGGCCCCGCGACGCCGGACGGCTCAATCGACCACGTTAGGTCGCGCTAATCGCGTAGAGTTGCATGCTGGTGGGACAGGCCCTTAAATCAAGTCTACCCACCGTTCCAACAGCATGTGCAAGACTAGAGTCATGGAGTAATACAGGTTGGAAACAGGCCCTTCGGCCCAACTTGCCCACACCAGCCAACATGTACCTATCCAAAAGTCACAATCGTATCGGTTCTATAACCACGAGGCCCAAGCTTAGATCGTCATAGAATCATGGAGTTCTTTAGTGTGGAAGCAGGCCCTTCGGCCCATCATGCCCACACCAGCCAACATGTCCAAGCTACACTAGTCCCACCTGCCCGCGTTTGGTCCATATCTATCGAAACCTGTCCTATCCATGTACCTGTCCAACTGTTTCTTAAATTTTGGGATAGTCCCTGCCTCATCTACCTTCTCTAGCTGGCAGCTTGTTCCATACACCCACCACCCTGTGTGTGAAAAAGTTACCCCTCAGATTTCTACTAAATCTTTTCCCCTTCACCTTAAACCTAGGTCCTCTGGTCCTCGATTCACCAACTATGGGCAAGAGTCTCTGCATCTACCCGATCTATTCCTCTCATGATTTTATACACCGATCTATTCAAACCGTGACGTTATACACACTAAAGGCTTTTTGATTGGGCATCTCAGCATAAATAACAATCTGCTGGAAAACGGCATTGCTCGGAGGAATAGGACTATTCAGCTCTCAGTTTAGTTTGTGTCGGAGCCCAGGTGGAGAACACAGCAAACATTCTGATAATCCAGCATCCTTGGGACAGGCAATTTTCTGGACCATTGGTTTTTACTCCAATGAGCATCCTAAAACACTTTTAACTCAACTGTTGTTTGAGTTGTTGCCTAGTAATGTAATACATTTTCCACTGAACCCAGTGAGTTTAAAGGAGCGTGGGAAACAAGGGATCCACTTATCCTAAAGGAAACGTGGGCTTGTCGAAATTAAAAGTTACGTGTGAAATGGGGCCTCAGTGAGCTCGTCGCAAGCAGGCAAAACAGGTCTCCGATGAACTCAAAGGTAGTTTGTACACGGGGAGAGCTGGAAATGGGGACCCCTGTGTTTTTGTACACTAATATTACAAACAAAATGATGGGATTATGATATTTGTGTGTGTATTGCATTTATGAGTCAGATAAGATTTATGCTGCATGTAAGAACTTCATCATTCCGTTGTCAGTAGGCATGGCAATTAAGCAGTCTTGACTCCCGAGTGGCAAACAGGGCACTCATAAGAACATATACAGAACATAGAACAGTACAGCACAGTAAACGACCCTTCAGTTCACAATATCCATACCGGATGACACAAAGTTGGGTGGCAGTGTGAGCTGCGAGGAGGATGCTATGATGCTGCAGGGTGACATGCCCTGGGTGTGCTTGCACATCAGTCACTGAAAGTAAGCATGCAGGTACAGCAGGCAGCAAAGAAAGCTAATGGCATGTTGGCCTTCAGTGCAAGAGGATTTGAGTATAGGAGCAAGGAGGTCCTACTGCATTTGTAGTGGGCCCTGGTGAGACCGCACCTGGAGTATTGTGTGCAATTGTGGTCTCCTTATTTGAGGAAGGACATTCTTGCTATTGTGGGAGTGCAGCATAGGGTCATGAGGTTAATTCCCGGGACTGAATAAGGGGAAGGCCATTTAGGACTGAGATGAGGAAAAGCCCCTTAATCCAGAGAGTTGTGAATCTGTGGAATTCTCTGCCACAGAAGGCAGTGGAGGCCAATTTACTGGGTTTGAAAGAGAAAGTTAGATTTAGCTCTTAGGGCTAAAGGAATCAAGGGATATGGGGAGAAAGCAGGAACAGGGTACTGATTGGGGATGTTCAGCCATGATCATATTGATTGGCAGTGCTGGCTCGAAGGGCTGAATAGCCTACTCCTGCACCTATTTTGGCTATGTTTCTATGAACATGATGCCGTTAAACTAATCTCCTCTGATCTATAACCCTCCATTCCTTGCATATCCATGTGCCTATCTAAAAGTCTCTTAAATGTTTCTAACATAACTGACTCCAGCACCACCATGGCAACGTGTTCCAGGCACCCATCGCTCCTAGTAAAAAAACTTGCCCCACGCATCTCCTTTAAAGTTTGCTCCTCTTATCATAAAGCTGTGCCCTCTAGTTTTGACTATCTACTCAACGTACGCTCTCATAATTGTTCATAATCCTATGTTCTCCCCACAACATCCAATTCCAGAGAAGATCCAAGTTTGTCCAGTCTTTTAGCTAATACTCTTTAATGCAGGCAGCATTCTGGTGAACCTCTTCAGCACATTCTCTAAAGCTTCTAAATTCTTCCTGTAATGGGTTGATCATTAAGATGAACAAAAATGGGAAATACGGCCCTGGGGAGGTTAGACGGAGAGTTGCAAATGGAGCGCTAGTGAGTTTGATGAGAGCATGGGTAATGGGATTCTAGTAAATTTAAGCAGGTGCAATTAGGCTGATGGTAGGTTAAAAGGAAGGTCATAAGTGATAGGAGCAGAATTAGGCCATTTGGCTCAAGTCTACGCCGCCATTCAATCATGGCTGCTCTATCTCTCCCTCCGAACCCCAACCTCCTGCCTTCTCCCCATAACCGCTGAGACCCGTACTAATCAAGAATCTATCTATCTCTGCCTTAAACATACCTAGTGACCTGGCCTCCACACCCTTCTGTGGCAAAGAATTCCACATATTCACCACCCTCTAACTAAAAAAATTCCTCCTCATCTCCTTCTTAAAGGAACGTCCTTTAATTCTGAGGCTATGACCTCTGGTCCAAGACTCTCCCACTAGTGCAAACATCCTCTCCATATCCACTCTATCCAAGCCTTCCACTGCGTTTCAATGAGGATCCCCCCTCATTTTTCTGAATTCCAGCGAGTACACGCCTAGTGCCGTCAACAACTTGGGAAATGAGAGCCAGAAGCTGAGACACTGGGATACTTGAATCATCAGGCAGTAGATTATCAGAGTTTTTTGGTATCCCTTAACCGTTTTTCGGGATTACCTACTTTCTTGCTGTTTCAGCCTCTTGTATTACCTTATTTCAGAACTTAGCTTTACTTTGGTAAGATGCATAACAAATCTATTTTCTGAGGCTGAAAAGTTCACAAAAAGCACAAGTTACACATCAAACTGGTGTATCGTATTGTAGAAAACGGATATTCACTCACAGTTTTCAACATGATATATTTTGGATAGTTTATTGAATAAATTGTATTGTGACAGGCGATGTCTTTTGAAAATAGTTGAGTCTATTGTTATATTGAATGGGATTTACATTTTGTTTCTTTTACCGCACAACATATGCCAATACTTCATGTTGTGCGATGTAGTGAAATCACAGGCATGTCATTTTTATCTTTTGTATTCTACTGACTATTCCTCTTTTAAATTTATACTTTCTGCCTGAGCATTCAATGAAATATATCCTCTCTCTTGTGATCACGAAACACAGTTAAATCTGAACTGGGCATTAATAAACCATTAATGCCATGTGTCTGCATGCAAGTGTTAATATGTTATCAATTCTACTACATCATCAGACGGCTCCATTTCTTGTTCCAACTTACTGTTGGTTGTTCGTTCCCTTCCCCCTCCTCTGACTTTAAATCCATTTATGGCCACCAAATGCTATTATTAGTTTTCCATCGAATTGTAAACCACCTTATCTGCATTTTCCTTACACTGTCTTTCCTTTTTGAATTGTATTTTTGTCTCCACAGATGTCAGAATTTCCCTCCTAAACCTCCTTTAGCATGTAACCCCCTCAGACTGAAATAACTGGTCACTAGAGAAGCCCATTGTCCACTGAGGAGCATGTAATTCGTTCAATAACTCTATTTCCTCTTTCCTTCTTTGCCCCACATATTTTACCCTCATCGCTGTTTATCCTTCCTCTCCTTCCCATTTGTCCACCTATTTGCTTTTAGTCTTCCCTCAACCATTTCCTTTACTACATTTGCTTCATTATTCTACCCTCAAACTTAGCCTGGTGTTTGTGCGACATAATGAGGGAGAGGAAGAGAGGAAATGTTACAAAGGGATGGGGGAGAGCGATTAAAAGTTGTGGGGCACAGGGACAGGGGAAAGGGGGTGGGAGAGGGATGGAAGGGGGCAGGAGGGGAAAGGGGAGTGGGAGAGGGAGGGAAGGGGAGGGAAGAAAAGGGGTGGGAGAGAGAGGGAAGGGGGAAGGAGGGGGAAATGGGGTGGGAGAGAAAGAAATGTGAGGGAGAGGGAGTGAAAAGGCAGGAAAGGGGGGGAAGTGGGTGGGAGAGGGAGACAAGACAGCGAGAGAAGGAGTGAAGAGGGTGAGAGAGGGAGGGAAATGGATGGGAGAGGAAGGGACGGAAAATGTGGAAAGGGGTGGGAAATATGGGGCAAGGAGTGATATTTCATTCTTAGAGCGATGCATTTTCTCAACCTTTTCCATTTTAAATTCTAAAAGTTAACATTTAGGATAAACTACATTTGTCAGGGAATAACCGTGTTTTTATCAGTGGAAGTGCTGTATTGCCACCATTGACGAAAGGATGTAACTACATTTCTAAGGGTTAAAGAAGGAACTGCAGATGCTGGAGAATCGAGGGTTACACAAAAAGCTGGAGAAACTCAGCGGGTGCAGCAGCATCTAAGGAGCGAAGGAGATAGGCGACGTTTCGGTCCGAGACCCTTCTTCAGACCATTTCTAAGGGCCTGTTTCAATTATAATTGTACAGGCAGGGTATTTTCACTGCACTTACACATATGAAAAATCAAGATCACTTATGTCCTGGACTGGTTTAACTTTTCTAAATGCGTCACATTACATTTGTTTGAATTAAGTTCCACCTGGCTTTGCTTTGAAAACTTTTCCAGTTGGTCAAGATCCTATTTCAACGTAGTCAACCTTCACGGTCCACGATGCCTCAGATTTTGGCGTCATCTGCAAACCTACCTGAAAACCTAGTGGTGTGTTCCACTGTTATTGCAATTTATACCTGTCCAGCTCTACGTGTAATACCATGATTTTGCTCTGTTGATTCGACCAGCAACATTTATATTTGATGAAATGTTACCAATTACTGGTTATTGGTTGGAATACCACCTCCATTCTCATCCAAATAATCAATATAGGCGTGATACAGCCCACCACTGATCTCCGCAGCAGAATACTGGTCACATCTTCTTTTATGAAAACTAACTCTCTGGTACACTCTCTGCCTCCAAATAGTGCCAACCACCAAGCCAAATTTGTATCGAATTGATAGACACAAAGTGCTGGAGTAACTCAGCGGGACAGGCAGCATCTCTGGATAGAAGGTATGCATGACGTTTCAAGTTGAGATCCTTCTTCAGACTCCCTCTCCCGCCCATTTCTCTCCCCCCTCCCACCCCCTTTCCCTGCTCTTTCCCCTTTCACTCCCTCTCCCACCCTCTTTCCCACTCCTGCCCCGTTCCCTCTCTCTCCCACCCCTTTCCCTCCCGCTTCCAAACCCTCCCCTCATGCTCCCACCCCCTTTCCTCCCTCTCCCACCACTTTCCCTCCCTCTCCCACCCGCCTCCCTCTCGTACCCCCTTTTCTCCTGCCCCTTTCAGACTGAAGAAGGGTCTCGATCCTAAATTTCACCCATTCCTTCTATCCCGAGATGCTGCCTGTTCCGCTGAGTTACTCCAGCATCTTGTGTCTATCTTCAGTGTAAACGAGCACATGCAGTTCCTTCCTATCTAATTGAATAGCATATATACAAATCAAGGACCACCTCCAGCAGGCAGGGCTAGTCTCAAAAGAACTGGAAACCTGTGCCAGTGACATGGCTGGTTGGCATACAACCACTAGGAAGGCGGTCAGTAGATTAGAAGATAATTACCAAAGCTGACTCATTAGTGTCAGAGACAGGAGGAAGACTTCCCACAGAGGCCTTCATGTGCCCCAACTGCCCCCGCGTGTGAGGCTCGCGAATCGGATTCGTGAGCCACACTCGACTCCACAAGACATGAGACATGCACAACCATGCTACCGTCGTCTACGATGGGCCACCCGCTGGATGCCATGTGTTCTAACATTCCAGGCCAAGTTATTGAGCAGGACCTTATCAAAGGCCTTGCTAAAGTTCATGCAGACATTGTCTATCACTCTTCCCTCGTAAAGCCTCTTGGTCACTTCTTCAAACTTGTGAGACATTTCCCATGTGAAAAGCCATGCTGACTATCTAATCAGTCCCTGTCTTTCCAAGTGCAAATAAATCCCGTACAGCTGGCAGTGAATAAAGCTACTGGCATGTTAGCCTGCATAGCGAGAGCATTTGAGTTTAGGAGCAAGGAGGTCCGACTGCAGTTGTACAGGGCCCTGGTGAGACTGCACCTGAAATATTGTCTGCAGTTTTGGTCTCTTAATTTGTGGAAGGACATTCTTGCTATTGGTGCAGCGTAGGTTTACAAGGTTAATTCCTGGGATGGCAGGACTGACATACAATGAAAGAATGGGTCCAGTGGGTTTATATTCACTGGAATTTAGAAGGATGAGAGGGGATCTTAAAGAAACATATGAAATTCTTAAGGGATTGGACAGGCTCGACGCAGGAAAACTATTCCCGATGTTGGGGGAGTCCATAACCATGGGTCACAGTTTAAGAATAAGGGGTAGGCCATTTAGGACTGAGATGAGGAAAAACATTTTTACCCAGAGAGTTGTGTATCTGTGGAATTCTCTGCCACAGAAGGGAGTGGTCACTGGATGTATTCAAGGGAGAGTTGGATATAGCTCTTCGGGCTAACGGGATCAAGAGATATGGGGAGAAAGCAGGAACGGGGTACTGATTCTGGATGATCAGCCATGATCATATTGAAAGGCGGTGCTGGCTCGAAGGGCCGAATGGCCTACTCCTGCACCTATTTTCTATGTTTAAATCAGTATTAACATAATATGCCTATTTAACAATACAATCCGTGTGCACATTTCCAGGGGGAGGAATGTTAATTTCCCCCCCCAATCATTGCGCAATTCAGATCTGAGGCGAAGTTTACACTTGACAAATTAACAATTTCTATTTTACCATTTAACAAAATATACATCTGTTTTGCAGTTAAGATGAATCCATTAAACATATTTGCAATTCATAACAATTGAATTCGTGTGCAAAACTACCGTCAAATGAAATAACACTACAGCAATGAAATGCAACAATCCTTAAATAAATTAAAAGCAGCATCTTAAAAAATGTGTTGAAGAAATATCAACTAATTTGAATATTCCGTTTCAAATACCAGGCATTGCTCAAATGTTCTTACCTGACAGATTCGAATGGATTGATCTAGTACGGACTTTGTATCTGTGGCATAATCAGGAGATGGCAAGCTAGCTCGGCAAAAGTGTGCTTGGAGCAACAAGTGGGCTTTGGTGTGTGCGCTGTCAAAAGAATGTGGGCTCACTTCAAGAGGCAGCCGCTTTGCAAGCTCGCTATTTAGCTGGTCTTCGTTGTGTCGGACTGGAAGGTCTGCATATTCTGTAGCTTCCTTCAGAAGAGAGTGAATAAGACAATTTTGAGTTTAAATTTGGAAGAAACCAAACTAGACATATATTAACAGCAGACAAAATGTGCAGGAAGGAACTGCAGATGGTGGCTTAAGCCAAAGATAGACATAAAAAGCTGGAGTAACTCAGCGCGCCAGGCAGCGTCTCTGGAAAGAAGGAATGGGTGACGTTTCGGGTCGAGACCCTTCTTGAGACTGAAATCTGAGTCTGAAGAAGGTCTCGACCCGAAACGTCACCCATTCCTTCTTTCCAGAGATGCTGCCTGTCCCGCTGTTACTCCAGCTTTTTGTATAAATTAACAGCATACATCACAAACTCACAATAAAGCACAATGGATCAGATAATACAATGACCTAGGATGTTTGATGAAAATCTGTTAAGATTTAAACTTAATTTATTCCACATTTACCAATATGAAAAGTCTTAAATGCAACAATACCAATTATGTTTTAATCATTTTCACTGGGTGGGTATATATTAACAAGGACCACAGTTTTATAATAGTACAGACTGAACATATTTTTATTCGTTCATACATTTTGTTTCCACTGGCTATTTGTAAACAGATTTAAATGCTCATTTTGTTTGATTAAACAGTATACTCCTAATAACTTAATGATTTAACTTTAATAACACGATAATAATTTATCATCCACCAAATACCCCAGCATTTTGTGTCTACGTCACCTTTGTCACCCATTCCTTCTATCTAGAGATGCTGCCTGTCCCGTTGAGTTACTCCAGCATTTTGTGTCGGATGCTTCGGTTTAAACCAGCATCTTCAGTTCCATCCTACGCATAATAATTTCTCTAACTGATAGATGACCAATGCTTAAGAAAGAACTGCAGATGCTGGAAAAATCAAAAGATGACCAATACTAAGATTTTTTGTGCATTTTTTCCTATTATACTGTTTTTTAGATTGTTACATATCGCTTTGAAAAATGAGCAATATATTAAACAAATATTGTGTATATATCCAGAAAGGATAAATACACAATTTAAGTAGGCCCCTCACGGTCATGACTGACCATGGGTGATGCATCTTGGTCGGATGCAAGCCTGGGAGATGTAATATGGAGGACAAGCTGTTGCCCATGCAGCATGTTCCCCTCTCAACGTCGCTGATCGATCCAAAGGAACAGCAGGGCCGTTACAGTTTGGCACCAGCGCTGTCGCAGGAGCTGCCAGAGCGAGGTTGTAGATAACGACGAACTGCCTTAGGGGCTCCGACTCTTGAGGTTTACTCCTGGAGCCTTTTCCATGACTGGATGTGGCCACAAGGCAGTGGAGGTTTCAAATCAGAGTTTTCCCTCTCCTAGATGGACTGCCTTCCCAGGCTGACGAGCTCCATCTGCCTGAGACTCGTGGGGGCGGGAGTGTCTACCTTCCCGTGCAGGTCTATAGCACCTGCCCACTGCCCAAACATTACACAATAATTATTAGATTGTTGCATATTGCTCTCATAATGATTGTGTCTGGAATTTATGACATTTGACATTATGACATTTATTTGTAACAAACTTCTATACCATTGATTGAAACTTTAAATTTCACCTGTGGCCTGTTCCAATAAATTCTTCGATTAAGTAATCATGCTCTCATGACTTTTTTGTGTTTTCCTTCGCAGTCAGAAAATTTTGGGTGCAAGACTCACTTCAGAGAACAGACTACAATTGCCTGAGCAGAAACGTACAGTGCCCTCAAAGTGTTTGGGACACAGTAATGTCATGTAAATTAAAGTAGCCATGTTTAGTATTTTATTCGATATTCTTTGCATGCAATGACTGCTTGAAGTCTACGATTCATGGACATCACCAGTTGCTGGGTGTCTTCTCTGGTGATGCTCTGCCTGGTCTGTATTGCAGCCATCATTATCTTATGCTTGTTTTCAGGGCCAGTACCCGTCAGATTTCTATTCAGCATATAAAAGGTATGCACAATTGGGCTCAGATCGGGTGATTGACTTGGCCACTCAAGAATTGAGCATTTTCTAGCTTTGAAAAACTCCTTTGTTGGTTTAGCAGTATGTTTGGGATCGTTGTCTTGCTGTACAATGAACTGCCGGCCAATTAGTTATGAGGCATTTGTTTGAACTTGAGCAGATAGGATGTGTTTATGCACTTCAGAATTCATTATGCTACTACCATCAGTCATTGTATCATCAATGAAGATAAGTGAGCCAGTATCTTCAGCAGCCATACATGCCCAAGCCATAACACCCCCATCAACGTGTTTCACAGATGAAGTGGTATGCTTGGGAGCTTGGACAGTTCCTTCTCTCCTCCTTACTTTGCTCTTGCCATCACTCTGCTATAAGTTAATCTTCGTCTCATCTGCCCACAAGACCTTTTTCCAGAACTGTGGTTGCTCTTTTAAGTACTTCTTGGCAAACTGTAACCTGGCCATCCTATTTTTACCGTTAACCAGTGGTTTGCATCTTGCAGTGTTGCCTCTGTATTTCTGTTCATGAAGTCCTCTGCGGACAGTGGTCATTGACAAATCCACACCTGACTCCTGAAGAGTATTTCTGATCTGTCGGACAGGTGTTTTTTTCCCTTTATTATAGAGAGAATTCTTCTGTCATCAGCTGTGGATGTCTTCCTTGGTCTGCCAGTCCCTTTGTGATTAGTAAGCTCACCAGTGTTCTCTTTCTTCTTAATGATGTTCCAAACAGTTGATTTTGGTCAGCCTAAGGTTTGGCTGATGTCTCTACCAGTTTGTCTTGTTTCTCAGTCTCATAATGGCTTCTTTGACTTTCATTGGCACAACTTTGGTCCTCATGTTGATAAACAGCAATTAAAGTTTCCAAAGGTGATGGAAAGACTGGAGGAAAGACTAGGTCCTGAGAGCTCTCTTATATTTGCATGAAGGAGGCAATTAAACGCACCTGAGCAATTACAAACACCTGTGAAGCCAATAAATGATGGGTTTTTGTCCCAAACATTATGGAGGGCATTGTATGCTACTGAAGATGTGCCTTGTGTATTGGATGGAATTCTAAACTAAGAATCGCCTTGTTATCCTTAGTGCACAGGTCAATAATTATCTGAAAATCAGCATCTCTAGGGGAAACAAAATGTGATTGTTACAGTTTCTTGTGTTTATTCTAACAGATTTCCTACATTGCACAAGAACCAGAGAGCAGACCTGCGCAACTATCTACCTCATTGCAGACCCCCGGACTATCTCTGATCGGACTTTACTGGACTTAAAGTTATTTACGTTATTCCCTTTATCATGTATCTGTCCACTGTGGATGGCTCCATTGTAATCATGTATTGTCTGTCCTCTGACTGGATAGCACGCAACAAAAGCTTTTCACTTCACCTCGCTACACGTGACACTAAACTAAACTCTAACTCAAACAAGAGTGACCGTGTGTCGGAAGTACAGCCTTTTACGTGCTTCAGGCGATTCCGAAAGGTCCAATAGAAATGTAAGTCCATTGTTCCCCTTCCATGCCAGTTTTCTAAAATGTTACACACATTTCCTAAATTGATCCTGCAGAGGGAGAACAAAATGCTAATAATCTAATGAAAATTCATCAGGTACAGGCACCGAAAGAGAGTTGCTGCCTTACAGCGCCAGAGGTCTGGGTTCAATCCTGACTACGGGTGCTTTACAATCCCTGGATCTGGAGGTGTGCGTTTTCACACTTTGGTCCTGATGGATTTCTATCAGAAAATGAAGGATAATGGCTCTTACAGGATTGGCATACCACGTAGAAAGAAAAACAAGTGAGCAAATGAAGAGCAAATTTGCAGATTTCTGCAAGTCCTCTTGATAGTTCTTGACTGAATGCCAGGACATTGACCGTGACATTTACATTTCATCAAGGCATATGAGATTCATTGAGTAACCAATGTGTACAATTAAATCCTTGACAGTGAAAAAGACCGAGGTATTTATAAGCACAAAGGAAAAATAAAGATTCCAATTTCTACAAATATCCTAATTTTCCACTCCAATTTGGGAATCAAGATCATAGAAACATAGAAACATAGAAAATAGGTGCAGGAGTAGGCCATTCGGCCCTTCGAGCCTGCACCGCCATTCAATGTGATCATGGCTGATCATCCAACTCAGTATCCCGTACCTGCCTTCTCTCCATACCCCCTGATCCCTTTAGCCACAAGTGCCACATCTAACGCCCTCTTAAATATAGCCAATGAACTGGCCTCAACTACCTTCTGTGGCAGAGAATTCCAGAGACTCACCACTCTCTGTGTAAAGAATGTTTTCCTCATTTCGGTCCTAAAGGAATTCCCCCTTATCCTTAGACTGTGACCCCTTGTTCTGGACTCCCCCAACATCGGGAACAATCTTCCAGCATCTAGCTTGTCCAACCCCTTAAGAATTTTGTAGGTTTCTATAAGATCCCCCCTCAATCTTCTAAATTCCATCGAGTACAAACCGAGTCTATCCAATCTTTCCTCATATGAAAGTCCTGACATCCCAGGAATCAGTCTGGTGAATCTTCTCTGTACCCCCTCTATGGCAAGGATGTCTTTCCTCAGATTTGGAGACCAAAACTGTACGCAGTACTCCAGGTGTGGCCTCACCAAAACCCTGTACAACTGCAGTAGAACCTCCCTGCTCCTATACTCAAATCCTTTCGCTATGAATGCTAACATACCATTTGCTTTCTTCACTGCCTGCTGCACCTGCATGCCTACTTTCAATGACTGGTGTACCATGACACCCAGGTCTCGTTGCATCTCCCCCTTACCTAATCTGCCACCATTCAGATAATAGTCTACCCTCATGTTTTTGCCACCAAAGTGGATAACCTCACATTTATCCACATTGTACTGCATCTGCCATGCATCTGCCCATTCACTCAGCCTATCCAAATCACCCTGCAGCCTCCAAGCATCCTCCTCACACCTAACTATACCCCCCAGCTTGGTATCATCTGCAAATTTGGAGATGTTGCATTGAATTCCCTCGTCCAAATCATTAATATATATTGTAAATAGCTGGGGTCCCAGCACTGAGCCTTGCGGCACCCCACTAGTCACTGCCTGCCATTCTGAAAAGGACCCGTTTACTCCTACCCTTTGCCTCCTGTCTGCTAGCCAGTTCTCTATCCACATCAATACTGAACCCCCAATACCGTGTGCTTTAAGTTTGTATGCTAATCTCTTATGCGGGACCTTGTCGAAAGCCTTCTGAAAGTCTAGATATAACACATCCACTGGTTCTCCCTTATCCACTCTACTAGTTACATCCTCGAAAAATTCTATCAGATTTGTCAGACATGATTTACCTTTCGTAAATCCATGCTGACTTTGTCCAATGATTTCACCACTTTCCAAATGCGCTGCTATCCCATCTTTAATAACTGACTCTAGCAGTTTCCCCACTCCCCACTATCAATTTTCCTTCTTCCATAAACATAAACTAGCACTGATCCAGAATTTTCATAATAGTTTATTGTCAAATCTAAATACATCTCGCGAACATAAAGAGGAGAAAAATTGATGTATACTAATGTTAAAGTCATAAGGTAGAGTTCCGTCCGCTAGGATCAAGTGAGTAATGTAATTGTGCAAAGAACAGATGGTTGCAGGTTGGATGAATGGTTGTGCTGAGGTATTTAATCTCGCTCTGCCAACTGTTGAACATATCTCAACTTTAGTGATCGCGGGTTAAAGAGTAAAAGGTTAAAAACAAATCTGATGTCTTACCACTAATTTCTAACAGGTGATTCCTCCTGAACTATGTTTGGATATACATAAATCTATCTTGAGTACAACTTTCATGTTGATGATGTAGAAACACCCCAAATGTTATAAACGAGCTGGGTAAGAAGAAACAAATAAAATAGACAGATAAAGAAAGGGAACATTTTTATTTTGGGCAACAGGCTTTGTGAAAATAGAGCTGAAATTGCTGAAACTTCACATAATATCAAACGTGTGAGGTAGGTAGTGGGAAAACAGCCTTACATTGGAAGACCAAAGAGGATTTAAATCTAGATAGGTGATGGGTTGGGAATGGGAGTTAGAAAAAAATATATAGATGGCAAGGTCATAAAATAACTTGAAGATAAGAATTTTAAATTCATTGCAGTGGGATCATTCACATATCACGAGCTGATTGGATGATGGATTAGGAGGGCAAGCTAAGGAAAGGTGAAATTTATGAGGCATGGAGGATGTAGATTGGCAAAGATCATGCTGGATAAGGCAAAATAAAGTGTGAATAATGAATGTTATGGTGGTCAGCCTGGATTTGGAGAGGGACATAATGTTAGATCATGACAGATTGGACTATGTCATCATGTAATTTCTCACATGCAGAATGTGCAGTTTGCTGAATTCCTGAGGTACTTAAGAAAATGTTTGTACTTTCAAGAAAAGAGAACTGAAAAGGGGTTAAAAACGGAACAAAATGAATAGACATGCAAATGATTTTATAAAATCAGAAAATTCTGACTAAAATAACAGGAAACTGACTAGAACCCATTTTCATTAAGAACACAACTGGAAAGAGATTTTGATCTCTGTTGTCTTTTGCAGCTTTTGAAACGTTTCGGCATTCCAATCGAGGAATGCAGTGTCATATTTACTCTGAACTCTTTGGACGTTTATTTGCACTGTTTCCTTTCTTTGGGACATTTTCCTTTTTAAGACTCTTCAGACTCTCTGCTTTCTATTTACTGAGGTGCTATTGACTCATTTTCAAATCTCATCAGTCTTGAAGGAATGCCCTATCTTGGTTATGTTGTCGTTAAGGGCATATTCTTTTGCCTTTTTTTTGCAAATGATAGACTTCATTTACTTCCTAGTCATTTAAGAACTAATACTTCTCCACTTGAGTTCTAGACTACATTTGTAACTGGGACGTAAGTGAGGTTCATTTTCTTATCTGCATCATGCCACTAATTAAAGTAAATTGACAACAGGGACTAAAGCTTTTTGTGTAACAGAGAATGGAATTGAATGGAGTGCCAAAAGGTCGCCATATCCCATTATATTCCTATGTGAAGGGCTGGCTTCTATGTCCTGCCCTTGTTTGTTTTGTGCAGTCCAAGCAAATTGCTTACTACTCGTCTGCATCTCTGGTTTGCCCAGCTGTCTTTGAATAAAGACATCGACTCTCGCAAATGTTAACGGACAGTGATTGACAATCTCGTGATGAACACTGGTTCCAACTCAGCTACTGCTCTTCAAGTCTGCGGCAGAATGGAGTGAATACGGTGACTGTGCTTCACGCTGACATGAGCAAGCCTCCTGTTCCCGCAGCTCCTTCCATATTGCTCTGCGCCCCTTGAATGAAAACCTCAATCTGTGCAGCAAATGGCTTACAACAAGGCAACCTTGGAGCCACTCGGCAGGTCATTTTTAGATTAGCCAGACACAGAACAAGACCTTTTCCATTTTTGAAATCTAATGATTACGGGTTTTGTGTATTAATTATTAATATAAACAAAACAACAGAATACACCAGGTATATTATAATTTAGCATGTTATCTCAGAGAAATTAATTTCTTGTTCATGTGCATTTTAAATTAACCATGTCATATTTTCTTCCATTCTTGCCTTTGTTATATAAACAATCAAAACTCCATTAAGATGTATTAACGAAACAAGGAGACATAATGTAAATCTGAATTGTTGTGGATGGTTAATTTCATATTTTGTTTCGACATTTATTGCTTCATAAGGATTCCAGTCAGGTTTTGAATTAGCAAATCAGTGTCAGTATTTAGGGCCAATTTTAGTTTCAGCTGAAAAATTTACAAATTTCAAGAGTGCATACATGCTCTCACTGTGCAGAAGGGTTAAAGTGTTAACATAATTTGTGCTATTCCACATTGCAATAATGACTATTTTACTGAATATTTCTATGTTAATATCCTCAAATGCCCCATACAATATAAAGAAGATGAGAGTACTTTTTTGTGAAATTGTCACCCATTATTATTTTGACCATTTCTTCCGAAAAACCCAGGCATATTCAGGATCTTAAAGTTGAAGACCAGGATTTTGTTTTAGCTAAAAGGCAAATGCCTATTCAACAGCAGCATTTAAGAATGAGCAGCCATGTGCAGTGCAACAATATAGGTTTTGCACAAAATCAAGACATGAAGTGACTGTGGTCCAAGCGCAGATTTGCTGATTGACTGAATTAGTATAAATAGCACACCGATGAACAAAAAGGAAATTCGGGACTGCGCTGCAATATCAAATATAACAATAACATCTCTATAAGGTAAGATGCAAAAAACTGGAGTAACTCAGCGGGTCTTACAGCATCTCTGGAGAAAAGGAATAGGTGATGTTTTGGGTCGAGACCCTTCTTCAGACTGAGAGTAAGGGGAAAGGGAAACGAGAGGTATAGACGGTAACATAGAGAGATATAGAACAAATGAATTATGCAAAGGCAGGTTCATTCTCTTGTTAAAGATGCCTTTTTTGCAGCTGTCCTTTCAAGTTACAATCATTAAAAATTATTTCCTACTCCATTTTCCTTCGCCATCCCCTCTCTTCCTTGCTAAAATACAGTTCCCTGACCACAATTTAAAACACATTTCAAAAACATCATCTTGATATCATAGACCCACTACCCTGTGTGTAAAAAAGTTGCCCTCAGGTTCCTGTTAAATCTTCCCCCTCCCTCACCGTATTGTGGGTAAGTCTTCAGGGAACAAAGCAGCTTTTTAAATTTTTTTAAAAAAGGGCATATCAAACAGAAAACCATAATTTATCCCCATTGGTGTAATTTGAAATTGAGTAATGTTGTTTGAGAAAATTGTGAATACTTGCTTTTTCAAAAGTTGTTACAACACTTTGATGCGAATTCAAAAATAACCACAAGAAAAACAAATAGATTTGTTCCAAAAATTTTATATTCTCATGACAGGGTAGAACATGTTGCCTGTAAAGCAATCCACCGGAACCTTTCCCCACTAATTTAAAAGGTTAGGAAATAATGCAGCTAGTCAGTCAGTGTTATGAAAAATAATCCTTTCACTCCAAACTTACTCAGCGTGAGACTACCTAGACAATGGGATTTTAAAAAAATTGCCTCCATGTTTCTTCTGTGAGAAGATACAAGAAGCAGCTTTGGAGACCATCCCTAACTCTGTCTTTAGAATACAAAACACGCACATTTTTATGTGTGTCATCGAAATGTGTGTTGATACCAACTCCACTGCTTCATGATGCCTGCTTGGTACAAAAGAGCAAGCAAATGTAAGCCAACCATTAGTCTTCCTTGCACTATTCCCGTCACACCATCAAGTCCACCTGCCACTGTCTTCTACGGACAGTATGGGAACGTCAAATGGTGGCGTAAGGAATTTTCTTGCAGAGCAACTGTAGTTCTATCCTATACAAGTATACATTCTCCTTGTGACCGCGTGGGTTTCTCTGGGTTTCCTCCTACATTCCAATGATGTACAGGTTTGTAGGTCAATTGGCTTTGGTAAAATTGTAAATTGTTCTCAGTGTGGATAGTGCTAGTGTAAGGGGTGTCACTGCTTGGCACGGACTCAGTGGCCGTAGGGCCTGTTTCGGCACTGTATCTCTAAAGTCTAAAGCTCATTTGGATCAGATCCTTAGTGTGCACCTTACATGCTTCAGCCAATAGAAACTAAGAAAATCCAGTGCAGGAATAGGCCATTCGGCCCTTCGAGCCAGCACCGCCATTCAATGTGATCATGGCTGATCATTTAATACTAGTACCTCGTTCTTGCTTTTCCCCCCAAATCCTTTTAGCCCTAAGAACTAAATCTAACTCTCTCTTGAAAACATCCAGTGAATTGGCCAGTCAATTTAACTGGGATCCTTCCTGCATATGACTTCCATATCTACAGAGATGCCATTGATGTCAAATGAGATGCTATGTATGTTTTGACATTGTTTGTGTGAATTAATTTGGATGAATGAGGCCCACGAAAGGCACAGGCTACTCATGCCTAAAAAAGAGCAAGTTTAAAGGGGACCGATATTAGCACAAATTCTGTTGAACCTGAGGTGTGAACTTTTTGTGCAGGTGGATCATTCTTGAAGCACTTTTCGCATCTTCCATGTCATTAGACATTCTACTCATGTCTGCAGTGAATAATCCTTTGGTCTCCGCATCGAGGGTCCAATCAGCTTGTGTGCTCAAGCACCTCACCCCTAGATGGTGAGTTCATCTACCTCTTATATTCCACCTTGCTCTGGACAGAATGGATGCACAAGCCTCACATCCTCACCCCCATTCAACTACATGTCTGGAACTCCCATCGCTGATGCCCTGTCCCCTGAATTTCCTAATGCTCCTTAACTCAACATGTGACGCTCCTGCTTTTATTCTCTACCCTCGAGGTTCTTCCTCCAGTCTAAAGAAGGATCCTGACCCAAAACATAATCTATCCATGTTCTCCTAAGATGCTGCCTGACCTACTGAGTCACTCCAAGGCGGTGTGTCCTTTTGTGTATTAACCAGCATTTGCTGTTCATTGTTTCTCCATTCCTCCTACCAGCAAGAATCCTAGCCTACCCGACCCACCAACATTACAACAGCAGTGCAAGGAAATTTATCAGTTCACTCAGGCAGGCAAGTTGAATTGCTTAATTGCAACAGGTTTTGCACAAAACTCTTTTTGCTGCCTGTGAACATGCAAAAAAAAGTACCACTTGCTCCCTGAACAGGTTCTTCCACCATGGAAGAATTTCCATCCCACTATTTTACTTAGTGAGATCGACCGGACACAAATGTGACCATGCACTCAGTTTGCCTGCAGCAATTTTTGATGTATAAAGTTAACCATTCAAGATACTGGAGGTCTACCTAAATGCCACAGGGGTGTAAGGTGAAGTTGCCTTACCACTTCATCATCTGGCTATTGAAAGTGAACAAGACCTAATCTTTAAACTGTTTGCCTGATGAGAGATGTGCAATAAGGTTGTAGTTAATGGACACCAGACTTTAGGGCAATGTTGATTAATCTGTAACACATGAAGGTGACAAAACAAGACTTCATTATTTCTACACATTCCAGTGTGTACACTGGAGCACAGGTCTTTTTGTAGCTGCATTATAAATGTTACCTTGAAGGTCTTAATGTATGCATCATCTACACCAAATCACGAACTACAAAATAGTTTGATCTGAAGTCAAATCTCGACTACGGAGAGAAACGCGTTAAAGAAGGATCTTATGTAAGTTTTACACATCATCAGATAAGATAAATCCTCATTAATACTTTAACAGAAAAAAAGCTAAGAAATCAACCCTGGAGGGTGTAAACATAAATTAGTGAAAAATTAATTTCAATAAGATACGAGGAGGAATTCCTTCTTGCAAAGGTGGAAACAAATATAGTGTTAAAAGTTATTATAAACACTGCTGATAACAGGGAACATTGTAAAACTGGGAAGTCAGGAATTGATGGAACAAATAGCCATTCAACTTCCAAACTTAAAAAAAAAACCTTTTAAGGGCAACTTATTCGACCCATAATAGAATTACATAGAATTGTAACACCCAGATGATTAATCTAAGAATAGCTAAGAGTTGATTTTTCAAAGTAAATTTTATTGCTTTGTTTGTTTATTTCTAGGACGTTGATTTTGTTGGCAACATCATCATTTATTCTCTGTTCCTAATTGTCCCTGAATGGAGTTAAAAGATGACCACAATGATGAGTTTAAAATGACACTAACATTATTTCCATTCCTGAAATAAAAGAGAGAATCTGATTTTATTTGAAAGACGATCCAATAATGAAGATTTATTTAATGATTTAATATCTCTCAGTCATGGTGGGATTCAAAGTCATGTTTCACGATCGATGGCCCTGAGATCTGCTACAAGCCGAGTAATTCAGCCACTGTTCCATGGAAGTGGTAGAAGAGAAGGAGGGCATGTAAGGGAGGCAATGCAAAAAACGTTTCAGAATGAATAGATTGGGAAAATGGGATGTAACGCCCACACTCCTCTGCAGAGTAATCTTATTCAACTATAATAATAGAGTTGCTGCCTTACAGCATCAGGGACCAGGGTTCTATGATGACTATGGGTGCTGTTTGTAGGGAGTTTGTACGTTCTACACATGACTGCATGGGTTTTCTCTGATTTCCTCCCAAACGCCAAAGAACTACAGGTTTGTAGGTTAATTGGCTTTGGTAAAGATTGTAAATTATCCCGAGTGTTAAGGATAGTGCTGGTTTACGGGGGATCACTGGTCGGTGCGGTCTCGGTGGGCAAAGGGCCTGTTTCTGCGCTGTACCTCTCAACTTCTTCTTCGAGTCCATTGCAATCTCAGATGTCGTTCTGCCAGTATCTGGTGCAGGTCACAGCTGGTCGGGCCGGTTCAGCCAGGTCCTGGGGGCAGCACTGGGGGGCATCGTCACACTCCAGTAGGTGGGACATTGTTTGTACTGCTCCACAGCTGCATGTGTCGTCTGCATGGTACTTCCATGCTTTCGTAAGTGCTTTGCACCTCCCCTGCTCCACTCATAATCTGTTGAGGGTCTTCCAGGTTGGCCATGGGAGGTCGTGCCCGCTGGCGAGGCATTCAGTCGCAGTGAATCCTCTCTCCATCCAGTCGTGGGCTCGTGTGTTGAGCTGGTTCCATTCATCTTTCCAGATGTTGGTCCTTGCTGTTTCTTTGGTTGTCTGGAGAGGTGGGACTGTCAGCAAGAAACTGGCTCTGGATTTCAGTCGGGGTGTAGGTGCTGTGTGTCCGTGCAGGGGGTGCCTGGTATCGATTTCTTGTGCTCTCCGCTCGTCTTGGGCGACGATGGATCGTCTGATATGGGGGGGGGGGGGGGGGGGGGGGAGCAATACCAGCTTGGGCGTAGAGGCACGGGACTGGCGTTGTTCTTATGCATCCCGCGATAATGCGGCAGGTGTCGTTGAGGGCTGTGTCAACCAGTTTGGTGTGGTGGGAGCAGCTCCAGCTTGAGCACGCGTATTCAGCTGTGGAGAAGCACAGGGCTAGGGCAGTTGCACGGATGGTTGGTGGATCAGCGCCCCGCTTTGAGTTTACCAGTTTGCGCAGGATGTTGTTGCGAATGTTGACCTTGGCTTTGGTGTTGTGAAGGTGGGTTTTGAAAGAGAGTGTCCTGTCGAGTGTGACTCCGAGGTACACGGGGTGGAAGTGGTTGGAGAGTTTGTGGCCATCCCATGAGACGCTCAGTTGTTTTTCTCTCAACTGAACTAATACTACAACAATTGTTTCCAGCAGGTATGAAAATTTTTATTTTTTAATCTGGGAAATCAAAATTTTGGGCCATTTTGCCCAGTAACAAAAACATTTTTTTATTTTTGATTAATATTGTACAACGAATAATTTATTTTCTAATGTCTGGAATATGATTGTATTTCTAAGCCTATAGTCAAATCCCTTGGAAGATATGGTTGAAAGTTAGGAGAGTAAAATCAAAGGCTCTGTGCCAAATGTGACTGAATGAAAAGAATAGCTCTCGGCAAGTTCAACACAGGAAGTTGGGTCCTATTAGAAACAAAATTATTAGTTCTGAAAGATTCAGAAGATCAAGTTAAGACATAAACATCTGTAATATGTTTTAAATATTAGTTTGATAATTATGCTCTTTCTTTCCTCTTTTTCTTACGCTGAGAAATTTTCAATGCAACTAACCATTAAGCCAGCTTGAATAACATCACCACTGCCAAATGCAGAGAGAGCCTGAACTGCCCCTGATCAGTAAAGGCAAGGCCAGCAGCATAATCAAGAACAAGTTGCACACTGGCCACCCCCTCTCTCCCCCTCTCCCCCCCTCTCCCATCAGGCAAAAAGTATAGGAGTGTGAAAACTGACACCTCCAGATTCAGGAACAGTTTCTTCCCAGCTGTTATCAGGCAACTAAATCATCCTACCACAACCGGAGAGCAACGTTGAACTACTATCTACTTCTTTGGTGACTCGGACTATCCTTGATCGGACTTTGCTGCCTTGCACGAAACAATATTCCATTATCATGAATGAATATTTTATTGTCACATGTGACAAGGCAATGAATGTTTTTGCTTGCAGACACAAGGTATGCAAAAGTCCCCATATCATGGTGCTGCCAAAGTTACAAAGTATCCATGCCGGATCCCAAATTGTTAATTGTTCCCCCCCTCTCCCCCCGAGGCCCTCCTTTGTGCTTTCCCTCGTCCGTTGACCGATGCCCCTATCGACCGCCGCACCGTCCTCTCTGGACACCTCCGTGACGCCGATGCAGGCCTCAACAGCATGGCTCTGTCGATTTACGATCTCGGCCACGGGCTCTGACCTCAACCTCTGCCAAACCAGGCTCCGTCAGGCGTGGGCTACGACCTAGGCCACAGTCTCCACCGGCCCTGATGCGCGGGGGCTACAACCGCACCGCTTTTGTCAGCCATGGGTTCCGACCCGCGGGCGCTCCGCCTTCGGCTACTCCACGGCCTGATGGGAGGTGTCTACTGCAGCAGCACGCCCGGAGGCGACTATGTATCTGTACACTGTAAATGGCTCCATTGTAGTCATATATTGTCTTGCTTGCAACAAAGGCTTTTCACTGTACCTCGGTTCACATGTGAATAAACTAAGCTGGACTAAATTTTAAAGGGGACATCAACATTCAAAATCACTGGATCCCATGGTGCAGGTTTGATTGAGGTCATCATTTGCTAGTCACTGAAAATCCAGGGTTCATATCCCTTTCGCCCTTGCATGGCTCAGAAATTAATTTTTAGCCATTGCCATGTTCTCAGAATTCCTGAAACAATTAATGTTGAACCAATACTTTAAGGGAGACACAAGCATAAAGAGCTAGAGATCAAGCAAAAGAATGTCTAAGCCACAAAATAACTTGAAGTATATTTTCAATGACACGAACTGAGATGGCAACTCAAGATGGAATTCAAATGGATATAAGGAACTGCAGGTGCTGGTTTACAAATCAAGACAAAGTGCTGGAGTAACTCAGCGGGTTAGGCAGCATCTCTGGAAAACATGGGTCGGTGACGTTTCGGGTCGGGACGATTATGGGGAGAAGGCAGGAGAATGGGGTTTGGAAGGAGTGATAGATCAGCCATGATTGAATGAAGGAGTAGACTTGATGGACCGAATGGCCTATTATCACATGATCTTAAGACTGATTGTGGGTGGGGGAGCAAGAAAGCTGGAAGAGAGGAGGGGCAGAACAAAGCCTTGTGGGTAATAAGTTGATACAGATGCTGGGGGGGGGGGTGGGGGGGGGGGGGTGGGGGGGGGGGGGGTGGTTGATAGCAGATGGTGGACAAAGGCCAAAGATGATGTTTCGGGTTCCAACCCGAACCATCACCTACCCATGTTCTCCAGAGATGCTGCCTGACCCGCTGAGTTACTCCAGCACTGTGTGTAGGATTGTTTAGTTATTGCCTTAATAATGTACAAGATGAATGAGAATGCTACCAATGGCTTTGGTTATTTTTGCATGGAATCAAGGCATCTTGCATATTGAAGCAGTGTGTTCAATCAATTCAATAACTCATTACCTGACAACATAACCAAGCATATAACAACATCATGGCCCTAATATTTAAGGAGGGGGCTGCAGCAGCTGGGAAACCACTAATGAAAGTAAGTATGGAAGTGTGCCAAAATTAACAAAATTGAACTAATCTCCATGGAAAAAAGTAAAAAAAAAAGGACGTGCTTTCTTCAGTTTGTGGTATGATTTGCTATTAGGTGTAATTCTATTGTTCTTATTTAAATGCATTTAACCTTCTGGACCTAGACACTATACATATACCATGTCATCTCCTGTTCATGTTTCTCTTTTATTTTTGTTATTCCACTTGGCGAAATTATAATACCCACTTCCTTGTTTTTAATGACTTAGTTACAACAAGGTTAACATCCCTTGCCTGGTGTGTCGATTTAAAGAGATCCTGCTCTCAAGATGGAGCTATTGTGACTAACACATCTTGACAGATGTAATTGATCTTCACTGTATTAGTTGTGGCATTGGAGAAACTGGCTGCAGTGTGCATTTTCATTGCTTGAATCGGCTTGAAACTTTTTTTTGTAATCCTCGTGAATTCGCTTTGTTTTAAAACCTAATACAAGTACCAAATTTGTGAAGGAAAATAAATGTTTAAATATCTCAAAATGTAAGATGGGTACCAATTATTTGTTGTTTGGAATTTTCAGATGCAAGTATGTTCACAATTGCAGTGAACATACACCCTGGCAGGATTTTTAAATGCAAAAAAATTGAAAAAGTGCAAACCAAGTTCATAATCCCATTAGCTTTAACTAATATCGACAGTCAAATCGACTGGAACAAAGCCACAATTTGATATTTTTATGATTAGGTAACCTACTCTCCACATTAAGAAGATAAAGAGCTGGGGAAAGTCTTTAACACATAGAAAGTATGAGAAGTGATCTTAAAATTATTAGTAACAACTAAGTTCCAAAATTCCTGATTGCTGAAACGGAGTTTGCAAAAATACAAACAGTTATTCTGCAAAACACACACCAAACAAGCCACATAAAATAATGTTAACTGGCTGAAATGTTCCCGAGACTGATCAGATTGTCACTTTATTGGCCTAAAAATCTTAAAGAAAATTCTAACCATTCGGTATTTTCATTATTTCTCACCTCCAAATTGTTAAATATTCGCTAGAACACAATAACACAGTTATGCAAGATATTAAGGTAAATACAATTTTTTTTAAAGTGTTTTATATTTGTTACAAAATTCTGCATGTAATTTCTAAAAATGTTAGAATACAAAATGTTAATACAATAACATTCATAACATGAATTAACTTAATTTATCAATTTGTCAGCTGACGTTAGCTATGGTCAAAAGGTGCTGGTGCTTGAAATGAAAACATCCTATTCACTGCCAGAATCTTTCTGAGAGCTATTGGAAGTAGAAGTTGTCATCTTATCCAAGCTTTTGTTACTTTAAAAACCTTAAATCCAAGATTTTGATCTGTTCAGCAGAACGCTACTTAATAACAAAATTTCCACACCAGAAAAAAATTGCATTGATAGATTTCATACGACAACTCAAATATCATGTTGCTATTTACAGATACAAAGAATCTTATGATATTGGAACCACTAAAATATTAAGAGTTTTACCTCTAGAGTGGGTATACGGGTAATTCTTACACCTATATCAATATGGTAAGTTAATGAGAAATTTGGACCAGGGGGTCAGAGTCAAACAGCTCAATATCCTCATTAAATCCTGAGGGGGTTTCAAGTTGCACATTCACCACCCATTTTGAAGTGGAAAATACCTTTTGCTGATGGTTTTATTGATGACTGGGGTCAGAAGTTTGACTGAGCAAGGCTACTGTGCAAAGAGCAGCAAGAGTTCAGCGGATGGAGAGGGTGAGAACAGGTCACATGAACAAACATTTGGCTAAAGTGACAAGGTGGATGCAAACCATTCCTTTAAGCTTAAGGTCACAGTTGAAAATAATATAGTGTATCTTGACAAAAGCATTAAAGACTGTTGTGGATTAGATGGGTTTTAAATTTAATGAAGACAAAGGTAAAAAAACAAGAATATTTTGAGAAATTGAGCATAGTCAACTAACAAAACAGGACATTAACTGTTGCCATATTGCTATATCGCTCAAAAGTGTAAGCTTTGCTAAAGAGGTCTGAAGAGCGGTCTCGACTCGAAACGTCACCTATTCCTTTTCTACAGAGATGCTGTCTGACTCGCTGAGTTACTCCAGCTTTTGTGTCTATCTTCAGTTTAAACCAGCATCTGCAGTTCCTTCCTGAGCATTGCTAAGTTTGTTTTATTAGAATTCAACCAAGGGTTTTTACAAAGCTACATGCTTCAAAGTATAGAATTCTGATAAATGTCCTCCCCAGGTTTCGCTGCTGAGAACAGTTTGGAAACCGAACTGTTCGCAAGTCGGAAATGCAGCTGCGTACAAGAGTTGCAACACGGTAGAACACTGCTGCAGCTCTGCAGCAGCCGGCAAATCCATGCCGCCGGTCCCCCCAAATGCTGGTTCATGCGGACTGGCACTATCTAAGTCAGGCATTCATAAACTAGGGAGGACCTGCGTTTAGTATTCACAAACAAATTCTTTACACAGCTGCATTTTTGAAATTGTGTTCTGGGAATCAAAGTGCTAAATAAACACAAAACTGATAGCTGTAATATTACCGAGAAGGTGAACAGCAGGTGACCCACAAGCTGGCAAGTCAGAATTGTTCAGTTAATTCCACCACATTAGATTTATTTATCCGAGTCAGATCAAACAGACAAGCATCAAACAATAGCTGTACTATTTCTCACTGAGAGGTGCAGTATTAATGGGAAAACCTCTCATGCAGATTCTAAATATCAAAGTAACAAGTTTTATAGGCTTAATAAATGGCTACTATTATTTAAGGATGGAACACTTTGGTGCCGTAAAGATTTGACCTGCAGCAACTCATTAAGACCATGTATCCTTCTTTGCAAGAACTTGTTAACTATCTTGGGTTACACAAAAAGCTGGAGAAACTCAGCGGGTGCAGCAGCATCTAAGGAGCGAAGGAGATAGGCGACGTTTCGGGTCGAGACCCTTCTTCAGACTGGTCAGGGATCAGGGAAACGAGAGATATAAACAGTGATGTGGAGAGATAAGGAACAATGAGTGAAAGATATGCAAAAAAGTATTGGTGATAAAGGAAGCAGGCCATTGTAAGCTGTTTGTGGTGTGAAAATGAGAAGCTAGTGCGACTGGAGGGGGGGGGGGGGAGATGGAGAAGGAATGTCATGGCCAGAGGGCTGAGGGAGAGGTGGGGGGGAGGCAGTCTGGGTTAACAGAATTGAGAAAATTCAATGTTTAAGCCCAGAGGATGCAGACTCCCCAAGCGGAATATGAGGTGCTGTTCCTCCAACTTGCGGTGTTGATCACTCTGGCCGTGGAGGAGGCCCAGGACCGAGAGGTCGGATACAGAGTGGGAGGGGGAGTTGAAGTGCTGAGCCACCGGGAGGTCGGGTTGGTTATTGCGGACCGAGCGGAGGTGTTCGGCGAAACGATCGCCCAGCCTACGCTTGGTCTCACCGATGTAGATCAGCTGGCATCAGCTGGAACGGCCTGGAGGCGGGCTAATTTCAGGTCCTTGGTGGAGGTAAGATGGGACAGGAATTGCTGATTGAAGCGGTGGATCTTCCGTTAACAATCTTGTTGTACAATACTGGCCACTGTCCAGGTGCATAGATATGAAAGGTTTAGAGGGATAGGAGCCAAATAAGGGCAAATGCAATATAACAAAAAGGAACTGCAGATGTTGGCTTATACCAAAGATAGACACAAAATGCTGGAGTAACTCAGCGAATCATGCTGCATCTCTGAGGAAAATCGATAGGCAATGTTTTAGGTCGGGAACCTTCTTCAGGCAAATGTAACTGGCTCAGCTAGATAGACATGGATGAGTTGGGACAAAGGGCATGTGTTGTCGTGCTGCATAGTTCTATGATTCAGTGACAGCAAATTACAGCTTTCGAAGAGCTACTGACTGGAGCTACACAAAATATGGTTCCATTGCAATTTTGCTGTGATCTTTCAGAGATCTGGTCTCTGCCACACAGGAGCAGCTAGAGATCTTTGTGCAGATGCAGACTGTCCTCCTCTCTGGACGGTTCGTTCGCTTGTGTGTCAGATGACGTTCTGCTATCGCTTTGCCACAGCCAGTGCCACATCTGTGCCTCTGCGGAGATCGTCCGCAGTGCTTCTCCTCCGCCGCAAGTCAGTAGGTGGGTGGGCCATTGTCTGTACCTCTCCACAGTTGCACTTGTCAGACGGTGAGATTGGTAAGTATGTGCACCAAGGATGGCAGCAGACAGCTTTGAAGTCTCCACATCCGCCCAGTGCCTACTAGACTGCTGACGGCAGGATTCTCTTCATGTTTTTCACTGTGATATTGGTATTTACATAGGTCTTGTATCTCATTTAGCTGCAGATGAGTTTGAAAGCGCAGTACTGAGGGGAATCAGGGAAGACTATAGCCAATGTTCCACGGTATCCATTCCTCTAATGCTACCCATCAAGTCTGTGCTTAAAGTAGGTACGTTACAAAACTTACCTTGAGCAGCGCTGCAGTTCTGCCGCTCCCCGTGTGCGCGACTTTGGCGCCTTTCAGAGGGGGGGCGGGCTTAAAGTGCCGTTTTTCCACAGGCAGGAAAAATCGATCAATGTCGGGCGATTTCGTTGCGGAAGAAAAATCGCTCCGACATTTCATGAATGAAAGTATTTTTAAATTACTCTAAATTATTTATTAACTAGAGTAATTTAAAAATCACCTTCAAAAGCCGTGAGCGCTGACAACCGGAAGGATTTTGCGTAGGGGAGAAAAAAAGGTAAATAGTTTATTTTTATATTAAAAGTTGGTTTTTCGGGAGGCTTTAATAACATTTTCATGTTGCGAAATGGGATCCAAAAAAATGTATGAACAAACAGTATTTTTCCTCCCGACTTCACCGCTAACCACAACGTTCCAATCCACCGCATTCCACTAAAACCCACTCGCTAGTTGATTTAAATGGCCATTAATTTACAGGAATCAAACACTAAATTCCTTCCATTTGGCCCAGAAATTCATGAAAATGAGATTTAAAAATTATGTTATATTGTGGATTATTGTGTGAATGTTATTTGGACACTTAAACAATTTTAAAAAAGTTTATCTTTTCTTAAGAAATGGATAGATGTTTAGATCTACTCATTGAATTTTGTAATTAGCTACAATTAGATAACGAACTAATTATATGCTTTAATTTCAGGTCATCCAAGTAAGATTGTTTCATATTTGTTTCAGAATGCTTCAATCTATAATAACTGAAAATTTAATTGAGTTCTCTTAATTTTTAAGAAAGTTATGGGCTTTTAACTGTTCCAGATCACAGCTTTTGAGTTTAGTCAATTGAAAGGCAGTGGGGAACAAGATGCTAAGTTCCGAGTATGAAAATGGCCATAACTTTCTTAATACTGAAGATATGAAAGTGAATGAGGTGTCAAATTAAACTTTTTATGCTTTATCTGATGGGATAAATTGCAGACTTGATTTTTAAAATCTCGAAATTTTGTAACATTGCTACTTAAAGTCTCAGGGGAAAAGTCAATCTCTCCACCGACTCGTGAAGGTCCTTGAACCATAACTGGTTCAAGTGGAAAAGTAGCACCCGGATGGCACTGAGAACACTGAGCCCATGTATTGGGAGTACATAGAAGCTCAGAGCAAACAGTAGGAGGAGGATATCATCTCACAAACTACCCACCTGATTCGGCCCTCTCGCTCCAGCTGTGGATGGGTCTGCAGTTATGACATGGGCCTCCTCAGCCCCCTCAGAATCCACAAAAGCAGAGTGCAAACAAGTCACCCAGGTCCTCAGGACCCGAGCAATTACCATAAACCTGAACCCCTACTCTCTGCAACAGTTCCTCAGCCATGCATTCATCTGCTCTAGAGTCCTATTTTCACTCTCACTGGTGCATGGCCCCAGAACTAATCTAGGGTGTCACTAATCCTGAGATTCTCAGTGTTCAACTTTTTCTCTTTTAATTTCAGGTTTTCAGTATTTGTGGGTTTAGATTACGGAGAGTCGGTATGTCAAGGAGGACTCTCTCTAACTTTTACAGGTGCACAGTAGCGAGCTTGCTGACTGGTTGAATCGTGGCTTGGTTCGGCAATTTGAGCACCCAGGAGCGGAAAAGACTACAAAAAGTAGTAAACACTGCCCACCCAGTCCATCATCGGCTCTGACCTCCCTACCATCGAGGGGATCTGTCGCAGTCGCTGCCTCAAAAAGGCTGGCAGTATCATCAAGGACCCACACCATCCTGGCCAAACACGCATCTCCCTGCTACCTTCAGGTAGGAGGTACAGGAGCCTGAAGACTGCAACGTCCAGGTTCAGGAATAGCAACTTCCCCACAGCCTGTTCCACACCCCATCCGGCTATTAAACTGAAACAAAACTCTGAACATTAATAGACCATTATCTGTTTATTTGCACTGTATCTGTTTATTTATTCATGTGTGTATATATTTATATAATGGTATATGGACACACGGATCTGTTCTGTATTCATGCCTACTATATTGGGTTGCGCTGAAGCAAAGGAAGAATTTCATTGTCGTATCTGGGACACATGACAATAAATTCTCTTGACTTGACTTAATTGTGGAAATATGATGACGTAACTATTAGTTAAAGAAAGTTACTTTCACCTTTGTAATATTGGTAGTAAAGAAGGCACAATTTCATAGCATTTGTTTCAAGAGGGCTGAAATACAAACATAGGGATGTAATCCTGAGGCTATGTAAGGCGCAGGTCAGGCCACATTTGGAGTATTGTGGGCAATTTTGGACACCATATCTGAGGAAGGATTTGCTAGCTCTGGAGAGGGTCCAGAGGAGGTTTACAAGAATGATCCCAGGAAAGAGTAGGTTAACCTATGATGAGCGTTTGTCAGCACTGTACTCGCTGAAATTTAAATGAATGAGGGAGGATCTCATTGAAACGTACCGAATAGTGAAAGGCTTGGATAGATTGGATGTGGAGAGGATGTTTCCACTAGTGGGAGAGTTTAGGACTAGAGGTCATAGCCTCAGAATTAAAGGACATTCCTTTAGGAAGGAGATGAGAAGGAATTTCTTTAGTCAGGGGGTGGTGAATTTGTGGAATTCTTTGCCACAGAAGGCTGTGGAGGCCAAGTCGATGGATATTTTTAAGGCAGAGAAAGATTAAGATAGATTCTTGATTAGTACGGGTGTCAGGCATTATGGGGAGAAGGCAGGAGAATGGGGTTAGAAGGGAGAGATAGATTAGCCATGATTGAACGGCGGAGTAAACTTGATGGGTTAAATGGTCTAATTCTGCTCCTATTCCTTATGACTCCCTCTTCTCTCCTCTCCTATCACTACGTACAGATGTGTGAAAACACCTACCTCCAGATTCAGGGACAGTTTCATCCCAGCTGTTATCATGCAACTGAACCACTCTTGTCAACCACTAGGGAGTGGCCCTGAGCTATCATCTACATCATTGGAAACTTTCGGACTATCTTTAATCGGACTTTACTGGACTTTATTTTTGCACTACATGTTGTTCCCTTTGTCATGTAGCTGTGTACTGTGACTGGCTCGATTGTTTTCATGTATTATTGTCTTTCGGCCGACTGATTAGCAAGCAACAAAAGCATTACACTGTATCTCGGTGCACGTGACAATAAACTAAACTTCAAACTTCCCTCGGTCTCCGGGGACTGCTGAGAAAGAAAACTCCTCCAGCCAGTGCCAGAAGCTGAAAATGTTCCTCAGAATAAAGCCATCACGTATGCTTACTAGAAACACGGCACTCTACCTTCCTCACACCCATGACTATGTGACTAAGCTCAGCTCCAAGGCCCTGGGGAGCACACATCTGGAGTATTGTGTGCAGTTTTGGGCTCTTAAAGAAGGACATCTTTGCTATTGAGGCAGTGCAGCGTAGGTTCACGATGTAAATCCCCGATATGGGGACTGCCATATGAGGAAAGATTGGAAAGACAGGGCTTGCATTCACTGGAATTTAGAAGGATGGACCTCCTGTTAGGAAATGAGACGGGACAGGTGGCGGAGGTATGCGTTGGGGAGCACTTCGGGTCCAGTGATCACAATACCATTAGTTTCAAATATAATTATGGAGAAGGACAGAACTGGGCCTAGGGTTGAGATTTTTGATTGGAGAAAGGCTAACTTTAACGAGATGCGAGATGATTTAAAAGGAGTGAACTGGGACATTTTGTTTTATGGGAAAGATGTAGAGGAGAAATGGAGGACATTTAAAGGGGAAATTTTAAGAGTACAGAATCTTTATGTTCCTGTTCGGTTGAAAGGAACCAGTAAAAATTGGAAAGAGCCCTGGTTTTCAAGGGAAATTGGACATCTTGTTCGGAAAAAGAGGGAGATCTACAATAATTATAGGCAGCATGAAGTAAATGAGGTGCTTGAGGAGTATAAGGAATGTAGAAAGAATCTTAAGAAAGAAATTAAAAAAGCTAAAAGAAGATATGGGGGTTACACAAAATGCTGGAGAAACTCAGCGGGTGCAGCAGCATCTAAGGAGCGAAGGAGATAGGCGACGTTTCGGGTCGAGACCTTGAGTCTGAAGAAGGGTCTCGACCCGAAACGTCGCCTATCTCCTTCGCTCCTTAGATGCTGCTGCACCCGCTGAGTTTCTCCAGCATTTTGTGTAACCCTCGATTCTCCAGCATCTGCAGTTCCTTCTTTAACTAAAAGAAGATATGATGTTGCTTTGGCAAGTAAGGTGAAAGTAAATCCAAAGGGTTTCTACAGCTATATTAATAGCAAAAGGATAACAAGGGATAAAATTGGTCCATTGGAGAGACTGAATGGACAGCTATCTGCAGAGCCAAAAGAGATGGGGGAGATATTGAACAATTTATTTTCTTCGGTATTCACCAAGGAAAAGGATATTGAATTATGTGAGGTAAGGGAAACTAGTAGAGTAGCTATGGATACTATGAGTTTGAAAGTAAAAGAAGTACTGACACTTTTGAAAAATATAAAAGTGGATAAGTCTCCAGGTCCTGACAGGATATTCCCTAGGACATTGAGAGAAGTTAGTGTAGAAATAGCCGCGGCTATGACTGAAATTTTTCAAATGTCATTAGAAACGGGAATAGTCCCCGAGGATTGGCTTACTGCGCATGTTGTTCCATTGTTTAAAAAGGGTTCTAAAAGTAAACCTAGCAATTATAGACCGGTTAGTTTGACTTCAGTGGTGGGCAAATTAATGGAAAAGATACTTAGAGATAATATATATAAGTATCTGGATAAACAGGGTCTAATTAGGAACAGTCAACATGGATTTATGCCTGGAAGGTCATGTTTGACTAATCTTCTTGAATTTTTTGAAGAGGTTACTAGGGAAATTGACGAGGGTAAAGCAGTGGATGTTGTCTATATGGACTTCAGTAAGGCCTTTGACAAGGTTCCTCATGGAAGGTTGGTTAAGAAGGTTCAACTGTTGGGTATAAATGCAGGAATAGCAAGATGGATTCAACAGTGGCTGAATGGGATAAGCCAGAGGGTAATGGTGGATGGCTGCTTGTCGGGTTGGAGGCAGGTGACTAGTGGGGTGCCTCAGGGATCTGTGTTGGGTCCTTTGTTGTTTGTCATGTACATCAATGATCTGGATGAAGGGGTGGTAAATTGGATTAGTAAGTATGCAGATGATACCAAGATAGGGGGTGTTGTGGATAATGAAGAGGATTTCCAAAGTCTACAGAGTGATTTAGGCCAGTTGGAAAAATGGGCTGAAAGATGGCAGATGGAGTTTAATGCTGATAAATGTGAGGTGCTATACCTTGGCAGGACAAATCAAAATAGGACGTACATGGTAAACGGTAGGGAATTGAAGAATACAGTTGAACAGAGGGATCTGGGAATAACCATGCATAGTTCCTTGAAGGTGGAATCTCATATAGATAGGGTGGTAAAGAAAGCTTTTGGTATGCTAGCCTTTATAAATCAGAGCATTGAGTATAGAAGCTGGGATGTAATGTTAACATTGTACAAGGCATTGGTGAGACCAAATCTGGAGTATGGTGTACAATTTTGGTCGCCCAATTATAGGAAGGATGTCAACAAAATAGAGAGGGTATAGAGGAGATTTACTAGAATGTTGCCTGGGTTTCAACAGCTAAGTTACAGAGATAGGTTGAATAAGTTAGGTCTTTATTCTCTGGAGCACAGAAGGTTAAGGGGGGGACTTGATAGAGGTCTTTAAAATGATGAGAGGGATAGACAGAGTTGATGTGGACAAGCTTTTCCCTTTGAGAATAGGGAAGATTCAAACAAGAGGACATGACTTTAGAATTAAGGGACAGAGGTTTAGGGGTAACATGAGGGGGAACTTCTTTACTCAGAGAGTGGTAGCGGTGTGGAATGAGCTTCCAGTGGAAGTGGTGGCGGCAGGTTCGTTGGTATCATTTAAAAATAAATTGAATAGGCATATGGATGAGAAGGGTATGGAGGGTTATGGTATGAGTGCAGGCAGGTGGGACTAAGGGAAAAAAGTTGTTCGGCACGGACTTGAAGGGCCGAGATGGCCTGTTTCCGTGCTGTAATTGTTATATGGTTATTATAGAGGGGATCTTATAGAAACATATGAAATTATAAAAGGACTGGACAAGCTAGATGCTGGAAAAATGTTCCCAATGTTGGGGGAGTCCAGAACCAGCGGCCACAGTCTAAGAATAAAGGGGAGGCCATTTAAAACTGAGATGAGGAAAAACTTTTTCACCCAGAGAGTTATGAATTTGTGGAATTCTCTGCAACAGAAGGCAGTAGAGGCCAATTCACTGGACGAATTTAAATATCTGGCCCCTCTCACCCTGGCCACAAACTCTTTGAATCACTTCCCCCTGGAAGGTGACTCCGGACTGTCAAAGCTGCCACAGCCAGAGATAAAAACAGTTTTTATCCACGAGTAGTTGCTCTACTCAACAGCCAAAAATCTGTAGCCTCCCTATGATCTGGTATTTAGTTGGTTCACATGCTTGATCAATGGTGTTTTATCATTAATGTTTTATTATTATTAATGTTTAGTGTTTTCTGAGTCATTCGTAACTGTCACTGTATGTCATGTTGTTAATTGTCGGCGGAGCACCAAGGCAAATTCCTTGTATGTGAATACTTGGCCAATAAACTTACTTACTTACATACTTAAAAGAGTTAGATAGAGCTCTAGGGGCTAGTGTCTAGAGGCACGGGTTACTGATTGTGGATGATCAGCCAAGATCACAATGAATGGCGGTGCTGGCTCGAAGGGCCAAATGGCCTCGTCCTGCACCTATTTTCTATGTTTCTATGGTTCTATTTACAAACAAAATCACCAATGACACTCACTGTTGGTCGCTGAATCATAGATGGTGATGAGTCAACATGCAGGAGTGAAATAGAACAGATGGTTGAATGGGGACACAACCACAACTTCTCGCTCATTGTCACCGAGACCAAGAAACTAATCATTGACTTCAGAAAGGGGAAGTCAGGAGGGCATGCGACAGTTTACGGCAGTGGGTCAGTGGCGAAGGGAGTTAGCAGCTTCAAGTTCTTGGACATCAGGGTGGTGGGTGTATGGAACAGAATCATGAGAAGAATAAATTGGGTAGACATGCTGAGTCTCTTGCCCAGAATTAGGCAATCAAGAACCAGAAGACTTAGGTTTAAGGTGAGGTGCGGTAACTTTTTACACAGAAAGGGTGGTGTGAAAAATGATTTTCTCATCTCGGTCCTAAAAGACTTCCCCCTTATCCTTAAACAGAGACCCCTTGTCCCGATGTTGGGGAAGTCCAGGACAAGGGGTCACTGTTTAAGGATAAGGGGGAAGTCTTTTAGGACCGAGATGAGAAAATCATTTTTCACACAGAGAGTGGTGAATCTGTGGAATTCTCTGCCACAGAAGGTAGTTGAGGCCAGTTCATTGGCTATATTTAAGAGGGAGTTAGAGGTGGCCCTTGGGGCTAATGGGATCAGGGGGTATGGAGAGAGGGCAGGTATGGGATACTGAGTTGGATGATCAGCCATGATCATGTTGAATGGCGGTGCAGGCTCGAAGGGCTGAATGGCCTACTCCTGCACCTATTTTCTATGTTTCTATGTCTATGAACGAGCTGTTGGAGGAGGTAGTTGATGCAGTGACTATCCCAATATTTAAGAAACAGACAGGTACATGAATAGCACAGCTTTGGAGGGATATGGACCAAACGCGGGCAGGTGGGACTGGTGTAGCTGGGACATGTTGGCCGGTGTGGGCAAGTTGGGCCGGCGTGGGCAAGTTGGGCCCAAGGTCCTCTTTCCACGGCGTCACGCTGTATCATTCTATGTCTCTATGACTCTATCAACAACTCGGATAACTTGTCCAGGGCAGCACATAGATGTTACCATGAAGATGTTTAAAAAGTTTTAGTATGTTTCCGAATACACTAACAAACCTTTACAGATGTATTGTGGAAAGTATCCTGACTGGTTCCATCATGGCCTGGTACAGCAATTCCAACACAGGAATTCAAGAGGCTGCAGAGAGTGGTGGCTTCAGCCTGGCCCATCATAAGCACAGACTCTCACACCATGCAAACCATCTGTGTGACATGCTTCCTCAATGAGGTGGTACCCATCCTCAAGGATCACCATCACCCAATTCATACCCTCTGCTCACCGCTACCATCGAGCAGGAGGCACAGAAGCCTGAAGTCCCACACCACTTGGTTCCAACTTTTCTGCAACTATTAGGCTCTTGAAACAACTCACACAATGCTAATCCTATCTCGAAGTGTAACACTGCAGTCAACACGTGACAATAATAAACCTGAACCATTCAATTTTCTTTTTTAAATATGATTTTGCATTTCCTTTGTTTTTTCGTTGTCTTTCTTTCAGAAACTTTATGTGAACTTATGTAGAATTTAACATGTGTTTGTCAATGTGCCTGTGATGCTGCTGCAAGCAATATTTTTCATTTTACCTCTACCTTACTGTACTCGACTTAACTAGACTTATCACCTGCATATTAAGCAAGCATAAACCTCTCCTGCTCATAAACAGGTCCAGGTTAGTAAGGGCAACCTTAATGGGCATGTGAGTGCAATTAATGGTTGCATGCACGTGGGAAGCCAGCAACGACACATGTTCTCACTAAAATCAAAATAGACAAAATAATTTCTCGACAAATGCAATGCCTGGTAACCTCTGTGTTGCAGTAATGAGCAGCAAATTGATTTGCCAAAGTGCATTGCCCCCTATAATGTGTGAGCCCAGACCAATATCTCCGTTGGCAAAAATTTCACCAGAAATTATCTCCACTATGAATAAAGTCGAAATAGATGACGCAGCACGAAAGCACGATTGGTTTCTTGGCAGAGGGGCTTAAAAATGTTCAAAACTGCTTGTTCTTCATCCTGCACTTTTCAAACGTCAAGTTTTAAAGGAAAATCTGGTCCTTTAAAGTGTTATCAGATAATCACCAAACTATTAAGCAAAATATATGTGGTGTTTTGAACTTTGCAAATTTAACAGATGTGGTCCTCGTTGTATTATGAATCAAACTTCAATCCAGCCACTTATTTTGTCAGGAAGTCTGGGCAATCATATGCACAGAATAAAAATCTCCTTTGGGGGAAATGAGCTGCAGTTATCTATTGAGACTTCTAACAACATCACTTGTTTTACTTAGCATCTGAAAATGAACTAATAGTGTTGCATATTTCTTGATCTGCCACTCATGCCTTAAGAATTAGTGGGACCACCTGAGTTTGTTTTTTAAGCATAACTAAAATTAATCTCTCCCGACAATTTTCCCACTGGGATACTTGAGAATAATGATTTCCCTTTTAGACTGCCCTCCCTGTCTACTGGAGAAACCACTCTTCTCCAACATAGCGGATAAGATGGAAGATAAAATTCTGGCTGAGGATTAACAGGGAGTCAGGGATCCATCTGCTCATTCTGACTGAAGCATGATTGCCCAATTACTGAAGCATAAGTATCTTGGCTAGTGCCTTCTCATTGAAAACCAGGTATATTAGCTGCTTATCTCTATCATCAGTGAAAGTTATAAACACAACCAAATTAAATCACAGAAACATGTGTTTGGAGTGGTTACAAAGCAATAGTTTACCATCAACCAGTAGTTTGAAGAAGAAAATGTTGAAGTTATTAACAGAAAGGAGATGGGGAGGAGAGTAAAAGATGAGAGGAAGTTTAGTTTAGGGATACAATATGGAAATAGCCATTCGGCCCTCCCACTATGATCATCCGTAGACTAGCTCTATGGTATTGCACTTTTGCATCCTACACATTAAAGATAATTTACAGAAGCCAACCGATCTACAAACCTGCAGGTCTTTAAAATATGGGGGTGGGGGGGGGGGGGGGGAAACAGAATCATCCAGAGAAAACCGACGCGGTCACAGCAAGAGCATACAAATTCCGCACAGACAGCACCTGCAGTCAGGATCATATCCGGGTTTCTGGCGCTGTGAGGCAGCAGCTCGACCGCTGCGCTACTGTGCGCAGATGGAACAAAAGTGATAAGCATGGATATTTAGTTTACCGAGTCCGCACCGACCAGTAATCCCCACACATTAACACTATCCTACACGAGAGAACATTTTTACATTAATACCAAGCCAATTAACCTACAAACCGTGCACATCTTTGGAGTGGGGAAGCAAACTGAAGTTCTCGGAAACACCCACGCAGGGCACAGGAAGAACATACAAACTCCGTACAGACAAGCACCCGTAGCCAGAATCGAACCTGGGTCTCTGGCGCTGTAAGGCAGCAACTCTACCGCTTGCGCCTGCCAGCCGCACACATATTTTGTGGAGCTGTGACTGTGAGGTTTGGGCAAGTCACCCATATCACAATGATTCAACTATATTTTATTGTCAAATGTACCTAGGTGCAGTGCAATGCTTTATTTTGCATACAATCCAGTGAAATCATATAGCAGATCTCACCTAGGCAGTACGGTAAAGATAGCGGAGTCAGGGGATATGGGGAGAAGGCAGGAACGGGGTGCTGATTGGGGATGATCAGCCATGATCACATTTAATGGTGGTGCTGGCTCGAAGGGCCGAATGGCCTACTCCTGCACCTATTGTCTACTGTACGCGAGTGTTGCCATGTTCTGTGGCGCCGACAAAGTTGCCAAAGTTCACCGTTCAGAGCTATAACTCCCTGTCTCCCTGTTGGCAGCAGGCCTACCCCACCCTTCCCTGCCGGGTCCCCCTTCGTTCTCGGTGGTCTGCCCCCTGCTGGGTCCCCCATCACCACATGACTACCACTGTTTCTGAGACTGCATTTCTCTCTAGTGGTCTACCTACAATTGTTTCATGCTCATAGTCTCTTTCTTCTCCTGCTTTTCTGCAGCAGTCATTCAACAAGAGGAAAAATGTGGACATTCAGTTTGCACATGGACTAACCTGGGCATGGATAAAACATTGGAGCTTGACTCGCACATTCAGTGTTTGCCGCACCATTGAAACATATTTTTTACCTTGAGGAGACATCCAGGTGCTGGATCTTGCACAATCAGAAAGACCCTGAGCAATACAGGGACTACTAGCAGTTAAACCAGCTTCAGCAGCTGGCTACGACACACTCACCGATTAGATTGGTTGTGAAAGAATTTAAACGCCTTGTAGCAATATCCACATTTGGTAAATGAATTAAATGTTCTACTTCCAAAGCAATATTTAAAAATATTGTTAATAGTCATGTCCATCAAGTTACAGGATACCTCATCACACCCGCATGGTGTTCAAACAACTTATTGGCCAGGTCAATACTTTCATTTCAAATCCATGAACTGAAAGTTATGAGGAACTTTCTCAAATAAAAATCCACATAAATAACAGTCATTGCTGTTCCCCTGTGCACTACCTTTAGATACCCCTTCAAATCAAATTTGCCAGATGTAACACACCCACTACAAATCCGTGCAGGTGCTGCTTTAGGCCCAGATTATTCCATGCACGTATTTCTGCAGGAATCAGTGACAGATGTCATATTAGCAAAGACATTATTACACGCATGCAGCTAACATCGACCACAAGTATTCAGAGTGGGCAGAACACGTTGTTAATCAGCGGACAATACTGATTTGATGCAGTCAATGAACCTTACACAGCTGAACACCAGCGGAGTAGTCAGGACAATATCATGTCAGCTCAATTCTTTAGGTATTGGCCAAGTTCTCTTGGTCGTAATCACAACCTGCACAAATGATAGGTGCGTACAACAGTGCAGTCGAGTTGCAAAATCTAACATGCAGTGAGAGCAGAACTGAACTGCTGCACATTTCCAACACGCGGATTTTGAACCATTCACTGGAACATAAATGGGCATTCACTTGAATTACAGAATGATTGAGCTCAGGCCTCGCTGGGTGGGACAAGTTGCTGGATAACAAGATGTCAACTTAGCAGAAATAAAAGGCATCAGAAAGTAAATATTTTAAATCACATCTATAAATTAAACTCGACATTTAAAACAAATATTCATATGAATTCTTACTCCTTGCCTTCCACGTATGTGATTTTGTCTGTTCAATGCATGTATGAAATGCTACTCCATGCTGTAGCCAATGCAGTGTGGTATTCAAATTTGATTTTAGGTTAGCATTACCAGTCATTACTAGATTTCATTACTAGTTTAGCATAAATTTGTTAATTTTTAATTCAATACTACTGGAAGTAAACACTAGTTCTCGGTTTATTTTTGAGGAAGTGGCCATCAGTCAGAGTATTGAGTATGGAAGTTGGGAGGTCATGTTGTAATTATGTTGGTGAGATTGCATTTAGAATATTGTGTTCAGTCTGGGCACCATGTTATAGGAAAGATATTGTCAAGCTTGAAAGGGTTCAGAAAAGATTTACGAGAATGTTGCCAGGACTGGAGGGTGTGAGCTATAAGGAGAGGTTGAGTAGGCTGGGTCTCTATTCCACGGAGCATAGGAAGATGAGGGGTGATCTTATAGAGGTGGTACAAAATCATCACAGGAATAGATGGGTAGATGTACGGTCTCTTGCCCAGAGTCGGGGAATCGAGGACCAGAGGATAAGGGGAAAGGGGAAATGATTTAATAGGAATCCGAGTGGTAACGTTTTCTCGCAATGGGTGGTGGGTGTATGGAACAAACTGCCAGAGGAAGTAGTTGAGGCTGGGACTATCCCATCGTTTAAGAAACAATTAGACAGGTACATGGATAGGACAGGTTTGGAGGGATAAGGACCATACGCAGGCAAGTGGGACTAGTGCAGCTGGGACATTGGTGGTCGGTGTGGGCAAGTTGGGCCGAAGGGCCTGTTTCCACACTATCACTCTATGACTAAGTACCATAACATATTTTATATCTACCGAAGGAGGCAGATGGGGCTCTGTTTAGCTTCTTAACTGAAGGATTACAGTGCTGCATGAAAGTAGCAGCCAACTGTATGTATTTAATGGGCTTGAGACCACTGACTTCTTATAAAAGGTGCAAGTTCTACTGGTGAAAATGTGAAGTTCTTTTATTCTTTTTAAACCTCAATCTAAAACATTAGTAGAAATAAAACATACTCACAGGTGACACAGATTGGAGACAAAACTAGCTTCATGCTTTGGTCACAATGTAGTTTAGTTTAGTGATACAGCGTAGAAAAAGCCTTTTGCCCCACTGAGTTCACACCGACCAGCAATCCCTGCATACTAGCACAATCCTACACACACTAAAGATAACATAATTTTCCCGCAGCCAATTAACCTACAAACCTGTACCTCTTTGTATTATGGGAGGAAACTGGAGCACCCTGAGAAAACCCACAGGTCACAAGGAGAACATACAAACCTTGGTCTCTGGTGCTGTGAGGCAGCAACTCTATCGCTGTGCCAACATGCCATCCTAAATCTTTAACTATGCAATTTGGAAGCATATTTGATTTATTTCTATCAGGACTGAGGACATAATATACCGATTAAAAACTTCTCCCGCCCGAGATGCGGGGTTGAAAATTACCTGCAGCGGGGGCCTTACATGGACCGACGCGGCTTTAATGGCCGTGGGACTTGCTAGTGCCCGCCGGGGGCTCTAACATCAAGACCTGGAGCGCGGCCTTGCATCGAATAGCCGCGGGACTTATTTACCATCGCCCGACAGTGCCTTTGACTCTGACATCGGGAGGAGAATTGGGAGTGCAGGGGAGAGATAAGACTCTGCCTTCCATCACAGTGATGAGGATGTGTGTGTAAATTGTGTTGTGTCTTGGTTCTTTTCTTGTTTGTATCACTGCAGAAACTAAATTTCGTTTGAACCTCAATGAGGTTCAAATGACAATAAACGGTATTGTATTGTATTGTATTAAAAGGCAATTTGTATTTCACAGTCTATTCTTTTTGAACAATTCCTATGGATGAGGAAGAGCCTGTTTTCAAATTCCAACAAATGGAATAAAATTGCAATAAGTTTGGGTTTCCACCAGTTAGAACTCACCGTTAGAACTGACAGCAAGTCCTCCACATGGCAATCTGCATTCATTTTCTTCTTGAACATGCTCACTGTCGGGTGTTTCAGATAATAGTAAGAGGCTATCCGGCCTAAATCCAGTGACTGGAGGCTACGATTGTCCTGCAAGATAATTGTGAGTTAATAGAAAAATAAATTAAAATGTAAAAGTACTTTATATTTTTCTGAATTTTAGACCATAAGATGTACTATCAAAATTAGGCCATTTAGTCCACTGAGACTACTCAGCCATTCAATCACGGCTGATCTATCATTTCCTCTCAACCCCATTCTCCTGCCTTCTCCCTGTAACCTTTGATGCATATTTTCTGAATTTTGCTGTTAAATTTTACAGTAAGTGCATTTGCCCGCATTAGGAGAGTATCCTTCTGTGCCTTGCCTATGTAGGAGTCCATCTGAATATCTGTTTAACATAGTAATGGTTATCTCATTCCACCGCCTATTCGTGTTCCAGATATCAGCCACTCTCTGTGTAAAAGAGAAAGTTAGCATGCAGGTATAACAAGTAGAACGCTGACTTGTATTGAAAGGACGATGGAGTACTAAATTAGGGAAGTCTTGTCACAACAAAGGGCGGGGTGGGAGATTGCAACCTTCACGTGGTCCGGCTTGTTTCAACGAATACAATCAACTTGGCGTGCACAATCAAATAAGATCAAATAGGACAAATTGTCCTACAACTTTAGGCTGTGCACGCCATACGCAAGAAGAAGAAGACAACAAAGAGCGGCACGGTGACGCAGCGGTAGAGTTGCTGCTTTACAACACTCGGGGTTCGATCACCACTACGGGTGCTGTCGGTACGGAGTTTGCACGTTCTCCGCATGACCGGGTGGGTTTTATCCAAGATCGGTTTCCTCCCACACTCCAAAGACGTACAGGAGTGAGCAACACCGCAAGTTGGAGGAACAGCACCTCATATTCCACTTGGGGAGTCTGCATCCTCTGGGCTTAAACATTGAATTTTCTCAATTCTGTTAACCCAGACTGCCTCCTCTCCCTCCCCACCTCTCCCTCAGCCCTCGGGCCCTGACATTCCTTCTCCATCTTCCCCCCCCCCCCACCCAAGTCGCACTAGCTTCTCATTTTCACACTACAAACAGCTTACAATGGCCTGTTTCCTTTATCATCAATAATTTTTTGCATATCTTTCATTCATTGTTCTTTATCTCTCCACATCACTGTCTATATCTCTCGTTTCCCTGATCCCTGACCAGTCTGAAGAAGTGTCTCGACCCGAAATGTCGCCTATCTCCTTCGCTCCTTAGATGCTGCTGCACCCGCTGAGTTTCTCCAGATTTTTGTGTAACCACAGGTTTGTAAGCTCTTGGGCTTGATATAGGTGTAAATTGTCCCCAGCATGGGTAGGATAGTGTTAGTGTGCGATAGTGCTAAACTGCACAGGATGATGATGATGTGACCATACCCGCAGTTTCAATCTTTTATTTTGAAAGAGATATTCTTGCATTCAATTTTAAGCATATTTGTTGTTGTTTCCCAATTTGCAAAAATTGCATGATGAGGAAGGATTGAGCAGTTGTAAATACGGAAAAATAAGGGGGATCTTGTTGAATAGAATAAAATGCCTTTTATTGTCATTCAAACAGCTTGGTTTGAATGAAATTGCATTTCGACAGTCTTGTACAGTACAGAAACATACAATTCTAGAGGGGCTTAACAAGACATAAATGTTTCCCTTAAGGGGAGCTCATCCCAGGGCACCAAAGCCGCAACCCTCAACCTCCTTCCTCCCCCTCTTTCCTCTACTGAGCCAGGCGTTGTTTATCTTCCGTGGCTGTGAACTGGTCACTTTTCCACAGGCGGATTCTGACTAATCAGCGTGATAAGATGGCAATCCTTTATTTCAGATACCCCAGACCGAGGGTAGAGCAGTGGCGCAGCTGGTGGAGCTGCAGCCCCACAGAGCTAGTGATCCAGGTTTGACCCTGACCTTTAGCTTAGAAATACAGCTTGGAAACAAGCCTTATGGGCCGCTGAGTTCACAGCAACCATCGATCCCCCCTTCTACGTTATCACACTTTATCATCCACTCCTTAACACACTAAGGGCAATTTACAGAGGCCAAGCAACCTACAAACCTGCACGTCTTGGGAATGTGGGGGCACCTGGAGGAAACCCACGTGGTCACAGGGAGTACGTACAAACTCCACACAGACAGCACCTGAGGTGAAGATTGAAACTGGATCTCTGACGCTGTGAGACAGCAAGCAGCTCCACTTGCTGCGCCACGGTGCCGCCCTTTTATACAAGGAAAATTCCTCGTCTGAACGTAGGAACTTTTCATTTACAACTGTCCTAAATGGCCCACATTTCCAACCAAAGCTCTGCCTATAGACAATGAAATGAAGATGAAAACGTAATCATATTATGGCACAAGAAGAGCAATTGTGCATAGTGAGCCTTACCTCCCCCACTGATATGCAATAGGAACATTCCAGTTCTGCAAGAGACTTCTCCACGAGGTTGGACAGATATTTGTTCATGTTTTCATGGTTAATATCATCCAAGTTATAATAACTGTGAGAAAGCAGACAGTAGAAAAGCATTAGAAATCTAAATGGACAGCTATGCTCCACTGGGTTCACAAATCAGCACTTTCAAGGCATTTTCTTGGAAAATTGTATTCATCCTCTTCTCATGACATTCCATAGTACTTACGATGCTGATATTAATTATTACAAGTGCGAACAAAAAACAAACAAAACATTATTCCAAAAGCACCATTATCATTATCTCAAAGGATTCGCTGGCAACAATCCAAGAGCAGTTTCAAATGGCAAAATTATGACCTTTTATCTTGAGCTAACAATCTGTTCTGATTTTGCCTTTGAGCTAGCTTTAGGGTTTGCCTTTGGAGTATTACAAGAGAAAAGATGCTAGATTGCTACTGGGAATTCATTTGGAAAGTCTGAGTGTAAGAAATTTCTCTACTCCAGATTGAGTTTATTTACAACCGTACAGCCCACTATTTTTTTGGAATCACACAAAGGAATTACCAAAGCCCTGTATCCAGACAGGACAGGAATAGATTTTCCAATAAAAATCAGTAGAAAACCACAGGAGAACATCAATTGGACAGGAAATACATTCTTGCCATAGAAGGAGTACAGAGAAGGTTCACCAGACTGATTCCTGGGATGGCAGGACCTCCATATGAAGAAAGACTGGATAGACTCAGCTTGTACTCGCTGGAATTTAGGAGATTGAGGGGGGATCTTATAGAGACTTACAAATTTCTTAAGGGGTTGGACAGGCTAGATGCAGGAAGATTGTTCCCGATGTTGGGGAACTCCAGAACAAGGGGTCACAGTTTAAGGATAAGGGGGAAGTCTTTTAGGACCAAGATGAGAAGATCATTTTTCACACAGAGAATGGTGAGTCTGTGGAATTCTCTGCCACACAAGGTAGTTGAGGCCAGTTCATTGGCCATATTTAAGAGGGAGTTAGATGTGGCCCTTGTGGCTAAAGGGATCAGGGGGTATGGAGAGAAGGCAGGTACAGGATACTGAGTTGGATGATCAGCCATGATCATATTGAATGGCGGCGCAGGCTCGAAGGGCCAAATGGTCTACTCCTGCACCCATTTTCTATGATTCTATGATTCTATAATTGCAATTTAGAGGGTGGCACAGTGGCACAGCGGTAGAGTTGTTGCCTTGCATATCCAGAGACCCAGGATTGATCCTTAATATGGGTGGTGCTGGCTGTACAGAGTTTGTACAGTATGTTTTCCCTGTGGAATGTGTGAATTTTCTCCGACTTCTTTGGTTTCCTTCCGCATTCCAAAGACATACGGGTTTGTAGGTTAATTGGCTTCGGTAAAAAATGTAAATTATCCCCAGTGTGTGGGGGTAGTGCTAATGTACGAGGATCACTGGTCGGTGTGGACTTGGTAGTTGTACAGGTAGTTGTACCAGTTGTACAGGGTTTTGGTGAGGCCACACCTGGAGTACTGCATACAGTTTTGGTCTCCAAATCTGAGGAAAGACATCCTTGCCATAGAGGGGGTACAGAGAAGATTCACCAGACTGATTCCTGGGATGTCAGGACTTTCATATGAGGAAAGATTGGATAGACTCGGTTTGTACTCGATGGAATTTAGAAGATTGAGGGGGGATCTTATAGAAACCTACGAAATTCTTAAGGGGTTGGACAAGCTAGATGCTGGAAGATTGTTCCCGATGTTGGGGGAGTCCAGAACAAGGGGTCACAGTCTAAGGATAAGGGGGAATTCCTTTAGGACCGAAATGAGGAAAACATTCTTTACACAGAGAGTGGTGAGTGTCTGGAATTCTCTGCCACAGAAGGTAGTTGAGGCCAGTTCATTGGCTATATTTAAGAGGGCGTTAGATGTGGCACTTGTGGCTAAAGGGATCAGGGGGTATGGAGAGAAGGCAGGTACGGGATACTGAGTTGGATGATCAGCCATGATCACATTGAATGGCGGTGCAGGCTCGAAGGGCCGAATGGCCTACTCCTGCACCTATTTTCTATGTTTCTATGTTTCTATGTAGGCTGAAGGGCTTGTTTCCGCACTCTATCTTTAAACTAAACTAAACGAAATAATTGTTACAAAGTAAAAATGAGCTTTCTGTATACTCACTCGCATTTAACAATTGCTTTCTTTGGAAAAGCTCATAGTGAGAGGATTTGAGTATAGGAGCAAGGAGGTCCTACTGCAGTTGTACAGGACCCTGGTGAGACCACACCTGGACTATTGTGTGCATTTTTGGTCTCCTAATTTGAGGAAGGACATTCTTGGTATTGTGGGAGTGCAGCATAGTTTCACCAGGTTAATTCCCGGGAATGGCGGGACTACCATATGATGAAAGAACGGGTTGGCTGGGCTTGTATTCACCGGAATTTAGAAGGATGAGAGGGGATCTTATAGAAACCTATAAAATTCTTAAGGGATTGGACAAGCTGGATGCAGGAGAAATATTCCCGACGATGGGCGAGTCCAGAACCAGGGGTCACAGTGTAACAATAAGGGGTAGGCCATTTAAGACTGAGATGAGGAAAAACGTTCTCGCCCAGAGAGTTATGAATCTGTGGAATTCTCTGCCACAGAGGGCAGTGGAGGCCAATTCACAATGTTGTCAAGACATTAGATATAGCTCTTAGATATAGCTCTATAGAGTTAGATATAGCTCTTAGGGCTAACGGAATCAAGGGATATAGGGAGAAGGCAGGAACAGCCTACTAATTTTGAATGATCAGCCATGATCATATTGAATGGTGGTGCTGGCTCGAAGGGCCAAATGGTCTATTCCTGCACCTATTTCTATGCTTATTTTTCCTATTGCTATTGACTATAAGTTGGCGATATGCAGAGTACTGCCCTGCCGACTACAAATTCAGAAGGTTCAGAAGGACTACAGTTAACAATATTGATTTGGGCATTTTTCAGTTGAGTTGAAGGCAGCATCGGGAAAGCCGGCATGAATGAGAAGTTAAGATACGCATTAATATATAGATTTTATTTTGGATGCTTTCCCACATATTTAGGGTCAATCAACCTCCCCCCACCCTAAATCCAGTCTGAAGACGGGTCCTGATGCAAAATGTCACTAGTCCATGTTCTCCTGAGATGTTGCCTGACCTGCTCAGCTACTCCAGCACTGTGTCTTCATCAGGAGTATTAGAAGTGAGGCAGAAGGAGAATGCTTGTGTTTGTACAATTGGAGAGTTGGCAGGAATTCTCCACTCAGGGTTCAGTGTGTGCTGGATTTTCAGAGAAGGGACTGTTCAGTGTTTAAGAAAAGGGATTCAAGGCTTGGGTGGAGGGACCGATGGAAAATGACACACCTTAAAGGAGTTAGGTGGGTCAATCACAGAGGCAGACACTGATGGCATTTGCGCGGTTGTTGTATGGAGATAACGTTTAATTCCGGAAAGCTAAGATCATTGCAGGAGGCTTCTGATTGAAGGAAGTAAATTTAACTCCCCCCCCCCCACATTCCAAATAAAACGTAATGTAATTACTAAAAAATTCTGGACTCTTGACTAGGAGATATAAGCTGGCTATTGTAGCGAATGTAAACATGAGCATTGGCCACGAGAGAGGAATTAAAAGATGGTTCACACAGGGAGAAAGATATTCAAGCAAGGAATGAAAATTAGCATGGGGAAAGCTATTTTCCATAAAGTGGGTAAAATGTAATTTTGTGAACAATAAAGAAAACATTTTAGTTAAATATTTCACTTTGGTTAAATTTTGCACGCTTTGGAAAGTTTGATGCTAGGAACAATTGCACGGGGAATTATCAGCAGTGTCAGCCTGCAAAGGGTATTTACCTGTTGTGCTCCAGTTTAGCAGTAATCTATCCCGTCCCTTTGGACAGCTGTTTCATTGAACAACCGAGCAACAGTCTAATTGACTTGTCTTATCACTCCCTTTAAATAGACATTTTATTATACACCCTAGTAACAGAGTAATTGAGTTGTCAAAGGCTTCAATTTAAAAGACTAGCCTCACAGGGTTCCCTAGCATACGGCTCATAACCTGCATACAAGCAGGGTTGAATATTTACACTGCTGTTAACAGGTGCTGAGATGTTAAATGATTCTAATAGCTGGGGGCGTACTCAGAGAGCCAGCAGGATCAGAATTATAGCCTGTTTGAACACAATAATTACTTGTCCCATGAGAGGAGTCAAAATCAGAGGCAGTTTTATACTAATAGCTGCTAGCACATGGGATAGACTGGCTAACTTCCATTAGTAGCGTTCTGGGAAACACAGGAATAACTCCCTCTGGGACCATGAACATGTATAATCAAAATTTCAAACATACCTATAAAACCATCAGCAGTATTATCTGCGGTGTAGAGATGTCATTATTCTTTTGGACATCAGATAGAGGTAACAAATTGTAGGATTGCAACTCACATTATTTGAAGAATAATTGCAATGGGAGGCATGACCTCAGCGAAACCAGGCAAATCATACTCACAAAGGAAATTTAAATCAGGGTAGCGTTCACTGATACAAAGTACAAATATTCAAAGTAGTCCACACAGATGCAGCGGAATAATAATATTCATGGTAAGGTTTGGGAGGGAAATGAAGAAATAGATGTTGCATGTCAAAGCTGCAACACATGGGTTTACTGGAAGTCACGATTCCTCAAAGAAACCTATAGATGTCAGTCAAGCATTCTGGGCATGGAGTCCAGACACATCCTCGTACAAAATCATACAACTTGAGACATGTTGTTTTACTTCTAGAATGACACAAGCTTCAAACCACAACCAATCAGAGTGAGAACAAGGGACGAGGACAACAAAAATGGAACATGGATGAAACAAGAGATTTAAAAAAACCCTGCATATTTTGTGAATGTTAAATAAAAACTGCAGATGCCAACAATACTCAAAAGTCAGATAACATCTATGAAGATATAAACAGATATGATATTCCAGGTCATAACCATTGATGATAAACAGTTGTTTCTGCACAGATTCTGCCTGATCTGTTGAGTATGCCTGATGCGAAATGTGAGTTTTTCCTCTTTAAAAATAAAGTAAGGATCTGGAAAAGGTTGAAAACGTTTACATTTCTGTTTATTAGGATGTTATGACTTAACACGAGTCCATCGTAAATAAAGTAGTCAAAGGCAGAGAAATAATTTAGTTTTAGAGATACAGCGCGGAAACAGGCCCTTCGGCCCACCGAGTCTGCGCCAACTAGCAATCCCCATACACTAGCATTATCCTATACACTAAGGACAATTTACAATATTTTACCAAAGCCAATTAACCTACAAAACTGCACGCCGCTTGGGTGTGGGAGGAAACTAGAGCACCCGGGGAAAACCCACGCGGTCACAGGGAGAACGTAGAAACTCCATACAGGCAGCACCCCCAGTCAGGATCGAACCCGGGTCTCCGGCGTTGGAAAGCAGCAAGTCGACCGCTGCACCACAGTGCCGCCCCTAAATTGTATTATGATTTGATAATCACCAACATTCAAAAGCTTGTGGCAATCTGCAAAGTAAGCCTTTATGTGGAACAGCTTTGAACATGCATAAATTATTGTTGGGTGCAAAGGAAGTGCATTCATGTTAGCATGAGAAAGGAAGAGCTGTCTGGTGAAAAAAAAAGTTCTCATTTACTAAAATGAAGGGGAGGAGTCGGTTCAAATGGAAAGTTCCTTTTTGTTAGTGAACTGAGAAAATGGGAATTGAAGGCAAGGGACATGGGAGTTCAAGAAACAATTGTTAAAAACAGCAACAACACTATTATTAACATTATATCGGCTTTGTGTTCAGCAAGTCTGTTGAGTGTTTCAAAATACAATTAAAACATATTGTTTTAATTACCTTGCCTCTATTACTTTTACAAAGCAGTGATGAAATGAATAATTAGGCAATCTCATTAGAATGAATATATAATTGGTCATAAATCTGCAACACAGCCTAACAGACAGGCCTAACATATCTGCACCAGGTGCATAATTGTAAGCATGGATTTTTAATAAAATATTAATAAATTGCCCACATGTTGTATACACATCCCTTTTTTCAACCCTTGATTCATTGTGTGAAATATTTAGAGATATTATAAATACAAATGCTATTATAATTAATGATGAAAAAGTAGACTAGATGCCGTATAATACTGTTAAACATGCTTCAGTCAAACACATTGCAACATAATAAATTCTACTCATGTTATTTTCCTTAGAAATGGCAATGTCTCCATTTTGGGTGCAATAGAACACAGTAAATCCACCTGCCATAATGCACACTGTGACACATTTTAGAGTGAATAATTTGTAAACAGAAAATGAAAATTGGAGGTTGGAAATCTGAAACAGAAACAGGAAAACGTTGCAAATGGTCAGACAGCAGTCATCTTTTGCAGAAAGGTCTGACGCGATGCTGTGTTTGTTTTGTTGGTGGTGGAACAAATAATAATGTGCACACAATCAATGGAATGTGGCTGATTGAGCATCCCAATACCGAAGCAGAAGCAGATGATGGTTATGATATTAATGATAATCTGCTAGAATGCACAGATCCTTGGCGAACCACCGTGTAGTTGCAGTGTGCACTGCAGCATGTTTAGCGTCATAGAGTCAAACAGCGCAGAAACAGGCCCTTCGGCCCAACATCCCCATCTACACTATTCCCATCTGCTAGCATTTGGCCAACATCCCTCTAAACCGGACCTATCCATGTACCTGTGTAAATGCTTCGTAAACGTTTATGTTGCATGGCTAGGGAGTTGCAAACAGCATGCACGCCTTTCTATAACATCCTGATTGATCCATTATCTCTATATTACTCTCCTGTACTTACATCAAATCCTCCAACTGCGTTAATATCTAAAAAATCTATTATCTCTTTATTTTTCACAACGTTTCACAACCCTCTGATTGAACATGTTTCTTCTCATTTCAGTCTTGAACGATGGGACCTTTTCTGTTGAGATCTTTAGCTGGATTGAAAGATTCAAGATAGACCTTATCAATAGGTCCTCAGCTTACCACACGAAAGCCATGGATGTTGCACAACGCTGGAATGGGGTCATTTAGTTAGATTTGCAGTTTATTCCACAAGAAAAAGGAAGCAGACCTAACGTTTTAAATATACTAGACTAAGTGGGACCCAACGGGTCCCTGTCACACAGGAGTCCTGGTCCCCAACGCAACCCGTTCCCCAACGCAATATTTCACCACTCACCCGTTTTCCCAACGCAACCCGTTCACCCAACGCAATATTCCACCACTCACGCCTACCCCACTCCCATCAAATCCATCCCTCCCTGTCCCCCTCTCCCTCTACTTCTCCTTTCTATCCCACCTTGCCCATCCACCAAGAACCCCTTCTCCCCCCTCCCTACCCCCCCTACCCCACCACCCCACTCCCTCCGTCTTTCCCTCCTCCCTCCCTCCCTCATCCGTCTCTCCCTCCCCCCCTCATCCCTCTTTCCCCCCTCCAACCCTGATCCCTCTGTACCCTCTCTCTGTCTTCTCCCCCACTCCCCGTGCTGTGGGCTGGGCTGCGGCGCTCCCTCTCTCCGTGTAACGGTGCGGCCCGCGGAGCGCTGTCCGTCCCAGGACCCGTGATGTCCCTCACCAGCGGGTAGACAGCGGAGCTCTGCGCTGCCCCCACCCATCACCCTCTACCACCCCATCTCCCCATTTCCCTCATCCTCCTCCCCTCACTGCCACTCCCTGCCTCAGCACCTATCCATGTTGTAGAGCAGCACCAGGGCCTGGAACTCGTACTCGGCCCAGCCCTGGCTGTAGGCGGCCGAAGCACTCGAGGACCTGAGCCTAGACGGAGCCGGGCTCGCTGTGCCGGGGGGGGGGGGGGGGTGAGGGTGGCGGGAGTCCGAGCCAGAGCTGCTCGCAGAGCAGGAAGCAGAGGCTGTGCTGCAGGATGGCGGCCGGGCGGCCCCCAAGGTGCTGGTACACCTTGACCCAGGCCCCGGGCTTGGGCACGACCCCAGCACTCAGCATGGCCACTCAACCGGGAGAGCCCAAGATCAGAGTTTTAGTCATGTATAGATGGGTTAAACGCAGGCAGCTGGGAGTGTGTGTGTGTGTGAGAGAGACAGAGAGAGAGAGAGAGAGAGAGAGAGAGAGAGAGAGAGAGAGAGAGAGAGAGAGAAAGACTGTCTTTTTTTTAATGGACGTTTCATCTGACACAATGATCTGAGAAATTAAGCACAATGCACAATAGTCAAATCGTTTGCTAAAACCAAGCACAACTTCGAAGTAGTTAGTTCAAATGTTGGCTTGTGTGCATTTGACCGGCCCATTACAGAAGCCGGTAGCATAACTCGGTCATCAATCATAGCAATGATATGCCCTGTAAAAATGCTAAAGAAACAGCATGGGCCTCAAATGGAAATGCAGGCCTTAACCCCAAGGAACTAGAAAATTGCAGATGTTGCAATTTGGGGCAACAAATAATAGTCAAAGTGTTATACAGCAGGGAAAAGAGGCCCTTCGGCCCAATTACCTGTACTGACCAAGATGCTCTTCTAAACTAGTCCCCTTTGCTCTAGTTTGACCCATATCCCTCTAAACAGAAAGCATTTCAGGTCAAGATGCTTCTTCAGTCTGAAAAAGAGGCCTGTCTTCAAATGTTATCTGTCCATTCTTGCCACAGATGCTGCTTGACCTGCTAAATTTGTGTTTTGTAGCATTTGCGTCTCTATGGCTTTTAAATATTGTTATTCTATTGGCATCAACCACTTCCTCTGGCAGTTCATTCCATATATATGTCACCCTCTTCGTGAAAAGGTTGACCTACCAGTCTTATTAAATGTATTCCCTTTCAGCTTAAACCTATTCCCTCTAGTTCTTGATTCTCCATCCCTAGGGAAAACACTGCATGCATTCACACTATCCAAAATCCTCATGATTTTATACACCTTTGTACGATCACCTCTCTGTTTTCTACACTCCATGGAATAAAGTCGAGCTTAACCCACCTATCCCTACAACTCAGTCCCTCGAGTCCTGGCAACATCCTCCATTAATCAATGGCAACATGTCAATGCCAACCAAGATGCCCCATCTATGATTGTCCCATTTGCTTGCAATTTATCCATATCCATCTAAACCTTTCCTATCCATATACCTGTCCACGTGTATTTTAAATAGTTATTGTACCTGCCTCAACTACCATCTTAAGTGACTCATTCCATTTACCCACCACCCTCTGTGAAAAAGATGCTCCTCAGGTTGCTATTAAATGTTTCCCCCCTCACCTTAAAACCATGCCCTCTGGTTCTTGATTCACCCACCCTGTGTAAAATACTCTGTGCATTCACCATACTCTTATCAATTCACTTAATGTTGTTATACACCTCTAAAGATTACCTTCTAGCCTTCTGCTCTCCAAAGAATAAAGTCCCAGATTGCCCAATCTCTCCCTATAGCTCAGCCCTCGAATCCTGGCAACATCCTTGTAGATCTTCTCTGCTATCTTTCGATCTTAATGGTATCATTCTTACAGATGGGTGAGCAAAATTCAATACCATGCTCAAAATGTTGCCTCACCAACGTCTTGTATGACTACAACATAACATCTCAACTTCTATTCTCAACGCTATTGAGGTTTGAGTACCGAGGTACAATGAAAAGCTTCGTTTTGAAAGCCATCCATAGCAGATCAAATAATTACATAAATATAATTAAGTCAAACCCAAGTACAATATATAGAGCAAATGAGATACAGAGTGCAGAATACAGAAGTCAGCATTGATTATTGACAATCCCCAACAAAGGGTCTGGACCCGAAATGAACATCAGGTGGCCCAATATGAACATCATTGACGAACGTCAGTGGCCGAAAAGCATTCTTCATACCATGTCTACCTGTAAGGCCACTATCAGGAAAATTAGTGCTGGAGATCTCAGCCGGCCAAGCAGCATATGTGGAGAGAAATGGCATTTTGCGTTGAGACCCTTTATCTGGACTAAAACAAGGGAAATAGTCAGTGTGAAGAACTGAGGTGAGAGCTCTTTCTGCCAACTCTTGTCCCACACTTTCCCCCTCACCTCTTTATACTGGCTCCCCTCTAAGTTTTCAGTCCAGATGAAGCGCCCTGGCACAAAATGGCGAGTGCCCACAGATGTTGCTGGACCAGCTTTGTTCATCCATCAGGTTATTTGTTGCACAAGGAAGAGGGTCCGTTTGTGATCCATCTGCATTTCTGATTCAGCCACTGATTTAGACACCAATTTCCCTTGAGAACCAAATATAGGCTAGAATAGCACTGCATGAAAATATGGTTGATGTTACCTCAAATGTGCCTTTTGAAATGAATTGGAATAAATCATTAAAGGGCTGTCTAGAAGAGGAAGGGTAATGGGATTGATTGGATTCATCTACAGTGAGACCAATGATTTCCTGAGCTGCAATTTGTCTATATTTCCATATTCAACTCTTAGTCACAATGAACCTCCATATGTATTATTCAGATTAATACTTTTCCCTCAGAGTTCAAGATAAAGGGAATAATTTCTGAAAGGAGTTCAAATAGTCTGACATTTTAAATAACACTGACTAAAATGTTTCAGAGTATGATGTGATTAACAACAATACACATCTTTACATGACATGATTGGTAAAAAAATAATAATCAATCAATTGTGATAACCGACTTCTTTTTTGGAAAATCTGGAAAATAAAGGTGCCTTTACTAACCTGGGATTCATGATAAGACGACGGAAAAAGTACGTCCACGTAATGTAGTCCATGGCATCTTGTTTGGAACCAACTGTTCCAGCAGAAATCTCAGCATTCATGTGGTCAGAGAGAACTTCCAATAAACTACAATGTGGGAAAGATGTAAGAGTAATCAACAAATAGGAGGAGTATTAATACTGTTTCTTGGGATCAAATGATTTAGGGTAAAGATTTTGTCTGCTGGGATTCTAGATGCTCAAATTTGAAAATAGAGGGAATCTGCTCCTTAATAATATGCTTTTTGGAAGACATTTCCGGAATGGAATGCAGATATTAACCAATTTAGTATGTCATGCAGACAAACGCTACTTGTGACAGGTAATCTCTGTATTGCACTAATATTGCTATGACTATCGTTTGTTGAAACATTTGCAATGGAATACTTTATTGCCACATGTGACAAGGCACAGTGAAATTCTTTGCTTGCATATCCAAGGTGTGCAATTAGTCGCCACACATGGCGCTGACAAAGTTACAAAGTACTCCTGCCGGCTCCTCCTTTCTTCTCCCCCGCTCCCGGCCATCCATTGTTCTCCCCCCCCACTCCCTCCTCCGGGTTGGTCCTCCCACGCTAGGTCTTTCATTGTTCTTACCCCTCCCTCATGGCGGTCCCCCCCCCCCCCCCCCCCCCCATGCTGGATCCCCCCTTGTTCACCCCCCTGCCCCCCTCAGAATGGTTCCCTCACCGACTGCCGGTCACATTTGAATTCTCCTTAACATTTCAATCAATATTTATACGATTACATTCCACATTCTTGTCTTAACATTAAAACTGAAACAAAAAATGGGTTTGGCTATAATTATTTGGAAGGAGTAAATTAACTAACCAGTGTATGTATTCATTATCAATAATAATGCTCAGTGCCCTAAACTGACAATTATGCAAAACATTTGTTAATGTATTTAAGATTCACTTTCGTCCCCCACAATTACAATGTGGATTACAGAAATGTCGGAGACCCTCCACTTGGAAAGAATCAGATTTGCCCTAATGGACAAACAAGAAGCTTTCGTTAGAATATGGTCTTCTTTCATTGATTACTTAAAAGGGTAGATCGGTTCGGCAAGGAACCCTAACTGAAACTTGGACTCAGGATTAGATGAAAAGTTATATTTTATATTTCTTCATTTTATCTCGAATTACGTATTAATGGTAAATTATTCCATTCTTTATGATTTTTTTTTTGATTTATATTTTATTTTTCTCTCTGTTTCTCTCTCTCTTTAAAAAAAAATTATTAGAGACAAAATGATTCATTTGATAATATTAATAATATGTGTTTGCTAATGTACTGCTTATCTACTCTAATAAAAAAAAATATATAAAAAAAATAAAATAAAATAAGATGCACTTTCTACTTAGAAACATAGAAAATAGGGGCAGGAGTAGGCCATTTGGCCCTTCGAGCCAGCATCGCCATTCAATATGATAATTGCTGATCAGTGCCCCTACTGCTTTCTCCCCATATCCCTCGATTCCGTTAGCCCTAAGAGCTATATCCAACTGTCCCTTGAATACATCCAGTGAATTCGCTTCCACTGCCTTCTGTGGCAGAGAATTCCACAGATTCACATTTCTCGGGATGAAAATGTTTTCCTCATCTCAGTCCTAAATGGCCTACCCCTTATTCTTAAACTGTGACCCCTGGTTCTGAACTCCCCCAACATCGGGAACATTTTTCCTGCATCTAGCCTGTCCAATCCCTCAATAATGTTATTTGTTTCTATAAAACCCCTCTCATCCTTCAAAATTTCAGTAAATAAAAGCCATTCTTTCACCATATGACAGTCCCGCTATACCGGGAATTAACCGGGTGAATATACGCTGCACTCCCTCAATAGCAAGAATGTCCTTTCTCAAATTAGGGGACCAAAACTGCACACAATACTCTAGGTGCGATCTCACCGGGGTCCCGTACAACTGCAGTCGGACCCCCCATAGTCAAATCCTCTCGCTGTGAAATTAGTAAGACTCAAACTAAAACTTAGGTTGAGAACTGTGAGAGTTTTCAATTTGACTGGGTTTCTGTTTTTGTTTAATTCTCTTTTTGGTTATTTTCAAATGTAACAATTTATTACATATAAAATGCTGTCATGTGAGTACTCAGAAGCTGAAAAATAATCATAAATACTGAGAAGTTGAAAATTGGTTAAATTCCAATATTTATATAATTTTATCTTAAAACATGTTTAGTACCATATAAAGTAAACGATGAAAAATGCATCAGTGATCTTTGGATCCTGATATCTTTTTCTGGTCCACTACATCAATTGCATTTGGAAAGTGGATACATCGCCTTTATTTGATTGGAATGCTAGGAGAAAGGTACTTTTGACACATTGTCTCTGGGATATGGGCTTTAACTAAAAATAAATGACATGATCGATGAATGACTTGATGCACAGAGCCTCTTGCCCAGAGTAGGTGAATCAAGGACCGAGGACATAGTGTCATAGGTGAAGGGGGAAAGATTTAATAGGAATCTGAAGGGTAACTTTTTCACACAAAGGTTTATGGAACAAGGTGCCAGAGGAGGTCGATGAGGCAGGGACTATCCCAATGTTTAAGAAACAGTTAGACAGGTATGTGGATAGGACAGGTTTGGAGGGATATGGACCAAACACAGGCAGGTGGGACTAGTGTAGCTGGGACATGTTGGCTGGTGTGGGCAAGTTGGGCTGAAGGGCCAGCTTCCATGCAGCATCACTCTATGACTAGGATAGGAAGCTTCTCTTTGGTGGATGCAGCTTGTCTGTGTGAACTGTGTTTTGCTGATATCATCCCATCTTCTGTGGCCCGAAGTATTCATGAGATGACTGTCTCTCTCAGAGAGGCTCTGCAAACTGTTTGGTGCTGGCAAGAAAAATGTAACTGTGCTCTACTCAGTCGAGTTTAAGTATATTGTTTGGATAAAGTAGAGAGCGTTTTAGTTTGACTTTTACTGAATCGTTTCAAAGATGGGAATGCAAATGGGGAAGAATTATATTCCTCATAGAAATAAGTTGAAGGAATTTTTAATTTAATGCGCAGCTTATAGGTTAACCAAAAAAAGGTCATTAAATACTCACCTTGATTCAACAGGGAAGGGTTCATACAGAAACTTCTTATAGAAATCTTTTTTGATATCATGGACCAATATCACAGCTTTCCCCTGGTCATCAAACTGTGGCCGGCCTGCACGTCCCATCATCTGTAGAACATCTGAAGTCAAACAAATAAGACATTTTGTTTTGCTCATTTATAATTCCAGTCATTAGGTTGAAAGATAATTATGTGACTAAAAATATTCAGCCCACCTCAATCATTTCATTTGATAAAATTCCAACCTCTCCGATGGTAGCATTTTAGTGATTTTCATAATGAAATTTTTCAGAAATATGTTAACTACATGGAAAGTAGTCAAGCCCTTGGTGAAAGAAGTTCCTCCTTGCTTACCTGCATTAGGATGGGCTGGTTGGGAAGATGTTACGGCTCTGATATGACCTACTGCCCAGATACTGTACAGCCATTATCTACCAGAAAGGGAAAGCTTTGGTAGGTTTACTATTTTTAATCTAAGGGTGGTGAATCTGTGGAATTCATTGCCTCAGATGGCTGTCTGTGGATAGTGTTATGGCGGAGAATGGAAGATTCTGGATTAGTTATGCCCCTGTCCCACTTAGGAAACCTGAAGGGAAACCTCTGTAGACTTTGCGCCCCACCCAAGGTTTCCGTGTGGTGCCCGGAGGTTTTTGTCAGTCTCCCTAATGGTCGAAAGTGGTTTCCATTTAAAAAATCGGTAATTTTTTAGTCGAAGCTGGTTGCGATGCTAGTTGAAGGTGGTTGCCGGAGAACAAAATCCTCCGGGAACCGCACGGAAACCTTGGGTGGGGCGCAAAGTCTCCAGAGGTTTCCGTTCAGGTTTCCTAAGTGGGACAGGGGCATAAGGGTATCAGGGATTATGGGGAGAAGGCAGGAGAATGGATTGAGAGGGAAAGATAGATCAGCCATGATTGAATGACAGAGTAGACTTGATGGGCTGAAAGGCCTAATTCTGCTACTATATCATGAACTACTTTCTTTGTTTTCGAACAAAACAATTGGAAAACACTGCGGAAAACATGTAGCAAATATTGCAGGAGAAATAGAGAAGGTAACCACCATATTTGAGCTGCTCACCTGTAATTGCAAAGTCCACGTAACGTTTAGTTTTTCCATCGTAATACTCAGTGCCCTTTACAACGACGAGATGAGCAGGGAAGTTCACCCCCCAAGCCAACGTGCTGGTGGCAATAAGAACCTATAACAGTAACAGTACAAATAGAATCAAATTCATTCCAACTTTTAAAAAATGAAATGAACAGGATATTATGAAAAGATGTAGCTGCTTACTTGGATCTTGCAATTAACAAAGAGTTCTTCCACATGTTTCCGATCACGCTCATGCAATCCAGCATGATGTAGTCCAATACCAAAGGCTAATGTCAGTTTTAGATTGGAATCTTTCACCATCTCAATTATATCACTCATCTATAAAGATAAACAGCAACAGAAAGTGTATTAGTTCAACAATCGATTCCCTGAAACTAGGTCCTTAAGGAATAATAATTCTGACAGAAATATCCCAAATCCGCTACTTGCTGTTCCCTTTCAGATTGGTCAGGAATACATTCTTTGTAGCTATAATCCTTTCTGTAACGACATCTGCACTAATTGCAATAAAAGAATTCAAGCTCCAATATAAAGATTCAGATTCGGATTCAGATTACCTTTATTGTCATTCAGACCTTTCGGTCTGAACGAAATTTCGTGCCTGCAGTCATACACACATTAAAAGTAACAAAAACACACAATAAACACAAATTTAACATCCACCACAGTGAGTTCACCAAACACTTCCTCACTGTGATGGAAGGCAAAAGTCTTCGTCTTTTCCCTCCTTGTTCTCCCTCTGCGCTGAGGCGATCCAGGCCTCCGATGTTGTGGCCCCGCCGGGTGTTGGTAGGTGAGTCAGTCCCGCGGCTGAATCCAGCTCCGCGAACGGGCCGATTCAAACTCCGCGGCCTGGGGCGGTCAAAGTTGCCGCCCTACAGTCCAGCGGACGCAGCTGTTGTTGCGGGAGCTCTAGAAAACAGGTCACCAACCTGTGACCTGCGAGCTCCCGACGACGTTTTCCACTGAGCCCGCGGCCGGGCCTCGGAAGCCGCGCCGCCACCGCCGCCGAAACGCCAGAACACCGCCAAAGCTCCAAGTCGGGCCACTGCCGCTACCGGAATGCCGCCACAGCTCCAAGTCGGGCCGCTGCTGCTGCCAGGTCGGGCCAGTCGGGCCACTGCCGCTGCCGGAACTGCCGCTGCCGCAAACGCCGCCCAAGGCCGTCAGCTCCGAGGCCATCAGCTCCGCCATTAGGCCTCAGCGCAGTGCAGACGTAGACAGGGGACACGACAAGAAAAGGTCGTATCCCCCCGAAGGAAGGGACTAAACCATGTTTCTCCACCCCCCCACACTTACACAATCTAATAAACTAACTAAACTAAACTAAAACAGACATAAGCAAAACAACAACAAGAAGAAAAAACAGACGGACTGCAGGCGAGCCGCAGCTGCCAGGCTGCGCCGCCACTTCCGGTAAACTCACTGAACTGAAACCTTAGTAGTTTTCTCTCCACATAGGCTACTGACCCTGCATGTTCTCTTGATGCTTACAAGGTAATCTTACTGACCTATTACGGCAGGAACAAAAAGGTATTTTCTCCATTGGGTCAATATTAGTTCCCTGAACACCAATCGCATCAGTCCCATTTGCCTTTCCTTTTGCTCTGCAGCCTTGCAACTTATTTTCTCAGACATGCCTTTCAACCCCTTTAGTTCTTGTGCCACATCTCCACACCAAGGAGTATCTTACAGCGGTCAAATTACTTCCATGCACATTCTTGGGATGTGGGAGGAAACTGAAGCATTGGATGAAAATCCATGCAGTCAAGATTATCGATAGACAACGAGATCTGTATGGAGCCTGGTCCCTGGAACTGTGAGGCAGACAACTGTGACAGTAATCTTATTCATGATTGTTCAAGCCCACTATCCAGTGAGAAAATTGATTATGTCAATGGAAAGAACAAATTTGGTCCAAGCTTTCTTCTTCCTGTGTCCGAATGATTTGAAGGAATTGGCTATGAAAATAGTAGATGTTCTAGTTATCATCTTTGAAAATTACACAAGTTGTGGAATGATTCCCCGATTCGAAGATGGAAAGTACAACATCAAGAAAAATATCAGAAAGCATTATTATGAAAGTGGTAACAGGGCATGTAGATAACCATAATTGGATTAGCAGTGTCAATCTGGATTTATGAAAGAGAAATCATGTTTGATAAGTATGTTGTTTGACATTGCAACTAGCAAAATAGATGGGGTCAAATCAGATGTAGCACAAAGGCTTTCTCCAATTTGCATTAGTGATCCAGAGGTATTGCACATGGGCCACAATCCACATCTGCACGTAGTTTAGCGCACTTGCACCATCAGAAGATCTTCTTAAAGAGCCATAAAAAAATTATATATATATATAATTTAAGCACACAGGATTACCGGTTAAAATTCATTAATGAATAGACAACAATTGGGAATAGGAACAAATGTGTTGGAAGGCTGTGTCAGATGTGTTGTTGTGCCTCATCACTTTGAAAAGGTGATCATGCTCTTTCTGATATATCACACAAAACAATATTCATAAATCCAGCTCCCAGATTATTTTATACCACTTAAAAGAATAGCCAATAGATTAAGAATACAATCATAGATGCAGCAAGCCTTACAATTCAGATGATTCAATTTTCATTTGCATACATTGATTGTGGTCATTGTTTCCTGTGTGTAATACCTAAGGATCTGCAATGCAAATTGCAGATGGTCCCTGGTTAGGAGGCTGTTCCTTGCTTAATGAATCTGCTGGGTTGTTAACAGCAGGAAACCTAGGCTGCTGCTAGGAGACAGGCATGTGTTTGCATAAATCATCACTGCATGTGTTTCCAGACCTATCAAAACTTCACTAACCCATGCATAACTATAACAATGAGTAAATGATGTGTTGCCAAAGTACTTCTATAAATATAGCAATGTGGTTCTGATAAAAAAAAAGTCATTGGAAGAGAAATATAATTATGCCGTTAAATATAAGAGGTGTGTGAACACTTACAATATTGTCAAGGTTAGTTTATACTGTAATGTTTCTTAATCATTAATTACTGCACAATTTAAGTGCAGTGCTATTGACTAATTAATCATTAGGATATTATCATGAATATTATTGGATATAAATTGCGAAACACGCATCATGACCAGAGAATCACTACTGCTTTACTCACACAGTTCTCATTAGTATTCCCCAATAGTTATCCTTAATATGCTCTCCTTGGCAACATCATCTGAGAACAAGATTTCAGATTTCTCAAGAAACCTCATGACATCCAGCTTTAGCAACAACGATGACCCCTTTCCGTTCTTAGTCTGGAAACACCAGAGACAGCAGATGTTGGAATCTGGGGCAAAAATAAACTACTGGAACAAATCATAGTGCTAGACTAACTAACAGATCAGGCAACATCTCTGGAAGACATGCATTAGTGAGGTTTTGGGTCAGGACCTTTCTTCAGACTGAAGATAGATCCCAACCTGAAGTACCACTTATGCATGTCCTCCAGAGATGCTGCCAGTCCCACTGAGTTACTCTAGCACTTTATGTTCTACCAGACCAAGGGAGACCCGTTGGGTCCCGTCCCCTCAACGCGCAGTTGTGGGGGGTCGGCCTGCGGCATCACACACACACATTAACCACCCCCTTGATAATATATTAATATTATTCATTGGCTCCTTTTACCCCATCCCCGCCCTATCCACTGATGCACAGCCTCCAACTTGCAGGCACGTCTAGGGGGGGGGGGGGGGGGGGGGGATAGAGAGTGAGGGCAGAGAGAGAGGAGGCAGAGACAGAGAGAAAGAGAGAGAGAGACAGACAGAGAGAGAGAGAGGGGGGGAGAGAGAGGGAGAGTGGAGAGACACAAGCCGAGGCAGGAGTGGGCGAGGGAGTGTCGACTAAAGGAGCGCAGGTTGGGCCGAAGCAGTATGGGTGGGCTGCCGGCGATCTTCCACCAAAGCTCTCGGCAGCTCTCGGGAAACCCGAGCCGAGGCGCAAGGTGGAAAACAGTGCGCAGCGGGCCGCGAGGAGCACAACCATTGTGACGTCATCAGCTCGTTAACTTTAAAAAAGATTTCAGATTTGTGAACAATTTTAATAACACAAGAAATAATGAATCAAATTTTCAGATAAGGCGATTTTTGACATCATGGCGTGAAGCTCTATCGGAATATGTAAAAATATAACTGTTAGCGCGTCGTGTTTTCGAGGAGATGTGAATCACAGACGGACACACAAATACACAAAGAGTTTTATAATTATATGAGATGCAAGATTCCAGTATCTGCAGTTCCTTGTGTCTCCATTTTACTGGTGGAAATCTGTGGGTCCATTATTTGTGGAGGCAATGGGACTGCCAATGTTTTGGGTTGAGACCCTGCTTTAGGACTGATCTTTGTCTGAAATGGTAGGGCCTTTTGGGTTTCTTGATAGTGGTGAGAGAGGAGATGCAGGGACAACTGTTGCACCTCCAACAGTTGCCGGGGAAAATGCTGGTTGACAGGAATGGATAGTGGGTTGGAATGAGTCAACCAGGGTGTCCTGGATTGAACTGTCCCAGTAGAAAGCAGTAAGGGGTGGGGAGGGGAAGATGTGACTGGTGGAGGAAATCCGTTGCAACTAGCGGAAATAATAAAGGATTTCTGCATTTGTTTCAGATTCCAGCATCTGAAGTTTTATTTGTTCTCCACCAGTCAACCCATTTTTTAAAACCAACAATCGCATGGATGGCCTCCTTTATTTTGCACTGTAAATTTTGCGCTGACCTAAACCTCCCCGAATATATTTGATCCACCACTGAAGCTGTGCTATTCACTGCAATGGCGGTATGTTGTGTATCATCATCAGTGGAATTGTGGGGTGGAAGATTGCAGCCTTCACGTGGTCTGCCCTGTTTCGACTGATGCAATCAACTCGACGTCCCTGGTGCTGTAAGGCAGCAACTGTACTGATGCGCCAGCATGCTGCATAGTTCCACATTTGATTTAATGATCAAGAGATTATCATGGAAGACCAGAAGATTAGGTCAAGGATGCTGGCTGACGAACTCTTGCAGTGTTGCTTTCAGTGCTATGCTGATTTGATCCCCATGACCCCTCACACCTTTATGGATGCTATGTATCACTCCATTTGCACGTTGTACTCAACTGACCTGTTAGATGAGGTCCCGCATACCATACTCAGTTCAATGGTGCCTTAATGTCAAGGATGATCACCCTTATCACCGATCCACTAGGGGCGCTGCATTGAAGGTGCCTCTGCCTACAGCCTGTCCGTTTTTTCCATCCTTTTTAAATTTTAGTTTGTCTAACTAGTTTAGCTTTGGGGATTCTTTAGTTTTTCCATGTGGGGGAAGGGGGAGGGGTAAGGGGAAACCGTTTCCCAGTTGCTTCCTGGCGAGGATGCGACTATTTCTCCAAGTTGCGTCCTCGCCCCCTTCCTCGCGGCCTACCACTGGATCGGAGCGGCCTTTCCTACCGGAGACTGGGGACCGGACCAGAGCTTCGGCAGCGGCGGCGCTGGATTCACCGCGGAGCGGGCGATACCTTCCTGGATCGCCGTTTGGAGCTCCGGAGCGTTGTGCCTGTAGCATCGACATCATGGAGCTGTGGTTCGTGGAGCTCCCAGCGCGGCCGGCACTGACCGACATCGCGGAGTCCCTGGGGCCCTTTGCCGAGGGCCGCCAGCAGGAATCTCCATCCGGCGCGGCCTGGGGACGTCGGGAGCTGCGGACTCCAGGCGGGAAGCGGCCGATTTGGAGGTCCAAGCCGCGGAGGTTGGCCTCCGGTTCCGACGTCGGAGTGCCAACATCCCGGTCAGAAGGGCTGAGCGGCGGGCTGCCCGTAGCGGCGACTGCGGAGGGCTCCGGAGGCCCCGGCCACGGGTGAACATCAGAGGAAGAGACTGACTTTGGTGCCTTCCCGCACAGTGGGAAACTTTTGATTCTGCTGTGTGGGGGATGTTTTATGTTTAAATCTATCGTGTGTTGTGTTCTTAATTTTATTGTATGGCTGTATGGTGACCACATTTCACTGCGCCAACTGGCACATGTGACAAATAAATCTATCTTGTATCTTGTACCTCACCTCTCCATATAAACGAGTCCATGATGTCTGAAACTAAATGGGACAGGTGTAACCTACAGGTGAGTAGATTATTGAGAGTACTGCTGGTGAGTAGAGTATTAGGGCAAATAATAAAGTTTGATGACTGCTTCTATCATTTTGCCACTGATTAGTCTGAGAAATGGACGGCTGGAATACACAAGAACCCACACCACACCCACGCTGGACCTGCCACGTGGCAAGTATCATTTGCATTAGAGAACTGCAGGCACACTAGTCACCCTAAACAAAAGAGCGCCTAGCAACCTTTCTATGATTTTATATCATTGAATCATCCACTATTAACTGCCCAGGGTTCACTGATAATAAGCTACTTTAAAAGATTGAAAATTAATCAGGTTCATGTACGTTTGGGAACCACTGGAGTAGCTGAGTGCCAGCCTAAAATCTCTTATCAAAATATTCATAATCCAGTAGGTTATGAAGAGAGAATAATTCATGTCACAGAGTCAAACAGCATGGAAACAGGTCCACGCCGACCAAAATGCCCAATCTACACTAGTCCCACCTGCGTATGTTTGGCCCATATGCTTCTAAGCCTTTCCTGTCCATGTATGTACCTGTCCAAATGTCTTTTAAATGTTGTGATAGTGCCTGCCTCAATCTGGCAGCTGGTTCCATACGCCCACCAGCCTTTGTGTGAAAAAGTTGCCCCACTTGGTTCCTATTAAATCTTTCTCCTCTTAACTTAAACCTATGTCTTCTGCTTCTCGATTCCCAGACTCTGTGCATTTACCCTATCTATTCCTCTCGTGATGTTATACAGCTCTATAAGACCACCCTTCATCCTCCTGCACTCCAAGGAATAAACTCCTAACCTGCTCAACCTCTCCTTAAAGATCAGGCCCTTGAGTGCTGGCAGCATCCTCATAAATCTCCTCTCCGCCCTTTACAGCTCAACAACATCTTTACTGTAACAAGCTCCACATGGGGCCTCACCAATGTCTTGTAGCACTTCATCTCCACTTCTATATTCGGAACATTTAGAAGATGGAACCCTTTACCTGAGAGCCAACCAGAGGTGAGGAACTCCATCCAGCATTAATTAATAATTTTCTAATTTCCCAAAGTATCCTCACCGATGACAACAACGTAAAAGAACAATAACAGACTCCTTACTTATTTTAATTGGTGTAGCTGCAACAGCACACTTTTTTTTTATCATCAGAAGCACTGACCCCCAACATCTACTCCCTCAATCACCAATGCACCTTGCCTGCAGTGTGTACCACCTAATTGATACACTGTGGTAACTCAGCCGTATATATTCGAGAGCACTCCTAAACCACCAGTTCTAGTAAATAGAACTAAAAAAAAAAAAAACTTGTTGCTGCAACGTTTATATCTGTGTTGGACTATGGTGATGTTTTATATATGAATGCATCTTCAAAATGCCTACAGTCTTTGGACACGGTCTACCACGGAGCACTGAGATTTGTTACTAATTTTAAAACCCTCACGCACCACTGCTCTTTGTGTGCTCAAGTTGGATGGTGTGCCCTGTCCACCCGCAGACTCCATCATTGGCATATCCTTATTTATAAGACTATCCTCGGTGTTCTTCCTTCATACTTGCAGAAGTATGTAATTCGAAAAAGCACAGGAACTTATCAGCTCCGCTCTGAGGACTTGTTCTTACTAACTGTACCCAATGTCCGTACTGAACTGGGGAAAAGGGCATTTAGTTATGCTGCTCCCTTCGCATGGAACCAGCTGCAGAATGAACTGAAACTTAAGGAGCTGGTTTCTATAAACAGATTTAAATCTCTTCTTAATGATGTTGAAGCGGGCTCTTCTGTCTGTACATGCTTTGCTGGATGATGTTATCACTGTGACTCTATTTATATGTTCTCTGTTGTTTTTAAATTATTGTCTGTAACTGGTGAACTGTGCTGCTGCCCGTCTTGGCCAGGACTCTCTTGTAAAAGAGATTTTTAATCTCAATGAGACTTCTCCTGGTTAAATAAAGGTTAAATAAAAATAAAAATAAAGATGGATGGAGGATACATCATCATTTGATATCCTCTTACTTGTGGCACATTGGCATTTGCACACATGGTGCCATTGACCATTGTCATCATGTCAACCTCTTGGAACCAACTTTCTAACAAAAGGTCAAAAGAGTTTATTGTCATGTGTCCCTGACAGGACAATGACAGGGACCAATATGGCAAGAGCACCTCAAGAACGCCTGCAGATCGATCACATTGTTAAGTACATCTCCAGTTGCAGTAAAAGCTGGGTTGTCTAGTGTCATTAGCCAAAAAATAATAATAAACTGATGCAAAATGAGTCCATTTGATACAAAACTATACCAGCAGGTCTCAAAGATGCATGTACCGGATCAGTTTTTGATGTTTAAAGCCATCACACTAACAGTTTCAGAATATGTGCTACGTCTATTCAAAAGCAGTTTCTCTAAAGCAAGCTTTATTCAATTTTATTGTATTAGCACCATCTTTAACAATTAACAAACACTAAGCTATCACTTTATCTAAGACTCGTCAGAAAACTGTGAGCTATTTTCCCCCAGAGGCATTATATACAATCAATTTCTGCTGAAATATAATGACCCTTGTTGGATGGCAATGTTCATTATAATATCTGGAAAATTACAACTCACACATGAATACTCTATGTTCAAGGATATGTTTGGTTAATTAGTTACGTGGCTGCCGTTCTGTGGGCAGCATATGGGCACATCCTGTTTGTAGCTTGACAGCATTACCATTGTGTTGTGTAATTTACGCCCCAATGCTGAGGGCACCTCCGAAAAGATGGCACCATGGGACTAGATGGCCAAATGTCTCCAGCTTTGTTTTGGCCATTTTCTCCAGGATTAGTTATTTTTAGAGGCCCTTGCCTAATGTTTTACTCCTCCTGTATTGTACTGTCCAGTTAAATGCCTGGTGTGCTGACACTTGCATCACGTTAATTAATTGCATTCTTATTTCAAAGCATTTGTGATGAAGAAACAGATGTCTGGAAATAATGCTAATTTGGCTCCTAACCAACTTGAAATAAAATAGATCCTGAAAATGGTTTACTGTTGCACAAAACTAAAAGTTGTGTACCTTCAACAGGCACAACAGCTTTCATTCATCACAATATTATCTGTTCAAAATAACGAAAAACTGCTCTCCAATACCCACAGCCATTAAACGCCCACGGGTGCTAATAATTTACATACATGATATCTGGATATAAGAAACTACGAATAATGCACAGTGATAGAGTTTCTGCCTTACAGCACCAGAGACCCCGGCTCCATCTTGACCATGGGTGGTGTTTCTATGCAGTTTGTGCGTTCTCCCTGTGACTGTGTGGGTTTTCTCAGGGTGCTCGGTTTCCTCCCACATTCCAAAGACATGCAAGATTGCTGGTTAATTGACTTTTGTAAATTGTCCCCAGTTTGTAGGATAGAACTAGTATAAGGGTAATCATTGGTCGGTGAGGACTCAGTGGGCTGAAGGGCCTGATTCCACTTTGTATCGCGAATCAGAGATCATAGATTTAAAGTGAGGGGGGAAATATTTTACTTTTTTACACGAAGAGTGGTGGGTGTATGGAACGAACTTCCGGAAGAGGTATCTGAGCCAGGTAGTATCGCAACATTTAAAAAACTTTTAGACAGGTTCATGGATAGGTCAGGTTTAGAGGGATATGGGTCAAATGCAGGCAGGTGGGACTAGAGTAGATGGGACATGTTGGTCAGTGTGGGCAAGTTGGGCCGAAGGGCCTGTTTCCACTCTTAACCTACAAACCTGTACGCCTTTGGAGTGTGGGAGGAAACCAAAGATCTCGGAAAAAACCCATGCAGGTCATAGGGAGAATGTACAAACTCCATACAGCACCCGTAGTCAGGATCGAACCCTGGTCTCCGGTGCTGCATTCGCTGTAAAGCAGCAACTTACTGCTGCACCACCGTGACTGCCCTTAACATTCTAAAACGTTAAATGTTATTAACTGTTAATTACAAAGAGTGAGGTATGAATTTTGAGCCTATGTTACAAAAGAACATGATGTGAATGACTGGGGCCCTAATTCTGACACAACTGGATCTGTTGCATAGTTTCAAGAATATTACTGTGACTAATTCCCAACAAATTCAATTTATTATTGCACTTTTGTTTCTACCGGAAATGATTTTGGTTTCCTACAAAAGTGTCTATTTAAATTGTACCTATGGGAATTAAGATATTTAAATCATAGTTTAAAATCATCTTTTGGTTAATTGCTTTCCAAAATCTTGTCAAGGGAAAATAAACTGGACTGAGAAACAGACCACTAATAATTTTTTCCACAACCAAATCTAATTTCACCCAAGGGATCGTAGGTCTTGTGGTTATCAACCTCGTCAAATTTTAATCAACGTGTTATTGGTTTGAGCAAAAGTAATTGAGAAATGGGATAGCATTAGAATAATAATCACAACTATTAGATTCTGTTTAAAAATACTGTTAACATCATTTTATATAAGGAATATAATAACCCTATCTCAACATCATACCAGTGCTGTATTGCACCATAATTGATGCAATTATTTCCATGTTGTCAGTAACTCAGTCTTAAGCTTGGAAACAGGCCCTTTTGCCCAACTTACCCACAACGACCAACATGTCCCATCTGCACTAGTCCCACCTGCCTGCATTTGACCTCGAAACCTGTCCAATCCATGTACCTGTCGAAATGTTTCTTAAACATTGTAAAACAAGTAACTGCTTAAACGCTGCGATAGTATCTGCAAATCTTAGAGATCTACGAAGAATTATAAGAAAAGTACTCTGGCCATATTACAGAATTGCCCATCCTGGTTCTATGGAAGGAATGAAAATTTCAAATTAATTAAGCAAATATTCAGCTCTTAAGGTGGGGTGGAAGAATGCAGTCCGCCCTGTTTCGACTAATGCAATCAACTCGACGTGCACAAACGGAAGATCAAATAGAACAAGCTGTCCAACAACGTTAGGCTGTGCACGCCACACGAAAGAAGAAGAAGCTCGCAAGGCAATTGCGTCACATCCGAATACTGTTCCAAGTTGGCAATACAAAATATTTAACATTCATTTTTTAAACGATTGTCCATTTAAGATCGTAGGTGCAGAATAACAATTATGCTGCATGCAATATTTGATTATTTTTTTCACTGCTTATTCTGAAATTGTTGAAACCAATTCTGAAAGAAAACTAAAAAAAATGCAGATGTTGTAAATCACAATGAAAGGATTGTCAATAGGTGTTGCCCAATTTGCTGAGTGCTTCCAACATTTTGTTTTTATTTACTAGAAATATTCAATTACGACTGGTACCAATATTCCATTCAGCAAATGATCTGACTACAACTATCAGTAGGGCCTAATACATCTCAATGAAATTTTCGACACTGCGAGGAATTGCCCATATTTAGTGACGAGGATGGTTTATGCTTCACTTATGGTGACACCCAATGAAGCCCAATGCCATCATTCCATTTCATGGCATGGAAGCAAACTGCTAGCTCTGTCATTCGTTGTGGTCTGGCTATTGCCAAACACCGTGCAAAGCATGTGGACAGGCATAGCTGGGTTGCAAAATGCACTCATGGAATCCAAACATTTTATAATATAATGCCCAAAGCAAGAAAAGTTAGAAACATAGAAAAATAAGTGCAGGAGTATGCCATTCAGCCCCTCGAGCCAGCACCGCCATTCAATATGATCATGGCTGATCATCTAAAATCAGTACCCTGTTCCTGCTTTTTCTCCATATCCCTTGATTCCTTTAGAGCTAAATCTAAAGGGCCTGTCCCACATTCACGACCTCTGCCGAGTTTGTCCTTGTCTCATACTCGCAGCATGGTCGTCATGAGGTCGTAGGAGGTCGTAGATAGGTCGCAGCAGGACGTGATGCTAGTCGTAGGTACTCGTGGCATCAAGTAGGTTGGGGCGTTTTTCTAGCATGATGAAAAATGTTTTTTGAGTAAAAAAGGTCGTGAATTAGGTCGTGAAAGATAGGGACAGGTCCTTAACTCTCACTTGAAAACATCCAGTGAATTGGCCTCCACTGCCTTCTGTGGCAGAGAATTGCAGATTCACAACTCTCTGGGTGAAAAAATGTTTTCTCATCTTAATCCTAAATGGCTTACCCCTTATTCTTAAACTGTGACCCTTGGTTCAGGACTCCCTCAACATCGGGACCATTTTTTCTGCATCTAGCCTGTCCAATCCTTTAAGAATTTTATATGTTTCTATTAGATCCCCTCTCATCCTTCTAAATTAGAGTGAATACAAGCCCAGTCTACCCATTCTTTCATCATATATCAGTCCCGCCATACTAGGAATTAACTTGGCGAACCTACGCTGCACTCCCTCAATAGCAATAATAGCCTTCCTCAGATTAGGATACCAAAATTGCACACGATACTCCAGGTGCAGTCTCACCACGGCCCTGTACAACTGCTGTAGGATGCTCCGAAACTCAAATACTCTTGCAATGAAGGCCAACATGCCATTAGCTTTCTTCACTTCCCCCTTTCCTAATCTGGCACCATTCAGATAATAATCTGCCTTCCTGTTCTTGCCATCAAAATGGATAACCTCACATTTATCCACATTATACTGCATCTGCCCACTCATCCAACCTATCCAAGTCACTCTGCAGCCTCATAGCATCCTCCTCGCAGCTCACACTGCCACCCAGCTTTGTGTCATCTGCAAACTAGGAGATGTTACATTTAATTCCCTCGTCTAAATAGTTAATATATATTGTAAATAGCCGGGGTCCCAGCAACGAGCCTTGCGGCATGCCACTAGTCACTGCCTGCCATTCTGAAAAGGACCCGTTAATTCATACTCTTTGCTTCCTGTCTGCCAACTAGTTCTCTATCCATGTCAATACCCTACCCCCACTACCATGTGCTCTAATTTTGCCCACTAATCTCCTGTGCAGGACCTTGTCAAAGGCTTTCTGAAAGTCCAGATACACATCCACTGGCTCTCCCTTATCCATTCTACTTGTTACATCTTCAAAAAATTCCAGAACATTGGTCACGTATGATTTCCCCTTCATAAATCCACGCTGACTTTGACCGATCTTGTCTGCTTTCCAAATGCGCTGCTATAACACCTTTAATAATTGACTCAAGCATCTTACCCACTACCGATGTAAGGCTAACTGGTCTCTAATTCGAAGGTAGACGCAGAATGCTGGACCAGCTCAGCGGGTGAGGCAGCATCTCTGGAGCGAACGAATGGGTGATGCTCTGGGTCGAGACCCCTCCTCAGATCCAATAATTCCCCGTTTTCTCTTTCCCACTTTTCTTCAACAGTGGAATTACACTGGATACCGTCAAATCCAGTGTCGAGAGAACATTGGAAAATGATCACCAATGCATCCACGATTTCTAGGGCCACCTCCTTGAGTAGTTTGAGATGCAGACCATCAGGTCCTGGGGATTGATCTCTCTTCGGTCTCAACAATTTACCTAACACCATTCCCTGACAAATGTGGATTATCTTCAGTTCCTCCCTCCCACTAGATCCCCAGTCCCCTAGTAATTCTGGGAGATTGTTTGTGTATTCCTCAGTGAAGACAGAACCGAAGTATTCGCTTAACTCTACTGCCATTTCCTTGTTTCCCATTATAAATGAACTTGGCAGTTCCAAATACCCAACACCATTTGAGTTGCCCATCAGGTTCCTTTTAAATCTTGCCTGTCTCACTTTAAACCCATATCCTGTCCTGTCCGTCCATATCCTAATCACTTCCTCAGAACCAGTAAACAAATTTGGTGACTGACAGTTCAAGAAATCCTGTGCAGTTATTGCAGTTTTTGGGTGGGATTAATTTGAAGCGGTGCTCTGGATTTGCTTTTACAATCCCACTGAAAATGGATACTTCTTTAAGATATCCTTCAAGTCCTTGCAATCAAATTTTAATAGTTCATACTTCTCCCTGTTCTTTCAGTTTTTTCAATTCTTGGGATTTGGGTGTCACTATCATATCTCATTACTCTTTTATTAGAAGAGCCATCAATGTGATCCTGATGGAGAGATCCCTTCAGTCTCAGTGACTGAAACTTCCTAATGAGTGGACTGCACGGTTTAAGCACAATACTTCACATACTTTCTTTGGCTGTTCTGCTTAGTGCTCAGTTTAATTTGTTCTCAGATGCTTTATCTGACTGCACATCTAATGTTATGGTTCAGAAATTAGATTATCTGGGGGTGTTTATTTCTGAGCCACACCTTTAAAAAGCATTTGAAATGAAATAATAACCATTTCTGAGCCATAAGCTGCTGGAGGAACTCAGCAGGTCAGACAACATCTGGGGAAGGAATGGACAGACAAGGTTTCGGGTCAGGACCTTTATTCAGACCCTCCTTTATCCAAATAAGGGTTGCAACCCGAAACACCGACTGCCCATTCCCTCCTCAATGCTGCCTGACCTGTTGAATTCATCTAGCACTTGGTGTTTTGCTCAAGATTCTAGCATCTAAAATCTCTTGTGTCTCCAGTTCTGAGCAATGTCACTTTTATTAATTTTTTGTGTCAGACCTTTATCAAAATGTTTTTTTGCAACAAACGATGCTGCTTCCGGAATATTACAGGATAAATTAGATACAGAAGCGACCAATGCTGTACACTCCCAGAACGTACAAGAAAACACTTGTTTGCAAACGTATCAAGATGTTCCTTACATACGATTATTCATTGTGCTTGGTCTTAATTGACTGATCTTTCCACTGCCCTTCAATAGTCAGGTTCCTTTCCACCATATGATCACTGGCCCTTTGATTTCATCCCAGCCACGCAAGGAAATGGTGATTTTGCACATCTTTGTGAATGCTAATATAGTTCTGTCAATGCATGCAGAAAATTATGAGAGCCATTGATACGAAAAATAGGCTGAACGGACGGAAATATCAAATACTAAATGGCATAGCTTTAAGACAAGAGGGGTAAAGTTTAAAGGAGATGTGCAGGGGCAATTTTTTTAAAAACATATAGTCTGGGGAATGCCTGGAGTGTGTTGCCAAAGGTGGTGGTGGAGGCAGATACGATAGCGGCATTCAGTACATACATAGATATATGGAGAGATATGGACTATGTGCAGACATATAAGAAATTGTCTTGACATCCTGTTTGGCACAGACATTGTAGGCTGAAGGGTTTGTTCCCATGCTGTAATGTTCCATGTTAATATTAATAAATATAATTTTCTTAAAAAACACCAAAATAGCAAGCAAAGCAACTGAACCCAATTTCAGGCTGAGCATTGTACCTCTCTCTCATCCATGTGTAGCCACTGTTTAGGGTCTTCCTCTGCTGCCAGAAAGGCTATCAAATCCAAAGCTGTGAGACGCGTCTGACGTCGGGATGATACAAAGATCAACACGGGCTTGGTTGGTGAATGGCTCCGAATAGCTGTTAAGAAAAATAACTATTTGTAAAAGCTCGACATCTAATGACTTGTTGGTGCCTAAGGAACAGCTGTGTTGAACGGTCCAGAATAGATTTATTGTTCATTAGCGTTTAGTACTTTGCTATTGTCAGGCTGTAATTAATCTGAGGTGACAAGACTGCCCTCTTCCTTGCAATCAATACACGCATTTATGTCATACAGCTAATAAGCTTTGCCATATAACTGTAATTAGTCTGACCTAAAATAATGCCCAAGTGTTGGTACGAAAACCCAACAGTTAAACATTTGAGAATTTATTTCTTCAGCTATTACTCAATCAATAGGAAGTGTACCCTCAAAGGAATTAATAAACACTTGTTAGTGAAATTAGATGAGCCTGTTTATATTTCACTTTTAAGACTTCACATCACCTACAGCTCAATATTATGCTTCTTTACAAAGTTGATAAGCATACAGTCCAGACAGAATTAGTTTATTTCAAATGCAGTAGCAGTTGAAAATTGTAAATGTTTGTTTACAATTGGGAAACCTTGTTGTTTATTCTTTGTGCAGAATGTGGTGAGCTCCCAAAGGCTGAAGGCAAGTATCACAAGTAAATCACGGTCATTGATTTGACAATCTTATATAAGGAATATCTGTTATTACAAGTTGAACTTAAATCTTTTATTTGCTGTAGCAAATAAGCTCATCACATTTCAAACATCAGAGAATCAGAGAATGGTTAGAGCACAATAGGACATTTAGCCCATTGTGTCTGTATCAGGCCTCTATCAGAGCAATTGAGTTTAGTTTACTTTAGAAATTCAGCACGGAAACAGGCCCTTTGGCCCACTGAATCCGCTCTGACCAGCGATCACCCTTACTTTAATTCCATTTCACACACTAAAGACAATATTTTTATGGAAGCCAATTAACCTACAAACCTACACATCTTTGGAATGTGGGAGGAAACTGGAGCAACCGGCGAAAACCCATGCAGTCACGGGGAGAACGTGCAAACTCTGTACAGGCAACACCCGTAGTCAGGATCGAAGCTGGGTCTCTGGAGATGCAAGGCAGCAACTGTACCTCTGTGCCGCCCTCTTTTAACACGTCGCCCTCTTCTGTTAAGCCTTGCAAATATGCCACAACATGTATTTATTTTATTGCCTCTTAAAGGCCACCCTGAAACCTGTCTCCAGTACCTTGGCACATTATGCATTCCTGATTACAATTTGAGTCACAAGAACATTGCACGTTTCGTTCAAAATTAGGTGAAGGGTGACGCTCTCTATCAAGTAACTGTGCTACTTCCTTTCTCTTAATCAGAGTGCACATCGGATAGAAAACTTCAGGCTTCCAAACAGTAATGACACAGTGCATGTTTTCAAAGCCATACAACTTAAATTAATTGGCTCAGTAATTTAATTACAATAATTACACAGTAGTTCAGGTGATATATATATATATATATATTCAGATATTTAAGGTACTTTGAAAACTTCCAATAAATTTATGTGTGTGCACAAATGTCTTTACTCTTTTTGCATTCAAAACCATTCACATATATGATGCTGCAAAATGTCATATATTGTTAAAAAGTAGAGATATCATAGAATTATGTTGACTTAAGTGTAGGCTCCTCTTCTAGTCTTGTCAGAAGCCATTGAATCCATCGTCAGTCAGGATCAAACCCGGATCGCTGGCGCTGTGGTAAAAGAGGGTGGTACAGTTGCTGCCTTACAGCTCCAGAGACCCAGGTTTGATCCTGACTACAGGTGCTGTCTGTACAGAGTTTGCACGTTTTTCCCCGTGACTGCATGGGTTGTCTGCGGTTGCTCCAGTTTCCTCCCGTAATCCATAGTTAGTTAAAATTGCAAATCCTTACAATAACCTTGTACCTACAGCAACCTTACCACCTTACCAGGGTGGCACTGTGGCGCAGCGGTAGAGTTGCTGCCTTGCAGCGCCAGAGATCCAGGTTTGATCCTGACTAAAGGTGGTCTCGGTTTGTAGTTTGTACGTTCTCCCCATCACCTGCGTGGCTTTTTTCCTGGATCCCTGGTTTCCTCCCACACTCCAAAGAGTTTGTAGGTTAATTGGCTTGGTAAAATTGTAAATTGTCTCTAGTGTGTTTAGGATAGAGTTAGTGTGTGGGGATCGCTGATTGCCGTGGATTCGGTGGGCGATGGGCCTGTTTCTGTGCTGTATCTCTAACCAAAAAAAACAAAATTAAATAGCACCCTGTAGTTCACCTGCAATACAGATTAGCTGAATAGAAACAGACAAGTTTAAAGAAAGTTTAGACATGTAAAAAAAAAAAAATTCTTGCTCATTAAATTTTAAATGTTACCTTGGAATGTTGGCTTGTTCATAGTAGCCATGCGAGGACAGTAATGCTGGCCTGGGAAGCCATGCATATGCACTTCAAGAGGAACGGGGCGCACTGATGGTCTGAAGTTAAACAATCCATTCTAAATAAAATATGAAAAGATACATATTATTTAATTATACCCTAAAACGCTATCATAGAAACATAGAAAATAGGTGCAGGAGGATGCCATTGGGCCCTTCGAGCCAGCACCGCCATTCATTGTGATCATGGCTGATCGTCCCCTATCAATAACCCGTGCCTGCCTTCTCCCCATATCCCTTGACTCCACTAGCCCCTAGAGCTCTATCTAACTCTCTTAAATCCATCCAGTGACTTGGCCTCCACTGCCCTCTGTGGCAGGGAATTCTACAAATTCACAACTCCCTGGGTGAAAAAGTGTTTTCTCACCTCAGTCTTAAATGACCTCCCCTTTATTCTAAGATCATTTTGCATCATCATTCTGCCGACATTAGAGTAAATGACATCTTGCTATTTAATCTAAAATAAAAAGGATGATGAACCATAACATCAGAAATAAAAAGACACAAAGTGCTGAAGTAACTCAGCGGGCCATGGAGCACCCCTGGATAACATGTACAGGTGACATTTCGGGTCGGGACCTTCCCTCCAGAAAGAAGAAGGTATTAAATGAGAAATATACAAGAAGGCTGTGGTTAGTATTTATAGGCAATTCAGGGTTTTTACGTTAACTGGCCACTATAAATTTGGACTCGGTGAACCAAAGGGCCTGTTTTTATGCTGCATCTTTAAACAGGTGAAAATTGGAAATTCAATTAAATTAGTCTGAAGAAGGGTTTTGGCCGGAAATGTTGCCTACTTCCTTCGCTCCATAGATGCTGCTGCACCCGCTGAGTTTCTCCAGCATTTTTGTGTACCAATGTAATCAAATTTAGAGGTGCTTAAAAATCGAGTAAAAGTTATGATAAAAGAGTAAAAGTTGAAATGTTGTGCATTGCCTATTTTCAGATCCCACTCATGCATCAATCGGGGCATAGTGATGGGATTTCCATGTAAAAAAAAAACATAAAAGCTGTGCCAGTTGCAATTAACTGTAGTCTCTGATGGCTGTCCTTAGTATGTGATATTATGTTTTCTGAAGAAGAAAATTAAATGTTGCAGGAGCATCAAAAATGACAGAAAGCAATGTAGTATTAAACGTGGAGTGAGCTGTGGAGCTTTGCTTAATAATACAAGTGGTTATTCAAAATGCCCATTGTTACTGCTCATTGAAATTCACCATCAGTAGTCCAGACAAAAGACACATGCTTCCATCACTGTCAGCTGCAGCTTACAAACTGCTGATTGGATTCAGCCACATACCATTAAATGACATGTGCTTCCAAAGTACACTGGCACACATCATCCATCACGTGCAATTACTCGTCATGAGCTAATTTATTTCCCTTACCTGTTGGATGCCCAACCAGTCCGCCAGATCTTTGGCATTTGCGAGAGCGGTGGATAGGCCCACTATTCTTACAGGACTTTCAGTGTGAGATGAGATAAAATTAGTTCTGGACACAATGACTTCGAGCACAGGACCTCTTTCATCCCCTGTAAACAAACACATGTTGAATTGTCAAATTATTTACAAGATATTAATCTTGGTTTTTACGATACACCGATCATTTTAGATCAGAGACGGGGAGCTTTATACTTTGCACGGGTATTGACAAATGTTGCAATGTGCGCAATGTTTATTATTTGTAAAACAAAATACAGTAGAAATGAGTTTACGCATATAACTTGGACCATTCTCATTCTGGAGGGGTGGGGGGGGTGGGGGGGGGGGAAGGTGAGAGACAAATTGGAAATACAAGGATGGAGTTAAACGGAAAGGAAGTATAGGAAAAGTTAAGAAAGACACAAGAATTAACAGGACAGAAACCTCACGAAGGGATAGGAGAGTATGGCCAAGTGAAATAGGAATCGATGTGAATGATGAGGTGAGTAATGGATTAAAAGTATTATATATGAATGCGCGAAGTATAAGAAGTAAAGTAGATGAGCTTGAGGTTCAGTTAGATTGGAAGATATGACTGTGGGGATTACAGAGACATGGCTGCAGGGGCTGTGAACTGAATATCCAGGATTATACGTCCTATAGAAAGGATAGGCGGGTGGGCAGGAGAGGGGGGGCAGCTCTGTTGGTGAGGGATGAAATTCAGTCCCTTGCGAGGGGTAACATAGGGACTGACGAGGTAGAGTCGCTGTGGATAGATTTGAAGAATTGTACAGATGAGAAGACACTAATGGGAGTTATCTGCAGGCCCCCAAACAGTAACAAAGGTAATGCCACTGTGGTTATGGGTGATTTCAATGTGCATGTAGACTGGGAAAATCAGGTTGGTTCAGGACCCCAAGAAAGGGTGTTTGTAGAGTGCCTCCAAGATGGATTCTTAGAGCACCTTGTATTGGAGCCTACCAGTGGATTGTGGATTGTGGATTTAGTGTTGTCTAATGAACCAGATTGAATAAGGGAACTCAAGGTAAAGGAACCGCTAGGAGGTAGTGACCATATTATGATAAGTTTTAATCTGCAATTTGAGAGGGAGAAGGTTAAATCAGAAATGTCAGTGTTGCAGTTGAACAAAGGGGACTATGAAGGCATGAGAGTGGAGTGGCCAAGGTCGACTGGAAAAGGATTCTAGCAGGATCCTGCCAGACGGTGGAACAGGAATTTCTGGGCATAATCCAGGTGATGCAGGATCATTTAATTCCAAAGAGGAAGAAAGATTCTAAGGGGAGTAAGAGGCAACCATGGCAGACAAAGGAAGTTAGGGATGGTATAAAACTAAAAGAAAAGGTGAAAAACATAGCAAAGAATAGCAGGAAGCCAGAGGATTGGGAAACTTTCAAAGGACATCAAAAGGTAACAAAAAGGGCAATACGGGGTGAAAAGATGAAGTAAGAAGGTAAGCTCACCAAGAATATAATGAAGGATAGTAAAAGCTGTTTAGGGATGTTAAGAGAAAAAAGATTAGTAATGACAAATGTGGGTCCCTTGAAGGCAGAAACAGGTGAAATTATTATGGGGAACAAGGAAAGAGCAGAAGAGTTGAACAGGTACTTCAGATCTGTCTTCACTAAGGAGGACACAAACAATCTCCCAGATGTTCTAGAGGACAGAGGATCTAGGTTGACAGAGGAACTGAAAGAAATTTGCATTAGGCGAGAAATAGTATTGGGTAGACTGCTGGGACTGAAGGATGATAAATCCCCAGGGCCTGATGGACTGCATCCCAGGGTACTTATGGAGGTGGCTCGAGAAATCATGGACGCATTGGTGATCATTTTCCAATGTTCAATAGATTCACGACCAGTTCCTGTGGATTGGAGGGTAGCTAATGTTATCCCACTTTTCAAGAAAGGAATGAGATAGAAAAAGGGAAATTATTGGCCAGTTAGCCTGACATCGGTGGTGGGGAAGATGCTGGAGTCAATTATTAAAGAGGTAATAATGGCACATTTGGATAGCAGTAAAAGGATTGGTCCAAGTCAGCATGGATTTATGAAGGGGAAATACTGCTTGACTAATCTTCTGGAATTTTTTGAGGATGTGACAAGTAAAATGGATGAAGGAGAGCCAGTGGATGTAGTGTATCTGTACTTTCAGAAAGCCTTTGATAAGGTCCCACACAGGAGATTAATGGACAAAATTAGAGCACATGGTATTGGGGGTAGGGTATTGACATGGATAGAGAATTGGTTGGCAGACAGGAAATAAAGAGAAGGAATAAATAGGTCCCTGTCAGAATTGCAGGCAGTGGCGAATGGAGTGCCGCAAGGTTCGAAGCTGGGGCCGCAACTATTTACAATATATATTAATGATTTGGATGATGGAATTAAAAGTAACACAAGCAAATTTGTAGATGACACAAAGCTGGGTGGCAGTGTGAACTGCGAAGAGGATGCTATGAGGTTGCAGGGTGACTTGGACAGGTTGAGTGAGTGAGCAGATGCATGGCAGATGCAGTATAATGTAGATAAATGTGAGGTTATCCACTTTGGCGGCAAGAACAAGGAGGCAGATTATTATCTCAATTATATCAGATTAGGAAAAAGGAAAGTGCAACGAGACCTGGATGGCTTTGTACACCAGTCACTGAAAGTAAACATGCAGGTACAGCAGGAAGCGAAGAAAGCTAATGGCACGCTGGCCTTCATAACGAGAGGATTTGAGTATAGGAGTAAAGAGGTCCTTCTGCATTTGTACAGGGTCCTGGTGAGACCACATCTGGAGTATTGTGTGCAGTTTTGGTCCCCTAATTTGAGGAAGGACATCCTTGCTATTGAGGGAGTACAGCGTAGGTTCACGAGGTTAATCCTCGGGATGGCGGGACTGTCACATGAGGAAAGATTGGAAGGACTGGGCTTGTATTCACTGGATTTGGGAAGGATGAGAGGGAATCTTATGGAAATATTGTAACATTATAAAAGGACTGGACAAGCTAGATGCAGGAAAAATGTTCCCAATGTTGGCAGAGTCCAGAACCAGGGGCCACAGACTAAGAATAAAGAGGAGGCCATTTAAAACTGAGATGAGAAAAATCTTTTTCACCCAGAGAGTTGTGAATTTGTGGAATTCTCTGCCACAGAAGGCAGTGGAGGCCAATTCACTGAATGAATTTAAAAGAGAGTTAGATAGAGCTCTTGCGGCTAATGGAATTAAGGGGAAAGGGGAGAAGGCAGGCACGGGTTACTGATTGTGGATGATCGGCCATGATCACATTGAATGGCTCGAAGGGCAGAATGGCTTTCTCCTGCACCTAATTTCTATATTTCCCATTCAGAATCCAGAAATGATTTGAGTTTGAGCAGGCTCGGACTATATTCCTTGGAGTGCAGGCGGATTTTATAGAGGTGTGCAAGATCATAAGAGTAATAGATAGGTAAAAAGCGCAGCCTTTTACCCAGAGTCGGGGATTTTAGAACCAGAGGACGGAAGTTGAAGGTGAGGGGGGGGGGGGGGGGGGGGGGGGGAGAATTGATAGGAACCTGAGGGACAACCTTTTTTTACACAAAGGGTGGTAGGTATAGGGAACTAGCTAACCAAGGAGGTCGTTGCGGCAGGTACTATCTCAACGTTTAAAAACATTTGGACAGGTACACGGTGGGATAGGTTTAGAGGGATATGGTCTAAACGCAGGCAAGTGGGACTAGTGTAGAAGGACAAGTGTTGGTCGGCATACACGTTAGGCCAAAAAGTCTGTTGCCACACTCTCATTGTTTATTTCATCAATCAACCAGTTACAATGCCCACACATTGATGGCAGTATATTTAAGGAGCATAAACTTGGACATTTTACAAATTAATGCAGTCACCAGTTTGAGCAGCAGAATGCGATGGGTAAATTCTTTGTTCTTTTTCCTCCTCCAAAATTTCAAGTTATCTCAAGGAGGGGAATGAGACGTTGCAGGATTCCTTCTATACCTATATGAAGAGCTTGCAATAGCACTGCTGTCAGAGGCTTGGCAAAGGACCATGTGGCTTTTTCCTCAACCAAGATGCATAACCAGTACATTACAAAATAAATAGAGTGATTGTTTAAAAAGCATGACACGTGAAGAAACAATTTGAGATTCTTTAATCAGAGGTTGGTGAATCCGTGGAATTCATTGCCACAGACGGCTGTGGAGGCTATCGATGTATATTTATGGCAGAGATTGACAGATGTTTGATTAGTAAGGTTATCGGGGGGGTAGAGGAATTGGGTTGGGAGGGAAAGATAGATCAGCCATGATTGAATGGCGAAGTAGACGATGGGCCGAATGGCCTAATCTTCTCCTAGAACTTATGAGGTAGTCCAGGGTGATCATGGAAGAAAAATGTAGCAAAACACCATTAAGTCTAGGCAAAAAAAAATAGTAGCATGAAAAATGGAGAACAAAAGGGAGAAGAATACACAAAACTATACTTCTACAGTCTAATTTCATTCAATGTTGAATCATTACCTAGTAAATGGATCTCATCTATGATGAGGATCGCCACTTTCTGCACGTAACTCCTATTCTGCCAACTTCTGCTGATGCCGTCCCATTTCTCCGGGGTTGTGACAATCAGGTCCGCCTCTTGGATCACCTTCATATCTGGAGTCACATCCCCAGTCAATTCCACCACACTGAAGAAATAAATATATTATGTTACAGGTTATAGAGAATAGATTTTATTTTTGAACCATCAGAGATCATTAAATGTGTAGGAAGGAACTGCCGATACCGGTTTAAACCGAAGATAGACATAAAATGCTGGAGTAAATCAGCGGGACAGGCAGCATCTCTGGAGAGAATTAATGGTGACGTTTCGGGTCGAGACCCTCCTTCAGACTCGAGTCAGGGGAAAGGGAAATGAGAGATATAGACGGTGATGCAGAGAGATATAAAACAAAGGAATGAAAGAAATGCAAAAAAGTAACGATGATGGCTATTGTTAGCTGTTTGCTAGGTGTGATCGAGAAGTTGGTGCGACTTGGGTGTGGGAGAGATGGAGAGGGAGGGAATGCAGGGGTTACTTGAAGTTAGAGAAATCAAGATTCATACCCCTGGGTTGGAAGTAGCCCAAGCAAAACATGAGATGCTGGTCCTCCAATTTGCATTTAGCCTCACTCTGACAATGGAGGAGGCCTAGGACAAAAAGTTAGTGTGGGAATTGAAAGGGGGATTAAATTGTTTGGCAACTGGGAGATCACGTAGGTCCAGGTGGACTGACCAAAACGATTGCCCAGTCTACGTTTGTCAACGCCCAGCCCAGACTAAACGTAGACTGGCCAATCATTTGCTGAACACCTTCAACCAGTCTGCCTGGACCTACCTGATCTCCAGTCAGGGGAAATGTCATAGATAGACACAAAATGCTGGAGTAACTCAGTGGGTCAGGCAGCATCTCTGGAGGAAATGGATAGGTGAACGGAAGAATATTCTGTTTCTATGAGATTATGGGCCCAATCTATTTATAATATCTCTTGAATGGACAACATTCACATCCCAATAAACAATCTTAATCTCTGTAGTTCTCTATCACCAGTATATTAGTTCTTAGATTCCAGACCAATTCACAAATTTCCCACGCCTGGTTTCAACATCTACAGAACTATTTTGACGATTACTACAATAGATTTATCTATACCACACACTATTATAGATGGTTAAGAATTAAAAAACAAACAAAATAAAACAATATGTATGTGAACTAAAAGGTAAGCCTCGGACAGAATCCGTCAGAATCAACAAAATGAACTGAAATGAATAGGATGAAAATCAGAGGCATTGATAATAGATGCATGAACACATTAACATTGCACTACATGTGATGCTTACTTTTTACCCAGCTTTTCTGTAATTCTGATTTTCCAATCCTCAACTCGTTCACGTACGAGTGCTTTAAGAGGAGCAATATAAACAGCCTAGAAATTGTAAAAAGTGTTAAAGTTATAAAATCAAGCTTCACAATATAAGTGACACAAACATATTGAATACTAGCAAGTGTATCAATATGGCAATAATATGAAATGGCTCTTTGGTTATTGATGATAACTGGGCACTATAACGTGCATCAGTTGCACATCCTTCCTGACATTTAGCCTGAATCGGATTCAGTCAACTTCGACTGTGTATAAATGGTGCCAAAATCTGGTGACTATTGCATTGAGACTCAGCGGGCTGTTTCTACGCAGGGGGTACTTAATCAGGGATTGTCTTTATGTATGGCAATCGTCGCACTGATCTATATGCAAAAAAATGTATTTCACTATACCATGGTACAATAAAAGAACGACTGAAACATTCCCTCCTCCTCTGTATGCCCATATTTCTAGTTAGCTTTCCCCTCTCCTCCCACCCCGTTAACCAGGCCACCTCTCTACTCTTTGTGTCTAAATGGAGGGTCTCGGCCTAAAACATAGACTATCCATTTCTCTCCAAAAATGGTGCCCGACCTGCTGAGTTCCTCCAGCTGCTCTAATTTTTGGCTACAGATTTCAGCATCTTGAATCTCTTATGGTTTCATAACTTGGAGGGCACAGTGGTGCAACGGTGGAGTTGCTGGCTTACAGCACCAGAGACCCGGGTTTGAACCTGACTACGGGTGCTTGCCTGGTCGGAGCTTGCACGTTCTCCCCATGACCAGCATGGATTTTGTCGGAGATCTTCAGATTCCTTCCACACTCCAAAGACGTACAGGTTTGTAGGCTAATTGTCTTGGTGTAAATGTAAATTTATTCCTAGTGTGTGTAGGATGGTGTTAGTAGGCAGGGATCGCTGGTCGCTGTGGACTCGGTGGGCCGAAGGGCCTGTTTCTGCGCTGTATCTCCAAACTAAACTAAACTGTCACCTCAGTAGTCCAAGATACATTAATGGAGATTAAAAACTATACAAATTTAAATATTTCAACCAAAATGTTTACAAAAATAATGGAAATAAAATAAACAAAAAAAAAACCTTTGATGTTGGGTATTTGTTGAAAATCCGAAATATTGCCAGCTCAGCTGCAACCGTCTTCCCTGAACCCGTTGGAGCTCCAAGTAGTACATTGTTGTCAGTGTGATAAACAGTATGAAAGATCTGAGTCTGGATTGGATTGAAGTGGGTAAACTTGTACAGGGCTTCGTACTCCCGATTTCCCAGAGCATTGATGGGCAAAGGCTGCAGATCAAGCAATTCTGCAAAACAGAAGTAACTCCATGCAAGAAACGTGCCAACAGAGATACAAATGAGTGCACAGAACACAAACTAGAAAGTTTCTGTGCAAAAGACGAGATTTAATTGCGATCATTATATACCTTGATGGTGGGGACTCACAATGCAAATGGAAATCATCAGTAAAATCATTAAATTCCTCATTTTGACCTGCTGCAAAGAAGCTGACTGACTTAGTCATAAAGTCATCGAGTGATACAGTGTGGAAACAGGCCCTTCAGCCCAAGTTTCCCAACAATGTCCCAGCTACATTAGTCCCACCTGCCTGCGCTTGATCCATATCCCTCCAAACCTGTCCTATCCTTGTACTGTCTGTTTCTTGAACGTTGGGCTAGTCCCAGCCTCAACTACCTCCTCTGGCAGCTTGTTCCATACACCCACCACCCTTTGTGTGAAAAAGTTACTCCTCAGATTCCTATTAAATCTTCCTCCTTCACCTTTGAATCAAGGTCCTCTAGTCCTCTCCTCTACACTGGGCAAGACTCTGTGCATCTACCCAATATATTCCTCTCATGATTTTGTACACTTGGATAGTAAGGGTCCGAGACACCTCACCACTTGCCCGTGCAAATTTGCTGTCAGTCATTTTATAATGGCAGCTTGGATGTCATGACAAACTATGTAAAACAAATCCTCCAACATTTCTGCCACCTCCAACGGGATCCCACTACTGGGCACATCTTCAAATCTCCACCCCTTTCTGCGTTCCGTAGAGATAATTCCCTCCAAAACTCCCCAGTCAACTCGTCCCTTCCCACCCAAACCACCGCCACCCCGGGTACTTTCCCCTGCAACCGCAGGAGATGTTACACCTGTCCCTTTACCTCCCCCGTCGACTCCATCCAAGGACCCAAACAGTCTTTCCAGGTGAGGCAGAGGTTCACCTGCACCTCCTCCAACCTCATCTACTGTATTCGTTGTTCCAGGTATCAACGTCTCTACATCGGCAAGACACAGCGCAGGCTCGCCGTTCGTTTCACTGAACACCTCCGCTCAGCCCGTCTTAACCTACCTGATCTCCCCGTGGCTCAGCACTTCAACTCCCCCTCCCATTCCCAATCTGACCTTTCTGGCCTGGGCCTACTCCATTGTCAGACTGACGCCCAGTGCAAATTGGAGGACCTGCACCTCATATTTCGCTTACACCCCATCGGTATGAACATTGACTTCTCCAACTTCAGATAACCCTCCATCCCCTTCCCAGTTCTCCCACTGGTCTTACTGTCTCCAACTACATTCTATCTTTGTCCCGCTCCCTCCCCTGACATCAGTCTGAAGAAGGGTCTCAACCCGAAACATTGCCCATTCCTTCTCTCCAGAGATGCCGCCTCACCCGCTGAGTTCCAGCATTTTGTGTCTACCTTCGACTTAAATCAGCAACTGCAGTCCTTTCTTGCACATGACAAACAGCCCCATTGTTTCTCTCCAAACATGGAATATATCATGGAATATAATCTATGAAGTAGTTGGGATTTCAGTTTAAAAAATGTAACTCCAATAACGCATCTCCCTTAAAACTCCATTGCAATGTCAGAACAGTTAATGTGCTCTAGTTCTGGAGTGGGACTTGAACCATAACCTGCTCGGAGGCAACATCGAATCGAGTTAGACATCGAAAATAGATATTATTTGTGTGGTATCATAATTGAAAAGATCAGGCTGCTTATTCAACCAGTATATTCAGGTTTAGGGTGCTTATTCATCAGTTGCATTGCAAACCAGTTTGATCCAATGTTTACATCTCTGCAATTCCAGTTAGGATCGCCAGGATCTTAAAAGTCTGGCTGTTTCTCCGAAAGCAGATTTTTACACCAGACTACAGTCTCTATAGTTTCTGATGATTGGAGGGTTGCTACGGCCAGTCAAAGGATCTCTGAAGTGCTGGAGTAACTAAATAGGTCAGGCAGCATCTCTGAAGAAAAATAATGGGTGACATTTCAGATCGGGACCCTTCTCTGGTCCTGACCAAAAATGTCACATCCATGTTCTCCAGTGATGCTGTCTGGCCTGCTGAGTTATTCCAGCACTTTGTGAATTTTTTTGAGAAGGATCTCTCTTATTACCCTAATAAAGATCAGGTAACTGCTACAATGGGACAAGTCCACCGGGTGGTGCCAGCAAGCGGCTGCCTCGCTAAAGTCTGTCTGTCCTTTCTTCTGTTTTTGTTATTTTAAGTATGTGTTAAAGAGTATGTTTTAGTGTTCCTTGGTTTGTTTCCGTATCGTATCTCCGTCCGCACTGCGGCCTAACATGGTGGAGCGGCGCGGCCTTTCCTGGAGACCGACCCAGCGCTTCAACCGTGGGAGCGGCGTGGACTTGCCATCGTGGGATCGACTGTGGAGCGCCTCAACCGCGGGCTGGTAGACTTTAACATCGCGGTGCATGCGGTCCCTGGTTAGAGTCCGATTCAGGAGCTCCAAGCTGCGGAGAGTTTCAACCGTCCAGCGAGGGAGTTTCGATCACCCCGACCCGAGAGCTTTGATGACCCCGACTGCGGATAGTTCGACAGCCCCGACCGCAGGAGCATAAAGAGGGAGAAGATTGGACTTTTACCTTCCAACATGGTGAGGAATATGGGGAGCTGCTGTGGTGGATGTTTATGTTAACTTTTATTTTATGTGGCGGTATGTATGTCTTGTTGCTTTTCACTTAGTATGGCTGTATGGTAACTCAAATTTCACTGCGCCTTCATTGGTACATGTGACAATAAACTGACCTTGAAATTCACAACCTTGGTCGCACAGTTTAGCTTGCCATTGAATGAACTACTGAGCCACTTAAAAGAGTGACTGCAATGTCTTAATACTATACAAATAAATGCTTCATAGTTCCATTACCAGTGTGAGGAGGATGCCTTTCTGGCAGAATCAGATTTTGGAAATTAATTATGCACACAGCTTCAGCTCCCAGCCACCGATCAGACACTGCCCGGATGTAGTACTGGGAGGGCAATGGCTCAAAAATAGGAATGGTAAATACCAACAGCTGCGCTTCTTTAGACACGACCTACAATCGACATAAAATAAAACAAAACATTAAAGAAGTTTTCTACCAAAAAGACTTCTTGAAAAAATTGCAACTAGATATTTCATAAGGTTCTCATATAAATTAAAACAAATGCAATTCTAAATTGTTGACATGAATTGTTGACATGCACCGTTTCTTCAAGATTAAAATTATCCTTTTTATTGTAACATCTGGTTTTATCTCACAAAAGATACTGTGAGCTTAACTGCTACATCCATTATTAGATCTTGCCTTCAAATCAGCCTTTGGCATTTTGTTACAAGCAGTGTTCAAGGAACTTTTGTTATTATTTAAAGTCATAGACAGGACCGAGACAGGCTGATATCAATGCTGTGAAAATGAATTCAAATTCACACGATTCATTTGTCAATTCTGCTTGATTCCAGGGTACACAAAAGGCTGGAGAAACTCAGCGGGTGCAGCAGCATCTCAGGTGCGAAGGAGAAAGGCGACATTTCGGGTCGAGACCTAGAGTCTGAAGAAGGGTCTCGACCCGAAACGTTGCCTATCTCCTTCGCTCCTTAGATGCTGCTGCACGCGCTGAGTTTCTCCAGCCTTTTGTGTACCCTCGATTCTCCAGCATCTGCAGTTCCTTCTTTAACTGCTTGATTCCAGGAAAGTTTAAAGGATGAATTAACACTCAATCTGTACTGCTTTACAGAGTAATGACAAAATGTGCATTGTGACAAAACAAGAATCAGACATGCAACTGACCGCACATGCAATGTTGGCATCACATTATGGTCAACAGTTGAAAAGCATATTTTCATACACTGTGTCGTGAAAGTGAAACAGCTCTTGTTTACTGTCGTGCAGTAACGTTGCAGCGGTAGAGCTGCTGCCTTACAGCGCCAGACACCCGGGTTCCCTCCTGACTACGGGTGCTGTCTATACGGAGTCTATACATTCACTCGGTGGGGTTTCTCTCGGTGCTCTGTTTTCTCCAAAGACTTACAGATTTGTAGATTAATCTGGCTTTGGTAAAATTGTAAATTGTCCCCAGTGTGTAGGATAGTGTTAGTGTACAAGGTGATTGCTGGTCGGCGCAGACTCAGTGGAGCGAAGGGCCTGTTGCTGCGCTGTATATCAAAAGTCTACATTAAACAAATCTGGATTGCATGTTCAAGAAATGTAATCCAGCGGTTGAAGTAATACATCACCTCCATTTTACTGCCCCAGCAACCACAAACCACAAAATGAGGAGCTATGGGGAGAATGTCATGACCGTGTTACCAATGTGGTTACGTCTCACCTGTTTCTTTTGCAGAAGAAAGTACTCTGAATGGTATATGTGGTCATTCACGGGATCTTCCACCCAAATCCACCAAGGCTCGCCGACTGATCCATGAGTCTGTGGAGTCAAGAACTATTAATTATTTTCTGCCTTCCAATACTACTGAACATAACTTTGGGAAAATGATGCCAGAGTGATATAATCGCAACAATAACACATCAATGAATGAGGTCAAATCAGCCATAGAATCTATACCACCTCATCCAAAAAGTAATAGGTTAGATGGGCCATCTTGGACAGCAGAATGAGTTGGGCTGAAGGATCTGTTCCAAGCTGCATGACTCTGACCCTTGGGGATGTTCTGTTCAAAGTAAGGACATTGCTGAAGGCCAGTATCTCAGCAGAGAACAAATGAATGTAGATCAAGTCTGGAGGCATAGTGCTTTAAAGCTGAGCCTGAGCCACAATGCAGTGGGGTCTCAAGAGCTGAGTCAGTTTAGTAAGGATGGACAATTATGGAGAAATAGCATACAGTGAGAAACAATTAGACGGGTACATGAATAGGACAAGTTTGGAGGGATTTGGACCAAATGCAGGCAGGTGGGACTAGTGTAGCTGGGACATGTTGGACAGTGTGGGCAAGATTCCACACTGTAGCACTCTATGACTATGAGAGATGAATTATGTATCCTATCCATGTACCTGTCTAACTGCTTCTCACTGTATCCCCTTTCATCATAATTATGTGGGAAATTAAGAAATGGAAATCTCTTTAGTAAAGCTGGGAATGTATGGTTGGCAAATTATAAAGTAGACGACCAAGATGGTTAATTACACTGAGGGCAACATTGGACTAAAGTCTGAAGGTGAAAAAATTGCTTATGGGGACTTCCCCGACTGAGAAGTTGAGATAGGCCACTTTGCGGAAATAATGTTATTGAATAGGAAGCCAGTATTAAAGAGCTGAACCGGAAATGGTGGAAAGTCAGGGCTGAGCAATATCAGTTTGCATTTGAAAACATGGAAGAATGGCAATGTATACGTCATTGAGGGAAGTAACATAAATATGGAAGAAGTGGACAAGGATAGTTTGATGGCGAATATACAAATACCACGTTGGGTCGAAAAACAACACTTGGTGGAAATATGAATGCTTTAGTTGAATAACAAAAAATTATGCTAGTGAACAATGTGATTTTCTGCCTTTAAAAAACAGGGCGAGGTAAGGTGTGCAAGTCAATATACACCTGCATACAGTATCCTGCTTCACTGTTACTATCATCCTGGGAATAAGTATATTTTATCTATTGTTTCCTGTAGTTTCTCATCTAGCTAATATATGCACCTCCTCCTGGTTCAGATGATTACTATAATATCTAGGTGGATTTATTATTTTACCAGAGATCAATTTGTGTTTTATTGTAATCTCTCAGTCTTTCTCTGTATTAAGTGTAATCTCATGTGATTATATTATGTAGAAATCTGTAGCTAATGTTTTCAACAAAATATCACAGTAAAACTTCTAAAAAGCAGAATATACTCATGGGTTTCGTTCAATCAAATTCCTTCGGGATTTGTACAGACAACAAAATATTTTTTAAATTGACCTTGTCATTCTTGGACAGTTGAAGTATGTTCCATCTTCTTGTCCATTGAATGTATCAGCATGTGACTCTGATCTGGTCTTTTATTATCTAAATCTGCATCAATTCAAATCGTTGATCTTGACCATTCCATCAGTTGATTGAAATCAAACTTTAGCCACTTTATCTACTTGTGTTGCCACTTTTAAGGGGCCATGAATTTGGACCCCAAGATCCTGGTTTAAATCGAAGGTAGGCACAAAATGCTGGAGTAACTCAGCGGGACAGGCTGCATCTCTGGAGAGATGGAATGGGTGATGTTACGGGACGAGACCCTTCTTCAGACCCGGAACGTCACCCATTCCTTATCTCCAGAGATGCTACCTGTTCCGCTGAGTTACTCCAGCATTATGTGTCCCTCTGTACATGAATGCTGTAAAGGCATTAATGGTTATATTAATGCAGGAAAAAAAGCCACTTCTCTATGTTGACTGTACTTTACAATCTAGTCTTGTTGGAATGCCTTTGCTCCTTTTCCACACATTCCAGTCTGCAGTTAGTTTCTGGAACAAAGAAAAAAATGCCCTTCCATGATGCACATAAGTTCTTCCATAATAGAAGGAAATGGTAATGATTTATCAAATTCAGATTTAATTAAACCCTTCAACATATTTTTAGCTGAAATATACAATCTCCTCAACTGTGTACGACAAATTATAATACAGCAGATATTTTTTGTACGTCTTTCCATTAACTCGGCACTCCCTCTGCTGATGCTTTACTATCATTGCAAAGTTGCTATTCTAGTTCAAGGTGGAAGCAAGAATGGGAAGAAGCAAATGATTTTGAATACTTATAAAATAAATCCAGTGCCCCTTACACAACTGGTCTCTTTGTACCCCAAAGGCAATCAGTGGAATATCAATGTGATGGAAGCTGACCGATCAAATGGACCAATGTACGAGACAAATGATGGCAAACTAAGAACTTCTAACAATGCTGCCAGTGACATTTTGAAACTGTCCAAGAAATTATTAATATTAACCAGTGTCGCACTGTTAAATATATTATCATCATTTTCTGATTTTTGTTTACACGCAGAAATGATTGATGTTCAGATTGGAAGTTTTGATCAACCACATCCCTTTAAATAATAGTCTAATGATTTGTTTTAGCTGCAGTAATTGAAAAGCTAAGCTCATCATCATGGTTGCATCTGCTTCCTTCAACATACACAGAATATGTAAATATTCACTTTGCTGTCAAGTTCAACGTGTTACGATATATAATCTTAAATAAATAAATTAATGATGATAATACGACTTATCCACCCTGCAATCATTTACATTGGAGGATACCTAGACACAAATGCTAAAATTACAATCTCTCGTGGTCTATTATGAAGCATCATTGTCGTTATCTTTTTATGACAATTCTCTCGGATATGTGAATAAATATAAATAAGGAGCTTCTTTGTAAAAGAGGACGTGTTTTTGCATTGAATCATAAACAGCTGAAGAACCATATCTATCTGAAAGCACTCTAGCTTTCAGCCCAATTCTTCAGTAACATTACTGGAATATGCTTCTTCAGTCTGAAGAAGGGTCTCGACTCAAAACGTCACCCATTCCTTCTCTCCAGAGATGCTGCCTGTCCCGCTGAGTTACACCGGCATTTTGTGTCTATCTATGCTTCTTCATAGGAAGTTTAGAAGATTTCCGGGGATTTGCATTATGATCATTGATGTGAGCTCTCTGCATGTGTTCTTCTTTTCAGGCATTAAATGCTGGTATTAGTAACAGTTCTGGTTCCCCTGCCTTTAAAACACATTATCTTTCCACAAGATCAAATGGACTTCCTCAACATCACTCTGCAGATTGATTCAACGTCCTGGTTGATGGGTAATACTGTAATTTTTTGGCACAGTATAAATCTAAAACCCATAATTTCATCTCTAGATTTTTCATCTACAGAAGGCTGTGGATTCTCAGTCACAGTTTATTCAAGGTTGAGAACAGTAGATTTTGGAGCACTAAAATAATCCAAGCAACAACAGTTCTGATAAGGGGTCTTTTGCCTTAAATATGTTTTTTTTTTGCAGATGGTGCCCATGTTCTAGGATTACAAAATTAGAATTATTTCCATGCCCTGAAATGGGGGGACTATGTATAAACACAGTTGTAATTTCTACATGGTGAAACCAAAATGTATAAAAATGGCCTTTATTAAAATCTGACAATGTGCATTTTAACCACATGTGATTTTTTTTCCTATTATAAATCTCAAATTGTAGCATACAGAGGCAAATAAATAAATGATGGGTCTTTGTCCCAAACATTATGGAGTAAACATTAAACTAAACATTATTTGTAAGGATTTACCTCAACGCTGTTTTGTGAGCCAGACTGAAGTAAAGGTGAATAATGAGAGTACCCCCTGATGACATGGAACCTCACAAATAGCAATCATATACTATTAGCATTAGAATGGTATTACCTCCACACCTCTGACTTAAATCGCGTTTTGGAAAATCATCCATCTAAAACAACTCTCAATTTACAATCAAAACTCTGCAGTCATAAAATACGGAAGGAGCAAACACTTGATACTTCACAGCTCATTTCTGTGTGTGCATATCCACCGCAGAACAGTTTTACTCGGGAAAATAAGTCACTGCACCTTTAAAATGAATTTATTATCTGAAGTGCATTTATAAATCTTGATGTACATACCTATTTTAAACAAGTATTTCAGGGCACTATCCTATCAGTTTTCCCCATTAAACAAATAGCATGGATCACATTGCATTTACTGATAGTGTTAGCTTGGACTTATTCATATCGTACTAATACTCATTTCTCAGAAAGATTGCAGCAAATATTTGCAGTAGTCATGGAAAATTCCATAATGCTGTTACAGTACTTTCACATTGCAATGCTTTGAGTGAACATACAATATATTTTTGTTCACAATGGTCTTACTTTTACAACATTAAAAATAATTTGGAGAATACGGGCGACCTTTCACAGCTTTGAAAAACTTTGCAATTAAGGGATAACGAAAATCAACCTCTTTAAGAAAGGATCATTGCTCTCAGTTTTTACAAATCATCATCACAAAAGCGCACCTCTAAATCACAAGGTATATTACAGTTAATAATTAGGGTTGCCTGAATTCAATGTACAGAAGTTTAGATATGGAATTATTTTTAAAAACGCACATTTTAATAAAGTTTTCAAACTTAACTTTCCTTGGTTTTAATGCATAACCTATCAAAAGAATACACACATTTGTTTTTAAACATTGGTATTCTTATTTCATGGGAGAAAGGTAAGAATCCAATCGAATGAACTAACTTCTCTATTTTCAAATAGCCCTTGCTTTCCCTCTCTCTCTATCCCCTCCACCTTCCCAGTTCTCCCACCAATCTTACTGTCTCTGACTACATTCCATCTCTGTCCTGCCCACACCCCTGACATCAATCTGAAGAAGGGTCTTGACCTGAAACGTCACCCATTCCTTCTCTCCAGAGATGTTGCCTGTCCTGCTGAGTTACTCCAACATTTGGTGTCGACCTAAGAATCCAATCTAATTGCTATTACTTAAATATCCACATATTTTCTATGCATTCCAAAGATGACAATTGCACTGGTTTATAGAATTGAGTGAAATGTTCTTCAATTCCCAAACCAAAATCTTTTGACAGAGGATGGTGAATCTGTGGAATTCTTTGCCACAGAAGGTTGTGGAGGCGAAGTCAATGGATATGCCTGGAAGGTCATGTTTGACAAACCTTCTTGAATTTTTTGAAGAGGTTACTAGGGAAATTGATTAGGGTAAAGCAATGAATGTTGTCTATATGGATTTCAGTAAGGCCTTTGACAAGGTTCCCCATGGAAGGTTGGTTAAGAAGGTTCAATCTTTGGATGTTAATGGCGGAGTAGCAAGATGGATTCAACAGTGGCTAAATGGGAGATGTCAGAGAGTAATGGTGGATGGCTGTTGTTAAAGAAGGAACTGCAGATGCTGGAGAATCGAGGGTTACACAAAAAGCTGGAGAAACTCAGCGGGTGCAGCAGCATCTAAGGGGCGAAGGAGATAGGCGACGTTTCGGGTCGAGACCCTTCTTCAGACTGAAGAAGGGTCTCGACCCGAAACGTCGCCTATCTCCTTCGCCCCTTAGATGCTGCTGCACCCGCTGAGTTTCTCCAGCTTTTTGTGTAACCCAATGGTGGATGGCTGTTTGTCAGGTTGGAAGCCGGTGACCAGTGGGGTGCCTCAGGTATCTGTGTTGGGTCCACTGTTGTTTGTCATGTACATCAATGATCCAGATGATGGGGTGGAAAATTGGATAAGTAAGTATGCAGATGATACTAAGATAGGTGCTGTTGTGGATAATGAAGTAGATTTTCAAAGTCTACAGAGAGATTTGGGCCATTTGGAAAAGTGGGCTGAAAGATAGCAGATGGAGTTTAATGCTGATAAGTGTGAAGTGCTACATCTTGGCAGGACAAATCAAAATAGGACGTACATGGTAAATGGCAGGGAATTGAGGAATACTGTGGAACAGAGGGATCTAGGAATAACTGTACATAGTTCCCTGAAGGTGGAATCGCATGTAGATAGGGTGGTAAAGAAAGCTGTTGGTGTGCTGGCCTTTATAAATCAGAGCATTGAATATAGTAGGGAAGTAATGTTAAAATTGTACAAGGCATTGGTGAGACCAATTCTGGAGTATGGTGTACAATTTTGGTCGCCTAATTATAGGAAGGATGTCAACAAAATAGAGAGAGTACAGAGGAGATTTACTAGAATGTTGCCTGGGTTCCAGCAACTAAGTTACAGAGAAAGGTTGAACAAGTTAGGTCTTTATTCTTTGGAGCGCAGAAGGTTAAGGGGGGACTTGATTGAGGTCTTTAAAATGATGAAAGGGATAGACAGAGTTGATGTGGATAAGCTTTTCCCATTGAGGGTAGGGAAGATTCAAACAAGAGGGCATGACATGAGAATTAAGGGACAGAAGTTTAGGGGTAACATGAGGGGGAACTTCTTTACTCAGAGAGTGGTGACTGTGTGGAATGAGCTTCCAGCAGAAGTGGTGGAGGCAGGATCGATTTTAATATTTAAAAGAAAATTGGTAGGTATATGGACGGGAAGGGAATGGAGGGGTATGGTCTGAGTGCAGGAAGATGGGATTAGGGGAAAATAAATGTTCGGCACGGACTGGAAGGGCCGAGAGCGCCCGTTTCCGTGCTGTAATTGTTATATGGTTATATATTTTTAAGGCAGAGACAGATAGATTCTTGATTAGTACGGGTGTCAAGAGCTATGGGGAGAATGCACGAGAATGGGATTAAGATGGAGAGATAGCTCAGCCACGATTGAAAGGCGGAGTAGACTTGATGGGCCGAATGGCCTAATTCTGCTCCTATCACTTATGAACATATCGCAGAAAGCGAATTTGAAATGTACAAATCTTTTCAGTGACATTAAAGCATATATATATATATATATATATATATATATATATATATATATATATATATATACGCACACACACACATATACATTTTAATTCCAGCTCAAACGAATACGCCCGAAAAATATGTATTACTTTTACCAGACTTCTCCTGAACATGCTGTGTTTCTTTTCCTATTTTCCAAAGCTGCCTTACCACACACTAACATGTCTTTCTGAACTCATTACAGCTGAAGAAAATTGCTGTTCAGAATTGAGAAGACACATCGAGCAGGAAGCTGGGTGAATGGCAGAAGCAGCTGGAGGACCTTGGGTGGGAGGCGCGGTAAGGGAACATTGCTCATGGAGCCATTGATTGAAACGTAACAGGGAATTTTCCCATCTATGTTCTGAAGTGAGGGAGATCTTGCAGTCGGAAACAAAATATCCATTCAATTTGTTTATTAACACAGGAATGATTGAGAGGTAGCACATTTTTGTGGCTACTTTTTTATTTATTTTATCTATTTTGTGATTTGTCGTAATTGTATAATTCATCCTTTGCATTTCACTTCTCATTATTTAGAAAGGGGTAGCCTACTTCCTCAAATTTCTCACAATGCTAAAATCATCTTTGTATGGCCTGAAATCAAATAGAAAGGATTAATTGTAGGAGAGGAATAATGCATTTGATGATACCCAGCTCCACGGTTAACTTTAGCTCGTATACATCACAATTGTGCCAAACTCAATTGTGATAAGCTAATTTTACTTTTCCTTTTGCTATTCAATATTCAGTATGATGTTTGCATATTTCCTATCCTTGCTTTCAACATGTGGCTTATTTCACAATTTGCTTGCACAAATTTAATATGCAATGTTGCAGACTAGTTTAACACTGATCTAAGCTTGAACCAACTCTAGTCCACATTCACCAGCTTTCACCTCAAATATTGGGGTCCTGTATTGCGACTTTCTCCTCTCTGCTTTGACCATTATCAGATTTAACAGCTTCATAAAGCTTGACTTGCCTGCCCAAATGACGATGATTTGTTTCTCAATTAGGGTGAACAAATGAACAAAAATGTTCCAAAATTGATGCTTCTATTTTATGTTACAGACTTAAACCCCTGTCCCACGGTATGAGTTCATTCCAAGAGTTCTCCCGAGTTTGCCCCGATTCGAACTCAGAGATTTACGGTAACGGCCACTCGTAGGTACTCGGGGCTCTCGTGGACATTTTTCATCATGTTGAAAAATCTTCCCGAGTCTTCCCGAGTACCTGCCGTTATCGCTAACAGACGTCCCCGAGCTCCGACGTACCCGCTACGTTCATTCTCCGTGCTTACCACGAGTTTGATTTTTTTTTTAACTCGGGAGAGTTCTTGGAATGAACTCGCACCATGGGACAGGGCTATCAAGGGTAACTTTTGTTGAGAGGTAAATTAAAAAAAAATTACATTATTTCAATTTTTTTGCAACTCCTCTTCATCTTAGAATATAAGACAGTACAACACAGGAACACGCCCTTCTGCTTACGATGTCCATGCTGAACATAATGCAAAGATAAACTAATCTCCTCTGCCTGCACAAAATCCATATCTCACCATTCTCTGCGTATATATTTGCCTAGCTAAAAGCCTCTTAAATGCCATCTTTATTTTGAATTAACCATTAGTAACATCCATAACGTAATTGAGGATGGTCAGCCATGATCACATTGAATGGCGGTGCTGGCTTGAAGCGTCGAATGGCCTACTCCTGCATCTATTGTCTGTTGTATATCGTCAATTGTAGCTATTAAAAAAACGGCTGAAGAAATCAAATTATCATTTTGGACAATGTTCTTTTTACCTGGTCATGCCACTTGAAGTCTGGATTAATGGTCAGGCGAACTCGAAGAACAGTTCGGGTAATGGGCTGGATGTTTGCTTCCATAGCAATAGAAGGGATTTCATGAACACATTGCTTCACCTTTAATCCAATGTTAACATGATGCAGCATGTGGCCTGAATAATAAAACACAATTTGATTAAACAAATACATTTTAAGAAGCAGTGGACAGGCTTTTACTAGCAAATAACCAAACGGAACAGGCTTTCCTTGAGGTTTATCAGTGTTAATTAAGTTTTCCTATGACTTGGGTTCCTGCATTACTGAAGAAAGTCCTCTTCAAATGCTACCTCATTGCTGCCATTTTTAAAAACAAAATCTGTACGACCTCTCATTACAGCAAAATATTTTGTTTTGTTCCAAGAAACCCTTGTTCTGAAATTTTCAAATGAGTTCTTGTACCATAAAATATTTGCTTAGCTGGAGCGTTATAGACAAATAAATCTAGCCTCAATGTACTCCCATTAAAAAATAAACAAACTACTGCTTGTAAAATCTCTGCAAATAGACTCATGACACTACAAAAATAAACCGAGGCATTAGGTTAAAAGCATCTGGTATCTTCTAAAGCCTCACTGCTTTGTGGCTTTTATGTATTTCTCAAAAGGTACAAACATATGCTCATATAAGCTCCAGGCTGCAAAACAGCTTCAGGTCCATCTCCATTTTAAGTCTGCATCAGTTTTCTGCTCCAAAAACATTTTTTTGTGCATTTAATACTTTAATATTAGTAAACTATAAGAAAAAACTATTATTCTCATTTCCATAATCTTACTCTTTATGTAATTTTTCAACATTTTATTCACAATTTCTTCTACATTTAAAAATAACAATGAATCTTCACGTGCTTTTTTTCATTCTAAGGCTGCCATCACATGTTTTGCATTAGGAGCACCTGTTAAAAGTATTTTTTTTTAAACTGGCTGTGAAGGATCTTTACATGTTAAGGTCGGTAGGAACATGTCGTACTTGTGCTGGGTCAAGTCACGATTCACAAATGGCCAGAACAGAAAGGGTTTGGCCAAATGAGCACCTTCAGCCAAACACACACAACTTGACCAGAGACTGGGATCATGAAAATCTGACAGGCTGACAATTGCCTGGCTCGACAAGGACAAGTCTACTTCTTGCCAAGGGACGTGAGCTTATGACAATGTTAATGTCATAATATTTTTGAGTTTTTAATTTACAGTCAACCGCTGAAAGTCAGAAATACTGTCGGAATTAAAAATTAAATGTTAGAATTATAGAATTACTGAAGAGTGAAAAGGGAGTTTGAAATGATAAATATATAATTTTTCCAGTGCAAAAGAGGGCAGCACAGTGGCGCAGCGGTAGTGCTGTTGTCTTACAGTGCGAGAGACCCGGGTTCGATCCCGATTACAGGTGCTGTCTGTACGTTCTCCCTGTGACTGCGTGGGTTTACTCCGGGTGCTCCGGCTTCCTCCCACATTTGGAAGATGTACAGTGTTGTTGGTTAATTGGCTTTGGTAAAGTGGTAAATTGTCCCTAGTGTGCAGGTTAGTGTATGGAGTGATCACGGTTGGCGTGGGCCGAAGAGCCTGTTTCCGCGCTGTGTCTCTAAAGTTCAAAGTTCAGCCTGTGACGCCTGTTCGTTTCTTCTTTACCATGCAACATTGTTTAATTTGAGCGTCTGAAACGACTGGAGATGCCGCAAGTTGGAGCAACAAGCTGTTGGAGGAAGCCGGAAGGTCAAGCAGCATCTGTGCAGGGAATTGCACACAATGGTTCTCGTTGGGTCCCTTCACCTGGACTGCATTTTCATAAAAGGTCAAGAGAGGGCAAAAGTCCAGAAGGAGGTGTCGTGGAGTTAGGTGAAAGGGTCATCAGTGGGGAATCAAATTCCTTGCCAAAGATATAGACATGGGGAAGAGGCGATGGAAGAAAATCTCTGTATTGCGGCAGGCCTGGAACTCACTGATGTGAGTGAACGGGGCTACAAAGATGAGGCCTCTGGTGAGCTTCGGACGTCAGAGTGGATGGTGCACGGAAGACAGCACGTGTTGGGGTTGAGGTTAGGCACGGGACCAGGAGAGAAGTGGGTGAGGGGAGGCTGATGTGGTGCGGTAGGAGGCTCTTATCTCTATTGGTCCAATCAGTATCAATATGGGTGTCAACATAACTAGACATAGATCAAAATATTAAATGTCTTGCCTTAGAAAATAATGCATCTGCAGCCACTATTATGTAAATGTTGTGCAATATAGTCAGAGAACTGCACAGTATGGGCAGCACAGCCTAAAGCCCCTGTCCCACTTTCCCGAGTTACTCACGAATTCTCCCGAGTTTTCCCCTTGATTCAAACTCGGAGATGCCAGCCGTAGGCACTCGGGGCCATTTTATTTTACTCGTGGACATTTTTCAACATGCTGAAAAAACGTCCCAACTTGCCTGATGCCCTGAGTACCAACGGCTGGCATTTCGAGCCGTTACGAAATATCTACGGACTCCTACAGCCTCCCACGGACTCGCTACGGACTCCTACGGACTCGCTACGGACATTCTCCGAGTTTGAATCAAGGGGAAAACTCAGGACAATTCGTGAGTAACTCGGGAAAGTGGGACAGGGGCTTAACTTGTCCATGTCAACCAAATTGCCTAAGCAAACTAGTCCCACTTGTCTACAAGTGAGATAGCTTTTAAATCTATTCGCCCTACATCATTTTATATTCCTCTATAAGGTCACCATCAGCCTCCTGGAAGCAAACGAAAAAGGTCCAAGCCTATCTGACCCTTCCTTTTGACTCAAACCTTCCAGACCCGGTAACATCCTTCTAATTCTTTTTTGCACCCTTTCCAGTTTAATGACATGCTTTTTATAGCTGGGCAACCAGGGTACACAGTATTCCTAATGTGGCCTCATCAATATCTTTCACACCTAAAATAATGAACTGTGCAGTTCTACTCTACTCCCGTATTCAATACATCGACCCAATAAATACAAATGTGACAAACACCTTATTCACCACCCTAGTCCCGTGTACCACCACTTTCATGGTATAATGTAATGTACCATTGAAAGTACATTACTTTCTCTATTCCACAACGCTCAGGAGGGCCCTACCATTCCATGTGCAAGTCCTGCCCTGACTTGTCGTACCAAAATACAACGCCTTGCATACGTCTGATTTAAACTGCTTCTCCCATTCCTCTTCCCATTGCCACAGTTGGTCAAGACTGCAATCTAATCTCAGATTACCTTCTTCACTGTCCATTATACCACCAATTTTAGTGCTAGCTGCAAATTTATGAAACACGCCACCTACATTCTCATCCAAATTGTTAATATAAATAGCAAACAACTTACTGATCCCCGTGGTACACTTGTTACAGACTTCCAGTCTGAAAAGTAACCCTCTATCACTACCCTCTGTCTCCTATCTTCAAGATAATACATTTACTTTTTATCTGGATATGAGAATATTATGAGAGCAGTAGACTTTCAAAGTAGCCATTGCTGGGTCAATTCTACAAATTAATTTACTCATTTAGAATTCCCATCTTACTTGCCATCAACTACTACAATGTGGTCTTTCTTCATTATATAAATACGTTGCATTCAACCTCTTAAAATAATTTAGCCAAAGGATGTCACCAAAGTTAACAAGTTAATCCTCTCAATATATAACAGTGGTGCCATAGGACGAGAGGATTGCAAATATTGCATGCTTTAAAGAGAGATGAGAGGAATAAACCTAGCAACTACAAGCCAATCATTCTAATGTCAGTGTGAGGAATAAATAGATATTAATTTTCACCTGAAGAGGGAATAGGTTAATAAGGAGCAGCTGGCAATTATTTGTTAAAGAGAAATAGAGTATGACTGAGTCATTTTGTGAAGTGGCAAGAAAAGTTGACAGAGGTAATGCAACAGTCATTGTATGCTGGATTGACAAAAAAACAGCAGATAAGGATCTGTTAAAATACCTATGGAGCAAGAAATACTAAACATGAAAAATACAATGGTAATTTGAGTATTTAAACTACTGAAGAATAGGAGAGAGGAGAGTGATAAATAGTTATGGCCCTGCATGCAATGGGACACAACAAAGGATTGACATTGTATTTGTTTTGTTACAAATTAATAATATATGCAGATTACAATGTTAAATTATAATCAGTGGAATTCATTGCCATAGAGTGGTGTATTTTTAAAGCGGAGACTGATCTATTTTTCCCTTTCAACCCAATTCACCTGCCTTCTCCCCATTACTTTTGACGTCAAACGTTACGGGAAGGCAGGAGGATGGGGTTGAGAGGGGAAAAATAGATTGGCCATGATTGAATGGAGAGTAGACTTGATGGGTTTAATGTCTTGGTACTCTCAGAACATTTAAGAAGCATTTAGATGAATACTTGAAAAGACATGGATAATGGACAATAGGATTATAATCGTGATACTTGGCGGCTTGTATAGACATGGGTCAATGGACCCATTTCAGTGCTACATGATTCTAATTGTTCCCATTTTGTGTAGTGACTCCACATTTTCCCCTTATAGGGTAATCTAATCAGCCTCATTCCCCTTCTTTTTGCACAGCGCTGGAGCTGTCATGGGTTAGCACCTCATTGCAGCAGTGGCGTAGATTGGAAACAGTCTCGCTGCACCCCTAAAAAGCTACAACAAATAAAAGAGCCTGCGAGAGCTGGGGCGGAAGATGACTCACAGGTGGATTACCCGGCTACAGACCACAGGACGGAAGATGCGACAAGTAGGATTAGCGCATCAATGGAGGACAGTGGCTCAGTGGTAGAGGGAAAGAAGCACCAGGTCTGTTTTTGTGGTTGACAGAAAGTAACAACAGCAAAGGGGATCAGAATACACCAGGGAAGGAAGATGTGCTTGTTAGAGTGCAGGGAAATCGCATTGGGCAATACTTCTTGAGAAGTCAGTCAAGTCAGTCGAGTGAAGTGCAGCGACGGGTAGCAAACCACAGTTCGCAGGATATTATTACCCCTGTTACTGATGATGAGGGAACAAGCACTGTAGGTGGTGGTGAAGTTAATCTGCCAGTCAGGGAGAAGAACGGTGGGCTGAAACCTAGAGTTAAATGGCCTAGGGAAAGTGAAAGAAAGGAATGAGAAACTTAATATAGATTTGGTAAAGATGTTGGAGAGTCTGAAAGGAACAGTGGAAGACAAGTTAGATAAGATGGAAGAGTTTGTTTATCAATATGGTGCGGACAGGTTTGGAGTTATTGAGAAAAAGGTGCAGGCTCGACAGGTGGTTAGATCTAGACAAGAGAGGGAAATCAAGAGATTAGTGAAGGAGAGGAGACAGTTGAGAAAGCAGTGGAGAAAGGCTACAGTTGATAAGAGAGAGGGAATTAATGTTTTGCAAGAAGAACGTAAGAAAAATGTAAGCAATTTTAAGGAGGGCAGAACAAAGAAGGAGCGAGTCAGGTCAGCATTTTATTGGGATTCATTTAAATTTGTTAAAATAATGTTTGGTCAGGAAAAAAGTGGAAAGCTGAAAGCTTCAAAGGAAGAGTTAGAGGAATATTTTAAAAGGGCATACTCAGAGCCAGAAAAGGGGGAATGATTTCCCTCCAGATATACCGCCCTTAGGATAGATAGAGCATGTTAGATGTTTTGACACCAAAGTGGAAGCCGTAATAAGGCAGGTAAAGTCTTCTTCGGCCCCAGGGTCGAATGGAGTTTCTTACTGGGTATATAAAAGTGCACCTGGTGTGCTTAGATTCTTGTTGAGGCTCTTGCATATAATTTGGGAGAAGCAGGTCATACCAAGGGTTAGGCGTAGAGCAGGGGGAATTTTCATTCCCAAGGATAAAGTCTTCAGAGTTGATGTGTAGGAAAGAACTGCAGATGCTGGTTTAAATCAAAGGTCGACACAAAATGCTGGAGTAACTCAGCAGAACAGGCACCATTCCTTCTCTACAGAGATGCTGCCTGTCCCGTCTTCAGAGTTAAGGCAGTTTAGGCCTATATGTCTCCTAAATGTAGAAGGCAAGATTTTTTTTAGTATAGTGGCACAGAGGCTGGCAAGTTATTTAGAAAGGAACAGGTTAATCGATACCACCGTGCAGAAAGCCATTATCCCAGGTTTCGCAGGTTGCTTAGAACGCATTAGTGTAATATGGCACCAGACTCAGACAGCCAAGCTCGAGAGAAGAGATTTGCATGTAGAGTGCTTTTGGACCTGGCAAATGCGTTTGGAACTGTGCCACATAGTCTTATTTGGAGTGCTTTTGATTTCTTTAGAGTTCCAGGATCAATAGTAAATTTAGTGAAAGCATATTTCCAAGATGTCCGAATGTGTTTTAGTACAGCAGGCTTTACGACAGCATGGCAGAGACCAGATATGGGCATTATAGCAGGGTGTACTATTTCCCTGTTAGTGTTTACAATGGCGATGGAGCTAGTGATTAGAGGTCACGGTGGTTCGTTGGCAGGGCTTGACGGTCTGCACCTCCCTCCAATCAGGGCCTATATCGATGATATGACCTTGGTGATCACAACAGTAGTTTGTACAAGAAGATTGTTAGAGAAGGTAAATGACAATCTTAAATGGGCTAGATTGAAGATTAAGCCTAGTAAATCATGGAGTATTTATTTGGCAAGAGGAAAGGTAGTGGAGAAAAGGTCTTGTGTAGATGAGGAAATCCCGTCTATAATTGAGAAACAAGTTAAAAGTTTGGGAAGGTGGTATAACAGGAAGTTGGATGACTCTGAACAGGTTCAGCAACATAGAAAGGATGTTACTGATTGGTTAGAAAAGATAGAGAATCCAGGGCTTCCAGGCAAGTTGAAGTTGTGGTGTTTGCAGTTTAGGCTATTCCCTACGTTGATGTGGCCATTGACGGTATATGAGATGCCAACTTCTAAGGTAGAAAGGTTAGAAAAATTGGTTAGTTCATACATTAGGAAATGGTTAGGAGTTGCACGGTGTCTTAGCAATGTGGCTTTATATGAGAAAGGTATTCTCCATTTATCATTGTCTAGCCAAACAGAGGAGTTTAAGTGTGCTAAGGTGAGGTTAGAGTTGCAATTATCAGAGAGTAGGGATACCTTAGTTCGTAATCTGGTGCCAAGTGTAACTAGAGGGAGGAAGTGGAACTCAAAGCAGGCAGAAGAAGAAGCACATTGTTGGTAGGGTGCAGCAAGGGAAAGGAGGCTTCGGGCTCAGCACAGAGAAACCAGTGTGGAGTAAGGCAGGTTCCACAGAGAGGAGGAAATGGGTTGTAGAGCAGGTACATCGTCAGGAGGAAGCAGTCAGATATGTAAGGGCAGTAGCTCAGATTAAGCAAGGACAGTGGATGAACTGGAAAAGTGGCGAAAAGAGGAGGGATGTTTACCTGGAGGGACTTGTGGTGCATGGAGGCGGGTCACGTAAGCTTCCTTATAAGGGCTATTTATGATGTGCTGCCATCACCGCAGAACCTCAAACAATAGGTAGGTGGGGATCTGGCGTGTCCCTTGTGTTCGGAGGTGGCAACGTTGATGCATATTTTATCAGGATGTAGGACTAGTTTTTCTCAGGGTCGGTATACTTGGCGACATAACCAGGTATTGAAGTGTATAGCTGCAGCAATTGAGAGGAGGAGAGTACAGGTGAATTCAGTAGGCATCAGGACTGGGAGTGAAGCGATTCATTTTGTCCGTGAGGGAGGAAAAGGTAGAGGAGGGACGTTTGCAGATAGGTGTGAGTCAGGCCAGTTACGGGGAGCCAATGATTGGGAGATGCGGGTAGATTAAGGAGGAAAGCTTGTTGTTCCGCAGGAAATAATTGCTTGAGGCCTGAGATAGTGTTATGGTCGGTTAGTGTATTTTATAGAACTGACGGTGCCTTGGGAGAACTTAGTGTATGAGGCTTATGAAAGGAGAAGACTTAGATATGTAGATTTGGCAGCAGAAGTTGAGCGGCGAGGATGGAGAGCAGGAGGACTCCGGTAGAGGTGGGTTGCAGAGGTAAAGGAAACGCATGACATGCAGTATGTGTGTTTCTTTGTAATTGTAGTCTGTGCAAGTGTATCTCGGTCTTATGCATGGGTGATATATGCGATGTTACAAGCTTAATGATGGGCTAAAGTTAGTGGAAGATAGGATACCGGTGTTTAGCATTTGTTAGGGCGAGTCCAGAACCAGGGGCCACAGTCGTAGAATAAAGGGGAAGCCATTTAAGACTGAGGTGAGAAAAAACTTTTTCACCCAGAGAGTTGTGAATTTGTGGAATTCCCTGCCACAGAGGGCAGTGGAGGCCAAGTCACAGGATGGATTTAAGAGAGAGTGAGATGGAGCTCTCGGGGCTAGTGGAATCAAGAGAGGGCAGACACGGGTTATTGATTGGGGACGATCAGCCATGATCACAATGAATGGCGGTGCTGGCTCGAAGGGCCGAATGGCCTCCTCCTGCACCTATTTTCTATGTTTCTATGTTAGAGTGAGCTAATTGGCTGCAGCTTCCTTTATTTAGTAGACACTGGTGGTGAGAGCAGGTATTGAGGGGAGTTCTTCTGGGACGCCAAACCAACTGTTGAACCATTCCGATGTGTCATGGGCTGAACTCAACGAAACACCAATGAAGGGAGGTGCCCACTTAATGACCCCAATGATATACTTGCATCTACAGGTTTAGTTATTTTTAAAGAGCTAATTAATATGTAGGTAGCTGGGGGTTTTTTTTGCATATGAAGTCATTTATTAGAAGTTGGGTGTATTTAGTTAGATAAAATTTTGGTTTTGGGCTTGGTTTTCTTAGTTGAGCGCTGATCCTGGAGTTATAACACAAGTACTTTGTGTTTTAATTGTAATTTCCTTTGCATCTATCCCATGCACATTTGAAAGCCACCATTGACTGTGCTTCTACCTCAGTTCAAGATTACAGATCATAATCATTCACGGTGGGAAATAAATTGTTGCTCACACCCCCCTTGAATCTTTTGTCGTTCACATTAAAGCTGTAAACCCGGGCACTTTAATTGTTTGCTTCTCTCTCCCTTTACCATCTGTAAGCTCCTTTCAATGGTAAAGCTCCATTCAGATTCCTTTATCCCACTGAGGACAAACCCAGCTTCTTCAATTTAACCTTGTGGCTGAGCTCTCTCATCCCATTCTGGTTACTCTTCTACACCATCTGCAAGACCTTCATACACATCCCAGAGTTTGAGAGTTTGCTGAACAGAATTGGAGGTAATACCTCAGGTTTAGCTTCAGTAAGGGCCTGTCCCACTTGCATGCGATTGCATGCGTTTGGCGCGACCAAATGTGGTTGCTTGAGGCGTACGGGCACCGTATGGCCGCACGGGGTTGTGCGGATCTGGTCCTGACATCGCGCGGGGCTCCGAAAATCTGACATTGTCCGAAATCTTCGCGCGCCAACGGCCTGTCGGCACGCAGGTGCATTGCGGTCGTACGCAGCGTCTTGATGGCGTACGCCTAGCGCTTGGCGTTACGTGATGACGTCACCGCCTGACGCCGCAATCGCATGCAAGTGGGACAGGCCCTGTAGTGCAAAGATTTTCTTAATGCTTTGATTTTTGAAGCCCAAGATCCCAATCCGTCCTGACGCCGGAGTTTCAATTATCCCGACGTGAGGGCTTCGGACCGTCAGCTGCGGCGACTACGGAGGGTTCAAAGGCCCCGACCACGGGTGAACAAGGAGGATGATGATTGAACTTTATTGCATTCCATCACAGTGAGGAATGTGGATTCCGCTGTGGTGGATGTTTACGTTACATTTTATTTTATGTGACTGTGTGTATTGTTCCTTTTCACTTAGTATGGCAACTCATCACCCTACCTTAACTGGTACATGTGAGAATAAATTTGAACTTGAACTTGAATGTGAACTTGCTTTGTGACCTTTGTAAGATTTATGCTCATAACGGTCTCTTCCTGGGTGCTTGATGTTCTGTGGAACGGACATTGGCATATGCTGCCATAATCTTCATCTCTCACAAAACCTCTGTGAGAATTTTTTCTGTCCATTGTGCCAATCAATCTATGCCCTTTTGCAGTCTATTACTGACTTCACCACTATTTTCCATCTATTTATGTTTGGTGTCATCTGTAAAGAAAGTGCAGGAAGGAGTACAGGAATGAGATCAAGAACTTTGTCCATGAGTCGTGACACCAACCTTTCTTTCAATGTCAGCAGGACAAAGGAGATTGTGATTGACCTCAGATAGCGAAGGGGTACACATACCCCAGGTTGCATTGATGGCGCCGAAGTAGAGATGGTTGAAAACTTCAAATTCCTAGGAGTCAATATCACCAACAACTTTTCCTGGACCACCCACATCGAAACAACGACCAAAAAAGCACACCAACGCTTCTACTTCCTTAGAAGGTCTAAGAAGTTCAGCATGTCCCCTACAACTCTCACCAACTTCTACAGATGCACCATAAAAAGCATTTTATCAGGATGCATCACAGCTTGGTTTGGGAACTGCTCCATCTAAGATCGCAAAAAATTGCAGCAAATTGTGGACACAGCCCAGACCATCACACAAACCAACCTCCCTTCCATTAACTCCACTTATACCTCACGCTGCCTTGGCAAGGCCAGCAGCATAATCAAGGACAAGTCACACCCTGGCCACTCACTCTTTCAGCTGACTGGACAGCATGCAACAAAAGCTTTTCACTGTATCTCGATACACGTGACAATAGGCAGAACTGTAAATATTGAAAATATACTCTGCACTCCCATATCCAATTCATTGATGGGCATCAAGTAAAGCAGCAGCTCTAGCATTGACCCCGTGGGAACATAACTGCTTGTCATCCTACAGTCTGAAAACCAACCATTTGCTGCAAGCAAATGGGACTAGCCTAGTATACCAATTTGGTTGGCATAGATAGAGTGGTCCGAAGGCCTGGTTAGATGCTGTATAGTTCTGAGACTCTTTACTTATTTTCCTTGAGCCAATCTTCTTTTTACCTATGCTGCGCTAGCCACTTTGGTCCATGGGTCTCAATGTTGCCATTCCCAATGTTCTCCAATATGAACGGTTCATTTTACATTACCTATTTCATCCTTGCGCATGTCCTTCATCTTATCTATGGTGAGTTTCTTTTCCTCGAGCTTTGAGAGCACGTGACCCGGCAAAACCGAGAACTGGCGTAGTGGATTGCACCATCCCCATAGTCTCCTGTCAATAATCTTGCAGAGATTTAACAGCTTGTACGTCATTGCAGGCCATCGTTTTCGCAAAGAAACTTCAAACAGTGCCCGGACAATGCGAGCTGCGTTCTACAAACACAATGGAGAAAGAATGGTTGAAATTTCATTTATCAAAATACACTCTCATATGTAAAATTAAATTACCTGCATCGATATTAGTACTCACTGAGTTATCATATCAATTAATCTAATCTCTAATTAAATAAATTAATTTTATTACTAATAAAATGCATGTCCAATGGTGTAACGATTCTGTCAGCTTGTTTCCCTTAAAATTACTCCCTCTTAATTATATCAGCAACATTCAAATATTATTGCATTTTTACATTTTCTGAAAATGAACAACTTAGTTACTCTACAGGAGGAATATTTGGATTGTACCATTACATTGAATGGCGGTGCTGGCTCGTAGGGCCGAATGGCCTACTCCTGCATCTATTGCCTATTGTCTATTTAAGAGTCTAAATTTAAATTCCATGCACAACTCTTGTTTATTCTTGAAAACTGTCGAGGGGTAGGTTAAATTACGGCAAGTTTCAAGGTGCACAACCTATTGTTTTGGGTGAGATACTTACTCATTCATTCTACTTCTCCAGAAATAGCAAAAAATAAAAGTTGGAAATTTTAAAGGAAAAAAAACCCATAGAGACGACAAGATATCAACCTGCAATGTTAGGCGATCAATACCCATTACCAGCATTTGTCAGAATACCTGTAATACTATAGGAAGGATGTAACAGCATTAGAAATAGAGGAAAGAAGATTAGCAAGGATATTACCATTACTGGTTAATTATAGTTGAGCTGAATCAACGACCAGGATTTGTTCTCTTATAAATAAAGGAGATTTAGTAGAGGCATATAAAATTCTAAGAGGCCTAAGCAAGATGCTTATTCACATATGAATTAGAAGCGAGAGTAGATCATTTGGGCTATCAAGCCTCTGCTGCTATATAATTAGCTGACCATAAACGACCTTCTTTCTTTGCCAGGCAGATTAATAATTAGAGCTACAGGTTCAATTTATTTGCTGGAAGGGTTACAGAGGAGTTAAAGGGAAATGTTTTGACGCGATGCAGTGGGAATCTGGAAATTAAAGCAAAATTCTTACTTTGACTATTTCTGGACCAGACCTTGAAGCGTCACAACTCATCATACCAATTAAGATTTGGTAACTAATTCATGGTGTACAATTTTGGTCGCCCAATTATAGGAAGGATGTCAACAAAATAGAGAGGGTACAGAGGCGATTTACTAGAATGTTGCCTGGGTTTCAACAGCTAAGTTACAGAGATAGGTTGAATAAGTTAGGTCCTTATTCTCTGGAGTGCAGAAGGTTAAGGGGGGACTTGATAGAGGTCTTTAAAATGATGAGAGGCATAGACAGAGTTGATGTGGACAAGCTTTTCCCTTTGAGAATAGGGAAGATTCAAACAAGAGGACATGACTTTAGAATTAAGGGACAGAGGTTTAGGGGTAACATTAGGGGGAACTTCTTTACTCAGAGAGTGGTAGCGGTGTGGAATGAGCTTCCAGTGGAACATAGAAACATAGAAACATAGAAAATAGGTGCAGGAGTAGGCCATTCGGCCCTTCGAGCCTGCACCGCCATTCAATGTGATCATGGCTGATCATCCAACTCAGTATCCCGTACCTGCCTTCTCTCCATACCCCCTGATCCCTTTAGCCACAAGTGCCACATCTAACGCCCTCTTAAATATAGCCAATGAACTGGCCTCAACTACCTTCTGTGGCAGAGAATTCCAGACACTCACCACTCTCTGTGTAAAGAATGTTTTCCTCATTTCGGTCCTAAAGGAATTCCCCCTTATCCTTAGACTGTGACCCCTTGTTCTGGACTCCCCCAACATCGGGAACAATCTTCCAGCATCTAGCTTGTCCAACCCCTTAAGAATTTTGTAGGTTTCTATAAGATCCCCCCTCAATCTTCTAAATTCCATCGAGTACAAACCGAGTCTATCCAATCTTTCCTCATATGAAAGTCCTGACATCCCAGGAATCAGTCTGGTGAATCTTCTCTGTACCCCCTCTATGGCAAGGATGTCTTTCCTCAGATTTGGAGACCAAAACTGTACGCAGTACTCCAGGTGTGGCCTCACCAAAACCCTGTACAACTGCAGTAGAACCTCCCTGCTCCTATACTCAAATCCTTTCGCTATGAATGCTAACATACCATTTGCTTTCTTCACTGCCTGCTGCACCTGCATGCCTACTTTCAATGACTGGTGTACCATGACACCCAGGTCTCGTTGCATCTCCCCCTTACCTAATCTGCCACCATTCAGATAATAGTCTACCCTCATGTTTTTGCCACCAAAGTGGATAACCTCACATTTATCCACATTGTACTGCATCTGCCATGCATCTGCCCATTCACTCAGCCTATCCAAATCACCCTGCAGCCTCCAAGCATCCTCCTCACACCTAACTATACCCCCCAGCTTGGTATCATCTGCAAATTTGGAGATGTTGCATTGAATTCCCTCGTCCAAATCATTAATATATATTGTAAATAGCTGGGGTCCCAGCACTGAGCCTTGCGGCACCCCACTAGTCACTGCCTGCCATTCTGAAAAGGACCCGTTTACTCCTACCCTTTGCCTCCTGTCTGCTAGCCAGTTCTCTATCCACATCAATACTGAACCCCCAATACCGTGTGCTTTAAGTTTGTATGCTAATCTCTTATGCGGGACCTTGTCGAAAGCCTTCTGAAAGTCTAGATATAACACATCCACTGGTTCTCCCTTATCCACTCTACTAGTTACATCCTCGAAAAATTCTATCAGATTTGTCAGACATGATTTACCTTTCGTAAATCCATGCTGACTTTGTCCAATGATTTCACCACTTTCCAAATGCGCTGCTATCCCATCTTTAATAACTGACTCCAGCAGTTTCCCCACTACCGATGTTAGACTAACTGGTCTGTAATTCCCCGCTTTCTCTCTCCCTCCTTTTTTAAAAAGTGGGGTTACATTAGCTACCCTCCAATCCTCAGGAACTACTCCAGAATCTAAGGAATTTTGAAAAATTATCACTAATGCATCCACTATTTCTGTGGCTACCTCCTTGAGTACTCTGGGATGCAGACTATCTGGCCCTGGGGATTTATCGGCCTTCAATCCGTTCAATTTACCCAACACCACCTCCCGGCTAACCTGGATTTCACTCAGTTCCTCCATCTTATTTGACCCCCGTTCCACTGCTATTTCCGGCAGATTATTTATGTCTTCCTTAGTGAAGACAGAACCAAAGTAGTTATTCAATTGGTCTGCCATGTCCTTGTTCCCCATGATCAATTCACCTGTTTCTGACTGCAAGGGACCAACATTTGTTTTAACTAGTCTCTTTCTCTTTACATATCTATAAAAACCTTTGCAGTCAGTTTTTATGTTCCCTGCCAGTTTCCTTTCATAATCTATTTTCCCTTTCCTAATTAAGCCCTTTGTCCTCCTCTGCTGGATTCTGAATTTCTCCCAGTCCTCCGGTAGGCTGCTTTTTCTGGCAAATTTGTATGCCTCATCTTTTGTTTTTATACTATCCCTGATTTCCCTTGTTATCCATGGATGCACCACCTTCCCCGATTTATTCTTTTGCCAAACTGGTATGAACAACTTTTGTACTTCATCTATGCAGTCTTTAAATACCTTCCATTGCACATCCACTGTCAACCCTTTAAGAATCACCTGCCAGTCTATCTTGGCCAATTCACATCTCATACCTTCAAAGTTACCTTTGTTCAAGTTCAGAACCCTTGTTTCTGACTTAATTTTGTCACTCTCCATCCTAATGAAGAACTCAACCATATTATGGTCACTCTTGCCCAAGGGGCCACGCACAACAAGACTGCTAACTAACCCTTCCTCATTACTCAATACCCAGTCTAGAATAGCCTGCTCTCTCGTTGGTTCCTCCACATGTTGGTTGAGAAAACTATCCCGCATACATTCCAGGAAATCCTCTTCCTCAGCACCCCTGCCAATTTGATTCACCCAATCTACATGCAGATTGAAGTCACCCATTATAACCGTGTTACCCTTGTTGCACGCATTTCTAATTTCCTGTTTGATGCCATCCCCAACTCCAATACTACTGTTAGGTGGCCTGTACACAGTTCCCACTAGCGTTTTCTGCCCCTTAGAGTTTCGCAGCTCTACCCATATCGATTCCACATCCTCCACGCTAATGTCCTTCCTTTCTATTGCATTAATCTCCTCTCTCACCAGCAACGCTACCCCACCTCCTTTTCCTTTTTGTCTATCCCTCCTGAAGTGGTGGCGGCAGGTTCGTTGGTATCATTTAAAAATAAATTGGATAGGCATATGGATGAGAAGGGTATGGAGGGTTATGGTATGAGTGCAGGCAGGTGGGACTAAGGGAAAAAAGTTGTCCTGTTTCCGTACTGTAATTGTTATATGGTTATATGGTTAACTAGGACCAACCCTAAAAACAGCTCTACTTTTTGTTGGCATGGATGTTTAGGGCCTGTTTTCCATGGCGCTGTTCTATAATTCTTATATAATCTTCCTAGATCTCAATTAAAAAAAGCTATCAAGAATTTAAAGAGGGAAGTGATAACGAATGTAAAATATCAGTTGAGGTTGAGGTTTACTTGATGAACAAAATTGGGAGAACTCTTCATTAGATAATAACTACTTGTATTTATACATCATAAAGATGTAAAACCGACTACTTGGCAGGAGATTTAAGGATTTGACACCAAATACAACACAATTAATCAAAAGGAGGTTCAAAGCCACAGAATTAGGAAGTTGTCAAAAAAAGAAAAATGGAGCCAGGACATAGGGAGGAAATTATAGAATTTAGCTTGCCATTGAAAGCACAGACATCAATAGTGGAGTAATTAAAATTGGCAATGTGCAAGAGGTCGGAAGGGGTAAGATCACCAAGGGATTGAAAACAAGGACAAGAATTCTAAAATTAAAGCAATGCTTAATTAGGGCGGGCACGGTGGCACAGCGGTAGCGTTGCTGCCTTACAGCGCCGGAGACCTGGCTTGGATCCCGAGTACGGGTGCAGACTGTACGGAGTTTGTACGTTCTCCCCGTGACCTGCGTGGGTTTTCTCCCACACTCTAGAGACGTACAGGTTTGTAGGTTAATTGGCTTGGTAAATGTATAAAATTGTCCCTAGTGTGTGGGGGGTAGTGTTAATGTGCGAGGATCGCTGGTCGGCGAGGACCCGGTGGGCCGAAGGGCCTGTTTTCGCACTGTATCTCTAAACTAAACTAAACTAAAAAAGGAGTATATGTGGGTGATCGCACTTGAGCTGAAAAGGCGAGTTTGGATACATAAAACTTGGGTACTTCAGAATTATGAGCTGAAAATTTAAGATGGCCACAGAATTGCAATGATTTTAAATATTAACTGCCACAGAATTCTGCCTGATCTGGGGTATTTTCAGCATCTCCTCATATAATTTCAAATCTATTATGTTTCAAAGAAATGAAATGACTGTGGATTCGAGTCATGAGATAACAGAGATATGAATGAAAATGTTGAGGATTTCAGTGTCAATCATGGGATTGGGATATCAGTGGAAATATCAGCATTTATTTTTTTATACTTAATTGTTCGTGAATTTGAGAGGCAACTACAATATTGACAGGTTGGGGTAGCATCTCGGCCAGACTTGCTTAGATGGATTTTTAACAATAATCTGGTAATTTAAGGTCATAAGGAATAGGAGTAGAATTAGGCCATTTGGCCCATCAAGTCTACTCCACCATTCAATCATGGCGGATCTATCTCTCCCTCCTAACCCCATTCTCCTTCCTTCTCCCCATAACTTCTGATGCGTGTACTAATCAAGAATCTTTCTATCTCTGCCTTAAAAATATCCGATGACTTGAACTTCTGTGGGAAAGAATTCCACAGATTCACCAGCCTCTGACTAAAAAAAATTCCTCATCTCCTTCCGAAACGAACATCCTGAGGCTGAGGCCATGACCTAGATTCTCCACAAATGGAAACATTCTCTCCTCATCCACTCCATCCAAGCCGTTCATTATTCTGTCTGTTTCAATGAAGTCCCCCCTCATTTTTCTAAACTCCAGCGAGTACAAGCCCAGTGCCGACAAACGCTCATCATAGATTAACCTACTCATTCATGGGATCATTCTTGTAAACCTCCTCTGGACCCTCTCCAGAGCCAGCACATCCTTCCTCAGATATGGTGCCCCAAATTGCTCACAATATTCCTTACCAGCGCCTTATAGAGTGTCAAGACTATTTGTTAGTTTCAAAGTTAATGCTTCCAAGATGGGATTTTTTTTTTCAAATGACAGATTTACATAATCACCTGAATTTAAATTCCCCTAGGGCAATGGTGAAATGTGTACATGTTTCTGGATCAATGGTCCAAAACTCTGGTTCCTTCTCTAGTAACTTAAAAACTATGCCACCTGTCCCTGAGATGTTATGAAGGTGGAAATAGACAGTCTTGTGTGATAGCAAGATCATGTCATGGTCAAACACAACCTTAGATCTGAAACGGCATGGTACGTCCCTGAACAAAAAAACGAAATGTTGGAAGGACTCAGTCGATTAAACAAACATCTGTTGAGGCAAAAGGTGCATGTCAAGGCTTCGATTTGAGATCCTGAATTGGGACCGTCTTTGGACAGGTTTCAAAGACAGACAGGAATTTGACTGGTCGACCAAACGTGGCACTTCTGAGAGTGCAGCATTGCATCAGTCTGCCACTGACCGCAGTGCAAGTTACAATGAGCAAGGTAGGTTGGAGGTGTGATATAAAAACAGAAAATGCTGTTAATACTCAGCAGGTGACACAGCTTCTTTAATGAGAACTACAGAGTTACAATTTTAGGACAATCACCTTTCATCAGACCTGCTGACCATTTACAGCATTTTCTGTTTTAATTTCAACTCATAATTACTGCTGTTAAATTATAAATGAACCTAAATTAAGATGAAACAGTTGCTGCTGCAAATTTTGGTTTACGTTAAAAGATTATAAGAATAAATCGACTGTCATGAGTGGTTTTGCAGATAGTGAAGATGGTTGTGAACGATTGCAGCAGGATCTGGATCCATTGGCCAGGTGGGCGGAGGAATGGTTGATGGAAATTAATACAGAGAAGTGAGTGGTGTTGCATTTTGGGACCGAAAAAGGACAGGACCAACACAGTGAATGGTACGCCTCTATGTTTTAGAGCAGAGGGATCTAGGAGTACAGGTGCATGGTTCCTTGAAGTTCAAGTCGCAGGTAGATAAGGTGGCCAAAAAGGCTCTTGGCACTTTGGCCTTCATCAGTCAAAGTATTGAGTATAGAAGTTGGGAGATCATGTTGCAGCTGTATAAGACATTGGTGATACTGCATTTAGAATATTGTGTCCAGTTCTGGGCACCATGTTATAGGAAAGATATTGTCAAGCTTGAAAGGGTTCAGAAAAGATTTACGAGGATGTTGCCAGGACTAGATGGCGTGAGCTCTGGGGAGAGATTGAGAAGGCTGGGTCTCTATTCCGTGGAGTGCAGGAGGATGCGGGGGGATCTTATAAAGGTGTACAAAATCATGAGAGGAATAGATCGGGTAGATGCACAGAGTCTCTTGTAGGGGAATCGAGGGCCAGAGGACCTAGGTTCAAGGTGACGGGGAAAAGATTTAATAGGAATCCAATGGGTAACTTTTTCACACAAATGGAGATGGGTGAATGGAACGAGCTGCCAGAGGAAGTAGTGGAGGCTAGGAATATCCTATCGTTTAAGAGACAGTTAGACAGCTACATGGATAGGACAGGTTTGGTGGGATATGGACCAAGCGCAAGCAAGTGGGACTGGTGTAGCTGGGACATTGTTGGCCGGTGTGATCACTCTATCACCCTATGACAACACTATCACTCTATGACTATATTTGGAGAAATGGCACCCGTACAGCTGTTTCCAACTATTAGCATGGTTTAAAGAAAACAAAAACTTCAGAGAAGAAAATCGATTCTGAATTTGAAGAATGTATCACATTTAAGCTTCTATGTTGCTCGTAGAAATGCAAATGCATTTTTGCATGTCAGTAATTAGCTCCGGCCAAAAATCTGGTTAGTTTGCCGTACACTATTTTTCTCTTCATTCAAATCATTGACTCTTTCAAAACATATGGAACATTGACATAGTGACCGGCTGAGAATGGAGAAATCATCTTCTTCAAAAAATAAACTGTGGAGGAACTTCACGAGTCAAGAAGCTTCTGAGGAGGTAAATGGACAGATGACATCTGAGGAAGTGTTAAAGAAGGAACTGCAGATGCTGGAGAATCGAGGGTACACAAAAGCCTGGAGAAACTCAGCGGGTGCAGCAGCATCTAAGGAGCGAAGGAGATAGGCGACGTTTCGGGTCGAGACCCTTCTTCATCTGAGGAAGGTTGTGTAGAAGGAACTGTAGATGCTGATTTAAACCAAAGATAAGACACAAAATGCTGGAGTAACTCAGCGGGACAGGCAGCATCTCTGGAGAGAAGGAATGGGTGATGTTTCGGGTCAAGACGGGTTGTCACGTTCAAGATCATCTATTCACTTCCCTCCGTGGATGCGACCTGAACTGCTGGGTTCCTCAAAATGTTTGCTTTTTGCTCAAGATCCCAGCATATGTAGTCTCTTGTGTCGCCAATAATTGCATTACGTCAATACCAACATCATGTTCATGGACATTATGCCTGTCACGTTCCAGCAACTAAGAATTTCATGGATCTCATTCATATCCAGAGCACATGACAAATAAACTCTCTTGGTCTGCTGGCATAGAAACATAGAAATTAGGTCCAGGAGTAGGCCATTCGGCCTTTCGAGCCTGCACCGCCATTCAATATGATCATGGCTGATCATCCAACTCAGTATCCCGTACCTGCCTTCTCTCCATACCCTCTGATCTCCTTAGCCACAAGGGCCACATCTAACTCCCTCTTAAATATAGCCAATGAACTGGCCTCAACTACCCTCTGTGGCAGAGAGTTCCAGAGACCCACCACTCTCTGTGTGAAAAAAGTCCTTCTCATCTCGGTCCTAAAGGATTTCCCCCTTATCCTTAAGCTGTGACCCCTTTTCCTGGACCTCCCCAACATCGGGAACAATCTTCCTGCATCTAGCCTGTCCAATTAAGAATTTTGTAAGTTTCTATAAGATCCCCTCTCAATCTCCTAAATTCTAGAGAGTATAAACCGAGTCTATGCAGTCTTTGTTCATAAGACCGTCCTGACATCCCAGCATTGAGTATGGGGACTCGGCAACAAACCTGTGACCAAACAAGGTGTGAATGCACCTTGCATTGCACAAGGTATGGTTTTGTTAAATTATTGACAATATTTATTGAACTAACTCTGAAACTAATAGGATATTTAAGCATCACTCAAAGTTTAATATACCTGACTTTCTTTGGATATTCAAGACAGATCTTACACTGTGCAGATCAAGTTATACCCTTATTTCTGACCCTTCCAAGACATGAAATATATAACAGCTCAACTTCCTTTCTGTGCGTGAATAAAGTGTAATGTTCGCAAGAAAGAAAATAGATGGCAGCATAAATCCAGAGGAAGTAATAAAGTAACCATGTTTTGATGGCATGCCACCACTGAAAAGAAAACAGGATTATACCATATTTAATTAGAATAAAAACAATGACAAGTATCCAATGTGGTTCGATTGTGCCAGTTGTTAGCATTTGTGTTCCACTAACTACCATGGTAGCAATTTGCTCAGAAAACAAGCACACTAAGTTTGCAGATCCGAACTTGATATATTGGTGTAAATGGCCTACATCGACAATACACATTTTATTCTTCACTGGGGTAGCTACCCAGATGTTCAGGGCTGGCTCCAATTACCTCTTACATTTGTTTATTAGTTCCAACACATTTCTGACTTACTTTTCCAATTTCAGGATAACCTGCACATTATTTCAGCTTAATTAAAATCCACTTAAATCTACAACTTATAAAATTGAAAATGCTTACTCCTCCATCAAGCTTTATAGAATTGTAGAATTTCACAGCATTTGTAATCCATTGATTTTATACTGTTCATTACTTCTGAAATTATCAAAAGTTGACATGCAGTCAAAGAGGGCATGACATGAGAATTAAGGGACAGAAGTTTAGGGGTAACATGAGGGGGAACTTCTTTACTCAGAGAGTGGTGGCTGTGTGGAATGATCTTCCAGCAGAAGTGGTGGAGGCAGGATCGATTTTAACATTTAAAAGTAAAGTGGATATGTATATGGACGGGAAGGGAATGGAGGGGTATGGTCTGAGTGCAGGTAGATGGGACGAGGGGAAAATAAATGGTCGGCACGGACTGGAAGGGCAGAGAAGGCCTGTTTCCGTGCTGTAATTGTTATATGGTTATATTATATGCATGGGTAACTTTATGAATTAGCAACACATAAACCAACTTGAGTTAGTCTGAGGAAGGGTTCTGACCCACAACATCACCTAGTCCTTTTCTGCTTTCTCCTTTTATTACTCTATCTTCCTGCAGTGAAGCGTTCGATGATAATCAATCAGTGGCATATGATAAAACATCAAGCAGTCCCACACCAGAACAGGCCCTTCCACCCCCAATGTCTGTGCCGAACATGATGCCTATTTAAATTAATCTCTTCTGCCTGCACATGTTCCCTATTCATCCATCCCTGCAAATTTGTGTCTCTATCTAAATGATACTATCGTATCCACCTCCGCCAACAACCCTGGCAGCTGTTCGAGGCACTCCGTATGAAAATCCTTCCTTGGATTTCTCCTTTAGAGTCTACCCCTCTCACCTCATAGCTATGCCCTCTGATATTTGACCTCTCCAACCTAGGAAAAAAATTCGGAATGCCTATCCTATCAATACCTCTCATGATATTATAAACGTCTAATAGATCTCCCTCAGCCACTGATGCCCCGGTGAAAATAATCCAAGTTTGTCTAACTTCTCCTTATAGTTATTACCCCCTATTGTAGGCACCAACCTCTCCTGCACCCTTTTCAAATCCTTCCTGTAATGGGGCAAGCAGAACTGCACACAATACTCCACATGCGGCCTATGTTCTATAAAGTTGTAACATGACTTCCCGCCCCTTACACTCATAACTCTGGCCATCAAAGGCAAGATATGCGTGCTTTACCACTTTGTCTAAGTGTGTAGCTACTTTCAGGGAGCTATGGATCCCTCTGTACATTCATTCTGATTAGGGTCTGGCCATTAACTGTATACATTCCCCTTATATTTGGCCTCCCAAAGTGCAACATCTCACATTTGACCAGATTAAACTCCATCTGCAATTTCTCTGCCTATATCTCTAACTGATCTTTATCCTGCTGTCATTTTTTTTTCTTAGCTTTCTTCACTGTCCACAACTCCACCAATGTGTTGATGATAAAAATAAATTATATATTTCAAAATAATTTCAAAATAACGGTTGGAAAGCTTTTGCCCATTTTCTTTCCTAAGCCTCATAGAACTCTGAACAGTGTGGATTGAAGGATCTCCAACAAGATCATGAATTCTGCTCCGAGCAGGAGAAGAAATATGTTAAGGCACATTATTAACCGTTCTTCAAATTCTCCATATGTAGGAAATCTTTCTTAATGGGTTAAAATATGAAGCATAAAGATCTGAATATTCATCAAGGATGGAATTGTGTGGCATCATAATATTCATTGAGGGTAATGGATCTACTACCAAGATCTTACCTGAGCCACATATGCAGTGTCAGAAATGAGTGAGAAGCTATCCAGCTCGCCATGGCTTATGTAAGTTTGGAGAAGAATGTTCACTTTTCCATAGGTATTCTCGACTCCACCTGCGACAGACAGCTCACAGTAATTGCACAGAAGCTGATCGAGCTCCTCCAATTCCTCCTCCCTTACCTGCAAAAACACAAAGAAATTCAGTACATTTAATGCCAGGATATCTGACTTGGCAAGTAGAATTAAACTTTAATCTCAATACCAAAGAAACATGCTAGCTAAACATTCCCAGAACCAATTTTCCTGCAGTATTTTTGTAAAAATGTTATTTTCCTATTACCACATATTCAGCTTATTCAGGCAAGGGGGGACCTCATTGAAACATCGAATAATGAAAGGCCTGGATAGAATGGATGTGGAGAGGATGTTTCCACTCGTGGGAGAGTCTGGGACTAGAGGGTCATAGCCTCAGAATAAAAGGATGTATCTTTTGAAAGTAGATGGGGAAGAATCTCTTCAGTTAGAGGATGGTGAATCTGTGGAATTCATTGCCACAGACGGCTGTGGAGGCCAAGTCAATGGATAATTTTAAGGTGAAGATTGACAAATTCTTGATTAGTACGGGTGTCAGGGGTTATGGGGAGAAGACAGGTGAATGGGGTTGAAAGGGAAGAATAGATCAGGCATAATTAAATGGCGGAGTAGACTTGATGGGCGAAATGGTCTAATTCTGCTCCAAATACATGAACTTATTGGTAATGGTACTTAATCCATGAACACGTCCAGTCCTAGGTGAAAGTACAATCTTAAAATTTATATTGTTCAATACCAGTACACTGGTCAGCTAATACAATTGTTCTCTTTCAGAACTTGTGAGCCAAAACAACTTCTCCTCACCAGCGTTCTTATAGCGAATTTACATGAAATACTTTTAGCTAACAGCACAGTTCTAATTTAGGAGCATGATCTCACAATCCAAGTTATGCCTGGGCAACAAATTGTTTTATGTTACGTGCCTAAATGTAGTGAACAAGAACCTTTTATTAGGGCGGGAGACAGAGAGAGGAGACAGAGAGAGGGAGACAGAGAGAAGAGACAGAGAGAGAGAGGGGGACATGAGAGAGAGGGACAGAGAGAGAGGGGAACAGCGAGAGAGGGGGTCAGACAGAGAGGGGGACAGAGAGAGAGGGAGACAGAGAGAGAGGGAGACAGAGAGAGAGGGAGACAGAGAGAGAGGGAGACAGAGAGAGAGGGAGACAGAGAGAGAGGGAGACAGAGAGAGTGAGACAGAGACAGAGAGAGGGAGAGACAGACAGAGGGAGAGACAGACAGAGGGAGGGACATAGGGAGAGACAGACAGAGGGAGAGACAGACAGAGGGAGGGACATAGGGAGAGACAGACAGAGGGAGAGACAGAGGGAGAGGTTTCAAGTGATGTGAAAAACCCCCCAAATAATTCAATGCACTAGCATGACCAGCAATACTGAAAACAGACGAAAGGAAGAACAGGTTTTATGCCATTTGTTATTGTTTTGTTGTTTTTATTGTCGCGTGTACTAGGTTATAGTGAAAAGCTTTGTTTGTGTGCTGTCCACTGAAATCATACTACACATGAATTCAATCAAGCTATATATGGGTATTGGAAAGTATAACAGATAATGCAGGAAGTAAAATATTAAAGTGCAGAAGTAAAACAAACTACAAGGTTTGCAATGAGAGAGGTTGGTACTGCACCTAAACTTGCGAGAATGTATTTCTACTTTTGAATAATTAGTAAAAGATTCAGCTAGTGATAATGATAAAAAAAATACATGACAAGCAGACATCATTACAACGTTTGCAACACATCCATAGTTCTCCAGTGCTAAACAGATATCCAGTGCCGTATGTTAATAAATACAATTGAGACAGTGGTAAAATAAAATCTAAGAAATCACAACTAAATACACCTTTCTCTGCTGGCTGTCAACATTCTAAATTAAAGGAATCGCGCACTTAACCCCATTCTGATTTCCACAGAAAATATACAATTTGTTTTCCAATTACTACTTGCAAAGTTACACGGTTGGTGTGATTAATACAACTATCAAGATTGGTGCAGCTGAAGGCATTTTTTTTAGGGAACCTGCAACAGCGCATCGTCTGAGAAACTCTTCGACAGTTGGAGAGGAACATTAAATTGATAATAAGCAATAAAGCAGTAGATATTTTCTCAAGAGTTTGCCACCTCAAAATTCAATAGGGCATGAGGCCATGGCACTGTATATTGCAGAACACAATTAATGTTGCGAAGGTCTGGTTTATATTAGGTCTCAGGTCTGGTTCACATTAGGTTTCAGATCTGGTCATGGGAATGTGATCTGCGAAGGAAAGAGGCCTGGCAAGGAGGGAGTTATTATTGAGGGATGGCTATTAATTGAGCTGGGAGGTGGGCAGGGGATGGAGGGGGGGGGGGGGTGGGCGGAGTGAATGATCTTCAGAGTTATGCTGGGGCATCAGGGCAAAGGAAAGCTGCATGTGCATGTGCAGGTGGAGTCAGGTCACAATTGATTTTTGGGCACTGATGGCCAAGTTCACAGTTGGGTTGGGAAAGGGTGTCACGACTAATACCGGGAATGTTTGAGGGAAAACTGACCAAGACCACTTTAATGACAAAGCAGATATCACATAGCAGAAAGCAGTTTGTATGTGATTAGGTGGTCCATGCTGACTACATGGAGGACAATATAAGATCCCAGTCTTAAGGAATTACTTGTGATGCATAACACACACGTTGAACTATGTGATATATAATTTATTGGTCGGAAGGAACCGTACATGCTGATTTAAACCGAAGATAGACACAAAATGCTGGAGTAACTCAGCAGGACAGGCAGCATCTCGGGAGAGTAGGAATGGGTGACGTTTCGGGTCGAGACCCTTCTTCAGACTGATGTCAGGGGAGAGGGAGATACGATCACCGAGCAGCGATCGTTTCGCGGAACACCTCCACTCATTCCACCTAAACCTACCTGATCTCCCGGTTGCTAAACACTTTAACTTCCCCCTCCCATTCCCGTACTCACCTTTCTGACCTGGGCCTCAACCATTGTCAGAGTATGGTCCAGCGCAAATTGAAGGAACACCTCATATTCCGCTTGGGCAGCTTACAACCCAGCAGTATGAAAATAGACTTGCTTAACTTCAAGTAACCCTTGCTTTCCCTCTCTCTCCATCCCTCCCCTTTCCCATTTCTCCAACCAGTCTTACTATCTCCGACTACATGTTATCTCTGTTTGCTTTGTTATTACCTTCTCCCAGCTAACACATCTATTCTACGTTTTCCTTGATCTCTATTCCCTTTGTCCTGTTTTCACACTTTACATTTCCTTATCTATGGATCCCTCACCCCTGACATCAGTCTGAAGAAGGGTCTCGACCCGAAACGTCACCCATTCCTTCTCTCCAGAGATGCTGCCTGTCCCACTGAGTTACTCTAGCATCAATCAATCAATCAAAACTTTATTGTCATTTATAAATACATCGTTATATGTAATTCTAAACAAAATTCCGTTGCATTTGGCTCCCTGTGCAACACAAAAATAAACAGAAGGATAAAATGGATAAAACGATAAAACTGATTTTAAAAAAAAGGATAAAATAGACAATGGTGGCAGCACATTACATGGAATTCAAGGGTCTGATGGCTCGGGGGAAGAAGCTGTTGCAAAACCTTGACGTTCTGCTCCTTATGTGGGAATGGAACCAAAAATAATATTCATGTTAAAATTTAGAACGTTTTTACACACACACACACACATATATATACAATGCCCTCCATAATGTTTGGGACAAAGACCCATCATTTATTTATTTGCCTCTGTACTTCACAATTTGAGATTTGGAATTAAAAAAAATCACTTGTGGTTAAAGTGCACATGGTCAGATTTTATTAAAGGGCATTTTTATACATTTTGGTTGCACCATGTATAAATTACAGGCGTGTTTATACATAGTCCTCCCTATTTCAAGGCACCATGATGTTTGGGACACATGGCTTCACAGGTGTTTGTAATTGCTTAGCTGTGTTTAATTGCCTTCTTAATGCAGGCTTTCCTCCTGTCTTTCCATCACCTTCGGAAACTTTTATTGCTGTTCATCAACATGAAGCTCAAAGCTGCGCCAATGAAAGTTAAAGAAGTCATTACGAGACTGAGAAATGAAAATAAAAATGTTAGAGACATCAGCCAAACCTTAGGTTGACCAAAATCAACTGTTTGGAACATCATTAATAAGAAAGAGAACACTGGTGAGCCTATTAATCGCAAAGGGACTGGCAGGCCAAGGAAGCCATCCACAGCTGATGACAGAAGAATTCTCTCTATGATAAAGAAAAATCCTGTCAAACAGATCAGCAACACTCTTCAGGAGTCAGGTGTGGATTTGTCAATGACCACTGTCCGCAGAAGACTTCATGAACAGAAATACAGAGGCTACACTGGAAGATGCAAACCACTGGTTAGCCGCAAAAATAGGATGGCCAGGTTACAGTTTGCCAAGAAGTACTTAAAAGAGCAACCACACTCTGGAAAAAGGTCTTGTGGACAGATGAGACGAAGATTAACATATCAGAGTGATGGCAAGAGCAAAGTAAGGAGGAGAGAAGGAACTGCCCAAGTTCCAAAGCATACCACCTCATCTGTGAAACACGTTGGTGGGAGTGTTATGGCTTGAGCATGTATGGCTGCTGAAGGTACTGGCTCACTTATCTTCATTGATGATACAACTACTGATGGCAGTAGCATAATGAATTCTGAAGCGTATAGATGCATCCTAGCTGCTCAAACAAATGTCTCAAAACTCATTGGCCAACGATTCATTCTACTGTAAGACAATGATCCCAAACATACTGCTAAAGCAACAAAGGAGTTTTTCAAAGCTAAAAAATGGAAATTTCTTGAGTGGCCAAGTCAATCGCCCGATCTGAACCCAATTGAGCATGCCTTTTATATGCTGAAGAGAAAACTGAAGGGGACTAGCCCCACAAACAAGCAGAAGCGGAAGATGGCTGCAATACAGGCCTGGCAGAGCATCACCAGAGAAGACACCCAGAAACTGGTGTTGTCCATGAATTGCAGACTTCAAACAGTCATTGCATGCAAAGGATATGCAACAAAATACTAAACACGACTACTTTCATTTACATGACATTGCTGTGTCCCAAACATTATGGTGCCCTGAAATGGGGGGGGGGACTATGTATAAACACTGCTGTAATTTCTACATTGTGAAACCAAAATGTTTTAACGTAACCATATAACCATATAACAATTACAGCACGGAAACAGGCCATCTCGGCCCTTCAAGTCCGTGCCAAACAACTTTTTTCCCTTAGTCCCACCTGCCTGCACTCATACCATAACCCTCCATACCCTTCTCATCCACATGCCTATCCAATTTATTTTTAAATGATACCAACGAACCTGCCGCCACCACTTCCACTGGAAGCTCATTCCACACCGCTACCACTCTCTGAGTAAAGAAGTTCCCCTCATGTTACCCCTAAACCTCTGTCCCTTAATTCTAAAGTCATGTCCTCTTGTTTGACTGGTTGCATTGTCCTATTCTCAAAGGGAAAAGCTTGTCCACATCAACTCTGTCTATCCCTCTCATCATTTTAAAGACCTCTATCAAGTCCCCCCTTAACCTTCTGCGCTCCAGAGAATAAAGACCTAACTTATTTAACCTATCTCTGTAACTTAGCTGTTGAAACCCAGGCAACATTCTAGTAAATCTCCTCTGTACCCTCTCTATTTTGTTGACATCCTTCCTATAATTGGGCGACCAAAACTGCACACCATACTCCAGATTTGGTCTCACCAACGCCTTGTACAATTTTAACATTACATCCCAGCTTCTATACTCAATGCTCTGATTTATAAAGGCTAGCATACCAAAAGCTTTCTTTACCACCCTATCTATATGAGATTCCACCTTCAAGGAACTATGCACGGTTATTCCCAGATCCCTCTGTTCAACTGTATTCTTCAATTCCCTACCGTTTACCATGTACGTCCTATTTTGATTTGTCCTGCCAAGGTGTAGCACCTCACATTTATCAGCATTAAACTCCATCTGCCATCTTTCAGCCCATTTTTCCAACTGGCCTAAATCACTCTGTAGACTTTGGAAATCCTCTTCATTATCCACAACACCCCCTATCTTGGTATCATCTGCATACTTACTAATCCAATTTACCACCCCTTCATCCAGATCATTGATGTACATGACAAACAACAAAGGACCCAACACAGATCCCTGAGGCACCCCACTAGTCACCTGCCTCCAACCCGACAAACAGCCATCCACCATTACTCTCTGGCTTCTCCCATTCAGCCACTGTTGAATCCATCTTGCTATTCCTGCATTTATACCCAACAGTTGAACCTTCTTAACCAACCTTCCATGAGGAACCTTGTCAAAGGCCTTACTGAAGTCCATATAGACAACATCCACTGCTTTACCCCCGTCAATTTCCCTGGTAACCTCTTCAAAAAATTCAAGAAGATTAGTCAAACATGACCTTCCAGGCATAAATCCATGTTGACTGTTCCTAATTAGACCCTCTTTATCCAGATACTTATATATATTATCTCTAAGTATCTTTTCCATTAATTTGCCCACCACTGAAGTCAAACTAACCGGTCTATAATTGCTAGGTTTACTTTTAGAGCCCTTTTTAAACAATGGAACAACATGCGCAGTACGCCAATCCTCGGGGACTATTCCCGTTTCTAATGACATTTGAAATATTTCTGTCATAGCCCTGGCTATTTCTACACTAACTTCCCTCAATGTCCTAGGGAATATCCTGTCAGGACCTGGAGACTTATCCACTTTTATATTTTTCAAAAGTGCCAGTACTTCTTTTACTTTGAAACTCATAGTATCCATAGCTACTCTACTAGTTTCCCTTACCTCACATAATTCAATATCCTTCTCCTTGGTGAATACCGAAGAAAAGAAATTGTTCAATATCTCCCCCATCTCTTTTGGCTCTGCAGATAGCTGTCCACTCGGTCTCTCCAATGGACCAATTTTATCCCTTGTTATCCTTTTGCTATTAATATAGCTGTAGAAACCCTTTGGATTTACTTTCACCTTACTTGCCAAAGCAACCTCATATCTTCTTTTAGCTTTTCTAATTTCTTTCTTAAGATTCTTTTTACATTCCTTATACTCCTCAAGCACCTCATTTACTTCATGCTGCCTATAATTATTGTAGATCTCCCTCTTTTTCCGAACAAGATGTCCAATTTCCCTTGAAAACCAGGGCTCTTTCCAATTTTTACTGGTTCCTTTCAACCGAACAGGAACATAAAGATTTTGTGCTCTTAAAATTTCCCCTTTAAATGTCCTCCATTTCTCCTCTACATCTTTCCCATAAAACAAAATGTCCCAGTTCACTCCTTTTAAATCATCTCGCATCTCGTTAAAGTTAGCCTTTCTCCAATCAAAAATCTCAACCCTAGGCCCAGTTCTGTCCTTCTCCATAAGTAGCCTTTAAAAGTAGCCTTTATTAAAATCTGACAAAGTGCACTTTAACCACATGTGTTTTTTTCTATTACAAATCTCAAATTGTGGAGTACAGAGGCAAATAAATAAATGATGGGTCTTTGTCCCAAACATTATGGAGGGCACTGTATATTTGATGATTTTCTGTTGTGCTGCTGGCAACATGTCGCCACAGACAGGTGCCAGCTTTATACATTCTAGTATTCCTGAAATGTCATTTATTATACCAGACTATACAAAGCTTGAAGAAACTCTTTATAGTGAAGCATCAAGTACTTAATTTTTCAAGTTAATTTACCTTGATCTGTTCAAATTCTTCAGCTTTAGATACTAAAGCAAATATGTCTGCCTCAGTTTTGTGAGCATCGAGCATTTCATTGAAAGTCTGCAAATGAAGTGTAAATAGTTGTAGATAAAATATAATAGAACATGGATCAGTACAGGTACAGCCCTTTCGCCCTTCAATGTCAAATATCGGATTTATCTGGATCTACCATTGGAAATTAAAAATGGAACATAGAATAGTACTTTTGTCACATTGCTCAAAGAATTAATGTGTCTACAGAAGTGTGCTCAGACCCACACCCCGCCAAATAGTTTCCTTGTAATTAATCATTAAATTTGCAATTTATTACCAAAAAGCAGGTCAGGTTTTTTAGGATACTTGCTTGTATGGGAATTGTCACACATACATAAGTGTGCCAGTGTGTTGTGAAGCAAGTATAATCACTGAATGTGATTAAGTGGTGTGTAATGCCAGAAAAAAAAATCCCAAACATTTTTGTTTTATCCCTGAAACAGTGAACATTTCTGAGGGCTATCTTGCCGGGTTATAATCCTGTTTTAATTAGTGAGAGAAAGGATTTTTTAAAAATTACCTGACGATGAAAGAATTTTCAAAAGACAGATCAATTGGCAGAAGTTTGAAAAGCAATTGATAGTCCTGAGCTGAAAGCTTACTATGAAAATGGTAACTAAAAATGCTTACCAACAAAAGAAAGCTGTAAGAATTATCAGAAGCCCTAACAATTGCAAAAACAAGAATGTGACCTGATTCTTTTAGCACATTTATTTTGCAGTCTGATAAGAACAAAAATTATATTTTATAATTATAACTTATATTTTAATAATTTAGTGAATAACGAATAGTGAAAGGCTAGGATAGAGTGGATATGGAGAGGATGTTTCCACTAGTGGGAGAGTCTTGGACCAGAGGACATAGTCTCGGAATAAAAGGATGTGCCTTTAGAAAGGAGATGCGGAGGAATTTCTTCAGTCAGGGGGTGGTGAATCTGTGGAATTCATTGCCACAGAGGGCTATGAAGGCCAGGTCAATTGATATTTTTAAGGTGGAGATCGATAGATTCTTGAATAGTACAGGTTTCAGGGGTCATGGGGAGAAGGCAGGAGAATGGGGTTGAGAGAGTAGGATAGATCAGGCATGATTGAATGGCGGAATGGATTTGATGGGCCGAATGGCCTAATTCTGCTCCTATAACGTATAATAATAATAATAAATGTTATTTATAGGGAGCCTTTCAGGACACCTTACAGTTAAAACAGGCATGAAACAAAAACGACACATACAGCAACAATACACAATTCGGAATTATGAACTTATATTTGGATACTGCCATGTGGGAGCAATCATAGTTCTATTCTCAGGCTCACTAATAACTGATAAAATATCTATTTTTGCTAAATGCATTGTATCAGTACAGAAAAGGCCAGATCCCATAATACTAAACAACATTCTAAATTATTAAATTTGCGCAAGCATGTGGTGCAGTGAGCATTTCAAATCCATACCTCGATAGTATTATATTGAATGTAGTAATGACTGGCAGTTCTACCAAGATCCGTAATTGAAAAATAACCAGTTCTTTCTTCAAAACGGACCATCCTGGCTCGGTCCAATTTGTGGCCAGCCTCAATGACAAGCTCTTGTCTGTATCTTTCCAGTCCGGGGTCCATCTGTATGAGGGATATTCATGATCAACAGTGGAACAAGACAAACATAATGCTTTTTAAGCAAACTGTAATAAAACTTTACTATTACATCCCAATCCTAAAATGTAAACCACCAAATTAGTTTTTTTTTCTCTCTGCTTCTTTCCTATAACCAGATCGAGAATTCATCACAATGAAATTAAATGGGGATTCTCATCAACTGAAACATCATAACTGTTCCAATGGCACACTGAGCATTAAACTACTAAATGCAATGTTTCCAATAGCACAGCTGTACAAGCATGTAAATGCACCAGATTCAGTCACACTATAATTACACCATACTGTACCGAACTGACTTCATGAAGTTGTTTTAAATAAACTTAAATGAGTAACATGCTCGGTGAAATAATTAAAACAAACAAATTTATGGAGGCTCTAAGATTATCTTATTTTTACCTGGTAAACTTTGTAATTGATACCATAGGCTATTGGGTTTGCTCTGACCCGCACATAGAGGTAGGTATAGCTCAGCCATTTCACTGCTTCTTCCACGTTAGTTACTGTTCCCAAAGCTATCTAGAAAGACAAAACATAAAAGCAAATTATTTTCAACCAGGGCAAGGCTTCATAAAACAGGTTGAAACTGATGATTTTCAAGATGTCAATTTGACAGCAATATTTATGGACCAAACAACGTTTTTTATCATTCATGCTTTGGTCAAGAAAGTGCTGCAAGCCCGGAAAGTAGTAACTGCAGCAAAAGATGTGGAAGTTTCCATCAAAATTTGACTTTCACATCTTCACTTCACCACACACACACAACCCCACGAGGTTTGAACATGCTCGTAACTTTTAATCATCTCTCATTTGAAGTTATTCAACTGGACAACCTTCTTTCTTTTAAACAAGCAATAGCCAGTTATATGCTCCTCATGAATCCAGGTGTTGATAGTCATTGGGGAGGAGATGTTGTCACCAATCTGTACTGGTTCGAGGTTTGCAATGAACATTCCAGTTGCAAAAGGAGGTACAGAGGGTCAGGTCTTTGAGCTTGGTGATGAGTTTGGAGGGGATGATTGTGTTGAATGCTGAGCTGCCATTGATGAACAGTGTGCGTGAACGTGTTCCTGTTACCCAGGTAGCCCAGAGCAGAGTCAAGCGATAGAATCTTGGTTTCCCTAATGTAGAGCAGACACTTTGTGAGCTCTGAATGCAATACGCTAAATTGGAAGAAGTGCCCCTTGAGCAAAGGAGATTAAAAGGTGAGATGCTAGAGCTCTTTTAAAATATGAAAGGATTTTACAGAATGGATACAGATAGAAAATGTCAACTATTGGGGAAAAACATAATTAGATGCCATTAATCAATGTTATCAGGCAACTGAACAATCCTACCAACAACTAGGGAGCAGTCCCAAACGATCCAATCTACCTCATTGTAGACCCTCGGACTATCTCTGATCGGACTTTATCTTGCACTAAATGTTAATCACACTATTCCCTTCATCATGTGTTTGTACACTGTTGATAGCATGATTGGAATCATATATTGTCTTTCCGCTAACTGGTTAGCACGCAACAAAAGCTTTTTACTGTACCTAGGTACACGTGACAATAAATTAAACTTAACACAAGATATTTACAAAGAAATCAAATTGGGAAACACCTGATTACTTTTTGGCAAGAATGTAATACCCTAGCACAGAGAGTGGCTGTAGCTGTGAGTATAGATGGATCTAAGAGGAAGAAAACAAGCACGAGGGAAATAATGGATAACATTGCTCAGGTAGGACATGAGCAGGCTGGTTGAATGGCATTTTTCTGTGAAGTATGTCCCATGCAATAATATGTATTCCAAAGATAAATCCGAATAGCTCTTTATAGAAAACTTTATCTTGAATTGACACGGTCTGCGTAAAACGCATTCCCAAAATTCCAGTGAGTAATGAAATCCAGGATTTTGACTAAGAAATGTAGGTATTAAATGAGTAGCAGAAGAGTAAAATATGATACTGTCCACCATGGAGCCTTCTGGCTCCAGAGATACTTCCTTGAATTATTTAAAACATGCTTTGCAGGCGATGAGTGTTGCTTAGATTACCCCAACGAAAGCAACTGCCAGACCCTTGTAAGCCAAACCTTACCATGGTTATAGACAATAGACAATAGGTGCAGGAGTAGGCCATTCGGCCCATCGAGCCAGCACTGCCATTCAATGTGATCATGGCTGATCATCCCCAATCAGTACTCCATTCCTGCCTTCTCCCCATATCCCCTGACTCTGCTATCTTTAAAAGCCCTATCTAGCTCTCTCTTGAAAGCATCCAGAGAAGCTGCCTCCACCGCCATCTGTTCACCTGGTCTTCACCTTTCACCCCCCCAGCCTCCACATCGAACACATCACACTCCGACATTTCCATCACCTCCAACGTGATCCCATCACGTCTCATCTTCCTATCTCCACCCATTTCTGTCTTCTGCAGAGACCACTCCCTCCGCAATGTCTTGGTTCCCTCATCCTTTCCCACTCAAACCACTCCCTCCCCAGGTATATTCACCTGCAACCACAGGAGATGTGACACCTGTACCTAAACCTCCTCCCTCGCCTCCATCCAGGGACCTGAGCAGTCCTTTCAGATGAGACAAGATTCACTTGCACCTATTCTAAGTTCATCTACTACATCCGGTGTTAGCGATGTGGCCTCCTATGCATCTGTGAGAACAGATGTTAGCTCGGTGACCATTTTGCTGAAGTCTGGCGCTTGGTCCACCAAAGCCTACTGGATCTCCCAGTTGCAAACCATTTCAACTCCCATTCCCATAGTGACATTTCTATCTTGGGCCTCCTCCCTTGCCAGAATGAGACCACACACAGACAGGAGGACTAACACCTCATACTCTGATACAACCCAACGTTGTGGACATTGAATTCCCCAATTTTAGGTAACCTTGCATAATTTCCACCCCATCCCACAACCCTCACCCTCTCTTCCCTTCCCCCCCATATCCCTTTCCTCACTTATGCCCCCCCCTCCCCCCGCCAATTTCCTCCTTTACAATCTGCAGTTCTTTAAACCTGTCTCACACCTTCATTCCTTTCATTTCTTTGGGCTTTGTTCCATCTGGCTGCCTATTAAAACAGCCCTCCCTCGCCTGTTGACGATATCTGTAAGGTAGGTTCTGCTTCGCCCCTTTTCCAGGTTTCTTCTCTCCCCCCTACCATCAGTCGGAAGAAGGGTCTCAACCCAAAACGTTGCTTATCCATGTTCTCCAGAGATGCTGCCTGTCCTGCTGAGTTACTCCAGCACATTGTCACACAAGGGGTGGTGGGTGTATGGAAGAAGCTGCCAGAGGAGGTAGTTGAGGCTGGGACTATTCCATTGTTTAAGAAACAGTTAGACAGGTACATGGATAGGACAGGTTTGGAGGGATATAGACCAAGAGCAGGCAGGTGGGACTAGTGTAACTGGGTCATTGTTGGCCGGTGTGGGCAAGTTGAGCCGAAGGGTCTATGACTCTACGACACCTAGTGTCCTTTTTGTGTATTAATCAGCATCTGCAGTTCTTTATTTCTAGACTTCTGCCCTACCTATTACTGCTCGATTTCTATGGTTGCCTTAAAAAAGGTTGCTAGCCTCGTCATTTATAAAATTTAGAAACTGAAAACGTGGTTTAAGCAGTCGGTTGATTAAATAGATGCAGATTGTAATTTCTCCTTTCATTTTCTTAAAATATCCCAGTTTATAGAAAAAAAAAACCCTTTGTATTGCTGGTCACAACATTGAAAATAAAATGTGTTAATGGTTATATAAAAACATAAAAGTTAAATTAAGAAAAGCTAAATAAATATTTAGTGAACTGCTAAAAATCGTATTAAGTTGTTCTACAGAATATTACTGAGCTTACATTTTGGAATGCAATATGTATTGTCGAGTGAAACCAGTTTTGTATATTAAGTTAAAATGTTAAACATTTCACACTTCATAGATTTTTTTCAATTAGGTTTTACAGTTTTCCATTTACAATGTGTGCAATATTGTTTTATATCTATGGTGCTTAAAGGCTAGTTTGGTGCAAGGCTTCAATTCCAGGTAATAAAAGCTCTACACTGTAATTTTAAACCAAATTTACACCCCATTTTCCACCTCATAAAATGTTATTGTTATTTCATGAGAGGATGTGGGTGTTGCTAGCAAGGCTAACATTTATAGTCCATCCCTAATAGCTCTTGACAAGATAGCAGGGTGCCTTCATACTGAACTACTGAGGTCTTTGTTAAAAAAAATATTTCCCCAGCATGAGGTTAAGAGGCGACTTAAGTAGCGAAGTCCAGGTTTTTTGACTTAACAACAAGGAAATCGGCACTGACTACAGGAGTTGTGACGCATGTTATAATTATACAAAATGTTGGTGACCCTGCACTTGAAATATTAAATTAGTTCAGAGGCATGGCATGGAAACAGGCCCTTCAGCCCAACGAGTCCATGCCGACCGCTAATCAGCCGTTCACAAACTAGTTAAGTGTCATTCCACTTTCAGATCCACGCCCTACACACTAGGTGCAATTTACAGAGGTCAATTAATCTACAAATCTACATGTCTTAGGGATATGGGAGGAAATCGGAGCACCCAGAGGAAACCCACGGCATCACAGGGAGAATGTGCAAAATCCACACAGTTCGCACCCGAGGTCAGGATCGAACCCGAGTCTTTGGTGCTGTGAGGGATCAGCTCTACCAGTTGCACGACTATGCTGTCCCTGATATTGTGGGCAGTTCTGGTCATCACAGTAATTTTAAACCAAATGTACACCCCACGGTTATGATTAAGCTAGAGACAGTGCGGAAAATATTCACAAGGATGTGGCCGAGAATGGTCACTATTTTCTTCCCAAGGTAGGGCAATTCAAGATGGCCCCCAAATCAGGCAACTCTTTGTGTGTTCGTCATGGACGTGGATCTGCAATCACACATTACAATCGCTCCATTCGTTTAAACTTCTATCTGCACATGGTGAATGACTCAATTGAAATCATGTATGGTCTTTCCGCTTACTGGTCAGCATGCAACAAAAGCTTTACAATGTACCTCAATACATGTGACAATAAACTAAACTAAACTAATCTAAAGCTGGAGAGCATAGGTTTATGGTGAGAGTGAAAATATTTAAAGGAGATCAGAGGGGAAGGTTCTTCTACAAAGTGGGTAGTGGGTACATGGTGGCAGATTAGGAAAGGGGGAGATGCAACGAGACCTGGGTGTCATGGTACACCAGTCATTGAAAGTAGGCATGCAGGTGCAGCAGGCAGTGAAGAAAGCAAATGGTATGTTGGCATTCATAGCGAAAGGATTTGAGTATAGGAGCAGAGAGGTTCTACTGCAGTTGTCCAGGGTTTTGGTGAGGCCACACCTGGAGTATTGCGTACAGTTTTGGTCTCCAAATCTGAGGAAAGACATCCTTGCCATAGAGGGGGTACAGAGAAGATTCACCAGACTGATTCCTGGGATGTCAGGACTTTCATATGAGGAAAGATTGGATAGACTTGGCTTGTACTCGCTGGAATTTAGAAGATTGAGGGGGGATCTTATAGAAACTTACAAAATTCTTAAGGGGTTGGACAAGCTAGATGCTGGAAGATTGTTCCCGATGTTGGGGGAGTCCAGAGCAAGGGGTCACAGTCTAAGGATAAGGGGGAATTCCTTTAGGACCGAAATGAGGAAAACATTCTTTACACAGAGAGTGGTGAGTCTCTGGAATTCTCTGCCACAGAAGGTAGTTGAGGCCAGTTCATTGGCTATATTTAAGAGGGCGTTAGATGTGGGACTTGTGGCTAAAGGGATCAGGGGGTATGGAGAGAAGGCAGGTACGGGATACTGAGTTGGGTGATCAGCCATGATCACATTGAATGGCGGTGCAGGCTCGAAGGGCCGAATGGCCTACTCCTGCACCTATTTTCTATGTTTCTATTTAAGTGGTTGAGATGGGTACAACATCTCCGTATGAAAGACACTTGGAAAAGTATATGGATAAGAGAGGTTCAGAGGGATATGTGCAAAATGCAGGCAAACGGGATTAATGTGGATAGGCTTCTTGTCGGAGTGGACAGGTTGGGTCAAAGACCTGTTTTAGTGCTATATGAGGTTTAGGTTTATTATTATCACGTGTACCGAGGTGCAGTGAAAGGTTTTATTTTGCATGCTATCTATCAGATCAGATAATACTATACATAAATACATTTCCGTACAATAGGTACAACAAAGGGGAAGATACAGAATGCAGAATGTAGTTTTCAATGTTGTAGTGCAACACTTTAACCAGAGGACATAGGTTCAAGGTGATGGGGGAAGGATATAATAGGAACACGATAGGTAACTTTTTTGTTTACACAAAGGGTGGTGGGTATAATGAACGAGCTGCCAGAGGAGGTAGTTGAGGCAGGTACTATCGCAACATTTAAGAAGTATTTCTTCAGGTACATGGATTGGGCAGGTTTTGAGGGATATGGGCCAAGTGCATGCAGGTGGGACTAGTGTAGATGGGACATGCTGGTGAGTGTGGGTAAGTTGGGCTGATGGGCATGTATCCATGTTATATGACTCTATGACTCATTCAAGGTCTACATATGAAATAAAGGTGATATATTTCCAAGTTTCCAATTCTGCATTCGGATGGAAAGTGACACGGTTAATTCAGAGACTAGGGCCTGAACTTCAAGAAAAGGGACTTTGAAGGTATGGGACGGGAATTGGCATGGATAGACTGGCAAAGATTTAAAGACCGCATGGATGAACTCCAAAAAATTATTCATCCCTGTTTGGTGAAAAAATAAAACAGGGAAGGTGGCTCCACCGTGGCTAACGAGGGAAATCGAGGATAGTGTTAAATCCAAGGAAAAGGAATATAAATTGGCCAGAGGAAGCAGCAAACCGGAGGACTGGGAGAAATTTAGAACTCAACAGAGGAGGACAAAGGGGCTAATTAAGAGGGGGACAAAAGAGCATGAAAGAAAGCTTGAGGGGAATATAAAAACTGACTCAAAAAGTTTTTTTAGATATGTAAAAAGGAAAAGAGATAGTGAAGACAAATGTAGGTCCCTTACAATCAGAGACAGGTGAATTTATAATGGGAAACAAGGTCATGGTAGAACAGTTAAATGAGTACTTTGGTTCTGTCTTCACTAACAAAGACACAAACAATCTCCCAGAAATACTAGGGGACCGAGGATCTTGTGGGAGGGAGGAACGGAAGGGAATCCAAATTAGTGAGGAAATGGTGTTAGGTAAACTGTTGGGACAGAAGACAGGTAAATCCCCAGGAACTGATGGTCTGCATCCCAGAGTACTCAAGGAGGTGGCCCGAGAAATCATGGATGCATTGGTGATCATTTTCCAATGTTCTCTCGACTCTGGATCAGTTCCTGTGGACTGGACGGTAGCTAATGTAACCCCACTTTTTAAGACAGGAGGGAGAGACAAAACGGGGAATTATAGTCCAGTTAGCCTTACATCAGTAGTGGGGAAGATGCTTGAGTCGATTATTAAAAATGTTATAGAAGCGCATTTGGAATGGGTGACAGGATCGGTCAAAGTCAGCATGGATTTATGAAGGGTAAATCATGCTTGACTAATCTTCTGGAATTTTTTGAGGATGTAACAACTACAATGGATAAAGGAGAGCCAGTGGATGTGGTGTATCTGGACTTCCTGCCTTCTCCCCATATCCCCTGACTCCGCTATCTTTAAGAGCCCTATCTAGCTCTCTCCTGAAAGTATCCAGAGAACCGGCCTCCACCGCCCTCTGAGGCAGAGAATTCCACAGGCTCACAACTCTCTGTGTGAAAAAGTGTTTTCTCATCTCCGTTCTAAATGGCTTACCCCTTATTCTTAAACTGTGGCCTCTGGTTCTGGACTCCCCCAACATCGGGAACATGTTTCCTGCCTCTAGCGTGTCCAAACCCAAAACAATCTTATATGTTTCAATAAGATTCCCTCTCATCCTTCTAAACTCTAGAGTATACAAGCCCAGCCGCTCCATTCTCTCGGTATATGACAGTCCCGCCATCCAGGGAATTAACCTTGTAAACCTACGCTGCACCCCTCAATAGCAAGAATGTCCTTCCTCATATTAGGGGACCAAAACTGCGCACAATACTCCAGGTGTGGTCTCACTAGGGCCCTGTACAACTGCAGAAGTACGTCTTTGCTCCTGTACTCAACTCCTCTTGTCATGAAGGCCAACATGCAATTTGCTTTCTTCACTGCCTGCATGCTTACTTTCATTGATTGACGAACAAGGACCCCAAGATCCTGTTATATTCCCCCTTTTCCCAACTTGACACAATTTAGATAATAATCTGCCTTCCTGTTTTTGCTACCAAAGTGGATAACCTCACATTTACCTACATTAAACTGCATCAGCCATGTATCTACCCACTCAACCAATCTGTCCAAGTCACCCTACATTCTCATAGCATCCTCCTCACAGTTCACTCTGCCACCCAGCTTTGTGTCATCTGTAAATTTGCTAATCTTACTTTGAATCCATCTAAACCATTGTGGAATTCTTTGCCACAGAAGGCAGCGGCGGCCAATTCACTGGATTTTTTCAAGAGGGAGTTAGATTTAGCTTTTCGGGCTAAAGGAATCAATGGATATGGGGAAAAATCAGGAATGGGGTACTGACTTTAGATGATCAGCCATGATCATATTGAATGTCGGTGCCGGCTCGAAGGGCTAAATGTCCTACCATTGCACGTATTATTCTATGTTTCTAAGTCAGGATTGGATGGACACGCGGGGCAATGTTGACCCCATATACCTGGTGTTGTACTTCTGGTGGTAGAGAGAAAGGATTGGACGGTGGAGTCAATGAAGTGTTGCCAAATTGCCTCCATACATCTGTACATAATACAAACAGTTGAAGGTGTGAGTGCTAGATGAGGTGCCGATCAAATAGGACGCTTTGTCCTAGATAATATTGTTCTTTGAATATTATTGACGTTGCTCTTATTTCCGTAAGTACTCCGTCACAGCTTGTACCTTGAAATTACTGCGATTATACCAGGTGGCTAAGGTTTGCTGTAGTACACTCAGTCTCTGATGTGCACTTGTTGCCACATTATCTACGTGGCTAATTCATAGAAACATAGAAAATAGATGCAGGACTAGGCAAAACGGGTTTCAAGTCAAGTCAAGTCAAGAGAGTTTATTGCCACGTGTCCCAGATAGGACAATGAAATTCTTGCTTGCTGCAGCACAACAGAGTATTGTAAGCATAAATACAGAACAGATCAGTGTGTCTACATAGCATAGACCATATATATATACACATAAATAAACAGATAAAGTGCTATAGGCTGTTATAGTTCAGAGTTCGTTTGTTGGCGAGTTTAATAGCCTGATGGATGTGGGGAAGTAACTGTTCCTGAACCTGGATGTTGCAGATTTCAGGCTCCTGTACCTTCTACCTGATTGCAGAGGAGAGATGAGTGTGTGGCCAGGATGGTGAGGGTCCTTGATGATGCTGGCAGCCTTTTTGAGGCAGCGACTGCGATAGATCCCTTCGATGGTGGGGAGACCAGAGCCGATGATGGACTGGGCAGTGGTCACAACTTTCTGCATTCGTTTCCGCACCTGGACGCTCAAGTTACCGAACTAAGCCATGATGCAACCAGTCAGTATGCTTGCTACTGTGCACCTGTAGATGTTCGAGAGAGTCCTCCTTGACATACCGACTCTCCATAATCTTCTCAGGAAGTAGAGGCGCTGATGTGCTTTCTTTATAATTGCATCAGTGTACTGGGACCGGGAAAGACCTTCGGAAATATGCACGCCCAGGGATTTGAAGCTCTTGAGCCTTTCCACCATCGTCCCGTTGATATAAACGGGACTGTGGATCCCTATCCTAACCCTTCCAAAGTCCACAATCAGTTCCTTGGTTTTGTTGGCGTTGAGAGCCAGGTTATTGTGCTGGCACCATTTGGTCAATCAGTCGATCTCATTTCTATACTCTGACTTGTCACCATCAGTGATTCGTCCCACAACAGTGGTGTCGTCGGCGAACTTGATGATGGAGTTCGCACTATGTCCAGCTACACAGTCATGAGTATAGAGTGAGTACAGCAGGGAGCTGAGCACGCAGCCTTGAGGTGCGCCCGTGGTGATTGTTATCGACATTTCCACCAATATGGACAGACCGTGGTCTGTGGATGAGGAAGTCGAGGATCCAATTGCAGAGGGATGCGCTGAGACCCAGATCTGAGAGCTTGGGAACCAGCTTGGAGGGGATGATGGTGTTAAACGCCGAGCTATAGTCAATGAATAACAGCCTGACATGAGTTTCTGTTGTCCAAGTAGTCCAGAGTGGGGTGGAGAACCAGTGAGATCGCATTCACCATTGATCTGGTGTGGCGGTAAGCGAACTGCAGTGGGTCGAGGTTCTTGTCGAGGTAGGAGTTGATATGCGCCATTATCAACCTCTCAAAGCACTTCATCACCACAGACCTTCATTGCCACTAGGGGCGCCACATTGACGGCAGCCTCTGCCTACAGCCTGTTTGTCTTTCAATCTGTTTATTTTATTCTTAGTTTAAAGTCTGTTTTGGGGGTAATCTTTTAACTTTTCTATGTGGGGGTGGGGGGCAGGGTAAGGGAGAAACTTTCCCACTCGCTTCCTGGCGGGGACGCGACTATTTCTCCGAGTCGCGTCTTCGCCCCCCTCCTCGCGCCCTACAACCTGGATTGGAGCAGCAGTCCTGCCGGGGACCGGGAACCGGACCAGAGCAACAACAGCGTGCGGCGCAGCGCTGAATTCACCGCGGAGCGGGCGATGCCTACCTGGATCGCCGTTTGGAACTCCGGAGCGTTGGGCCGCTGCTCCAACTTCATGGAGCTGCGGTCTGGGAGAGCTTCCAACGCGGGCGGCGCTGACTGTCATCCTGGAGCCCTGGGGCCCTTTGCCGAGGGCCGCCAGCGTTACATCTCCGCCCGGCACATCCAGTGACCTTTGGGAGCCGTGCACTCTGGTAGGAGGTGTCCAGGCCGCTGAGGAGGTCCCCCAGCCCCAATGTCGGACTTGCATCACCCCGGCGAGCGGGCCTGAACACCGGGCCACCCGTAGCGGCGACTGCGGAGGGCCTCGGGGATGCCCTGACCACAGGTGAACATTGCGGAACATTAGAGGAAGATGACTGACTTTTGGTGCCTTCCCTCATAGTCGGAAACATTTGATCCTGCTGTGTGGGGATGTTTTTATGTTAAATTCTATTGTGTGTTGTGTTCTTTATTTTTATTGTATGGCTGTAGGGTAATCACATTTCACATCTGTCACATGTGACAAATAAATGTATCTTGTATCTGACGTTAGTGCCACTGGGTCTCAGCGCATCCCTCTGCAATTGGGTCCTCGACTTGCTCATCCACCTTGCTCTTCTTTGGCACCGGTATTATTGATGCCCTTTTAAAGCAGGTGGGAACCTCAGACCGCAGAAGTGAGAGGTTGAAAAACACCAGCCAGTTGGTCCGCACAGGTTTTTAGAACACGGCCGGATATACCATCATGTCCAGGCGATTTCCGAGGGTTCACCCCCTTGAAGGATCTTCTGATGGGTTATAATTATTCGAAAGGAGCAAATTAACTAACCAGTGTATGTATTCATTATCAATAATAATGCCCAGAGCCCTAAACTGACAATTATGCAAGAAATTCATTAATGTATTTAAGATATACTTTCTACAAAGAAACAGAAAATAGGTACAGGAGTAGGCCATTCGGCCCTTCAAGACAGCACTGCCATTCAATATGATCATTGCTGATCAGTACCCTGTGCCTGCTTTCTCCCAACATCCCTTGATTCCGTTAGCCCTAAGAGCTACCCAACTGTCTCTTGAATACATCCAGTGAATTAGCCCCCACTGCCTTCTGTGGCAGAGAATTCCACAGATTCACAACTCTCTGGGTGAAAACGTTTTACCTCATCTCATAGAAACATAGAAATTAGGTGCAGGAGTAGGCCATTCGGCCCTTCGAGCCTGCACCGCCATTCAATATGATCATGGCTGATCATCCAACTCAGTATCCTGTACCTGCCTTCTCTCCATACCCTCTGATCCCCTTAGCCACAAGGGCCACATCTAACTCCCTCTTAAATATAGCCAATGAACTGGCCTCAACTACCCTCTGTGGCAGAGAGTTCCAGAGACCCACCACTCTCTGTGTGAAAGAAGTCCTTCTCATCTCGGTCCTGAAGGATTTCCCCCTTATCCTTTAGCTGTGACCCCTTGTCCTGGACCTCCCCAACATCGGGAACAATCTTCCTGCATCTAGCCTGTCCAACCCCTTAAGAATTTTGTAAGTTTCTATAAGATTGCCTCTCAATTTCCTAAATTCTAGAGAGTATAAACCGAGTCTATGCAGTCTTTGTTCATAAGACAGTCCTGACATCCCAGGAATCAGTCTGGTGAACCTTCTCTGCACTCCCTCTATGGCAATAATGTCCTTCCTCAGATTTGGAGACCAGAACTGCACGCAATACTCCAGGTGTGGTCTCACCAAGACCCTATACAACTGAAGTAGAACCTCCCTGCTCCTAGGGATGGTGGGGAGGTCAGTCCTAAATGGCCTGCCCCTTATTCTTAATCTGTGACTATAATAACTAATCTTATTCAGTTAAATTTGTGGACAACGGTGACGTCTACAGGTGTTGTCAATAGAACGGAACATGGTACAACTTTCAGCGAAGATACCACTTCTGATCATACTGAAGAAGGAAAACTCAAGTGTTTTATCATCATATGTCCCAAACAGAACAATCAAATTCTATATACAGCCAACATACACATAAAACAAATAATAATTGTGCAAAAAAATGAAACCAATTTCATCAAGTTCCATGTAGTTCAGAGCTTCTTTGGAGGTTGTAGTGTTTAGTAGCCTGATGGCGGGAGGGATGAAGCAGTTCCTGAACCTGGATGTTACAATTTTCCTATATCTTTTTCCCGAAGGCAGAACTGAAATGACCCTGTGACCAGGGTGGTGTAGGTTTCTGATGATGCTGGCTGCCTTTTTGAGGCACCGACTCCTGTAAATCCTTTCGATGGTGGGGAGTTCAGTTCCCGTGATGGACTGGACAGTGTTCACCACTTTTTGCAGTCTTCTTCGCTCCTGGGCATTCAAGTTGCAGAACCAGGCCATGATGCATTCAGTCAATATGCTCTTTACTGTACACCTGTAGAAGTTCAGGAGAGTACTCTTTGATATACCCAATCTCCGCAATCTTCTCAGGAACTGAGACGTTGATGGGCTTTCTTTATAATTGCATCATTGTGCTGGGTCCAGGAAAGATCTTCAGAGATGAGCATGCCCAGGAATTTGAAGCTTTTGACTCTCTCCACCATTGATCCATCGATATCGACAGGTTTGTGGGTGCTCATCCTTCTTCTTCCAAAGTCAAGTATCGCGTCCTTGGTCTTATTGACAATTGTTGTTGTGGCACCATTTGATCAGTCAATCGATCTCCCATCTATTCTCTGACTCATCATCAGTAATTCATCCAACAACAATGGTGTCGTTGGCGAACTTGAAGATGGAGTTCGCACTATGTCCGGCTACACAGTCGTGAGTATAGCGAGTAGAGCAAGGGGCTGAACACGCCGCCTTGAGCTGCTCCCGTACTGATGGTTATCGAGGAAGAAATGTTACTGCCAATTCGTACAAATTGTGGTCTGTTGATGAGGATCTCTGTGCAACCCTCTGCAATTGGATCCTCGACTTCCTCATTCACAGACCACAGTCTGTTCGTATTGGTGGTAATGTGTCAGACTCGATAACAATCAGCACGGGAGCACCTCAAGGCTGCATGCTCAGCCCCCTGCTGTACTCACTCTATACTCATGACTGCGTAGCGGTAATAGTGTGAACTCCATCATCAGGTTCGCTGACGACACCACTGTTGTGGGACGTATCATTGATGGGGATGAGTCAGAGTATAGAAGAGAGATCGAGTGACTATCCATATGGTGCCAGCACAATAACCTGGCCCTCAACACCAGCAAAACCAAGGAACTGATTGTGCACTTTGGAAGGAGTAGGATGGGGACCAACAGCCCTGTTTATATCAATGGGTTGGTGGTTGAAAGGGTCAAGAGCTTCACATTCCTGGGCGTGCACATCTCTGAAGATCTTTCCTGGTCTGAGAACACAGATGCAATTATTAAGAAAGCTCATCAGCGCCTCTACTTCCAGAGAAGATTACGGAGAGTCGGTCTGTCAAGGAGGACTCTCTCTAACTTCTACAGGTACACAGTAGAGAGCTTGCTGACTGGTTGCATCGTGGCTTGGTTCGGCAACTTGAGCGCCCTGGAGAGGAAAAGACTACAAAAAGTAGTAAACACTGCCCAGTCCATCATCGGCTCTGACCTCCCTTCCATCGAGGGGATCTATCGCAGTCGGTGCCTCAAAAAGGCTGGCAGCATCATCAAGGACCCGCACCATCATGGCCATACACTCATCTCCCTGCTATCTTCAGGTAGAAGGTACAGGAGCTTGAAGACTGCAACGACCAGGTTCAGGAATAGCTACTCCCCCACAGCCATCAGGCTATTAAACTTGGCTCGATCAAAACTCTGAACATTAATACCCCTTTATCTGTTATTTGCACTTTATCAATTTATTTATTCATGTGTGTATTTACGTATATAATGTTATATGGGCACACTGATCCGTTTTGTAGTCAATGCCTACTATGTTCTGTTGTGCTGAAGCAAAGAAAGAATTTCATTGTCCTGTCAGGGACACATGACAATAAACTCTTTTGACTTTGAGGAAGTCAAGGATCCAGTTGCAGAGGATGCGCAGAGACACAGATCCATGAGTTTGATAACCAGCTTAGAGGGGATGATGGTATTGAATGCCGAGCTGCAGTCTATAAGGAACAGCCTGATGGATGTGTTTTTATTGTCACAGTGATCACTAAAAAAGCATCAAGATGGCTGACCTTATGCCAAAGAGTTGTCCAGCACAGAAACAGGCCCATTGTCCCACCATATCCATGTTGCCTAATGTTCCTATCTATACTCATGCCATTTACCCACATTAAGTTTTCATTGGAGTCACTGTTGTTGTGACCTCTGACAGTATTATGGGCTAACATGATTAGCTATGACGATAATTTCATCCTTGGAATTCAGCTCTTGTCTATCTCCGGACCAAGGCTGTCATAACGTCAGGTCTTGAGTGATTCTGGCAGAGCTCAATGTGTGCATAAATGAGTAAGTTACTGGTGACTAAATGCTACTTAACAACAATGTTACATATTATTTTTTATCACTTCATTGATGAAAGCGAACAGAAGGAATTTTTTTAGTGGTGAATCTGTGGAATTCTTTGCCACAGAAGGCTGTGGAGGCCAAGTTAATGGATATTTTTAAAGCATAGGTAGATTGATTTTTGATTAGTACGAGTGTCAGGGGTTATGGGGAGATGGTAGGAAGATGGGGTTAGGAGGGATAGATAGATCAGCCATGATTGAATGGCAGAGTGGACAATGGGTCGAATGGCCTAATTCTGATCCTATTACTTATGACCTAATGATAGAATAATTCGCCAAATTGACATTCAGTTACTTTGCTTGGTTCACAGCATGCACGGTGAACCTGAAATAACTTTTGTGAAGCGACATTAATTTTATAATGGTAGGCAAATGAATCTGACTACTTGTTTGACAAACATCTGTAAATCTTTGGCTTTCAACAACAAACATTTTCTTGCTAATAGGCACATTAAATCACTGACAATAATTGGGTTTTACATTGTGTCAATGAACCCCTCACTTCTAGATTCTATTGCATACAAAAGCCTTTTCCTCCACTTGTTTAGCATAGAAAACTATGTGCATGACATAAAAAGGGATGTACATGCAAGTGCATCCCTTTGTTTGACTTCACTGCCTCAGATCTCCTCAGGTTTCCCGGAATCAGCCTCCCATTCATTGTGAACATGCCCAAATTTAGCAGGCACAGGTTCTAAAGGTATATTCCCCCCCATTTGGCACAACCACACATGTCAACACAACACATACACAGAAGTCCTAGAAAATGTTTTTGCCAACCAAGAAGATCAAGATTGATGGAGGCAGTGCAGTAAACGTCTTTCTGGACTTTAACAAGGCCTCTACATTATACACAATGTCTGGGTATTCTGGAATGGTAGATGTCATGGGATCCAGGGCAAGCTAGGCAAAATTGACTTGAAAGTAAGAGACATAGCGTGCTGGCGAAGGGATTGGAAACCTGTAACATGTCATATGCCAAAGGATTGTGAGCAGAGTCCAGAGTTATCATTATTTATATTAACAAATTAGATGTAGGTATCATGGTTAGTAAGCTTGCTGGTGACCCTAAAATGGGTTGAAGAAGATTATGTACGATTACAACTGGATCTTGATCAACTGGGCCAATGGGATGAGGACATGGTAGATGGAGTTTTGTTCAGATAAATGCAAGGATTTGCTTTTTGGTAAAGCAAGAATTTCACAGTAAATAATAGGACCCTGTGAAGAATTAGAGATTAAAGGTAATTAGCGGTGCAGGTACACTGTGTCATGAAAGTGTTGGCGCAGGTAGATAGGGTGGTGAAGAAGGCGTTTGGCATGCTTGCCTTCAGTAAGGGTACTCCGAAGAGGAGTTGAGGCGTCTTGATACAGCTGGATAAGATGTTGCTAAGGCCACATTTAGAGTATCGGTCAAAGTTCTGGTTGCCCAGCTCGAAAAGGCAAGTCCTTAAACTGGAAGATTGGAACTGGAAAACTGGAACTTAAAAAGATTTACAAGAATATTACTAACTCTGAAGTTTTTTGAGGTATAAGGAGTGGATAGATAGGTTTGGTCTTTTTTCCCTGGATCATTAGAGACTGTGGCCAAACCTTATAGCAATTTATTTAATCATGATGGATGTGTATACGGTGGATAGCCGTATAGTCTTTTCCCCAGGAAAAGGGAGTCTAAAAAGAGATAGGTTTAATGTGTAGAAAGGAACTGCAGATGCTGGTTTAGACCCAAGATAAACACAAAATGCTGAAGTAACTGAAGTAACTGATAGCATCTCTGGGGAAAAAGAATAGGTGAAGTTTCAGGTTGAGACCCTTCTTCAGACCACGTTTCGGGTCGAGACCCTTCTTCTAACCATTCTTCTGATGAAGGGTCTCGACCCGAAACGTCATCAATTCCTTTTCTCCAGAGATACTGTCTGACCTGCTGTGTTACTCCAGCTTTTTGTGTCCATCAATGCTTGAAATAATTCTGCTCTCTCACTTCAATGGGCCTCTACTGACATCTAGTGGTTTTCTATTCAGTGTTAATATTCAAAGCTGTTTTTGTTTTCTGCATCTCAGGGCACACAAACAAAATAACATCTTTCATAGTATAAGACACATTGGGCTAACAACGGAATATGTTAAGGCTGTCACAAAAGTAATATTATAAGAACTAAAAGCTGATTTTGTTTTACCTTCTACAAAATCCTTTTTACATCCACTTTTCTCTGCTGAAGATGCTAGTCTTTACTGACGTATGATTCCTTGGTTCATTTTCCAGTCTGTTCAGTGAATGTATCCCAAGACCAAAGTTCAGACATATTTCCAAAATAAATGACCAAGTGATCTTAAAGAACATAAATTTTGAACTGAATTCTCCACCTCCAGCAGAGTTGTTGGGGCTGCTTGCTTAGTTAGGACTAGCAAATTTAGAATTAGACAATTGAACGGGATTTAAATAAATAAACCATTGAACTGAGTCTATATTTAGAGAAGGGTCATTGATATTCATTACAACATTGCATTAGAATACCCTCTATTTCACGGTTTCTTAACAAGACTCTACTGGGAGGCAACATGAAAGTCTAAATTTAAGTAAAAAATGCTGTTTCTAGTCAGTAGAAAGCAATTGGGGACTTGGGAAGAAACAAGATTCTATCAGAAACGATAAATAACAAACAGCAGGAATGCCACAACTAAATTAAAGCATTAAAATTAATTCAACATTTTTGATTACTTCATTATTTACATAATATATTGATATCATAGGTCAAGTAATATTTAAAAAATCAGATACAAGGAAATGCAGATGCTGGTTTATAAAAAAGATAGTGCTGGAGTAACTCAGCTGGTTCAGCAGCATCTCTGCAGATAAAGTTTTGGTCGGGGCCCTTCCACAAAAAAGATGTTATTGCCTGGTACTTAAGCACCTTAAACAATGTATAAATATAAAGGAACAATTATTGAATACGATGGCTGCTTCAAAAATGGAAGAAAATAGATTTTCTTTCCTTTGAAATACAAATTAAGGCTAATCTGCTTAGTGCAGGCATTAAGATTCCACAGCACCCTCTGAAGAGCAGCATGTTCTCCCAATGCACTGAACAATATTTATCTCATAACTAAATCCACCAAAATCTAATTGATCATTCATTTCTCTAGCTATGTGTGGAATCTCACTGTGAACAAACTGGGTGCAGCTGTTCCTCTGTAACATTTGTAATCATAGATCAACTTTAACATAGTAAATTCTCACTGTTCACAGCAAATCATTTTGCTATGTCAAGAATAGATGATATAAAGTCACATTTGCTTTTGATTTTCAAAACAATTGCAAGATATAGGCATCGCTATTTTCTCAGTATTTACATTCGCGCAATAGAATCCTCAACGTCCTCATCAACAAGACCACGATCGGTATATATTGGCAACAATACTTCCTCTTTGTTAACCATCTGCACTGGGCACCTCAGGCTGTGGTCTCAGTCTTCTGTTCTACCATCAATGCCTCCTCTTCCTTAGAAGATTGAGGAGAATCAGTATATTCAAGTCTAACACGGACAGGACCTATACAGTGAAGGGTTGGGCTCTGGGGAGTGTTGTAGAGCAGAGGGATCTAGGAGTGCAGGTGCATGTTTCCTTGAAGAAGGCTGTAATTGTTATATGGTTATATGGTTATATTGATAAATACACTCTTCAACTTCCACAGGTGTACGGCTGAGAGCATATTGATTGGCTGCATCACAGCCTGGTTCGGTAACGCCCGGAAAGGACAATAGACAATAGACAATAGGTGCAGGAGTAGGCCATTCGGCCCTTCGAGCCGAAGGAAGAAGATTGTATAAGGTGATGAACACCGTTGGTCCATCATGGGTACCGAGCTCCCCACCATCAAAGAGATCTATAGGAGATGCTGCCTCAAAAAACACAGCTTGCATCAAGGACCCATACCACTCTGGATATACTTTAGTTTCACTCTTACCATCGGAAAAAAGGTATAGAAGACTGAAAACAGGGACATCTCAGGTGCTGTGCACAGTCCCCTGCTCACAGAGAAACGTGCATTTTGGGAAGTCTAACACGGACGGGACCTACACAGTGAACGGTAGGGCTCTGGGGATTGCTGTAGAGCAGAGGGATCTAGGAGTGCAGGTGCACCTTTCCTTGAAGATGGAGTCACAGGTAGATCGGGAGGTCAAAAAGGATTTTGGCACATTGTCCTTCAAGCAGTGGTGAGGGATGTTATCTGTTTCCTCAGAGCAGCACTGCACAACTTTCTGTACTCGGATCCTCCCGCTTCAGTTTCTGCTTGTAAGCAGAGAATGGAATCACCACCAGGTGATGAGATATACCAAAGTGCAATCTGGGGATGGAGCGATATTCGTTTTTGATGATAGGGTAACCGTGGTTGAGGGTGTTTGGATCTCTGGTTGGACAGGTGACATGCTGATAATATCTTGGCAGCAAACTCGAGGTTGTCCTGATTGAAGTCCTTGACTATTATGAACAAGACTTTAGGGTATATTGTTTCAATACTATTGGTGACAGTGTGTATTTCCTCAAGTGTGAGCTTGGCCTCGGGTCCTGATTTAATTGAATGTACAGCTGCGTCACTTTCGGGGCTCGCTTGATCCCAGCAGACTGTTGCTGCTATATGAAGCTATTATTTTCCTGACCAGACCTTCAACGTCCCTTGTCAGTTCAGGTTTCTTGATCTTTTTGGCATTGCCCTGCCCTCCAACAGGAATAGGCTGTCCCAGAACTCTTTCTACTTCACTTTTAATAGCCTCTCACTAGCCAGACATCCCTTTACCTGCAGCCAAGACCTCCCCCCAATCAACTTTTGATTCCAGTTAGCCTTTCCTCAAGTTAGGACTATAATTTGAGGACAAGCCTTATCTTTTTCCATGACTATCTTGAAACTAATAGTAAGATTAAACGAGAACTTACCAGTTTGAAGTTTGATCTTTATTTTATGAGGAGTTGCGATGAGGGATTTTGTGAAGAACCCGCCAGCACGCATGCGCGACATACTTCAAAGCCGCGGTGTGGAATCACAGAAAAAACCAAGCCAAGAAATGACTTGTTATAGTAAGATTGAAGAGACTCTAGTTACCAGTTGACTTTATGATCGAGGGTTGGGAGCGGAGGGCACGAAATCCCTCATCGCAACTCCTCATAAAATAAAGATCAAACTTCAAACTGGTAAGTTCTCGTTTAATCTTACTATTTCATTTCGGAGTCACGTGAGTGACTTCGTGAAGACTTCAAAGCTTCTGTGATTTCACGCCCTGGACAACGTCCATGCTATCACACACGCTACTGAAAAGGTGGACAGCAGCAATCAATTTCCGTCACTGTTTCTCTGAAAAAGTAATAATATTTATTAATAACAACGATAATAATAATAACAATAATAACAATATTAATAATAACAATAAGAAAGGCCCCTCACTGAGGGGTAACTGTATGCTCTCGGCCTGCATCCAGCACGGCTCCTGCGAACATTCCAGGTACGGTGACGGGTTTGTTGTAAAACCGTTGAAAAGTGGCTTCACTGGCCCATCCCGCTGTGGCAAGTATCTGGTCCATGGGCACCTCCATGACCTTTGCCGCCGATGTTGATGCTGCCCTGGTGGAATGGGATTTAAAAACATCAGTGTCAATACCTGCCTTGTTCAAGAGGATCCTGAGCCATCGGGATATCGTCTGCACCGTCACTCTATGGTGAGTTTTTTTGTGACTGATGAACAGGTATTGCTCCATTCCCCTTATTTTCCTCGTCACTTTGATATAGTGGCGGATATGGGTGGCTATGCATAGACTAGCATCAGCGGGGTATGCTGGAAACTCCAGCTGCAGCCCTGTAAATCCAGGTCTATGCTGCTTGAGCAATTCATCAATGAAGAAAGTGACCCGTTCAGGGGTAGAGATCATTCTGTCGATCTTGGCCTTGTGAAGCGTTTGCACCCTTTGTGCTGAAGTAAGTGCCATCAACATCACCACCTTCAGGGTGAGTTTGTCCAATTCGAGCCCCGTCATGGGTGACCATGTTCTCAGCAGGGTCAGCACTTTGCCAATATCCCATGTGACGTTGTAACGGGGCCTCGGCGGGTTGGAATTAAATATCCCCCGCATAAGTTTGGAGACCAATTTATTGGATCCTACCTCAATATTGAGGTAGGACGATAGCGCACTCCTGGCGGTATTGATGGCACTATAGCTGAGATGTTGATCATGGTGTAGCCCCGCAAGAAATTCCAGCACATCTGTGATGGAGACGGAGTCATATGCAACGTCCATGCGGCCACAATAGGATTCCCATTTCCTGATGTACGATAAGTACTGCCGTCTTGAGGACTCCCTGCATGATGCTCCCATGGTATCCATTGTCCTTGAAGATAGACCATACTGAAGTAGTGGCCTGTTCAGATCCTGCAAGCCAATAGATTCAAATGACTATGGCAGGGGTGTGGTTCCCCTGTGGCAGGGTTCGTCACCAATTGTGGGCAACCCTCTAAGAGGACCCATGGTTGACATCATTCCAAGGACCACCGGATACCATGATTGCGTAGGCCAGTCGGGTATAATGAGGATGCCCTTGGCAGCATCGAGCTGGATTTTCCGCAATACCCGACTGATGAGGCAGAATGGAGGAAAGGCATAGAAGAACCATTTCCCCCAGTCTAGCGAGAATGCGTCCATCGCCATTGCCCCAGGATCTGGCTCCCATGATACGTATGTTGGTACCTGATGGTTCAACCGTGACGCAAAAAGGTCAATATCCGGTTTACCAAATTTGGCTGTAATTTTGGTGAATATTTGGGGGTTCAACATCCACTCGATGTTGTCATTGAACTTCCGTGACCTGGTGTCCGCCACTGTATTGAGCTCACCTGGCAAGTAGGTAGCTGAGATCCAAATATTCCGTTGAATACACCAGAGCCAAATTGTGTTTGCCAATTCATTGCATGAAATTGACCTGGTACTGCCCATATGATTCAGATAAGCCACCGCAGTGGTATTGTCTATTTGGAGACGGACATGAGTGTTAGTCATGTTTGAACAATAGGCTCTTAGTCCGTGGAATGCTCCTAGCATCTCCAAATAGTTTATCCCTTGTGCTGACAACAAAGTAGCTTCAAGTGAATCCCATCTACCTCCACAACTGTTATTGTTGTCCGTAGCTCCCCAGCCATGGGAGCTTGCATCTGTTTGCAAATATACCATTGGACGAGGCACAATGATGGGTTTAAATGAGTTATGGATATTGCCAATCCACCATAGTAACTCAAGTTTTGCCTTAACCGGCAACTGCATAGGTCTATCATAATGTCCAGCATTTAGTTTTAATGCTGTTATTTTTGACCTTTGTAAATTCTGATAGTGTAAAGGTCCATATTGAGCAGCTGGAAATACTGCTACAATTTTGCCAATTACCCTGGCAGTTAATCCAATAGACGGTATACTGGCGCAGACCAGGTTCTTGCATGCTTGAAACACATCACCAACTTTGTTAGTTGGGATGGTGGTGATCATGCGGTTGGAGTCTATCGTGAACCCCAAGTAGTCTATGATCTGTGCGGGGAGGAACTTTGATTTGTCTGGATGGATTATAAACCCCATTTTTTGAACAATTTCCACTGTGGCTGAAACCGCCAACTCTGCTGATTCCAGAGTGTGCCCAATTATCAGAATGTCATCCAAATAGGCCATGACCGTATGATTTTGTCTCCGCAGTGTAGATAACACTGGCTTGAGTAGTTTGGTGAACAGTCTGGGGGCTGTAGTAAGCCCATTGGGCAATGCTTTGTATTGCCAAAGCTGATCCATCCAGGTATACTTCAAGAACTTCCTATGATGTTTCCGAATGGATACTGAATAGTATGCATCTTTTAAATCAATGCATGCCATGAAGCAGCCCTCCGAAATCAAAGATTTGGCTGTTTCAAATGTGTCCATTTTGAAATGGGTGTATTTTACAAAGGTATTCAAGTGAGTTAAATCTATAATGACCCGGCATCCACCGTCTTTTTTAGTTTTAGTAAATATATTAGACACAAATTCAATTGGTTCATGTGTGGTTCGTTCTATCACACCTTTGTCTTGTAAACTCAAGATTTCAGCATAGCCTTCTGCCAATTCTTTTTTGGAAAGTACAAATTTGCAATTCGGCATATGCTGGGGTGGAGGCAATTGGCCATGAATAAACTCAATTTCATAACCCTGAATACTTTGCAAGATAAACTCATCTGAAGTGATGGTTTCCCAAGCCTCCTTAAATCCCCGTAATCTGCCCCCAACTCGTGAGGTTAGACATGCAAGTGCATGGAATCCAGACCCCCTTACCTTCATGGTTATCGGCAGTCCCTGGGATTTTTGGTGGGACGTGGAGGTGCTGGGTTTCGTGGTTGGTGCGGAATCCGCATCTTCCATGCTGGCCGCTGAGGGCCTAGCCCTAAAAAAGGCCTGGGCTGAGGAGGCTGTTGATATTGAGGAGGTGCCGGAACGTAGGTCCTTGTTGGCCTGTCGGTCTGACCTCATGGCCTGAAGTAAGGTGTCTTCTTGGCCGAAGGTCTGGCAACAAAATGTGGTCTCATCAGACCTATGGTTTTCGCATGGTCATCCAGCTCTTTGACCTGCTTTGGGAGGTCTTCCCCGAACAGCTGTCTAGGTGGGGGGGTAGGAGGTGCTCTGCATAGTCCCGCAAATTTGGGATTCAAGGAAGGTTTAATAATGCTCTTCCGGAAAGCGTTGATCTCGTACTGCGTATTGCAGAGCAGAGCTAGAGCATCCTCCTGTTCGGTGCTTAGATCAACCCCATCTACCGACTTTGCAAAAGCGGTGATCCCAGACGTAAGTAGTTTTAAAATCCTCTGCAGTTTCACTTCCTGCGCTCTGATGCCCGGGCTGATATTACCCCAGATTGGCATGTTCACAATCGGCACGTGGAGTGAATTGCAGTTCCCTGGAGCCTTGTGTCTCTCCATGGCCTTCACAAGGACCTCCTCCTGCAATTGATGGTTGGTAAGGTAATCTATGGTTGCGGCCAGTTTGATGTTGAGGGGTTGTCCTGATGATACGGGTAACCCGAATTTGGCTGCCACATCCAGCAGATCTTCCTGAGGGACCTCAGGTGCTGCTGGGGCATGTACCAGGATGTCCTCCTCATCTGGTCTTATGCTGTCCATAGATGGGGACGGGGATATATCCATGAGTCCCCTGGAGCTGTGTGTGTCCTGTTTCTGTTTGAGAAGAACTTGCTCCAATATCCTCTCCATACGATCCAAGCGCCCTTCATCGGGCGGGTGTGGGAGGTAAGAGGCCTCGCGCCCGAAGGAACTCCGGAGGCTCCGATCAGCAATCCGTACCTCGTCGAGGTAATATCGGTACTGTGATGATGTGTCGCTACCAGCCGCCTCGGCGAAGCTGAGCGATTCCCGCGCGGACCTGCTCAAGCGCCTCCTTTTCGCTGAGCTGGACCCGGCTGCCTCGAAGGGCATGGGTGGGGAGAGGTCGGCACCTGACGCCGCAGCGTGGTGACCCGACGTCCGCGCGGGCTTGCCGACTGTCCTTGATCTGGACCCAGACGGCGTACGGTCCCGACCTGCCCCCAGCGGGGGAAGCGGTGACCTAGGCGAGGCTCCACCCTTGCGACTCCTCCTGGTCCCCCTGGGTGGTGAGTCGACACTGGCCCTCCTTGGTCTGCCAGTGGACTCGGGCCTGCCTGATTCACCAGACCACTTCCTAGTGGCTCCTGGTGAGACCTCAACCCGCGAAGGGCTAGGTAGTGGAATTGCATCCTTGCCTCCTTCAAGAGGGCTCAGGGAGAAGGGCCGTGCATCAGCACGCGAATCCCTCTTGCTCGTCTCTGCAAACGACCCAGTGGGTGAGAGCGAGATGGAGTCAGGATGCACCTGCTCCGGCGCTGTACCGACTGTTTGTACTGCAGGTACCCGGCTAGGGCATAGCTGCGTCGGTAAACCGGATCCTGTGAATACAGGGCTCCCCGGCTTGCGCGCCTTTTTCCCGGCCCGTCCTCCTGCCGTGGAGGGGGGCTCCGGGTTGGGTTGCCGACAACTCCTTGTAGAAGTTTTACGGCCTTTATTTTTCCCGCTGTCCATGTTTCTGTGGAAGAAAACACAATTACTTACACAGAACAACCAACTCAAGGTTGTTAGTACTTACCTGAGTGGCCCTTATGAAGGGCTGGTGACGAGCCGCGCTCCTCTCCAGCCGTCGACTGCAATGCGAGCGACGATATGTCGCGCATGCGTGCTGGCGGGTTCTTCACGAAGTCACTCACGTGACTCCGAAATGAAATGGTATTATGGTCACCGGTCCCAAAGTGTTCTCTCACACACACACACACACAAGAACCACTTGCCCAATCCTTTTTCCTGAGAAGGCATGGAGTGTAGTGCCCCTTCTCCAGTAGGGCCATCTGCATTTTATTTCAGACAACTTTCCCAAACACTTAACACAATCTTCACCATTTATTCCCTTAATACCAATTCAATACATACTATGTCAGTATTATTTTCAGCAACCTGCAGTAACCTTGTCGTCACTTCCTGAACTCATAACAGTCCTGAAAGGGCAAAAATACCTCAGCATATCCTATTTTGCTTGCAAAACTTAAATCATATTTAAATTGCATGTTTTTTAAAATAGTTTCATTGCTGCTGAATGTCAGGCCTTGGCATTGCGCAACCCAGTCTCTCAACCAATACTGCCTATGACTTGCCAAAGCCTCCTTGTTAAAAAAATGCTGTACTATAATTTTTAATGTGCTATTGTTGATTTTGTTGATTCTATTATCAAAGCTAATGACTATCACTAAATCACAAGCCATTAAAATCCTTGAGATTACAAGGTGATAAATTGTTGAACCAAACACCTTTTCTGTTTGCAGGACCACCATACCAGCAAAGCCTGGAGCTTAACTTCATCCATTGGACCACAAAAGGTTAGTCCAACTGTAGGACTAGCAGATACATGCGAGAAGTGTCAGAAAAAGCGCAATGTCGGGCTGGAAGATTGCAACCTTCACGTGGTCTGCCCTGTTTCGACTAATGCAACCAACACGACGTGCACACACTGATGATCAAATAGAACAAATTGTCCTACAACTTTAGGCTGTGCACGCCACACGAAAGAAGAAGAAGAAGAAGCGCAATGTGGTTCAATTTGTGAATTAATGTATTAAGATGCCAGTTATTTAAAGTCGATGCCCATCTTGGATCTATAGCCGTACATTCCTGCTGAAAGTTAAACACACCTAAAACGGTGGAATAGAGGAATTCACAAAATATCAGTGTACTGACCTCTGCATTTAGATTGTCTGCTAAGCGATCTAGAAACTGGCTTTCGATCGGATTCTGTTGAGTCAATAGAGTTAAGTAGTGACTCAGTTTATCATGAGCAGTGATGATTGTGCCCTCGCCAAACTTGTCAAATTGAGGCCGTCCAGCTCTGCCGAAAATCTGCATCACGTCTAAAATTCCTAGGTCAACAAAAGAGCCCCTTTTGGCGTCATATATTTGAGTGCCCTGTAGACGAAATGTGGAAAAGTGTTAGAAATGGCAAGCTAAATAATCAAATTTGTTGTTTCAATATTTCCATGAAAATTGTCTTTTCCCATCAGTAAATTGAGTGAAAAAAGATTTAAACGTCTTACCACTCAAACCACTATTTACGCTACTGACACAGATTTGCTAATAATCCAATTATAAAATAAGTACTGAGTGTTTCCAGGATCTTCTGTTTTTACTTCAGATTTCCAACATCTGCAATTTCTATTTTTCATGCAATTCTCAATTGCCAAGATCTTTACTTTTGTGTTTTCAGGAAGGCCTTTGAATTTTCAATCATTGTTAATAATTCCAATTAACAAAATGCTCATCAAGTTTTCTTCAAGGATCCAGCATATAAAACATAAGTTACATCAGACTGCAGTTTTAAAATAATTATTATATCCAGATATCAAAAAATAATGTTGGTGGAATCTCGAGCAACAAAAATTGAATTTTGGGCCCTTATGGTTTACATAATTATTTTACATAGAATTGTTAAACATTTGTTGGATAGGTGAATAAGTAGTGTTTACCTTGTGGTCACTCATTCTAAAGAAATCTTTTCCTCAAGTTTTGAATCACTCCAATTATGCACTGTACTCAAGTAACAATTAGACCACAATTCCTCAATGGAATAATTCATAATTAGGCCATGGTAATGAATTCTAATACTGTCCTCTGTTCTGCTGTTGTCTATATGCTTTTCTCTCATCAGCACATAGACAACATCAACCCAACATGTTAAAGGCTAGAAGTTAGAAACCTATTGTTTTAATATAACCAGATAAAAATGTATGGTTGTGTAAATTTACCTTTATGATGACAGCGTGTGCTGGAAGATTAACACCCCAGGCCAATGTAGCTGTGCAGACCAACACTTTTATGTGCCCGCGAGAAAAGTAATTTTCAACCAAGTTCCTGTCCTGACGCAACATTCCTGCATGATGAATGCCAAATCCATCTGGAAACAACTCACGTAACTGCTTGTTTCGCGACTTCTGAATCTGCAGACATACCAAAAAAAACAGGTATCACAATCCATTGCCAGCTTTAGCATTAATTATTTGAAATGCCTTAAATGGCTTACTGCCATGGTAATCTTTCTTAGTGGACAAATTAGAACATATTATGGTAATAAATTAGCAGTTTTCCAGTGATATTTCTCCATTATTTACGAACAGAGAGCTGTGTTCAGGGGTCAGCCGCAGTAGACATACTTGGACCAGCAGATCAGAGAGGAAACAGAGGACACATTTAAATAGCACAGGTAGAATACAACAATAAGCTGCACCCAGCACATCGGTTTGGAGGTTGAAACGATGGAACTACGTTCTGGACCACACAAGTCCTCCATGTTCATGACATTGTAGAGCGTGACACGACTCTTCCCTCTCAGAACAACAGCATTTCTTCTCACATCAGGCTATACATTTATCTTTATTTAATGTCTAGATTGCCCAGACCACCGTTTCACCTGGCAGGAAGCTGCAGTCTGAAACCAACCCATTGAGAATAGCTGAAATACATGAAAATCCTCCAAGTGAAAGGGAAAAGGCCAGCACAACCTGTCTGCCCCATAGTAGGAGTACAGCCTGTATGGTAAAAGGTTGACCAGACATTCTACAAATTTGTTAAATATATATTTTAAATGTCAATTCTAGTTATATATACTAGACTAAGTGGAACCCGTTGGGTCCCAGCATCACACGGGAGGGCTGGTCCCCCAACGCAATATTCCACCTGTCCACCAATTCCAATATTGGTGGCCGGGGGGGGGGGGGGGGGGGGGGGGTGGGGAGGGGGCTTTCTGGAGCGCTAGTATGAGTGTTGTGGACTGAAGGGACTGGTTTCCAGAGGGCTATTATGGACATTGTGGGCCGAATGGATTCTTGGGCTGGCGATTCAGTCACTCAACCCTGCTGTGCAGGGAGCTCACTCACTCACGGCTGGTGGGCTGGCAGTTGACTCCCGGCTAGTCCTTGAAATTCCATTTCAAGCAGGGTGCAAGGCCACCAAATTCAAGTGCAGTTTCATACCATTTCAAACAGGGTGCAAGGCCAATAAAGACAGCGAGTCGTGACCTCTCCCTCCCCCATCTTGCAGAGACTAAGCCACGCCCACACTTCCGGGTTATATAGCACCCCCCCACCAGAAGGGGCATGGCCTTCATGGCGTGATTGACAGGAGAATCTCAACATTTTTTAAACACTAATAACTCTTTTATTTCCTCGGCACCTGATGAGTGGAGGGGGATTCTGAGTAAGATGGCCAAAAATCACAGCCGTACGTGGTAGCCTTTTTTCTAAAATCAATATAAAGCGCAAACAGGCAATGGTCAAGATTAGACTTTTAATTATATAGGCAACTTTAATTAGTCAAGGCAACTTTAATTAGACAAGGCAACATTAATTAGGCAAGGCGACTTTAATTAGGCAAGGCGACTTTAATTGGGCAAAGCAACGTTAATTGGGCAAGGCAACGTTAATTGGGTAAGGCAACTTTAATTGGGCAAGGCAACTTTAATTGGGCAAGGCAACGTTAATTGGGCAAGGCAACGTTAATTGGGCAAGGCAACGTTAATTGGGCAAGGCAACGTTAATTGGGCAAGGCAACGTTAATTGGGCAAGGCAACGTTAATTGGGCAAGGCAACGTTAATTGGGCAAGGCAACTTTAATTGGGCAAGGCAACTTTAATTGGGCAAGGCAACTTTAATTGGGCAAGGCAACTTTAATTGGGCGAGGCAACTTTAATTAGGCGAGGCAACTTTAATTAGGCAAGGCAACTTTAAATAGGCAAGGCAGTTTTAGCACTTGCAAACCAAAGGCAAGGCAGCTTTAGCACATTCAAACCAAAGGCAACGCAGCTTTAGCACTTTCAAACCAAAGGCAACGCAGCTTTAGCACTCTCAAACTAAAGACAACACAGCTTTAGCACTTTCAAACCATATTAAGGGCACTGACAGGTCAGTAAAACCACTCTCAATTTAGTAGACATGTATTCAGTGTTATTCACAGCTCAGACTGAGAATTGCGACCTCTCGCTCCACCATCTTGCAGAGAACTCGGGGATCTCCATACTTTCGGGTTTTATAGTCCCTCCGGAAGGGGTGTGACGTTCAGGAGAGAGAATCTCAACATTTTTTAAACACTAATAAGTCTTTTATTTTTCATCGATGGGAAAAGTCCTCTTGTCCAGACCAGCGGAGGCGGACTCTGAGTAAGATGGCCAAAAATCACAGCCGTTAATGGCAGCGATTTTTCTAAATCAATATACAGTGGAACAGGAAGTGGTCAAGATGAGACTTTTAGTAATATAGATAAATGATGCTTTGGAAAGCTTTGCCCATCCAATTTACAATAATCCTTACTGTAATGGGTTTGTTTGAATATCAGATAGCACAGTATAAAGTGCTAGGAGGCAAGAGTCTCCTTATAATTAACAGTTCAATGGTCAACATTCATGTTGAAAGTCACATTCCACTGAGGATATACCACAGCCTTTTTGCATGCTATGTAGGATTTGATGTCGCGAACTTTCTAGAAAATGAATTGATAATGTTGCTACTTCACAATTTTCTTTCACTCTTTTTGTGTACTGCAGACTCCATGGCCCATGTGTCTTTATTTCTCATTTTTTGAGACCACTGCAACATCAGACTATTCCCAGTAAATATACGAATCTATTAAATGCACGTTGAGAAGAATTAAACCACAAATGCTATTGTGAGAGTATAGAAAATGGCCAACTGTCAACTTATGTAAAGGATTGGTTTCACAGCAAATCAGGCCAGAACATGGATACATTTTCTAAGGCCAAGACAAAAGAGTCACAGTTGCTCTTTATGTAAATCTGTGCAAAGGTTTCAGGAATTCTAAATGCCATCCAAGTGCCTAAGGAATTTGGACATTTGCTAACAAGATTGTTCGCCAATTTATTCTCAATTGAGGGAAAAGCTAGCACTCGGTCAGAACTGAAGTCAATCTCTAGCAAAACCGATTAATTAAAATCACTGGGTTGCAGTATTTGATTTTTGATTTTGTAAAATTTTTCAAATTTATTTTAAAGTCAAGACCACTATGCTGTGATGGCAAACTTCATTTCTCTCATCTTATTTATGTTTTTATACCTGAAATGAACTGTTGCAGTGCCTAAGGAGCGGCAATCACTTTCAATATTTTTGAAACTCATTCAACGAAGCAACAACCCTCACAAGGAATAAAGCAAAACCAAATGAAACTTCACCCCAATCATAGTCCCAGCACTGACACAATCAGACTGCACGTCACTGGTGAGGCAGGTCTACATAGGAACACCTGACAGATTTGCTGAAAAATCTCTGGATGCTTTCAAGAGAGAGCTAGATAGGGGTCTTAAAGATAGCGGAGTCAGGGGATAGGGGGAGAAGGCAGGAACGGGGTGCTGATTGGGGATGATCAGCCATGATCACATTGAATGGCGGTGCTGGCTCGAAGGGCACCCATTGTCTATTGTCTATCCTATCACCAACTAGCGAGCGATCCTGAGCTACTATCTACCACATTGGAGACCCTCAGACTATCTTTAATCAAATTTTTCTGGACCATATCTTGCACTAAATGGTAGTCCTTTTATTTATCCTATATGTGTACACTATGGATGGTTTGATTCTAATCATGTATTGTCTTTCTGCTGACCGGATAGCATGCAACAACGAAGCTTTTCACTGTACCTTAGTACATGTGACAATAAACTGAACTAATTTGGTAAATAAGTGTCTTGAGAAACTCTTACAATTTTTTACAATGGAATGTTCTCATTTTAAGTTGAAACAAATAATACACAATTGGTTCTCCTTGTTGCAAAACTGATAGCGCTGATTTTGCATTGTTTTGAAATACATTTTTTCCTATTTCCAGTCTAATAATGGTGGACTAATTTAATAAAATTCAGCCAAAAACAGGAGTTGGGTTGTCATGTTGCAACTGTATAAATTGTTGTTGAAACCACATTTGTAGTGCTGTGCGCAGTTCCACTAGCCCAGCTATAGGAACAAAGTCGTTAAGCTGGAAATGGTGCAGAAAAGATTCATGACAATGTTGCTGGGGCTGAACAGCTTGATTTATAAGGTAGACAAAAATGCTGGAGAAACTCAGTGGGTGAGGCAGCATCTACGGAGCGAAGGAATAGGCGACATTTTGGGTCGAGACCCTTCTTCAGACTGATGTGGGGGGTGGGGGGGGGAAGAAAGGAAGAGGCAGAGACAGTGGGCTGAGGGAGAGCTGGGAAGGGGAGGGGAAAGAAGGAGAAAGAAAGGACTACCTGAAATTGGAGAAGTCAATGTTCATACCGCTGGGGTGTAAACTACCCAAGCAAAATATGAGGTGCTGCTCCTCCAATTTGCGTTGGGTCGCACTCTGGCCGTGGAGGAGGCCCAGGACAGAAAGGTCAGATTCGGAATGGAAGGGGGAGTTGAAGTGCTGAGCCACCGGGAGATCAGGTTGGTTGTCGCGAACTGAAATAACTCTAACCCCTACTCCCAATTCCCCCGTCCACGCCGCATCAGGATGAGGTGTTCCAAACCAGGGCATCGGAGATGTCCTCATTCTTTAGGGAACGGGGGTTCCCCTCTTTTGACTATAGATGAGGCTCTCACCAGGATCTCCTCTATATCCCATAGCTCTGCTCTCACTCGCCATCCCCCCACTGGTAACAAGGAGTTCCCCTTGTCCTCACCTTCCACCCTACCAGCAGTCACATACAACAGATAATCCTCCGACATTTTTGCCACCTCCAAAGGGATCCTACCACTAGCCACATCTTCCCATCTCATCCCCTTTCGGCTTTCCGCAGAGACCGTTCCCTCCGTAACTCCCTGGTCAATTCGTCCCTTCCCACCCAAACCACCCCCTCCCCTGGTACTTTCCCAATGCAACCTTGTCACTTTACCTCCCCCCTCGATTCCATCCAAGGACACAAGCAGATAATTTCAGTTATAAGGAGAGATTAGACAGGCTGCGTTTGTTTTCTTTGTGGGGGCTGTGGGGACATGAGAGTGCAACATAACTGGGATAAATAGTGAGAAACATTTCCACTTTATGTCCAATGGAATTTCACACAGGAAAGAGTTAATTAAAAACAGAAAAGGCAGGAAAACCCAGGGCCCATTTCTGTGCTATACAGCTCTATGACTCTCCAGGTCACTGTGAAAATTGTTATCTATTTAGACATTACCTATCAAAAATAAATGTGTTTACAAACTTAAAGCTTTAAAACCAACAGCAGTGAATTCGAAAAAACTCCAGATTATATTCTGAAGAAATTTAAATCAATTCCAGAGGAGATGATTTCTATAATAAAATTTTCTTATTAATCTACATTTTAAGATATCTTTGACTTTCCTTCAATTTATACACTTATAATTCCACCATCCTCAACTCCTTACCTTTGCCACACCTTCTCTTTCCCAAAGTCCACCACAAGGTGTTACTTTTTTCATGGCAAACCTTTAATGCCCAATGGTGAAAATAGCTTTGCCTAACCATGACTTATTTACTTCATTTGCTTTCCTTATGACTAGAGCCAGGATGTTTAGGCACTAAAAAACTGAAATGGGCAGGCAAAAAGGCATAATAAAATTACAAAAAAGGTAGGAAAAGGCATTTATTGACAAAAAAAGGCATAAAGTAATTATTTCCACCATCAAAATACAGTAAAAAATGATAATATAAAGGTATACTACATTAAATTACCAAAGTTGCCTGGTTGCACATAATTACTAGCATTTTTTTCATATTATCTGGTGTTAAACTATACCGTCTGTCAGACAGAATATGCTTCAGTTGTGCAAAACTTCTTTCTACCTCAGCTGAGGTCACTGGTGCATACCCGAAACAAGCTACAGACTCTATATTCATGTCGATATCTTGTGCATTACAACCACCTTTGAGAACTTTAGCTATGTTTTGTATTACTTCAAGATCTTTGTTAGCTAAAATTACTCTATCACATTTTCCTTGTATGTCTTTACCTACATCAGCAGGAACTTTACAAATATCGTCAGTTACTTTGTTGAAAACCTGTAAGTTATTCACTAATGTTTCACTACGTTTCGCAAAGGGAAGTGATAACTTGTGGGAAGTTTGCAAAATTGGAAGCAATAAACACAAGACTGCGGTGGAGTGACTTTGCCAGCTTGTTGCAGTCTAATAAGTCTAACGTCTAATCTCGGAGCTGCCTGCGATAACTTACCGAGTACAAGTGCTCCGACCGCGGGATCTATGTACTTAACATAGTGAAGCCGCAGTCTCAATTAAGAAGCGGCCGATTCGCGAACGCGGATCCAGGAGTCTGTTTGGATCATCTCTGCGGGGGGGGGGGGGGGCTGGGAGGCTGTACATAGTGCCATCCGTAGCGGCCGTTTCCAGGCCCTGACCATGGGAGAAAAACGGACGAATATTCATTGCACTTTATAGGCTGCCATTGAGTGAGAAATTGTCAGAAATGGCTGATGTTTATGCATAAATTAATTGCTGTATGTGAACTTGAACTAATTTATCTTTGGTGGTAACAGTGTTATTCTCATTAACATTAAGAAAAGGTTGGAATTTTATGAATTGAAGTCCATGCTGACCTAATGACTATGAGATGTTTTTTTTTGTAGCCTCTGCCTGACCCTCCACTGGAACTTGAACTAACTTATCAATGGACTTATCAAAACTTATCAAAAGACGGAATCTGATGAAGAATATTCAGATGAAGATCAGATGTAATTTAAACAAATAAATTGGGGAAATAAGTGTCGATCATTTCACTGTTTACTTGGTCAAATTATTTAAACAATGAGTGAATTACTTATGATACTGGCGTGCTGGTGATTGACAGTGCGACAGTCCATCCACACATACATCCACACACACATCCATCTGTACGCACGCTTCCATGCATGCACATACACACATACATGCACAATTACATCCGCACACGCACACATCCATCCGCACGCAGACGTACATGTACACATCCATGCACACACATACATCCATCCACACTTACATCCACACATCCACAGATACACGTTTGACAGGTATACACACACAAACTATAGATACTCAAACAATGCAACACTTTTAGGGTTATTTTAGGTTAAAGGTAATAGCCCTCATTTGCAAAGGCACCATCGGGGGGGTCTGTAACATAAATATAGGCTCTTTGTAGTTTAAAATGAATACTCATCGAGTAAACATCAGAGCATTCGATTCTTGGTCAGGATGTGACATTTACATCAGAAATAAGACAGGTCTCTTACAGGTCTGTCACCCAGCCTGGCCCAGCCCCAGTCCCACTATGGCTGTTACCCCCACTCTCCCCACTATGGCAGTCAGTGGGGTTCAGTAAACGGGGGAACCCAGAGGATCTGTCCTGACCCTTTAATTAGGCAGGTTCATGAGCCCTTAAAACCCAGGACCTCTGCTGCAGTCTCATTACATTTCCTATTAAAGCGACTGGAAGATGCCTTGCAGGACTGTCCCCCAGCCTGCAACTGCCCCAGTCCCACTATGGCCGTGATCCCCACTCTGCACACTGGCAGTCAGTGGGGTTCAGTAAAGGGAGGAACCCACAAGAACTGCCCTCACCCATTAATTAGGCTGGTTCAGGAGCATGACCTCGGCGACAGTGTCATTAAAAAAACACAATTATACTTAAGTATAATTAAGTATATAATTATACTTAATTATATATTACAGTCATGTTTACAAGTGAGATATATATATCACTTGTAAACATGACTGTAATATATAAGTATAATATATATATAGGTATAATAATATATAGTTTAAATAGACTGCAACATGGAAATAGGCTGCCCATGGTTTAATATGGGCATTGACCACTAGATGGCGCTGACTCCCGATCTCAGTTTCTAATTAGTTTAATTAATTAATGTGCAACTTTTGGCAGTGACGAGTTATGACATCCTTCTCAATAATATTTCATCGAAATCTGTGGAAAATTTCATGTAGTTCTGTGACCTGGGTCACGAAAACCGATTTCTAGACACATTTTTTGATGCTCGGCCCACAGCCTACTTGGTGAAATCATCAAAAAAGGTATGAAAAGGCACATGACATTTATGGCAAAATCCTGGCTCTACTTATGACCACAGGCTCAGAAGCAGGTTTGACAGCATCCATGGAAGAAGAAACAAGAATAATATTTCACATCAAAGAAACATAGAAAATAGGTGCAGGAGTAGGCCATTCGGTACTTCGAGCCTGCACCACCATTCAATATGATAATGACTGATCATCCATAACAGTATCCCGTACCTGCCTTCTCTCCATACCCCCTGATCCTTTAGCCACAAGGGCCACATCTAACCCTCTTAAATATAGTCAATGAACTGGCCTCAATTACCTTCTGTGGCAGAGAATTCCACAGATTCACCACTCTCTGTGTGGTGAATCTGAGAACAATTCTATTCTCAGATAATTTGTTTCAGAATAAGTGGTGAAGCTGGTAAATCACACAAATCCTTTATGGAATAAAATACCAAGATCCTTTATTTTGCATTCTTTCCACAACCTCAGCATACTTTGCACACACTATTCACCTCAGACAACATCAGTGATACAGAATAAGGCTTTCAACATTCACCACAATACATAATTAATTTTCTCTCAACTGTTCTTTGGGAATTCATACAGAAATGGTTTGATAATAAAAGAATTGTGAATAAGACAGCATTGGATCATCCAATTCAACTAGCAGTAGCAGACATTTTTACATATTTTACCTTCAAAATTTTATATCAGCAGCATAACTCAATTATCTAAGGAACTGATTGCTTAAAGCACCTTTGTGATGTTTCAACTTGGATATGCAGATACAATTTAAATTTGAGTATTAAATAACCAGATCCTTATCTGTGATTTGAGAGTGAGCAACTAAATTGTACTGCTCTAGTAATTATTGTACTTCATGAGCTCACGATGTGTCAACAAAATCTTCCTGTAGGGCGGAGAGATCAATAAATTAATATCAATTCAACCACGTTCAAATCAGGTTGGTAAGTATAAGAACTAAACCTTGCATTGCGCTTCTTCAAATGAAGCAACGTTCTAAGATTGTGTATCATTTTCAAATTTCCATCAAATTTCTCCACAATATGAAGGTACATTTTCAAATGCAGTTATCAGCCAGGACAAAGGCCACCTTCCTTTCTAAACGAGGAAAGGAAAAACGTCACAATGTTCCTCCTGGAACAGTGATCTTTGCTGCTTAAGTCAGTGATACCTGGCAGCTTGTTTTCTTTTTCATCATCAGGTTGCATTATAGCTGAGACAATCACAACTCTTGCACCAACTATTTATCAGGTTCAATATAACCATTGCTGGAAAACCAAACTTCCAGTGGCAAGCTACAACTGGATGCAGAATTTATACTATAACAGAAAATAGAGTTGTCAAATTCTATATACAACAAAGTTGTTTTTTTTTAAAAAAGCAGCACTTTGGTTTGCATCATATGCAACATAGTTATAGTAATTGGGAAAGTCAGTCTCAATTTTTAGCAAAATTCAGCGTTTCATTCCTGATTCCTCTATTATGCTGTGTCAAGTACAGAACCTTGAATAAGAAAAACAAAATAATTAAAGTATGCTTAGTTATGACTGTCTTGTGTAGCTGCCTTCATAGAAATATTATAGAAATCATACAAATTTCTCAGAGATCTAATGATAGGCTGGAAGCTCAAAAGCATCCAGGACAAAACTGCATGGTGGTGCTGGCTCAAAGGGGCGAAAGGCCTGCTCCGACATCTATTTTCTATGTTTCTAAATATCCATTCCGTCCACTACATGCCCATTGTGGGTGTAATTGTACAATTCCAAAAAAAAAATGCACTGCCAATACACGACAAATGTATTCGAACAGCATCCTTAAATGAGAGATATCTACTACCAAGAACAAGAAGGTTCAAGGTTCAAGGTTAGTTTATTGGTCACATACACCAATTAGTGTAATGAAATGTTTCTTGCCAATGCAGCACATAAAAAAAGAATACAGACATAACACTAATAAAGAGATTTAAACATAAAAAAAAACATCCCCCCACAATGGTTCCCATTATGAGGGAAGGCACAATGTCCAGTCCCCAACCCATGTTCACCCATAGTCAGGCCTATTGAGGCCTCCGCAGTCGCCTTCACGGAGGCCCAATGTTCCTGGCTGTTCTCGCCGGTTGATGGTGCTCCGGCGTCGGGAGAATCCTCTCAGCGGCTTGGGACACCTGGAACGGCCGCTTCCTTACCGGAGTCCGCGGCTTCCGAAGCCAACAAGGCCGCGCTGAATGGAGCTCCCCCACTGGCTCCCGACGTTGAAGTTCACCGCTGCCGCCCGTGGCTGGCCGCTCCACAGACCCGCAGCTCTGCGATGTTTTCCTCGGCGGTTTCAGCTCACTGGAGTTTCAGCGCGGCATCGCCCGCTCCGCGATGGTGCTCCAGCGCTCCGCCGCCGCCGAAGCCGAGGTTCTGGATGGTCTCCTCAAGAAAACGCCGCTCCAGGCCCGCTAGTAGGCCGCGAGGACGGGTCAAAAGTGCAGCCCGGAGAAAGGCTGCCTCTCCCACCAGGTAGGGACCCTGAAAAGTAGTTTCCCCCTTCCCCCTCCCCCCCCCCCCCAACATAAAGAACTCCAAAAACAAAACACTTTAACTCACTAAAAATAAAGAAAAGAGTGAAAAACATACAGCTGCAGGCTGGGCAGCCATACCACACAGGTCGGCGCCCCCTATCTTTATCTTAAAGAAGCAGGATACATAGAAATACAACTATCTACAAGTTTTCCCACAAATCACTCAATCTCCTAGTCATATAATCAGTTTGGAAACATGCGTTTAGGCCAGCAAATTGTGCTGGTCAAATTTTATAGTACTCAGTACATTGCCTTATATGTTATGCCTGTTCAAATGTTCACTAGATACTTGGTGGCGCCACCCGGTGGTTATGCCACTTACTATGCGAACCCTCGACAGTCGGCGGTAAGGTCAATTGACTGGGTAATGGCGGGAAGAAGTTGTCACGAGGTTTAGGGGTGTTCCCTAGTATAAGTATTGAGCCACGGGTCAACCTTCCCCCATTCGCGTGTGTGTTGTTCTCTTTGCTTCAATAATAAAGATCTCGATTCACCACGTGCGGCCTGTTTATTTGCCCACCATAACTTCTTAAATGTCAAGAGAGTACATAGAGCAGCATAAATTGGGTGGATATTGAGAAACATTTCCCTCTCTATGACCAATGGAATACCACACAGGAAAGGTGGCAGCACAAGTAAATAGGGTGTTAAAGAGGAATATGTTTTGCTTGCCTTCATTGCTAGGGATTGAATATAAGAGTCATGAAGTAGCTCTGTCGGACTTTAGTTTGGCCGCATTTGGAGTATTATGTGCATTCAGCAAAGATGTGAAAGCTTTGGAGAGGGGCAGAGGAGATTTATCAGAATGTTGCCTGGATTAGAGGGTTTCAGCTATAGGGAGAGATTGGATAGACCTGGATTGGTTTCTCTGGAACATCAGAGGTTGAAGCGAGACTTGATAGAAGTATATAAAATTATTTAAAAAAATGAAAATGATGAAAAACTTGCAGGTCTAACAGCATCAAAGCTAATATGTCATGTCAAAAGACAATGCAACACCATTTGCAGATAATTACTTTCCGAAGACTGGTGAAGCTGGTGTCCACAAATCCTTTATGGAACATCTTAAGATTACTTCTTTTCACATTCTTTCCACATCTTCAATATACTTTACAAAACACTATTCTCCTCAGGCCGACGATATCGGAGATACAGAAGACGGCTTTCAACATTCTCCACAATACATAATTAATCTTTGGTGAACTGTTTTTATGGAATTCAAATAGAAATAGTTCAAAAATAAAAGGAAGGCATATAAGGCAGCAGGAGAATCACGCAACTCCTCTCTACCCCTCCTCCCCTCCCTCTCCAACCCCCCTCTCTAACAGCGCCTGCGCAGTTGGGGGTTATGCGTGAGTGGATAGGGCGGGGGATGGGGTAAAAGGAGCGAATTAATAATATGAATATAATATCAACGTGAAGGTTAGAATGTGTGTGTGTGTGTGGGGGGGGGGGTGGTGGTGTGTGTGTGTGTGTGTGTGTGTGTGTGTGTGTGTGTGTGTGTGTGTGTGTGTGTGTGTGTGTGTGACATTGAAGGCCCCCCGCCCCTTCCCGCAACCGCACGTTGAGTGGACGGGACCCACCAGGTCCCCCTTGGTTTAGTTTCCATTAAACTTTCCCTCTCTCATCTTGTGGCTATGTCCTCTAGTGTTGGACATTATCAACTGGGAAAAGGTTTGGAGTGTCTTCCCTTCCATAATTATATATACTTTCAATTCTCCACTTAATTCCAGAGAAAACAATCCAAGTCTATCCAACCTCTCCTTGTACTTGAAACCTTTTAATTCAGCCAGCATCTCCACATATTTCCTGTAATGGGGCAACCAGAACTGCTTGCAATACACATAATACAGCCAAACCAAAGTCCTACAGAGCAGCATCATGACTTCATAACTCTTACATTTAATGCCCCGAGCAATGAAGGCAAGCAAAAACATACGCCTTCTTTACCACCCTATTTACTTGTGGTACCACCTTCAGTGAGCTGTGAACTCGAAAGTCCCAAAGATAAACACAAAATGCTGGAGTAACTTATTGGTACAGGCCGCATCTCTGGAGAAGCAATGGGTGACATTTCGGGTCGAGACCCTTCTTCAGACTGAGAGTCAGGAAAGAAGGAGATGAGAGATATGGAAAGGTAAGTTGTGAAAATGACAGATCAAAGCAGACGACGATCAAGGAAAAAATATAATGGTTCATTGTAAGCTATGGGGAAGGTGACAACGAGGCATACAACCGGTAAAATTTAATCTGAACGGAGATTATTATTGTCTATTATAACTGTCTATTATTACTATTGCCTTTATCTGTTTTTTTATTGTGTATATATATATGGTCTATAAACACATTGAACTTTTATCTGCTATTCTGTATTATGCTTACATATTCTGTTGTGCTGCAGCAAGCAAGAATTTCATTGTCCTATCTGGAACACATGACAATAATATTCTTGAAACTAGTTGGAGAGCTAGGGTGGGGAATCTTTTGCCAAGATTCCTCACTGTCTACAACTCCTAAGATTTTGGTGTCATCAGAAATCTTACTCACCAATCTATCTATATTTAGTTTAGGTCATTTACATACATATCACAAACAGCAGAGGTCCCACCACAGATCCCTGTGGAACTCCACTGGTCACAGTCCTCATTGGAATTGATTGTTTAATGCATGTTTGTAAGGTTCCAACATGGATAAGCAGACGCAATTTGAATTTAAGTATCTCATAACCAAATCTCTACCTCTTCCTCATTTACGACATCCCAATTATATTGCTGTTTCTTTATTGTTATTGGATCCGGATATTTCTATGGCAGAGATAGATAGATTCTTGATTAGTACAGGTGTCTGGGATTATGGGGAGAAGGCAGGACAATGGGGTTAGGAAGGAGAGATAGATCAGCCATGATTGAATGGCAGTTGACTTGATGGGCTGAATGGCCTAATTCTGCTCCTATCACTTATGATCCAGCAACTCCCTTGTCAACAATACTGTGGCAATGTAAACAGGATTGCAGCAGTTCATGGCACTTGCTCATTTTAAAAGAAAAAAATCTTATAATAAGCAGTAGACGATAGTGGACTCCGTCCCAAAATACACCTTAGGAACAGCATCTTATCTTAAATCTGTGCACTTTGCAGCCTTTGGGACATGATATTGAATTCAACAATTACAGATAAGTTGGTTTTTCCCATTGTTTCAGAACAGAACAGTACTGCTATAATATTAGCTCCGTTTCTTGCTCTCTATAGACATTGCCTGATTTGCAGGTCATTTCCAATATTTTCCTTTTGATTTAATGTACAGAGCAAATTCACAGCTTTATACGTGCCTTTAGTTTTGCAGTATTCTGATCATCAGATGGTACTATAAATACCAGAATTACATGGGCAATCCAGTCTGCTGATACTCTCTTTGTTCTCTCCATCCTCTCTGTAATTTAAAAATAATTTGCTTTCTCACTTTCCTAGTTCTGATGAAGGGTCTTCAACCTGAAACGTCAACTTTTGTTTTGCTTTTCTCAGATGCTTCCTGGCCTGCTAAGTATTTCTGCAATTTTTTAATATATTTTAGACTGTTTTTACAAAAGAGATGATTATCAATTGCGAACTGAGATTAACTATGGCCTGTTTTCGTTATCATCGTTACTTTTTTGCATATCTTTCATTCATTGTTCTTTATCTCTCTACATCATCGCCTATATCTCTCGTTTCCCTTATCCCTAACCAGTCTGAAGTATCTCGACCCAAAAGGTCACCCATTCCTTCTCTCCAGAGATGCTGCCTTATCCCGCTGAGTTACTCCAGCTTTTTGCTATAAATCATTTTCAAAATTAGAATCAGCTTTTTGAAAATACATTCAAATTATTTGGGCTTTAAATTGTACTTAATATCAACCCAAGCCTAATTTGTGCATTCTAAATTTAAATCCAAAGAACGTGAATTAAATTCAGGGAGTTGAGCACATGATCAACACTTTTGGAAGAGTGCTGCACAACTGCCCATACCAGATTTCAAATAACCATTAAACCAAGGTCCTGCTAATCCTCATGGATGGATGTAAAAGATCCCACGGTATTTTCTGAAGAACAAGGACGTTTCCATGGACTCCTGACATATGTTCAGCATTCATCCCACATCCTTAAAAGTTATCCAAAATCAAAGTCCTGCAGATGGCAGCAAATCTGAGTTACAACAGAAAATAATGGAAAAACACAGCAGGTCTGGCAACAAGGAGACAAGAATTAATAACAAAAATAGAGTAATTTTCATCAGTGCTGTTCAACTGTTGACCACATAACCAATGCCCTGCTCTATAGGGGTGGAATCCACCCCTGATCAAGAAGATCAGGTCGAGAAGGATGAGGCTCGTTGGTCACTGCCACGGCCACCCAGAAATGCCAGCAAACAAGGTTGTGCTACGTGGAAGATGTGACCTAGGACGGCCAATCGAGACGATGCTGAAGACGTTGATGGAAGACGCATGTGTAGAGACAAAAGAGGAGCTTGCCAGCTGCATGGAGGACAGAGATGTGTGGTGTGTCTGTCACCGTGTCCGTCGGAAACCAGCACCACTTTGTTGCTCATGTTTTCAACGATGATGAATGAATGCTGTTCAACTGCGTTTTTTATATCCTAAATACTGCAGGTAGGTACTATATGAATGAAAATTTCTTCCCCTTTCGTTTTTAGCCCTGGTGACTCTTTAGACCACAAAATAACATGCAAATGCCAGAAGAGACATTGGTTCCCTTACAGAATTACAGCAACACAATATACTTGTTGGATTGAAGATTCTCAGGGAAGTTTGACTTTACGGGCCAACAAGTTTTAGTTTAGTTTATTTCAGTTTTAGGATACAGCGCAGAAACAGGATTTTCGGCCCACCGGGTCTCCACCGATAAGCTATCCCCGTACACTAGCGCTATCGTACACACTAATTTACCATCTTGAGCAATGCCAACTAACCCTATAAACCTTCACGTCTTTGGAGTGTGGGAGGAAACTGGAGCACCCAGGGAAAACCCACGCATTCATAGGGAGAACCTACAAACTCCGTACAGACAGCACCCGTAGTCAGGATCGAACCTGTGTCTCTGCGGGTAAGGCAGCAATTCTACTGCTACCCACCGTGCCACCCCGTACTGAGTTGAAGTTAAAGTAAGATACAACCTTTCACAAGAGTAGTTGGAACAGAGACTTCTAGTGATCAAATGAGAAGGGAATTGGGAAATATATCTCAAGGAGTGATCATGAGTTTGGTCAAATTTTATGATTACTATGATTTCAGCAAGAAATGGTTGCATGCACAATTTTTCCCAAGGTAAGTTGTTTTTCAGTTTCCCCCCCCAAAAAGCACTATTTGGATCAACATAAGCAATAATGTGTAGGAAGGAACAGCAAATGCTGGTTTAAACCGAAGATAAACACAAAAAGCTGGAGTAACAGCGGGACAGGCAGCATTTCTGGAGAGAAGGAATGGGTGATGTTTCAGGTCGAGACCCTTCTTCAGACTTCTGAAGAAGGGTCTGGACCCGAAACGTCGCCCATTCCTTCTCTCCAGTGATGCTGCCTGTCCCGCAGCTGTTTGTGTCTATCTATAATCAATAATGAAATACACTGGAGAAATAAATGTCTCTATTTATGCAGACAGTATTCATATTTTGTTATTTTATCATCTAAATGAAATGTAGGCAGCTAAGCACTTGAAAAGTCATCATACTGGCATCAGATATTGGATCTCATCAGACAGAATGGCTGAAATAGGTATTACTCAGAGTACTCTTGGTTAATTAATGAGTGAGATGGAGCTTTTGTTTCAGAAGATAACTTGCTGCTTTCATCTTTCTGCCAAAGTCAAATAATTATGACTAAGAGAGACTCAATGTTTCTGACACGCATAAAGGACACTGGATTTCTGAATTTCACTTCTGATGGAAAACAAGTACATCTGACTCAAGGGTACACATTGATTTGAAAAACTGTCTAAGTTAAAATTCAAAGCTTTGTGTATATGTGTTTGCTCAAGGGTGATATCTGGCAAACATAATGAATGGAGCCCTCTCAATAACTGCATAGGGTATGCATTACGACAGTTCCTATAATAGAAATGCAATTTTACAAAATTCAGATATCACTACCAACAAATTTGAAAGGAGTAATAAAAATAATTTGTGTGGAATGTAAATGAGCAAAGAACAATTAAATAAATACAAAAGTGCAAAAAGAACAACAGGTTTTGTCAATTTATATAAAGGGTTCACTTTGCGGAAAATCACAGTATGTTTTTTAGGAACACAAGCCCTTCATAAGGCCAGGATAAGCAATAATGATAAAACCTGAGGATTCTGGACAAACGCCATGGAATGAAATGACAATTCACATTTGTATTTTTCCCTTGATGCAAATCACTCTTTCCCATCAGAGGCTCTCAAACAGAGAATTAATCGTTTCAGTACATCAAATTTATTGATGGCATTTATAGTTGGTGGAAATTGACAAGGCTCCAACACGATTCCACCATTAGACACAGATTCCTCCCAGCCTCAGTTTCCCTTTCAGCATTTAGTTTTTTCAGTTTAGAGAAACAGGCTCTTTGGCCCGACCAGCGATCCCTGCACACTAAATTACACACACCAGGGACAATTTACATTTATACCAATCAAATTAACCTACAAACCTGCACACAGAAACAAAGAATTGGGAGGAAAGTCTTTTATATATACATTACTGTTCTCTTAATGTCAGGCACTCCCTAATATAATTTAAAATACTGCATAGGCTCTATTATTTAAAGTCTAAATTGAACAAGATCTTCCCAAATGTCTCCTCCAAGAAGCGACTATAACCCATTCTTTTGTTTCCTGTACAAAATTACAAAACTTCTGCAGGGGAATTGTTGATATCTTTTCCAAAATACTTTAAACTAAATTGGATGCCGATATAAAACTGATCACACTAGGTATGTCAGAGGCCCGTTCTGAACTAATGATATTTCAAAGACGTTTCCTTAACTACGGCCTAATAACGGCGAAAAAATGAATACTAAAATTTTAGAAACGGACAACAGTCCATTTGATCCTTCGAGCCAACACTGTCATTCAATATGATCATGGCTGATCATCCAAAATCAGTACCCCAATCCTGTTTTCTCCTCATATCCCTTGATTCCTTTAGCCCTAAGAGCTAAATCTAACTCTCTCGAGTACATCTTTGGAGGATAATTCCCTTCGCAACTCTCTGGTCTATAAGCGAGTTTGGTATTCTGAAAAATGCAAAGAATCATGGGATTTGTCAAAGGTCACTCGCCATAAACACTATCGGCAACCGTTCCGCCGCATGCACACAGACCTGCGCCGCATCCGCAGCCAGGATCGAACCTGGGTCTCCGGCCCCGCAAGTGCTGCCGAACCACCACTGGACCATCCTGGGTCGCATCTTCCACGCAGCACAACCTTGTTTGCTGGCATTTCTGGGTGGCCGTGGCAGTGACCAACGAGCCTCATCCTTCTCGACCTGATCTTCATGATCAGAGGTGGATTCCCCCCCCCCATAGAGCAGGGCATTGGTGATGTGGTCAACAGTTGAACAGCACTGATGAAAATTACTCCATTTTTGTTATTAATTCTTGTCTCCTTGTTGCCAGACCTGCTGTGTTTTTCCATTATTTTCTGTTGTAACTCACATTTGCTGCCATCTGCAGGACTTTGATTTTGGATAACTTTTAGGGATGTGGGATGAATGCTGAACATATGTCAGGAGTCCATGGAAACGTCCTTGTTCTTCAGAAAATACCTTGGGATCTTTCACATCCATCCATGAGGATTAGCAGGGCCTTGGTTTAATGGTTATGTGGCGCATCTAAGACGGTGTGCCCACATTGATTCAATTTATGTGATGGTGTATTGGCAGTTTATAAGGTGCAGCAGTGAGGGGGAACCTCTGTGTTACTCCAGTTGCTGCGGGGACTGGAAACAGCAAGGGACTCCCCCCCCCCATCTCAGCAGAAGCAACCTGGGGATGAATTAAGATGCACTGTGTCCTCATTTGCCTTCTCACACCTGCTTTTATACAGGTTGGTAGACTGTCAGGACCACACAAATATGCACTTTTGGGGTTTGAATATGGTTGGGTGAAGTTTCTGTGTTGTTTTGGGTGTTAAGAAAGTTGAAGTTAGTGGGTTACTGGTTGTTAATGTTTCTGTGTGCTGGGTTGGAAGATATAATAATGTGTAGCATGGGCATGTTTCTTATTAGGTCATTCCATAACCTGTAGTGGTTGCAGACGTTGCAATGAGGATATGGCATAGAAAAAAAAGGCCAAATGTCAACTTTTAGCATGTTGCTGGAAATGTACAGTGAAGGTTAATTAAGTGCCTAATAATATTTATTGAAGTGTAAAATCAAAAATACAAGTGTGTAAATCGCACAGAGAGTGTATTGAGTACAAGGGAAACATAGGAAAGAATGGGCTGTGAGTGAAACTGTAACAAAATGGGTGTGTTAGGGAGAGACAAAATGGATGACTGAACCAATGATAAGAGCAATGTTTTGTGTTTACATGATTATTGAATAAAACAACCAGCAGAAGCAACCTGGGGATGAATTAAGATGCACTGTGTCCTCATTTGCCTTCTCACACCTGCTTTTATACAGGTTATCTATCTGCTTTACGGTGCCCAACCTTGGGACCCGTAACAGATCGTGGGGGCTCGTCCGGGGTCGGCGCCACTTCGTGGTTGGAGTGGAGCTGATCAACTAATGACACCTGAGACCGAGACAGGGCTGATTCGAGCTGAGTGCCGAGAGCGGTGAGTCGGAGCAGAGACTGTGCCATTGCTGAACTGTGATCCATCGTGAAGGACGGTGAAACGCTGCTGCCATGTCAGAGAGTGGGAGGAAGAGCCTAGTGTGGGACATTCGGAAGTCACTGCTCACCTTGTCAGCTGCAGAGCTTTGTCACATCGCCAAAGAGATGGGTTCAACGTCAGATTGGGACCTGTCTGAACTCCATGAAGGAGACCATGAAGGCTGCTTCGACAAAATCAGTTCATTCATGTACAGTAAGCATTTGTTAGAGTCAGAAGACAGTGGAATGTCTGAATTGTTGGGTTTGAAAGATGCTATTGATGATATTGTAAAGACCCGAAAAGTATTGTGTTTGCCAGAGCTAGAAACACAACCCATAGGTGCTCATGGAGATACTACTAACCAAATGTTCCAAGTCAGTTCTACTTTGCCAAACAGTGATGCTTTCACCACTGACCCAGTACTACCTACTGCTGTATCTGACTCCACAAACGTAGAGTTACTCGAAATGCTCACTAGCTATGAGGAGCTTGGTAAAAGGCTGAAACAAAGCATTATGGTACCGACAACTCAGTCACCAGAAGACTGTCCGCCAGTAGCAGCACAGGCTAATAAGTCTCGAAGTGACTCATCATACCACAACCCGACAGTTGTTCAACCCAATCGAGAGGGGATGATTTCCATAAGAGATCTCGCCTATCTCCAGAGAAGGGAGTTTAAGGTACAAGGGGGCCAGGTTGGTGATCATTCGTCAGACATCAGTTATAGCAATGTCTGTAAGCAAATAGAAGAAGGGATCAAAGAAGGCTTCCATGATGCAGAGATAGTTCGTGGTGTGCTCCGGATAATGAAACCTGGAATTTTTAAAGAGATGCTAATGAACAAGGATGACTTGACTGTGATGGAACTCAAGGGATTTCTCCAGGCTCACCTAAGAGAAAAAAGCAGTGCAGAGTTATTTCAAGAGTTAATATGTGCCAAGCAGGAGGAGAACGAGACACCACAACAATTCCTCTATCGTGTCATAGGTTTGAAGCAACGTGTCCTATTCACATCAAAACTGTCAGACGCAGGTATAAAATACAGTGCAGCCACTGTTCAAGATGGCTTCCTACATACAGTTTACCAGGGATTGGGCTACAAACATAGTGAGCTACGCAGAGAAATAAAACCTCTCTTGTCCAGTGGTGAAGTAAGTGATGAGACAATATTGCGCCAGGTAATGAAAATCACCAGTGAAGAAAGTGAGAGACAAAAGAGGATAGGTCCTTTTCGCCGGCAGGCTGCAGTTCATGCACATGGTGCACAGTTTGAGCCGAATACAGCAAAAGAGCAGGGTAGCAAGCAAGAGAGTGTGGCGCCAAAAGTAAAGACAGACCCAATTAAAGAGCTTACAGCCAAGGTAGATGAGCTCACAAGTATGATTGAGGCCATGAAACGACAAATTAAGCCACAACCAACAGATGTGAGGAACCAATATTCTCAAAATAAAATGAGACCCAGGAGAGATAAATCATACGGTTGTCCAAAATGTGTTGAACAAAACTGCCCAGACTGTAACCATTGTTTCTCGTGTGGGGAGGAAGGCCACAGAGCTGTTGGCTGCTTAAAGAAACAGAAGAGTCAGGGAAACTTGCACCGGTCGCTGCAGGGGGGCGCCCAGTGATCGGATCTGAGAAACGTCCCCAAACTCAAACTGATTGTGATGACAACAATACAGATCTTCCTTTGTCCACCACTTCAGAAGTAGCGAGCACACAGTACAATGACAAACAAAGCAAATCATCTTCTCAGTTCTCTTTTGAACCACAATGTACCAAACGTAAAGCTGTCGCCAACATGATAGGAAAGAAGGCTCTGATACAATGTAATCTAAGTGGTTTGGCGGTAACTGCATTGCTTGACTCGGGCGCACAAGTTAGTATTATCAGCCGTGCCTGGAAAGATCTACACCTGCCTGATCTAAACATTCGACCAATGTCTGAGATCATTGAGGAACTGGATGAGCTAAAGGTTTATGCAGTCAATGGAGAGCTCATTCCTTTTGATGGATGGATTCCTATAATGACCAACCTACCTGGGAATGAGGACCCAAGTCTTGCCATCAGTGTCCCATTCTTAGTTAGCAGCTTGACCATGGAAAGACCGTTGATTGGTTTTAATGTTCTTGAGCAGCTTGTTGAGGGACAGCCAGAAAGGTTAGTACCTACTCTGATACAGTTGTTTCAGAATGCCATTGGTGTTTCAAGTGAGAAAGCCGAAGCAGTGGTGAGTTTTATTCAGACAGTGGAGCCAAGTATGCCACAAGGATGCCTAAGAACTGGTGCAAAGGACGTGGTCGTTCCAGCTGGACAAGTCAGCTGGGTGAGATGCCGGGTTCCCCCAACCATGAACTCCTATGGCCGTCTGGTATTGTTCGAATCAGACGAAGGCAGTCAGCCTTTGGATCAGCTAGATCTAGGAGCAGGTTTGGTTGAAATGCAGAATCCTTTAAAACCGTATGTCACCATTGCTGTTGGCAACAACACCAGCCATGACATTATCTTGCCACGTAAGACAGCCCTGGGCACCTTACAGCATATTGAAAGGGTTGTGGAAGCTGACCCTCCAAGAAAAGTGGCATCCATGACAACAGTCAACGAGGTCACCTCTCAACTTCATCAACCAACTCCATCACTGTGGCATCCGCTCGTGAACCTTGATCACCTGGAGGAAAATCAGCAAGAGGTTGTCAGGAAAATGTTATTTGAGGAGTCAAAAGCCTTTGCCAGAGATGAAAATGATATTGGATGCAACCCAAGCCTGCAAATGGTGATAAATCTGAAAGATGACATTCCTGTGCAGAGAGCGTACACATCCATCCCAAAACCGCTGTTGAGAGAAGTAAAGGAATATGTTCAAGACCTCCTTGTCAAGGGATGGATTGTGAAATCTAGGTCCTCCTATGCCGCTCCAGTTGTGTGTGTGCGGAAGAAAGACGGTACGCTGCGCCTCTGCATAGATTATCGTCTATTGAATCAGAAAACGGTGCCGGATAGACACCCACTGCCTCGAATACGAGACTTGCTGGACACCTTGGGTGGTTACTCGTGGTTTAGCATCCTTGACCAGGGTAAGGCCTACCACCAGGGTTTCGTGGCTGAAAGTTCACGTCATCTCACTGCTTTCATCACACCCTGGGGGTTTTATGAGTGGGTAAGGATCCCGTTTGGCCTATCAAACGCGCCAGCAGCATTCCAGAGAAGTATGGAGGAGATGTTGAGTTCGCTGAGGGATGAGTGCTGTATACCCTACCTCGATGACATCCTCTGCTACTCGCGGTCATTTGAAGATCATGTGGAAGTGGTCCGCAGGGTTCTCCAAGCTTTGCAACATCAAGGGGTAAAGCTCCGATCTGAAAAGTGTGAGTTGTTCAAGCAAGAGGTTCGCTATGTTGGCCGCCTTGTCTCTGATAACGGTATTCGAGTTGATCCCAAGGACCTGAATGCTGTGCTGGCTTTGAAAGACAAAACACCACAGACGGTAGGTGATTTGAGAAGGGTTCTCGGTTTTCTCAGTTACTACAGGACATACGTTCAAAACTTCTCAAAGATAGCAAAGCCATTGTATGAGATGCTCCAAGGGAAATCCTCAATTCAAGTCCAGTCGCGACAAGGTAAAGCCAAGGGACCCCAACTGTCATCCAGGGCACCCATACAGTGGACTGCTGAACATCAAAGTGTACTCGAGAGACTGATTGACACGTTGACACATCCACCGGTTTTGGCATACCCAAACTTCGACAGGCCTTTCGTCTTGCATACCGATGCATCAGAGCAAGGTCTAGGAGCTGTTCTCTACCAGCAACAGGAGGGAAAGCTACGAGTCATTGGGTGTGAGTCACGGACTTTGACAGCTGCAGAGAGGAACTACCATATGCATAGTGGCAAGTTGGAGTTCCTTGCACTTAAGTGGGCAGTGTGCGAGAAATTTAGGGACTACCTCTATTATGCTCCACACTTTACCATCTTCACTGACAACAACCCACTTACTTACATCATGAGCACTGCCAAGCTCAATGCGGTTGGTCACCGGTGGGTGGGAGAACTGTCAGACTTCCATTTTGACATCAGGTACAGACCAGGAAGAGTCAACACGGACGCAGATACTCTGTCCCGAGTCCCTCTTGATATTGACCAGTACATGTCAACATGCACAGAGGAGTTGTCGCAGGATGTAGTGAATGCAGCTTGGGAAGGAAGTCAAGCAGCCCAGAGGAAAGATGTGGCATGGATAGCCGCTCTCGCTGTCTCCTCTCAAGATGTTGTCCTACAGCCCCGCGCCCCTCTACACAGCATTGGACATGACGACTTGGTCCAAGCTCAAAGAGAGGATCCCGAGATAGGAAAGATCTTAAAGCTCAAAGAGATGAACAGTAAATTGACAGACGACATCAGAAGGACTGTGAGAGGAAGCGCATGCAAGCTTCTGCATGAGTGGAGCAGGTTGCACATCGAGGATGGGTTGCTGTACCGAAGAACAACAAGTAGGAAACAATTAGTACTACCTCTGAAATACCACCCTGTGGTATTAAAGCACCTCCACGACAACATGGGACATGTGGGCATGGAGAGAGTTCTTCACCTCGCCAGGGAGAGGTTTTACTGGCCCTACATGAAAAGGTGTGTCGAGGACTATGTAACAAAGAAGTGCAGTTGCATCAAACAGAAGAAGCCTACAGTGCATGTGCGTGCACCAATGAGCGGTCTGAAGTCTAACTCACCCCTAGAAATGGTTTGTATCGACTTCTTACACCTGGAAAAGAGCAAAGGCGGTTATGAGTACATCCTAGTAGTAATTGACCATTTTACAAGGTTTGCTCAGGCCTACCCTACAAGAAACAAGTCTGGCCGGACGGCAGCAGAACGGATTTACAATGACTTTGTACCACGTTTCGGATTCCCAAACAAGCTCCATCATGACCAAGGACGTGAATTCGAGAATGAACTGTTTCGAACCCTTGGCCAGCTCTCTGGAGTAGGACATTCCCGAACATCTCCATATCACCCGCAAAGTAATCCAGCAGAGCGATTCAATCGAACCTTGCTGCAGATGCTGCGAACTCTGACAGACATAGAAAAGGAGATATGGAAAGAACATCTCCCACAGGTTGTACATGCGTATAACTGCACACGCCATGAGTCCACTGGCTATTCCCCTCACTATCTTCTCTATGGTCGACACCCTCGCCTTCCTGTGGATCTCTTGTTTGGGTTGGCTGAAGAAATAGATCCAGTGACGCACAAAGGTTATGCTGAGAAGTGGCATAAAAGGATGGCGGAAGCATACCGCATTGCTAACAACAACAGTCTGGCTTCAAGTGCAAAAGGAAAGTCCTACTATGATCAGAAGGTGAGAGGAGTGGTCCTGAAGCCTGGGGATAGAGTGTTGGTTAGAAATCTGGGAGAGCGAGGTGGGCCTGGGAAACTACGTTCCTACTGGGAAAAGAGGATATATGTAGTGAAAGAGCAAGTCTCAGACAACCCAGTGTATGTTATTCATCCAGAAAACGATGGCAAAGGGAGACTGAGGACGCTGCATAGAAACCTGCTTTTACTGGTCAATGATTTACCAGTGGAATTCCCATCGCAGCAGACCAAACCAACTTCAAAGCCACAGACGAAAAGGAAACCTCAGCTGAGAAGGAGTGACATAAGAGACAGAACCGAGAATGCAGAGACATCTGACTCGGATGATGAGTCAGGAGGAGGTTATTGGTTGAGGATACCCCTAAGTCGGGCTGAGCCAAGGACAGCAGCTACGCCTGAGAGAATGCCGGCTCAGACTCCTAGTAAACCTGCCAGAATCCAACATGAGCAAGCACAAAGAACACCCACTCGAGTGACCCGACAAAGGGATAAAGATTCATTCATATCAGTCGGAAAACATGAAAGAAGTCAAGAACGGATGGTGGTCCAAATATCACCTGAAATGGACTTGAGGCCACCAGAAGCTGAAATACAGCCACAGGATCAATGGAAAAGACACTCAACAGATGAAGGCGAACCACAACAGGAGGATGATCAGGACATTCCCCATGACACTGAACAAGATGAGAAGATTGTTGCAGATCTCGAGCATCACTCTCTCTCACCTTCTGAACCTGGATCCCCTGTTACAGTGAGACGGTCCACAAGGGAAAGACGGCCAGTCCAAAGGCTCACCTACTCATCTCTTGGTCATCCGACCTATCAACCATTTCCTGCTGTGAACACTATTGGCACGTACCTCATGCCCTATACTCACCCACTGTACAGGCCATCATTCCAGTGTGCACCCATGGTCCAATATTCATACTTGCCATGTACGGTACAGGGTTATTGAGAATGAACAGTGGTGATGTAATCAAACTAGAGTCATATATTTTTTTATAGTTGAAGATTTTGAATATTGTAAATATTTTTGAGTCTGTGAAAGATTGTTGATTATTTTCAATGGACACTTGCGATTTGAAATAAGTGTCAGGAGCCACTTTTGTTGTTGGGGAGCGTGTGGCGCATCTAAGACGGTGTGCCCACATTGATTCAATTTATGTGATGGTGTATTGGCAGTTTATAAGGTGCAGCAGTGAGGGGGAACCTCTGTGTTACTCCAGTTGCTGCGGGGACTGGAAACAGCAAGGGACTCCCCCCCCCCCCCCCCCATCTCAGCAGAAGCAACCTGGGGATGAATTAAGATGCACTGTGTCCTCATTTGCCTTCTCACACCTGCTTTTATACAGGTTGGTAGACTGTCAGGACCACACAAATATGCACTTTTGGGGTTTGAATATGGTTGGGTGAAGTTTCTGTGTTGTTTTGGGTGTTAAGAAAGTTGAAGTTAGTGGGTTACTGGTTGTTAATGTTTCTGTGTGCTGGGTTGGAAGATATAATAATGTGTAGCATGGGCATGTTTCTTATTAGGTCATTCCATAACCTGTAGTGGTTGCAGACGTTGCAATGAGGATATGGCATAGAAAAAAAAGGCCAAATGTCAACTTTTAGCATGTTGCTGGAAATGTACAGTGAAGGTTAATTAAGTGTCTAATAATATTTATTGAAGTGTAAAATCAAAAATACAAGTGTGTAAATCGCACAGAGAGTGTATTGAGTACAAGGGAAACATAGGAAAGAATGGGCTGTGAGTGAAACTGTAACAAAATGGGTGTGTTAGGGAGAGACAAAATGGATGACTGAACCAATGATAAGAGCAATGTTTTGTGTTTACATGATTATTGAATAAAACAACCAGCAGAAGCAACCTGGGGATGAATTAAGATGCACTGTGTCCTCATTTGCCTTCTCACACCTGCTTTTATACAGGTTATCTATCTGCTTTACGGTGCCCAACCTTGGGACCCGTAACAGTTATCTGAAATCTGGTATGGCCAGTTGTGCAGCACTCTTCCAAAAGTGTTGATCATGTGCTCAACTCCCTGAATATAATTCGCGTTCTTTGGATTTAAATTGAGAATGCACGAATTAAGCTTGGGTTGACATGAAGTACATTTTAGAGCCCAAATAATTTGAATGTATTTTCAAAAAGCTGATTCTAATTTTGAAAATGATTTATAGCAAAAAGCTGGAGTAACTCAGCGGGATAAGGCAGCATCTCTGGAGAGAAGGAATGGGTGACGTTTTGGGTCGAGACCCTTCAGACTGGTTAGGGATAAGGGAAACGAGATATAACCCGGCGGGACAGGCAGAGTTGAGCTGGAGTTCGCGCTTCTTCTCCGTGCTGGCTGTGGGCCTGGGCCGCCGCTCCGGGGTCGCCCTGGACGTCTCCGGTGGGGCACTCAGGAGGGGAGGAGGATGGTCCAGTGGTGATTCAGCAGCGCTTGCGGTGCCGGAGACCAAAGTAAGATCCTAGCTGCGGATGAGGCGCAAGTCTGTGTGCATGCGGCGGCACGGTTGCTTAAAGTGTTTATCGCGAGTGACCTGTGACCTGGACATGCGCAGTCGGAATACCAACCTCGCTTATTCTGACTCACCAATCACTCCCCATTTTATGGTACTTTTCCATGCAAATGCAGGAGACGCAACACTTGAATTTTCATTTCCCTCCCACTAATCCAGAACAGAAGCAGTCCTTCCAGGTAATGCAATGATTCACTTGTGTTTCTTCCAACCCAATACTATATTTGATGTTAATAATGTGGTCTCCCTTTCACAGAAGAAACCAAATGTGCATTGATTGGTCACCTTATAAAGCATCTGTGTACAGTTCACAGGTGTGACCATGAGTTCTGGTTGCTTACCCCTTTCATTTTCATCTCTGTGCTGTAACAATGCAGCCTAATTGGAAGTTTAAGGAACAAAAAGCTCATCTTCCATCTGGGCATTTTGTAGTTTTCCCAGACCCCTTGCAAATAGTGCCGGCATGTGACACATTCTTCAAGCAGCAGAACAGGTCAAAATTAAATATAGAAACAAAGAACTGCAGATTTAGGTTCATACTAAAGATAGAAAGTGGTCCCGACCCAAAATGTCAGCCATACTTTTCCCCCCAGAGCTGCAGCATATCCCGCTGAGTTACTTCAGCACTTTGTGTTTGTACTAGATTAAATATCCTCATTTTGACCTTCTGAAGTTAACAGAAAAAGCACAAATCAGTGTTGCAACAGATCGATTGCTGTTCCATTAAACTGGATTAGTGCTCGCCCTATAACAACAGAGATCTCTGCGATTTACATAAACAGGGAACACATACCTGGCAACACCAGGGAGGCCTCCTTTATGCCCTGAAATGTGGTCTTTCTTTGCGTCAGCCTTCAAGTAAATTCAGGAGGGGAATAGATTGGGTGAATGCAAAGAGTCTTCTCAGGATAGGGGAATCAAGATCTAGAGGGCATAGATTTAAAGTGAAATGGGAAAGATTTACTAGGAACCTGAGGGGCAACCTTTTGCAAACAGAGAGTGGTGAGTATATGAAATGAGCTCCAATAAAAAAGTAGTTGAGGCAAGTACAACGACAACATTTAAAAGACAAATGGAGAGGTAAATGGATAGAAATAGTCCTGGGGATATGGGGAAATGGAACTTGCTTAGATTGGGCATCTTGGTCAGCATGGACAAGTTGGGCTGAAGGACCTGATTCGTGCTATAAGATTCTACGAATCTATTTATGCTCCAAAACTTTCCTTTGATATATAAACTTGGTATCCCAGCTGGTGAGTTTAATGAATGAGTATTCTTTCATCTGAATTTCAAGATTGCACGAAATTGAACGGTAATTTCGTGCAATTCTTTTAAGTACCTCGGTATTTTATGTTTGCATCTAATTAAACACAATTTATTAATTATAATTGAGAATTAATACTTGGCCAAATGCAAAGGATAAAATAATTAAGCAGGTACTGAATGCGCCAATTTCCAGTGGGAAATGACTCTTATAGTGACGTGAATCCATGGCCAGAAATGGCAGCCAACAGCTGGTATAACTTTGTGCCTTGGGCTGATGCTGGCAAGCACCTAATGCCAAACCACCAGGGACAAAAATTTCTCCTGGCTTCGTGGAAATGTATTTGAGAACAGAAAATGCTTTAAGGACTGCTGAAACTCAATACATCTGGTCAAGCATGCAAAGCACATGTTCCACCTGCTCACAAGTTTGCACTGGATGTTATTGCCTTTAGTTATGTATTCAGATCACCTAACTGCTTCCTCAGCCAAGTGTCCAAGATGCTGCCAACTTGGCAGCTGGCACAGTTAAAAAATCAAGCATGAATGACAACATTATAAACAGAGGTGAGCATAGGTGAGTGACATTGCTCCTCAAGCTACGTTGCCATTCAATAACTATGGCTGGTCAGATCTTCCCTCAGTTCTACTTTCCTGCATGTTCCTCACAATCCTCGACTTCCTTATGGATCAAACCTTTTGTCGACCCGGACTTTAAATGTATTCAATAATTTAGTCTTGATAGCTCTCTTGAGTCAAGAATCTCTTGCAGCATCTACAGAGAAGCCCCATTAATCTGGCATACTCAGGAGTGTGATCGTGTTGGACCAGTAATTTTCTGGACTATAGGATGTTATTCTATTAATACACCATCACATAATTAACTCACATTTTTTTTATGTTGCAACTTGTAAAGGGTTTTCGTTCACATTAATGTCACACATCTTTAGTTATCGATCATACCTTATAATCTATTTGTTTTAATCTAGGCAACTCGCCCCATATCCTTAAGGAATGTTCTTCATTTGAATTTAAGATTTAAATTGTCAAAACTGCAGGTGAAATTCTATTACAATATGAACACACATCCCAAGAATTAGAAAATGCTGGAAAATAATAGCATGAAGTTTGATACTAGCTTGTTTTTCACCCAATCCCATTCTGATAAAAGGTCTTTGATCGAAAAAGTTAACTGTTTCTCTTTATTTCACAGCTGCTGCTTGACCTACTAAGTTTTTCCAGAAATTACAATTTTATATTTTCCCCAGACACAACTGAGACCAACTCCAACTTCTGGATTTATAGAGATTGAGTATATCGAGGCTTGGGAGATAATTCATGGTTCAACCTGCATTACTTTACAATAGTGGGGAAGTATTTATAATATTCTAAGTGTAATCCATCTAGGAAACATCAAACCTCATCACCGCAACAAGAGAGCGCATCCACATATATCACAGGAAATACATATGCAAATATTTAAACCCAGACTCAAGATTAGACAGAAGTGCTGGTTGTAAATAAATAAAACAGGCACATGTTTCTAAAGTATATTTTGATTTTTGAGTCACCATGGAAATAGGCCCTTCAGCACAATTTGACCATATTGACCAAGATACCCCATCTAAGCTAGTCCTATTTGCCTCCATATCCCACTAAGCCTTTCCTATCCATCTACAATGCCCTCCATAATGTTTTGGACAAAGACCCATCATTTATTTATTTATTTGCCTCTGTGTTCCACAATTTGAGATTTGTAATAGAAAAAAACTACATGTGGTTAAAGTGCACATTGACAGATTTTATTAAGGCCATTTTTATACATTTTGGTTTCACCATGTAGAAATTACAGCAGTTTATACATAGTCCCCCCATTTCAGGGCACCATAATGTTTGGGACACAGCAAGTAATCATGTTTTAAAGAAGGAACTGCAGATGCTGGAGAATCGAGGGTTACACAAAAAGCTGGAGAAACTCAGCGGGTGCAGCAGCATCTAAGGGGTGAAGGAGATAGGCGACGTTTCGGGTCGAGACCCTTCTTCAGACTGGTCAGGGATCAGGGAAACGAGAGATATAAACAGTGATGTGGAGAGATAAAGAACAATGAATGAAAGATATGCAAAAAAGTATTGATGATAAGGGAAACAAGCCATTGTAAGCTGTTTGTGGTGTGAAAATGAGAAGCTAGTGCGACTGGGGGGGGGGGGGGGAGATGGAGAAGGAATGTCAGGGCCCGAGGGCTGAGGGAGAGGTGGGGAGGGGTGGGGGCAGTCTGGGTTAACGAACTCCCTTGTCAACTCTTCCCTTCCCTCCCGCTCCACTCCTTCCCCGGGCACTTTCCCTTGCAACCGCAAGAGATGCTACACTTGTCCCTTCACCTCCCCCATCCACTCCTTTCAGGGACCCAAGCAGTCATTCCAAGTCCGACAGAGGTTCACCTGCACCTCCTCCAACCTCATCTACTGCATCCGTTGCTCCAGATGCCAGCTGATCTACATCGGTGAGACCAAGCGGAGGCTGGGCGATCGTTTCGCCGAACACCTCCGCTCGGTCCGCAATAACCAACCCGACCTCCCGGTGGCTCAGCACTTCAACTCCCCCTCCCATTCCATATCCGACCTCTCGGTCCTGGGCCTCCTCCACGGCCAGAGTGAGCAACACCGCACGTTGGAGGAACAGCACCTCATATTCCGCTTGGGGAGTCTGCATCCTCTGGGCTTAAACATTGAATTTTCTCAATTCTGTTAACCCAGACTGCCCCCACCCCTCCCCACCTCTCCCTCAGCCCTCGGGCCCTGACATTCCTTCTCCATCTCCCCCCCCCCCCCCCCCCCTCCCCAGTCGCACTAGCTTCTCATTTTCACACCACAAACAGCTTACAATGGCCTGTTTCCCTTATCATCAATACTTTTTTGCATATCTTTCATTCATTGTTCTTTATCTCTCCACATCACTGTTTATATCTCTCGTTTCCCTGATCCCTGACCAGTCTGAAGAAGGGTCTCGACCCGAAACGTCACCTATCTCCTTCGCCCCTTAGATGCTGCTGCACCCGCTGAGTTTCTCCAGCTTTTTGTGTAACCCAAGTAATCATGTTTAGTGTTTTGTTGCATATTCTTTGCATGCAACGACTGCTTGAAGTCTGCTATTCATGGACATCACCTGTTGCTGGGTGTCTTCTCTGGTGATGCTCTCCCAGGGCTGTGTTCTTCGTTCTTGGTTACTTGGCCCTCCAAAATATTCCAACTGGAATTTAAACTGGAGGTGGTGAAGGGAGGGGTTTAGCCAGAGAGGGTCATTGGGAAGAAAGTGCCACTTTAAATTTAGTTGCATCTGGCTGGGCAACCGTGGCTTGGTGGAGATTATTCCATGCTTTAATAGTGCATGGAAAGAACAAATTTCTGTACACATCTGTCTTTGTGGCTGGGACCACAAATTGGATTGAATGCCCTGGTCTGCTCCTAATTGGTTTGGGGTTGGTGTAGGTCTTGTGATCTATGTCTAGCTGACCATTTAACATTTTGTAAAAGCAGGTCAAATGGTGAGCTTCACGTCTGTCTTGGAGAGTGTTCCACCCCAGAGAATTCAGATGTTTGGTGACACTCACTTCTCTCTCGTAGGTGTTAGTAACAAATCGAGCGGCCTGTCTTTGGACACATTCGATGGATGAAATGTTTTTATCTGTGTATGGGTCCCAAGCTGCAACTGCGTAGTCCAGATGACGTCTAACGAGGGTGAAATACAGCTTCTCCTTGACAGAAGCTGAACAATGATATAAAAGTCATGCTGAGTTGGGTACGGATCAGGTAATTGACTTGGCCACTCAAGAATTGACCATTTTTTAGCTTTGAAAAACTCCTTTGTTGCTTTAACAGGTTGTTTGGGATCATTGTCTTGCTGTAGAATGAACCGTTGACCAATGAGCCATTGGCCAACTACCATCAGTAGTTGTATCATCAATGAGTTTGACACATAGGATGTGTCTATGCACTTCAGAATTCATTATGCTACTACCATCAGCAGTTGTATCATCAATGATGATAAATGAGCCAGTACCTTCAGCAGCCATACATGCCCAGGCCATAACACCCCCACCACCGTGTTTCACAGATAAGGTGGTATGCTTTGGATCTTGGGCAGTTCCTTCTCTCCTCCATACTTTGCTCTTGCCATCAATCTGATATGTTTATCTTTGTCACATCTGTCCACAAGACCTTTTTTCCAGAACTGTGGTTGCTCTTTTAAGTACTTCGTTGTAAACTGTAACCTGGCCATCCTCTTTTTGCAGCTAACCAGTGGTTTGTATCTTGCAGTGTAGTCTCTGTATTTCTGTTCATGAAGTCTTCTATGGACAGTGGTCATTGACAAATCCACACATTACTCCTGAAGAATGTTTCTGATCTCTCGGACAGGTGTTTGGGGATTTGTCTTTTTATAGTGAGAATTATTCTGTCATTAGATGTGGAGGTCTTCCTTGGCCTGCCAGTCTCTTTGCAATTATTAAGCTCACCAGTGCTCTCTGTCTTCTTAATAATGTTCCAAACAGTTGATATTGGTAAGCCTAAGCTTTGGCTGATGTCTCTAACAGTTTTATTATTGTTTCTCAGTCCCATAATGGCTTCTTTGACTTTCATTGGCACAACTTTGGTCCTCATGTTGATAAACGGCAATAAAAGTTTCCAAAAACGATGGAAAGACTGGAGGAAAGACTAGGTGCTGAGATCTCTCTTATGCCTGCATTAAGGAGGCAATTAAACACAGCTGAACAATTACAAACACCTCTGACGCCATGTGTCCTAAAACACAGCAGTAATTCCTACATGGTGAAACCAAAATGTAGAAAAATGGCCCTTAATAAAATCTGACAATGTGCACTTTAACCACATGTGATTTTTTTTCTATTCAAATCTCAAATTATGGAGTAGAGGCAAATAAATAAATGATGGGTCTTTGCCCCAAACATTATGGGGGCACTGTCCAAGTGCCTTTTAAATTTTGTTACAGTACCTGCGTCACCGACCTCGTCTGGCAGCTCATTCCATATATCCACCACCCTCTGAGTGAAAAATGTGCTCCTCGGTTCCCATTAAATGTTTCCCCTCTCACCTTAAACCTATGGTATTTGATTCTCCTACCCTCGGTAAAAGATTCAATGCATTCACCCTATTCCGTACATGATTTTATGCTTCTGACTAAGATCACTCTTAGTCTTCTACACTCCAGGTCCCTGGATATTTACGAGGATATTGCCAGACCCCAAGGGCCTGCCCAACCCCGCCCTGTAGCTGAGCTCTGGCAATATCCTCATAAATCTTCTCTGCTCTCTTTCCAGCTTAATGACACCCTTGCTGTAACAAGGTGACAAACACCAAGCACAATACTCCAAACGTGGCGTCACCAACGTCTTGTACGACTGTAACATAATGTCCCAACCTCTATTATCAGTATCCTGACTGATAAATGTCAATGTACCAAAAGCTTTCTTAACCACCCTATCTACTTATGATGCCACTTTCAGGTGACTGTACCTGTACTCCTAGATCTCTCTGCTGTTTAACACTTTCCAGTGCCCTACCGTCATTGCTTATAAAACCACCATAGAAGGTATCCAGGCATTTCTGAATTAAAGTGCTGTACTTTATTCATCCACTGGATGGTGCAAGCGATTCATTATACAAACTTGCCTATTCCAGTTTGAAGAAATGAACTGCTCAATAAGGATAGGAACAATATCATTGAACTTATAAAACTCTGATCGTGTGTGTGTGTGTGTGTGTGTGTGTGTGTGTGTGTGTGTGTGTGTGTGTGTGTGTGTGTGTGTGTGTGTATTTGTGTGTGTGTGTGTGTTTTCATATGTGATTCACATCTCCTCGAAAGCCCGACGCAGTAAAGGTGAAATTATTACATATTCTGGTAGAGATTTACCTCTTGATTTAAAAAATCCCCTCATCTGAAAATTTTATTCATTATTTCCCGAGTTTTTCACTAAAATTCTTCACCAATCCGACATTTTTAAAATCTAACTGCTGAAGCGAGCTAATGACGTCACAATACGTGTACTCCTCGCCACCAGCAGCGCAGTTTCTAATGCGCAGCCAATGAGCTGCGAGTTACGTGGCCCAGCCGCCCGCCCCCCCCCCCCCCCGGGCTCTGGATTGAAGCCGGTGGTGACCATCCAAGGGGGCGGGAGGGATAGGGGAGGGGGAGGGGAGGAGGGGCCCTTCCTCTCTGCCCCCCTTCCTCTCTGCCCCCCCCCTTCCATTCTGCGCCGCCTCGCTCTCTAGGGAGTGGTGAATATTGGGACCTATGGGTGAGTGGTGGAGTATTGCATGCGGAACCAGTCCTCCCATGTGACGCCGCGCACCCCCCTCAATCTCTATCTCCCTCCCTAGCCGTGTCCCCTCCCTCTCCACCCCCCCCTTCTCTAGTCACGCCTGCGCAGTTGAGGTTTATGTGTGATTGGATAGGGCGGGGATGAGGTCAAAGGAGGGAATGAACGTGTGTGTGTGTGTGTGTGTGTGTGTGTGTGTGTGTGTGTGTGTGTGTGTGTGTGTGTGTGTGTGTGTGTGTGTGTGTGTGTGTGTGTGTGTGTGTGACGCCGAAGGCCCCCCCCCCCCCCCCCACAACCGCGCTTTGAGGGGAGTCCCCCTTGGTCTAGTTGTCTTTAAATGTCAGCACACTCATTGTGAATTTTACAGTATTGTCAATAATAAGTAGCACTCATCAAGACATTTGCAAATGAAGCTAAACCATTGCATTGACTGCATGGTGCATATACTAAGTTGAGTGTTCTCTTTAATTTTATTGTGCTGTGTTCGGTCTAATCCTCATTAGATATCTAGTCGTTTCCATCATATCCTCGAGCAACTCTGCATGATTTTTGGTTTAAAATGAAAAGTAGTGTAAATACTTAATACCTAGAGTTAATTAAAAAAAAAAACTGATGGATAATTCTCTTTTTTCATAAAATTAAACACTCAAAACAGATCATCCAGTAAGATATGAAGCAAGGTAGCAAAATACTTTCTTCACCCTGCACAGATGAGTCCTGAAAGAAAGGTTTTTATTTCATGACAAGCAATCAAGTGTTCCCGTTGACAAGACGGTGTGAAATACAGAGATTGCAAAATGGAAATAATACTGCTTTTACTGGTCGAGGAATAGAATACAAGAACTGACAGTCGGGCAAGCAATGGAGAAAACAGTTGATAATCCACAGATTGGGTAATATGTGGTTTTCTAGTGCAACAGAAAGGATGCAATTGCAAATAAAAGAGGGTTTCATGGATATTGACATGGATGGATTTTTTTTATTACGAGGCAAGTTTGCCTCAGATGGGATTGTTTCATTTAGAATAAAATATACCAAAAGGAGACATAATTGAGGTGTATAAAATTGTGAGATGCAGGCAGAGCAAACAAAAAGGACCCATTCACCTTAGCAGAAATATGAGTGACTTGTGAATACCGATTTATAATAAGCACTCAGCAGAAAGACTGGAGGGAAGTTGAGGAAAAGGAATTACTTAATTTAACAAGTGAAAAGTGTTGAGCTCATTGCCTGAAAGGGAGACAAAAGGAGATACTCACAAAATGTTTACAAACTCCCAATATGTGCCTAGATGAGCACTTGGTGAGTCATAATTTGCAGCGTTATCGACTAAGAGCGAGGAAGAGGAGTTAGCCTACAGTCGATTTTTAGCTGGTATAGCCAAACACGGTGTGCAAAACAAATATGTAAGCAAATTACAGGAAGTCACGTACCACAGGATGACAGTATTGGGGGACATCAGCATTCCTGTTTTTGACTAAGATGGCCTTAGTGCAAGGGGCTTAGATGGGGTGGGAATAGTTCAGTGTGTTCAAGGCAGTCTTTTGATTCAGTATGTAATGAGTTCTCGATAGATGGGGCAGCACTCAACCTTATCTGAGGAAATGGAACAGCTCAGGTGATGGAAGTGTTAAAGCCCTGTCCCACGGTACAAGTTCATTCCAAGAGCTCTCCTGAGTTAAAAAAAAAAAATCAAACTTGTGGTAAGCACAGAGAATGAACGTAGCAGGTACGTCGGAGCTCGGGGACGTCTCTTAGCGGCTCGTGACGCTAACGGCAGGTACTCGGGAAGACCCGCTAACGGCAGGTAAGCACGGGAAGACTCGTGAAGATTTATCAACATGTTGAAAAAAGTCCACGAGAGCCCCGAGTACCGACGAGTGGCCATTACCGTAAATCTCCGAGTTCGAATCAGGGCAAACTTGGGAGAGCTCTTGGAATGAACTCGTCCCATGTGACAGGGCTTTTAACACGAGAATAAAGGAGGTTTAACCAAAGTGATATAATGTGAATGGAGGTCTCACTCAAGTTGACTGGAGCAGGTTATTAGATGGGAAAGGAACATCAGCCAAGTGGGATGTTTTGAAAAGTGTACTGAAGAAAGCTCAGTATGGGTACGTCCCCGTTAGAGTGAAGGGCAAAGCAGGCAAACGTAAGGAAGCTTGGCTGACGAGGGAAATTGAGACGTTAGACAAGAACAAGAAGGATGCATGAAACAGGTATAGGCAGCTGGGATCAAGTGCATCCCGATACCCTTGGACGACCTTTAATTGGATTTTACTGGACTTTATCTTGCACTAAACGTTATCCCCTTTATCCTGTATCTATAACTGTAAATTGATCGATTGTAATCATGTACAGTCTTTCCACTGACTGGTTAGCATGTAACAAAAGCTTTTCACTGTACCTCGGTACATGTGATAATAAAATAAAATAACTAACTAATACCTGTTGCCATCCTGATTACCGCAGACTACGTTTCCAAGCTTTGATTGATATTTTTACTTGAAAGTCTATGATGTTATTATGCATCAAAAATAACAGTTATTCATAATATCAATCACAGGGGCACATTTTTTTAACAATTCACAGGCTGAAAAAAGAATCATTTGTGTTGAACTGCAGCAGAGTAGTGTTGGGCAGTTCTGCAGTTCCATGAGAAATTCCAGAGGAATTTTATCGTTTTATCGTTTGAAAGTTCTCTAATCAGCATACCTGTTTCTCAGCAGAGCCATGGTCCGCACTTTGGTTTGGTACGAAGTACATGATCTCACCCCTGTTTTTTGCCATCTCTTGAAGAGCCATGGCTGTTCGAACAGTTGAGTTTCTTGCATGCACAAATACCATCACCTGGGAACAAACAACATCAGGAATATTAAATAAAGCAAAGCACGATATCGAAACAGGTTTGTATTCTGCTTCAATTGAGAACATTTTGAAAATACATCAGAGGTCATCCAGCCTCTGCAATAAGAGAAACAGTGGGATAACACGTTGGAGCAGCAGTGGCGTTGCTGCCTTCAGCGCCAGAGGCCCAGGTTAGATCTTGACTACGGGTGCCATCTGTACAGAATTAGTATGTTCTCCATGACCGCGTGGGTTTCCCTGGGTGCTCTGGTTTCCTCCCTTACTCCAAAGATACGCAGGTTTGTAGGTTAATTGCTTTCGTAATAATTGTAAAAATTGTCCCGAATGTGTACGATAGTGCTAATGCAACGGGGATCGCTGGTCGGCGCAGACTCTTGGTCCGAAGGGCCTGTTTCTCCAATCTAAACTAGGAAACTTTGCATTCTATTTTCTATGATTTAAAAAAAAAATCAATTATGAATGCAATTTTTCCATTCATTCCTTAACATTTATCAGGTTTTCTTGACAAGTAAAGAGGAATACCTCATTATTTTGTTGTTCCGTTCCCTGTGCTTATGACATTTAAGCACTGCTATGGAGCATTAACTACATTGATATAAGTTATAGGATTACAATTAGGCCATTCGGCCCATCAAGTCTACTCTGTCATTCGTGGCTGATCTATCTCTCCCTCCTAACCCCATACTAATCAAAAATCTATCTATCTCTGCCTTAAAAATATGCACTGATGTCCTCCACAGTCTTCTGTGGCAAAGAATTCCACAGATTCACCACCCTCTGACTAAATACATTTCTCTTTATCTCCTTCCTAAAAGAACATCCTTTAATTCGAAGGCTATAACCTCTAGTCTTAGACTCTCCCACTAGTGGAAATATCCTCTCCACATCCACTCTATCCAAGCCTTTCACTATTCTGTATGTTTCCATGAGGTCCCCCTCATTCTTCTAAACTCCAGTGAGTACAGGCCCAGTGCCAACAAACGCTCATCATAGGTTAACCTACACATTCCATCTAACCATATAACAATTACAGCACGGAAACAGGCCATCTCGGCCCTTCAAGTCCATGCCGAACAACTTTTTTCCCTTAGTCCCACCTGCCTGCACTCATACCATAACCCTCCATACCCTTCTCATCCATATACCTATCCAATTTATTTTTAAATGATACCAACGAATCTGCCGCCACCACTTCCACTGGAAGCTCATTCCACACCGCTACCACTCTCTGAGTAAAGAAGTTCCCCCTCATGTTACCCCTAAACCTCTGTCCCTTATTTCTAAAGTCATGTCCTCTTGTTTGAATCTTCCCTATTCTCATAGGGAAAAGCTTGTCCACATCAACTCTGTCTATCTCTCTCATCATTTTAAAGACCTCTATCAAGTCCCCCCTTAACCTTCTGCGCTCCAGAGAATAAAGACCTAAAATATTCAGCCTATCTCTGTAACTTAGCTGTTGAAACCCAGGCAACATTCTAGTAAATCTCCTCTGTACCCTCTCTATTTTGTTGACATCCTTCCTATAATTGGGCGACCAAAATTGTACACCATACTCCAGATTTGGTCTCACCAATGCCTTGTACAATTTTAACATTACATCCCAGCTTCTATACTCAATGCTCTGATTCCTGGGATCATTGTTTCAAAAACCACCTCTGGACCATCTCCGGAGCCTGCAACCTTTCCTCAGCTACGGTGCCCAAAATTGCTCACAATATTCCACCTTACCAGCACTTTATAGAGCCTCAATCCTTTTTTTTGTGTGAAAGGGGTTGGACAAGCTAGATGCTGGAAGATTGTTCCCGATGTTGGGCGAGTCCAGAACAAGGGGTCACGGTCTAAGGATAAGGGGGAATTCCTTTAGGACCGAGATGAGGAAAACATTCTTTACACAGAGAGTGGTGAGTCTCTGGAATTCTCTGCCACAGAAGGTAGTTGAGGCCAGTTCATTGGCTATATTTAAGAGGGCGTTAGATGTGGCACTTGTGGCTAAAGGGATCAGGGGGTATGGAGAGAAGGCAGGTACGGGATACTGAGTTGGATGATCAGCCATGATCACCTTGAATGGTGGTGCAGGCTCAAAGGGCCGAATGGCCTACTCCTGCACCTATTTTTCTATGTTTCTATGTTTCTAAGCCCTCTTGAAATAAATGCTAGCATTGAGTTTGCTTTCTTTACTACCGATTCGACTTGCAAATTAACCTTTTGGGAATTCTGCTCCAGCACTCCCAAATCCATTTGCACCTCCGATTTCTGGATTCTCCCCCAATTTAGAAATGTGTTTTAACAATTGTTGAAATAAAAGTTAAAAATAGGGAAAAAAATTCTTATTTCTCTCGCAGGCTGGAATATTTAGCATCTAGAAAATAAAAGCACCTTTTCTCAGTAAGTTTAAGGAGGAACTGCAGATGCTGGAAAATCAAAGGTAGACAAAAATGCTGGAGAAACTCAGCGGTGAGGTAGCATCTATGGAGCGAAGGAAATTGGCGACGTTTCGGGTTGAGACCCTTCTTCTGAAGAAGGATCTCGACCCGAAATGTCGCCTATTTCCAACATGGAAACAGGACTTTAGGCCCACCGAGTCTGCACTGTCCAGCGATCCCCGCACATTAACACTATCCCACACACACGAGGGACAATTGACACTTATACCAAGCCAATTAACCTACAAACCTGTACGTCTCTGGAGTGTGAGAGGAAACCGAAGCTCTCAGAGAAAACCCACGTGGTCACAGGGAGAATGTACAAACTCCATACAGACAGCACCCGTAGTCAGGATCGAACCCGGGTCCCTGGCGCTGCAAGGCAACAACTCTACCGCTGCACCATGGTTAACGTTTGAAAGGACAAAAGATAAAATCACTCATAAGTTACCATAAGATAAAGCTGAAAAATGTTGAATTGACAGCAATTTATTGATTTAACTATGTGATACTCAATTAGTCAGATGTGACCAATAAGTTCTTGCTAGAATTCACATTGAGGGCATAGCTATTCACAATATTCATAAATGACCGATATGATGGGATGGAAAACTATGTATCCATAGTTGCCAAAGACACAATGATGGTTGTTATTTTTATGTAGCACAGACAGAACATCTAATTGCAAAGAGACAATCAAATGATCAAAACTGTGACAAATAGTTTTCAACAGTGGCAAATTTACAATCCCCCACTTTGTGCCTTTAAAGATCAGAAAGAAGATGCGATAATAAACTAAACTATACTAAACGGCAAAAGGCTAGAAACATCGAAGGTCCAGCGATTTAGAATTTAACATACAGATCAAGAAAATAGTACAATCACATCAATCTCTCTATTAAAACCTTATTCCAGATTTCATTGCATTTTCATTTAGCATTTCCCTCAGCAGCTTTTGGAATAAATTAGGGATCGATGACAATGTATGTTTATCGTCTTTCAATAACCCAAACTACTCCTTGACATCATCTGAATCATATGATAAATGACCATAATGAATTTGTAGTGAATCAGCCAGATTGCCTTGTAGTGAACTCTACCATGTGCGGATGCCTTGTATATACACCATGGAATATGCTGATACATTCACTGGGTTTGAAATATTCTGGATTTTCTTTAATCTTTCAGAGATCTTTGAAGGAATAGTGAAAGATAATAATGGAATTCCAATGCACACATTCTGTTGATTGTGTGGGTTGAAAACAAGGCATTTCCATGAACTATCAAAATACATGGTAATTATAAAATACTTCAATGATTATTTAACAGCATGGACTGGTTGTAATAATCGGTTGAAATAGTTTAATATGATATTGAATTTGTGCGTTGAAAGGTTGAAACAAAATTGGCTATTCTGAAGATATTTGCAAATAACTTCATGACTTAAAGTTCATCTATTATAAAAGACACCCCCAAGAAGAGATCAATAGGGTTTTGTCATTAAAGAACGTGAAATCTACATATTTTAATGAGTTCTGCTAATCTTTAATAGATACAATTTTAACAGGTTGATTGAGTAATCTTGAAGGACATACATAAACATAAAAAAATGTACAGCGGCAGCACTCTGAACCATAATATGATACAAAACTATAAAGTAATATTAATTTGGCACAAGTTATGATTTCTGCAATATGCATTACTGAATTCCTCTTCCTCCTGGGCACATTCCTCAGATAATTATATTGTTCTGAAACATCCAGCTCATTATTTGATCAGAACTACTCCATTTTCAAACTGATTACTCTCAGCTCAAAGTAGTTCTTTGGTTAGTGGCTTTGATAATAAGCTAAATTTACCAGATCTCCCCCCCCCCACCATTTCTGTTCGTAGAGCAATGCAAATTGGGAGCACCAAAATATTCATGTTTTCAGAAAGTGATTATTTTAAGCTAAAAATGAAATGCTCCATTGAAGAGTTTTGAAGAATAAATGTAGCATAATTTAAAAATGTTTCAGCCATCCCTATATTAACAACAGTTTTAAGAAATGAAGGTGTTATTTATTAGTTTTAACCAGCACTGAAACCACTATTATTACAGGTCAATTTGGCAATTTGACCATAGTTGATTGGACTTCAGACAGAAATCATAAGCCCTTTATCTTCGCTGCAGAACTGACCAGTTTTGAAACCCACTTTAACTATGTAAATACTGTGACATTATTGTATATGGTTAAATGTTTGGAAGTCCTCCACAATAGACTATATCATGCTGATTTGTGCAGACAGTTTTCATTGAAACTGTCAGCACTTAGTTATTGAAACTGAAGTACTAAATTCAACATTTTGTCCACAAAAAAAAACCATTTTCATTTCCAGATATACTGAAAGAACAGGAAACCCCGGTCTGATCTGAGACCCCATTAATTTTAATTTCAATGGTGACTACAAGGCAAGAGCTTGTGAAGCATAAAGGCAGGTAAACATGAAGTTCTTGTTGCATTTGTTATTATTCATAAGGACTGTTATGTTTTTTGACATAAACTTCAGATTTTTTCCAATTCGACAAATATAGGACATTTTGAACCAAAGGCTTCTCACAGTTCCGACCCATAGTTCTGGCATCATCGTGGTTCTGGCATCATCATCAACCATGCTGTAGGATTCTGAGAATTGAATTAAAATCACATGGTCTGGAACTATTTTTTTATGTTTTAAAAATACACTCGGCTAACTGTTCCTTACAAAAGAAACGCATGGCACAGCAGGCAGGTTAACATGGCAAATGTTAGGTGCAAGGCCCATACACTTATGTTTCAGTTAAAGCACAATGGTGGCTTGGACCTCAGCCTCTGACCATGTACAAACGCAAGCATTCACTGCACAACACAGCTAGAATATTGAGGTATGGGTAGTCTTGGTTCTAGAGTCTGCACATATACCAGTTGGACCAAATGATGAATTCCTATAGATTAAAATGCTATCATAGTAGAAGAATTAGATTAAATCTTATTTTAGTTCTGTTTCAAATCCATATGGTCAGTTAATATTACAAGTGAATGTGAGTACTTGACTTTCCAACAATTATTCTTCCAACTCTATAGGCAAGGTCTACACATGCCACCAGGGGGCGCCACACGATGACTGACTCGCCAATGGTCTGTCTTTGTCTTTTTCATTCTGTGTTTTTAGTTTGACTTAAAATGTAAGTTTTAGCTTATCTTTAGTTTTTGTATTTGTGGGGGAAACTTTTTTTAAATCTCTTTCCTTGACGGAGATGCAACTTTTTTCATGTCGTATCTCGGCCTGCACTGTGGCCTAACATCGTGGAGTTGGTGGCCTCTTGTTTCGGATTTCTAGTGCTCCGAAACCGCGGAGACTGCGGGCATTAACATCTTGGAGCGGGTGATTCCTTTGCCAGGGGTCGGACTTTGGTGCTCCAACCTGTGGGAGCTACGGACGTTAACATCATGAAGCTCGTGGTCCCTGGTTAGGGACCAATTTCGGGGACTCCAAGCCGCAGGAGTTTCGACCGCACTGATGCGGGAGCTTAGACCACCCTGACATGGGAGCTCGGTTACCGACTGCGGATGGTTCGACTCCTCCGACCGTGGGAGGAAAGGAGGAAAAAAGATAAGACTTTATTGCCTTCCATCACAGTGGGGAATGTGGAGGGGCCGCTGTTGTAGATGTTTATGTTAAATTATAACGAGGTGTAAAACGAGGGTGGAAGGAATAGGGAGCAAGGTGAAAAGTAAAAGTGGCAGGCAGACAAGACCAGGGCAAAAATCAAAAAGGGCCACTTCTCAACAAAATTGTATAAGGGGTAAGAGCGTTGTAAAAACAAGCCTGAAGGCTTTGTGTCTCAATGCAAGGAGTATTCGTAATAAGGTGGATGAGTTGAACGTGCAGATAGCTATTAATGAGTATGATATAGTTGGGATCACGGAGACATGGCTCCAGGGTGACCAAGGCTGGGAGCTGAACATCCAGGGATATTCAATATTCAGGAGGGATAGAGAGAAAGGAAAGGGAGGTGGGGTAGCGTTGCTGGTTAGAGAGGAGATTAACGCAATGGAAAGGAAGGACATTAGCTTGGAGCATGTTGAATGGGTATGGGTAGAGCTGCGAAACACTAAGGGGCAGAAAACGCTAGTGGGTGTTGTGTACAGGCCACCTAACAGTAGTAGTGAAGTTTGGGATGGTATCAAACAGGAAATTAGAAATGCGTGCGACAAAGGCAAAACAGTTATAATGGGTGACTTCAATCTACATATAGATTGGGTGAATCAAATTGGCAAGGGCGCTGAGGAAGAGGATTTTTTGGAAAGTATGCGGGATAGTTATCTAAATCAACATGTAGAGGAACCAATGAGAGAGCAGGCTATTTTAGACTGGGTATTGAGTAATGAGGAAGGGTTAGTTAGCAGTCTTATTGTGCGTGCCCCCTTGGGCAAGAGTGACCATAATATGGTAGAGTTCTTCATTAGGATGGAGAGTGACATTGTTAATTCAGAAACAATGGTTCTGAACTTAAGGAAAGGTAACTTTGAGGGTATGAGACGTGAATTGGCCAAGGTTGACTGGCAATCAATTCTAAAAGGGTTGACGGTGGATACGCAATGGAAGACATTTAAAGACTGCATGGATGAACTACAAAAATTGTTCATCCCAGTTTGGCAAAAGAATAGATCAGGGAAGGTAGTGCATCCGTGGATAACAAGGGAAATCAGGGATAGTATCAAAGCAAAGGATGATGCGTACAAAGTAGCCAGAAAAAGCAGCATACCAGAGGACTGGGAGAAATTCAGAGACCAGCAGAGGAGGACAAATGGCTTGATTAGGAAAGGAAAAATAGATTATGAAAGAAAACTGGCAGGGAACATAAAAACTGACTGCAAACGTTTTTATGTGAAGAGAAAGAGATTAGTTAAAACAAATGTAGGTCCCTTGCAGTCAGAAACAGGTGAGTTGATCATGGGGAACAAGGATATGGCGGATCAATTGAATAACTACTTTGGTTCCATCTTCACTAAGGAAGACATAAATAATCTGCCGGAAATAGCAGGGGACCGCGGGTCAAAGGAGGACGAGTGAATTCCGGGTTAGTCGGGAAGTGGTGTTGGGTAAATTGAATGGATTAAAGGCCGATAAATCCCCAGGGCCAGATAGGCTGCATCCCAGAGTACTTAAGGAAGTAGCTCCGGAAATAGTGAATGCATTAGTGATAATCTTTCGAAACTCTTTAGATTCTGGAGTAGTTCTTGAGGATTGGCGGGTAGCAAACGTAACCCCTCTTTTTAAGAAGGGGGGGAGAGAGAAAACGGGGAATTATAGACCAGTTAGTCTAACATCGGTAGTGGGGAAACTGCTAGAGTCAGTTATTAAAGATGGGATAGCAGCACATTTGGAAAGTGGTGAAATAATTGGACAAAGTCAGCATGGATTTACGAAAGGTAAATCATGTCTGACAAATCTTGTGGAATTTTTCGAGGATGTAACTAGTAGCGTGGATAGGGGAGAACCAGTGGATGTGGTGTATCTGGACTTCCAGAAGGCTTTCGACAAGGTCCCACATAAGAGATTAGTATATAAACTTAAAGCATACGGCATTGGGGGTTCAGTATTGATGTGGATAGAGAACTGGCTGGCAAACAGGAAGCAAAGAGTAGGAGTAAACGGGTCCTTTTCACAATGGCAGGCAGTGACTAGTGGGGTACCGCAAGGCTCAGTGCTGGGACCCCAGCTATTTACAATATACATTAATGATCTGGATGAAGGAATTGAAGGCAATATCTCCAAGTTTGCGGATGACACTAAGCTGGGGGGCAGTGTTAGCTGTGAGGAGGATGCTAGGAGACTGCAAGGTGACTTGGATAGGCTGGGTGAGTGGGCAAATGTTTGGCAGATGCAGTATAATGTGGATAAATGTGAGGTTATCCACTTTGGTGGCAAAAATAGGAAAACAGACTATTATCTAAATGGAGGCCGATTAGGAAAAGGGGAGATGCAGTGCGACCTGGGTGTCATGGTACACCAGTCATTGATAGTAGGCATGCAGGTGCAGCAGGCAGTGAAGAAAGTGAATGGTATGTTAGCTTTCATAGCAAAAGGATTTGAGTATAGGAGCAGGGAGGTTCTACTTCAGTTGTATAGGGTCTTGGTGAGACCACACCTGGAGTATTGCGTACAGTTCTGGTCTCCAAATCTGACGAAGGACATTATTGCCATAGAGGGAGTGCAGAGAAGGTTCACCAGACTGATTCCTGGGATGTCAGGACTGTCTTATGAACAAAGACTGCATAGACTCGGTTTATACTCTCTAGAATTTAGAGAGATTGAGAGGCGATCTTATAAAAACTTACAAAATTCTTAAGGGGTTGGACAGGCTAGATGCAGGAAGATTGTTCCCGATGTTGGGGAGGTCCAGGACAAGGGGTCACAGCTTAAGGATAAGAGGGAAATCCTTTAGGACTGAGATGAGAAAGACTTTTTTCACACAGAGAGTGGTGGGTCTCTGGAACTCTCTGCCACAGAGGGTAGTTGAGGCCAGTTCATTGGCTATATTTAAGAGGGAGTTAGATGTGGCCCTTGTGGCTAAGGGGATCAGAGGGTATGGAGAGAAGGCAGGTACGGGATACTGAGTTGGATGATCTGCCATGATCATATTGAATGGCGGTGCAGGCTCAAAGGGCCGAATGGCCTACTCCTGCACCTAATTTCTATGTTTCTATGTAGTTGTGTGTCTTGTTGCTTTTTTGATATGACTGTATGGCAAACCGAATTCCTCGTATGTTGCAAAACATACTCGGCTAATAAATTACAATTATGATTATGATTATTTAGAGTCATACAGCACACTCACCGACCATAAACCACCCACTCAGACTAAGTCTAAACCAACATCTGTAATATCCGTCTCTCTGCCTCCTCCCTCGTGTGCCTCCAGGGACTCGAGCAATCCTAGGTGAGACAGAGGTCCACGTGCACCTCCTCTAATTGTTTTCGCCGAACACTTGTGCTCGATCTGCCAGGTCCCGCTGGATCTCTGGTTGCAAATCATTTTAACTCCCCTTCCCATTCCCATATTAACCTTTCTTTCCTGGGCCTCATCCATTGCCAAAGTGAGGCACAAGCAAATTGGAGGAACAGCACCTCATATTCTGTTTGGGCAGCTTACAACCCAACAGCATGAACATTGAATTCTCCAACTTTAGGTATCAAACCTACAAACTACTGAGTATCCCCCTCCCTTCCCTGTGCCATACCTGAACCATTTCTCCCCTTCCACCTATATTTCTTCCACTGGTTTCACAATTCACACATCTATACTTATCTCACTTTTTATCTTTTCATCTCTGGTTGCCTTTGTCCAATCAATTGCCTGTCAAAACTCCCATCTCACCTGTATTCACCTGTCACTGAATCTGAAGACGTGTCTCAACCCAGAGATGCTGTGACCCGCTGAGTACCTCCAGCATTTTGTGTCTATCATCGGTGTAAACCAGCATCTATCACTCACTAGCCTTTGTGCTGTCCCCAATTCTCATCCAGCTTTCTCCACCCCTCCTTCCCCCAAACTACAATCAGTTGAAAGAAGGGGCCTGACCTGAAATGTCACCTGTGTTCTTCAGAGTTGCTGCCTGTCCAGCTGCATTACAGCTGCACTTTGTGTCTTTTTTTGTAAATCAGCATCTGCAGTTCTTTGTATCTCCGACACAAATGGCCCATCAATTGCTCTCAGATTCTACTATATATCTATAGGCTAGGGACAATTTACAATGGCCAAACACCCCCCCAATAAATCCATGTACTTGTGATGGAGGGGAAACCAGTCTGAAGAAGGGTCTCAACCCAAAACGTCACCCATTCCTTCTCTCCAAAGATGCTGCCTGTCCCACTGAGTTACTCCAGCATTTTGTGTCTACCTTCGATCTAAACCAGCAACTGCAGTTCTTTCCTATACAAGTGGTATTATACTTTTGTTTGCACATATTACCGCACAATGAATTAACAGGAAAATAGCTGGATTCATGTATTAATGCAAAACTCAATTTTTTGTGGGATAAATGGTCTTGTCAAGCAATTTGTCAGCATTGTCATATTGCACCAGCTAAATTCTTCACGTAACATTATTCAAATCGCAAAAGTAATTGAGAAAGCCAAGGTGGAATAAAGTTACAAGCTTAGTAATTAAATTTCTTCTCATCATTTCTAAGTTCAATCCAGCCTCTAGGTCAGTGAGACATAGATTGTTCCACTTCAAGCAATAACTTCAAGGCTACAAGAAGCATTTTACAAGGTGAATTTGATTTATTTTCACAGAGAATAGATGGTTATAGACATAGAACAGTACAGTACTGAACAGGCCCTAGGGCCCACAATGTATGTGCTGAATATGATGTCAAGACCAACTCTTATCTGCCTGCACATCATTCATATCTCTCCATTCCCTGGATATCCATCTCCGCATCCAAAGGTCTCTTAAAAATTTGGCGCAGCCAAATACAAATGCAACTACATTTACAAATTCGGAGATCACACCGTGATGGGCGGATATCCAATAATGACAAAATGGAGCACTGGAAGAGGATTGAGAACCTCATAACTTGGTGTCAAGACAACAACCTTTCCCTCAATGTCAGCAAGACAAAGGTGATCGACTTCAGGAATAGGTATACAGAGCAGAAGGATCTAGGAGTGCAGGTACATAGTCTGTGATAGACAAGGTGGTCAAAAAGGCTTTTGGCACATTGGCCTTCATCAGTCAGGGTGAATTGAGTATAGAGGTTGGGAGGTTGTATTGCAGTTATATAAGGCGTATATAAGGTAAGGCTGCATTTAGGGTATTATGTTCAGTTCTGGGCACCATGTTATGGGAAAGATGTTGACAAGTTGGAAAGGGTCAGGGAGGATTTACGAGGATGTTGCCAGGACTCAATGGTCTGAGCTATAGGGAGAGGTTGAGCAGGCTGGGATTCTATTCCTTCCAGCTCAGGAGGATGAGTGTTGATCTTATAGAGGTGTACAAAATCATGAGAGGAGGAGATCTGGTAGATGCACAGAGTCTCTTGCCCCGTGTAGGTGAATCGAGGACCAGAGGACATAGGGTTATGGTGAAGGGGAAAAGATTTAATAGGAATCTGATGGGTAACTTTTTCACACAAAGGGTGGTGGGTGTATGGAATGAGCTGCCAGAGGAGGTAGTTCAGCAAGGACTATTGCAATGTTAAGAAACAATTAACAGGTACATGGATAGGACAGGTTTAGACCCTCAGAATATCTTTAACTCGGTAACAATAAACTACAATAAATAATAACAATTACAATAAACTAAACTATCGCATCACCCTCAACCACATTCAATCTATTAAGGGTCGGCACAGTGGCTACAGCTCCAGAGACCTGTGTGCGATCCTGACTACAGGTGCTCTCTGTATGGAGTTTACACTTTCTCCTTGAGACTGCGTGGGTTTTCTCCGGGTGCTCCTGTTTTCTCCCACATTCCAAAACGTCCAGGTTTGTAGGTTGATTGGCTTCAGTAAGTTGTAAAATTGTCCCTAGTGTATATAGGTTAGTGTATTGGGTAATCACTGATCACCACAGACTCTGTGGGCCGAAGGGCCTGTTTCCTCACAGTATCTCTAAAGTCTAAAGAATTTTATCCCTCGATGCGCAGGAACATGAGGGGTGATCTTATAGAGGCATATCAGATCAAGGGAGGAACAGGTAGCGTAAATGCACAATCTTTTATGCAGAGTAGGGGAATCATGAGCCAGAGGACATTGGTTTAAGGTAAGGGGAGGAAACGATTTAACAGGATCTTGAGGGGCAACTTTTTTTGTTACACAAAGAGTGGTAGGTATATGGAACGAGCTGTCAGAAAAGGTAGTTGAAGCAGGTGCTATCACGACATTTGAAAAACATATGGACAGGTACATGTGTAGGATAGGTTTAGTGGGGTATGGACCAAATGCAGACCAAATGCACTAATGTAGTTGGGGCATGTTGGTAGGTATGGGTAAGTTGGGCTGTTGGCCTGGTTCCATGCTGTATGACACTGTGACTCCATGACTAATGCCAATTGGTGCAAAAATTCAAAGTGTCTTTTCCTGTAAACCAGGATCTGCGGTTCTTTGCTTCTAGATGAAGTTTGAAATATTTACTGATCACCATTTGTTCTTTAACAAACACTTCATTCTGTATATGAAGAATATATCAGTCTCAAGTGGAAAATGAGATGAATTTTCCCAGTAATTGCATATGAGATCAGTATGCGTGTATTATCTCAATGAATACCCATCAATGACTCTGGCATGGCTATTCATCTTGTAAAGAAGTTCAAACATATACCTTTGAATCCCATATTTCTATTATAAGATTTCTATCCGTAAATCACTGAAGGAGAAATCCAGGTCAAAGTACTATTTACTGAAATACTACAGAGAATATCATAAATAAAAACCCATGCACATCATTTGCTGGCCAATATAAACAAATGATTCCGAAGGCTGTTTACAGAAGACATAAGATATGTATCCTGCTTATCAGCTGAGAAGTAATGCTATCTAATCAAAGGTACTTTTTTTCCTCATTTTTTAACAGCCAGAGAATGATGTTTTGAATATTTCATGTATTTTTGAATATTGCATGTAATTTTGAGCTAAATAAACCTCAGCTATCACCTATTTGAAGGGGCACCCAATAATTACCGTATCGTTGACTGTGATGCTGCTGCATTGTTTTACTTTCTTCTTCCATTCCAAACAACCGAGGAAAATAAAATTGTACTTAGGAAAGAAGATTTCCTCCGAACATCTGCAGATTAGTGCTGAATTAATGAAATGTAAACAACTTATCAAACAATTAGAAATCCAAATGGATGCTACAAATGTTTAAGAAAGAACTGCAGATGCTGGTAAAATCGAAGGTAGACACAAAATCTATGGAGTGAAGGAATTGGCAACTCCATAGATTGAAACTCGATGGCCTCACTCGTTGAGTTTCTCCAGCATTTTGTGTCCACCTTGGCTACTTCAAATGGTCTGCAATCAAAGATAATTTGAACTTGCACAAACTTCAACTGAAAATGATATTCTCTCTGGATTTATAAATTACTAGACCAAGGGGGACCCGTTGGGCCCTGTCCCCTCAATGCACCCACAATAACCACCACACCCCCCCCCCCCCCCCCACACACACACACACACACACTAACCATCCCCCTTGTTATTATATGAATATTATTCATTGGCTCCTTTTACCCCATCCCCGCCCTATCCACTGACGCATAGCCCCCACCTTGCAGGCACATTTAGAGAGGGGGGAGTAGAGAGCGAGGGCAGAGAGAGAGGGGGCAGAGACAGAGAGTGGGGCAGAGAGGGGGGAGAGAGAGGGAGAGGGCGTACTTGAACTGGGTGAGCGGGCAGCGCCGACACTGAGCAGGCGGGGTCGACTGCGAGCGGGCGGGGCCGACTGTGAGCGGGCAGCAGGCCTTGGTAGCGCTCGGTACATCGGAAGCCCAAACAAATTACTGAGTGTTCAGAGGCTTCAATCCAGGGCCCTGAGGGGGGAGGGCAGCTGGGCTGCGGGCGGGGCGGACAAGTGCGAGTGGACTGCGAGCGGGCGGCGAACAAATGGCTACGAGCGGGGAGGGGGGGGGGGGGGGGGACGTAACTCGTAGCGCGTGGAAAACAATGCCCAGCAGGCTGCGCGTTGAAAACACTGCGGAGCGGGCAGCAAGGAGCAGAGCTGTTGTGATGTCATCAGCTCGTTAGCTTTAAAAAAGATTGCATTTTTGTGAACAATTTTAAAATAAATAACTCAAGAAATAATTCATCACATTTTCAGTTGAGGCGATTTTTGAGATCATGAGGTAAATCTCTATCGGAATATGTAAAAACTTCCCCCTTATGGCGTCGTGTTTTTGAGGAGATGTGAATCACAAAGAAGAAATACACACACACACACAAATAAATACATCCACATCCAAGATCAGAGTTTTATAATTATATGGAGATAGGAGCAGTTTTTGGCCATATGGCCCATCAAGTCTACTCTGCCATTCTCACTTTCCCTCTCAATCCCGTTCTCCTCCCCGTAACCCCTGGCACCATTTATAAATCAGCAGAAAATGAAAAAATGTTTTGGTCATTAAAGTCTCAACAACCACTGCATTTATTACTCCATTCACAATTGCAGATTTTCCAACAGTTTAATTTAAAAACATTTAATTCCATCCAACAGTAGATAAAAGTAGCAATATCTTTGTATATTCCAAATCTTACTCTCAAATGATATCAATCTAGCCCACGACAAGAACTGTTCACCGTTATTTCAAATATCCATGATCCTATAATTATAAAGCAGAAATCTACCGACTGGTCAGGCCTGAGGCACTGCATGACTTGGCTTCTTAGGTTGTCCATTGAGGTCAAGTATAACTTACATTAGTCTGGTTTTGGAGGTTTAGAGATGGCTAATGAGACCAACATATTTGGGCCACATATGCAGGCCACATTTGGGGCAAGAGTGGGCAGATAATTTATGAGGCAATCCATTTGCTATGAAGAGTCTCTCTGTGCTCCTGATGCATAATTCTCAACACCATCTTTCAACTTCAAACTATCAGGCGCCAAAGTCACCAATGTGTCAGAAGTAATGTTGTGCTTTTTCCAAGGAAGTCTTGAAAACATCCTTTTTTTTCCTTCTGTCCATTTTGTAAACAAGCACAAAAGTGTTCTGAATATTGTGTCTGTTTCAGGTCTCGACTGTTAAGCATGCAAATGAGGTGGCCATCTCAATGTAGCCAATTGTGAGTAACGTGCCACAATGCTGGCGACAGTGGGCTGGGATGGGACTTCAGTGTTGATTCCTTTAGCGTTCGTGTGAACAAATGGAGGATTTTGCACATAATGCAATGGCATTTTCCCACTACCTTGAGATGCCCACTGTCGATGGTCCAGGTCATTGTCGCTAAGTAGACAACATGTCTAACGCAAGAACTGACGTCTTGAGCTTCAATTATTTTTCCTCAGTTGACCAGAGGCCATGCGGATGCATTGAAGGAAGTGATGAATTTCATTTCGAAGTATGCCTCTGAGAGGTGATTACATGATCTCAGAAGTCGTTCACATTTTACCGTGTTTTTTTAAGAGCCTTGATTACTGGAGGGCAATGTGCTGCAGCAAGGGAAAGTTGGGAGAGCACCTTCGCTTTGGAGAAATTTGAGGTTTAGTTTACTGTCACATGTACCGAGGTAGAGTGAAAAGTTTTTACTGCATGCTAACCAGTCAGCGGAAGAACGATACATGTTCAGCAAAAGGTCCATCCTCACGTATGCTCTGAGGAACGGGTTGAATCATAGATCTTGGCCATCAGGCATAAGCAATAAGAAACATCATGTCTCTACACCCTGCAATACATCCTGATGTTCCTAAAACATAGCTTTAATCTCACAAGAACTTGGAGATACAAAGAATTGCAGATGCAGGTTTACAAAAATCAAAGTGCTGGAGTTACTCAGGCAGCATCTCTGCAGGACATGAACAGGTAAAGTTTCGGGTCGGGACTCTTCTTCAGACAGAAATTTCAGTGGAGGTGAATTGCATCATTGATTTCTTGCAAAATTTTCCAAACACTCTTCCCTCAAACATATATTTCACTGTGTCATGTTCCCTAATTTCCAATTCCAATTGTGCTGCTTTAATTGGTATTACACAACTCTCTAAGGCCTGTTGTCACCCTTCTCTGAACACCTTCAGCCCCACGGACCCTTCACACATTACATTTGCAGCAGTAGACACAAAACATGTTAATTCTGGTCCATTTCTTCAGAGATATGTTAAATTATCCTACATTTTTCTATATTAATTAAATATTTGGTGCCAAAAGGCGATAAATTGCCAGTTTGAATTTGCTGAGGTAAAAAGCACGTTCAGTTATGTGGAAACTAAACAAGTACAACAAGCAAGAAAGGAATGAAGACTTTGTTGTTTGTGTTGAAATGAAGTTGCCGTTGATCCTGAAGCTCAGTGTAGACCAATAAGGGTAAATATCATGCTTCTGTTGTGTAGATATGATACAACTCAATGAGCGAGATCTTCTGAGGCCCAGGAGATGTTGGAGCAAGAGGAGTCGTCTCCGGGTGGTGAGTTTAAAAATCGAGCGCAGGGCTTTGTTTTAACAGAGGCCCAGGAGACGTTGGAGCAAGAGGAGGAACTCAAACCTGTAACGTTCCACACAAGTGTTCTGGTGGAAGCAGCTGATTGGGTGCAACCCCGGGTTTGCATTAAAGGTAAAGTGAGTTAAAGGTAAAGTGAGCTAAAGGGTTCAGTGAGCTAAAGGGTTCAGTGAGCTAAAGGGTTCAGTGCTTTTTAGTAAAGGTTAGATTAAAGGATTAAGATTTTTATAGTATGAGTTGATTTAATTTGGGGGCAAGCCATGTCAGTTGAGATCGGCCCCATGGTTTGCTCATCCTGCAACATGTGGGAGATCAGGGATATTGTCGGTGTCCCTGGTGACTACATTTGCAGGAAGTGTGTCCAGCTGCAACTCCTGGCAGTCCGCATTGAACGATTGGAGCTGCGGTTGGATTCATACTGCAGCATCCACGATGCTGAGAAGCTCGTGATTAGCACGTACAGTGAGTTGGTCACACCGCAGGTTAAGCAGCCAGAAAGGGAACCATTAGCCAAGGGGTGGCCATTAGCCAGTGTAGCAGTAGGCAGTGGGGCAGGAGTCCCCTGCGGTCATCTCCCTCCTAAACAGGTATATCATTTTGGATACTGTTGGGGGAGATGGCTCATCAAGGGAAGGTAGCAGCAGCTAAGTTCATGGCACCATTGGTGGCTCTGCGGCACAGGAGGGGAGAAAGAAGAGTGCAAGGGCTATTGTAATAGGGGATTCAATAGTAAGGGGAATAGATAGGCGTTTCTGTGGCCGCAAACGAGACTCCAGGATGGTATGTTGCCTCCCTGGTGCAAGGGTCAGGGATGTCACTGAATGGCTGCAGAATATTCTGGAGGGAGAGGGGGAACAGCCAGCTGTCGTGGTGCACATTGGCACCAACGATATAGGTAAAAAACAGGATGAGGTCCTACAAGACGAATTTAGGGAGCAAGGAGATAAACTTAAAAGTAGGACCTCAAAGGTAATAATCTCTGGACTCCTACCGGCTAGTCAGAGTAGAAATAGGAGGATATTGCAGATGAATACGTGGCTTGAAAAATGGTGCAAGTGGGAGGGGTTCAAATTTCTCGGGCATTGGAACCAGTTCTGGGGGAGGTGGGAAGAGTACAAACGGGACGGTCTGCACCTGGGCTTGAAGGGAACCAATGTCCTTGGGAGAGCGTTTGCTAGTGCTGTCAGGGAGGATTTAAAATAATGTGACAGGGGGATGGGAGCATGAGCAGAGAGACAGAGGGATGTAAGACGAGGGTAGAAGCAACAGGTAGCAAGGTGAAAAGTAAAAGTGGCAGGCAGAAAAATCCAGGGCAAAAATCAAAAAGAGTGTTGTAAAAACAAGCCTGAAGGCTTTGTGTCAATGCAAGGAGCATTCGTAATAAGGTGGATGAGTAGCAGATAGTTATTAATGAATATGATATAGTTGGGATCACGGAGACATGGCTCCAGGGTGACCAAGGCTGGGAGTTGAACATCCAGGGATATTCAATATTCAGGAGGGATAGACAGAAAGGTAAAGGTGGAGTAGCATAGCTGGTTAGAGAGGAGATTAACGCAATAGAAAGGAACGACATTAGCTTGGAGGATGTGGAATCGATACAGGTAGAGCTGCGAAAAACTAAGGGGCAGAAAACGCTAGTGGGAGTTGTGTACAGGCCACCTAACAGTAGTAGTGGAGTTGGGGATGGCATCATACATGAAATTAGAAATGCGTGCAACAAGGGTAAAACAGTTATAATGGGTAACTTCAATCCACATATAGATTGGGTGAATCAAATTGGCAAGGGTGCTGAGGAAGAGGATTTCTTGGAATGTATGCGGGATAGTTTTCTAAACCAACATGTAGAGGAACCAACGAGAGAGCAGGCTATTCTAGACTGGGTACTGAGTAATGAGGAAGGGTTAGTTAGCAGTCTTGTTGTGCGTGGCCCCTTGGGCAAGAGTGACCATAATATGGTTGAGTTCTTCATTAGGATGGAGAGTGACATTGTTAATTCAGAAACAAGGGTTCTGAAATTAAAGAAAGGTAACTTTGAGGGTACGAGACGTGAATTGGCCAAGATAGCCTGGCAAGTGATTCTTAAAGGGTTGACGCTGGATATGCAATGGAAGGCATTTAAAGACTGCATGGATGAACGACAACAATTGTTCATCCCAGTTTGGCAAAAGAATAAATCAGGGAAGGTAGTGCATCTGTGAATAACAAGGGAAATCAGGGATAGTATCAAAACTAAAGATACCAAAGCATACAAATTAGCCAGAAAAAGCAGCCTACCAGAGGACTGGGAGAAATTCAGAGTCCAGCAGAGGAGGACAAAGTGCTATATTAGGAAATGGAAAATAGATTATGAAAGAAAACAGGCACAGAACATAAAAACGGGCTGCAAAAGTTTTTATAGATATGTGAAGAGAAAATGGTTAGTTAAAACAAATGTAGGTCCCTTGCAGCCAGAAACTGGTGAATTGATCATGGGGAAGAAGGACATGGCAGACCAATTGAATAACTACTTTGGTTCTGTCTTCACAAAGGAAGACATAAATAATCTGCCGGAAATAGCAGGGGACCGGGGGTGAAATGAGATGGAGGAACTGAGCGAAATCCAGGTTAGCCGGGAAGTGGTGTTAGGTAAATTGAATGGATTAAAGGCCGATAAATCCCCAGGGCCAGATAGGCTGCATCCCAGAGTACTTAAGGAAGTAGCCCCAGAAATAGTGGATGCATTAGTGATAATTTTTCAAAACTCTTTAGTTTCTGGAGTAGTTCCTGAGGATTGGAGGGTAGCTAATGTAACCCCATTTTTTAAAAAGGGAGGGAGAGAGAAAACGGGGAATTACAGACCAATTAGTCTAACATCGGTAGTGGGGAAAATGCAAGAGTCAGTTATTAAAGATGGGATAGCAGCACATTTGGAAAGCGGTGAAATCATTGGACAAAGTCAGCATGGATTTATGAAAGGTAAATCATGTCTGATGAATCTAATAGAGTACAGAAAAAGTTCACAAGACTGATTCCTGGGACGGCAGGACTTCCATATGAAGAAAGACTGGATAGACTCGGCTTGTACTCGCTGGAATTTAGGAGATTGAGGGGGGATCTTATAGACACTTACAAAATTACTAAGGGGTTGGACAGGCTAGATGCAGGAAGATTTTCCCGATATTGGGGAACTCCCGAACAAGGGGTCACAGTTTAAGGATAAGGAGAAGTCTTTTAGGACTGAGATGAGAAGATCTTTTTTCACACAGAGAGTGGTGAGTCTGTGGAATTCTCTGCCACAGAAGGTAGTTGAGGCTAGTTCATTGGATATATTTAAGGAGGAGTTAGATGTGGCCCTTGTGCCTAAAGGGATCAGGGGGTATGGAGAGAAGGCAGGTACAGGATACGGAATTGGATGATCAGCCATGATCACATTGAATGGCGGTGCAGGCTCAAAGGGCCGAATGGCCTACTCCTGCACCTATTTTCTATGATTCTATGATAGAACCGATATCTTTGTCAGGAACTATTTTTTCTTACTTTTGGATGTGAACAGTGGCGCAGCAGTGGAGTTGCTGCTTGCCAGCGCCAGAGTCACCATCGCAACTAGGGGTGCTGTCCGTGCGGAGTTTGTACGTTCTCCCTGTGACCACGTGGGTTTTCTCCGGCTGCTCAGAGAGTTTCCTCAAACACTCTAAGGACATACAGGTTTGTAGGCTAAATGGCTTCAGGAAAATTTTTTAAATTGTAAAGCTGGTCGGCTTGGACTCGTTCGGCTGAAGTGCCTGACTCCGTAATGTATCTCTAAAGTCTAATCTGTCTGTGTAGCCATGCAGAAATCCTGAGGTGCAGAACACAAATTTTAGTGAGGACAAATTCTGAGGGGAAAACCCACCATCCATAGTTAACTAAAACTAGACTAAGTGGGACCCATTGGGAGGCCTGATTCCCCAACGCAACCCTCCCCCCAACGCAATATTGCACCACTCACACATAGCCCCCAACTGCGTAGACACGGCACATTTCCTCATCCCCCAACATTCCCTCCCCCTCCTCTTCACCCTCCCTCTTCTTGCCTCTGTCCTCCTCCCCTCCCTCAATCCCTCCCTCACCTCTCCACCCCCTTTCCCCTACTCCCAGTCACTCCCTCCCTCGCTCGCTCCATTCATAAAAAGCAGCATCTGCAGTTCCTTCCTTCATATGTCATTCATTGTTAGCTGTGGTTTAGATCCAGTTGACTTGATGTGTGTGTGTGTGTGTGTGTGTGTGTGTGTGTGTGTGTGTGTGTGTGTGTGTGTGTGTGTGTGTGTGTGTGTGTGTGTGTGTGTGTGTGTGTGTGTGTGTTCCTCCCGCCTGCTGTTGCCGCTCGGCCCCTCCCCGCCCGCTGCCACCGCTCGGCCCGTCCCCACCCGCCTACCTGCCTGCTCGCTGCCGCCGCCGGGTGGGGGGGGGGGGGGGGGGGAGATGGAGTCAGTGTTCGTCACGGTGGGCACCATGAGCTTCGATGAGCTGGTGAAGATCTCCTTCGAGAAGACCATGAGGGTGAGTTACCGCAACGTTGATGGTGGAGGAGATGGACCCTGGGGGGACAGGTAGACGGGACCGCCGTTCCTGCAGATGGTGGGCGGGGGAGAGTGATGAGGGAGAGAGTGACGGGACAAGGGCTCCACTGAAACCTCCCGCGGCCGTCGCGGTGGGGCAGAAAGGGGTGTCGCCAACCAGGCCGTGGCATTGACTGACAGAGACAAATCTGCAAGGTGCTGACTGAAAGAATCTGCGCATGCGAGGGTTTTTAAGATATCTAAACCTAGATAACTTTTACAATATACCACCGATCAGAGCGAAACTTGTTGCACTCGCAGTTTTTGCTCAAATAGAAAAACCCCGCAAACCGGAAGCGCACAAGATCAGAGTTTTAGTTATGTATAGATGGTTGACTATAGCATCAAACATGTAACAGCGCTTAATACAGTGACTGATTAGAAGAATGGACAAACTATGCAAAAATAAGAGAAAAACTAAATCATTAACAAGGATAAAATAGAGTACAAGATGAAGCTGGCCAGAAATTTAAAACAGACCATACATGCCTACAGGTATTTAAAATGAGTTAACAAGGTATGCCTTGGTCTATAAAGTCAAGGAATAAATTGAAAGCAGCGAGCCTGCAGATGAATTATACTGGTATATTGCATCCATCTTTAATGTTCTAAAATTCCGTAGATTCAGGGAAGGTTCTACTAGATTTGAATTAAAAAAAGAGATACGATGCAGTAAATAACAGGTTTAACATTTGTCATTGACAGAATGCTACAAGCTATTATTAAATTTAATATAGCAGGACACTCAACAATGTTCAACGTAATGAGTCAAAGTGAACAAGGGTTTTACAGACAGGTTATTCCCATGGAATTCTATTAACAGCCTCATGTAAAATGAATAAAATACACAGATAGCATATGTTTGTGTATTTTGGATCTGAATTCAGATTGGTTTTATAGTCTAACATAGGCAAATTAAAATGCCATTAGCCTCTCGAGAAAGTTTCGCAAGACTATAATTTATCCAACCCTTAAGTTATGAAAAGATGTGCACCAGACTTCAGTACCAGTTATACAGCTGATGAGTTGTTACAATAAGGGAGGTCATTAAACCAATCTATTGCTTGGGCTCAGTAGATAATCAAATCATCTAATCAGTCACAATGCCGTTTTTTTTCCCTATAGACTTGTTAATCTTTATACATGCAATTCCATTTTCATAGCCACAACTCACACGGCAACCATCTCTGGCATATGACTTGAAGCCCAGGGCAAATCAGCCTGGATCCTTTTGAACAGCAGTCCAGGTTCGAGGGGCCATGTGGTCTACTTTTTCTCAAGAACAAATGCTTTATTAACTATTGCCCGACCATTTTAAAAGATTTATCCACATATGCACACGTTCACTTTGAGGACAGAAGGATGTTCGGAGAGCGAGAAATATGTGATAGTGAGAGCTTGGGGTATGCATGGCTGCGTTAAAGTGAAGGGCATGGCGGTAAGAGTAAGGGAACTTGGATGATGAGAGAAATTGAAGCTCTGCTCAAGAAAAAGGAGCTGGGATCAAGTATTTCTCTGGAAGAGTATAGGGGATTAAGAAGCATACTTAAGAGGGAGAGCAAAAAAGGGGCATGGCAGAAGATTAAGGATAATCCAAAGAGATTTTAAAATATATTAAGGGAAAAAGATTAACTATAGGGAGACTAGGGCCTCTCAGAAAACTAAGCAGCGTGGAGTCGCAGGAGATGGGCAAGGTCCTTAATGAATATTATTCCCTGTTTTCACCATGGAAAAATACATGAAGAGGAACTTGGGGAAATAAATGGTGATAACTGGAGGACAGTCATGGAGGTGTTGAATATCCTAAAATGTATGATGGTAAATAAATACCTTTGGACTGATCAGGCATATCCAAGGACATTGTGGGCCGCTGGAAAATAGATTGCTGGAGCCTTGGCTCTTTGAATGATTGCAAAACAGAGGTGAGGTGCCGGAAGAGTCGCACCCTGGCCACTCCCTCTTCTCTCCTCACCCATTTGGCAAAAGGTATAGACCTGTGAAAACGCACACTCCAGATTCAGGGACAGTTTCTTCCCAAATGTTATCATCCTACCCCAACCAGAGAGCAGTGGTGACCCTCAGACTATCCTTGATCAGGCTTCGCTGGATTTACCTTGCACTAAACGTTATTATCATGTATATATACATGTAAATGGATCGATTGTAATCATGTATTGTTTTTCTGCTGATAGGTTAGCACGCAACAAAAGCTTTTCACTGTACCTCGGTACACATGACAATAAACTAAACTGAAAACTGGTTAATCTTATGCGCCATTTCAAGAAGGGCAGAAATGTAAAACCTAAGAACTATTGACCAGCCAACCAAACATCTGCCTTATTCTGGGTTTTACTTCCAATTTATTTTATGCCATCTCTCATTCTTCCTGCCAAAGTGTGTAATTAAATTTAATTGGCCATGTGCTTGCATGTCCCACCAGTCTGCCCTCCTGTAGCCTTCAATTCCCCTTTTTTTGCAGTTTACCACAACCCAAGCTTAGCGTCCTCTGAAAAATGTGGAAGTTTACGTTGCATACCCTATATCTGTGACATTATTATATTCCAAAAATAGTAGTCCCAACACCATCACATGGGGAATACCACTTATCTACTTTGTTTTAATGAACAAATCTCTGCTTTCTTTTGCAGACATTTTAAAAATAATATTTACAATGTCACCTATTATTTTACGCCAAGGCTTAATTCTGCCAATTCAACAATGGCTTCCTAAAATCCATATTTAATCAACTTAAAATTCAATTAAGTTACACAAACACAATTTGCATTTTGTATGTCCATGTTGACTCTCCTTTATTAGTTTTAACTTCTCCAAATGTTTGATATATTATTCGCTTAAAGTTATTTCCACAACTTTCCCTGATATCAAGATTAAATTTTCTGATGTTGTTGCTGACTTCGCACCTCTTAAAATATGGGTTTCAAATTTACGATTTTAGTTTTGACACCTCCAGTATGCATTGTCAATACTGCTCTTGGGTGACCTCAGTTGAATACTTTGGATATACGAGTCTCAGCCGACTCATGGATATACATTGTGAACACAAAAACCTGGACTAACTCAGTGGGACAGGCAGCATCTCTGGAGAGATGGAGAGGGTACTGCAAGGTTCAGTGCTGGGACCCCAGTTATTTACAATATACATTAATGATCTGGATGAGAGAATTGAATGCAACATCTCCAAGTTTGCGGATGGCACGAAGCTGGGGGGCAGTGTTAGCTGTGAGGAGGATGCTCGGAGAATGCAAGGAATGACTTGGATAGGTTGGGGGGGGTGGGCAAATGCATGGCAGGTGCAGTATAATGTGGATAAATGTGAGGTTATCCACTTTGGCGGCAAAAACAGGAGGGTAGACTATTATCTGAACGGTGGCTGATTAGGAAAGGGGGAGATGCAACGATACACCAGTCATTGAAAGTAGGCATGCAGGTGCAGCAAGCTGTGAAGAAAGCGAATGGTAAGTTGGCATTCAAAGCAAAAGGATTTGAGTACAAGAGCAGGGAGGTTCTACTGCAGTTGTACAGGGTCTTGGTGAGGCCACACCTGGAGTATTGCGTACAGTTTTGGTCTACTAATCTGAGGAAAGACATTCTTGGCATAGAGGGGGTACAGAGAAGGTTCACCAGACTGATTCCTGGGATGGCAGGACTTCCATATGAAGAAAGACTGGATAGACTTGGCTTGTACTCGCTGGAATTTAGGAGATTGAGGGGGGATCTTATAGAGACTTACAAAATTCTTAAGGGGTTGGACAGGCTAGATGCAGGAAGATTGTTCCCGATTTTGGGGAACTCCCAAACAAGGGGTCACAGTTTAAGGATAAGGGGGAAGTCTTTTAGGACCTAGATGAGAAGATCATTTTTCACACAGAGAGAGGTGAGTCTGTGGAATTCTCTGCCACAGAAGGTAGTTGAGGCCAGTTCATTGGCTATATTTAAGAGGGAGTTAGATGTGGTCTTTGTGGCTTAGGGGATCAGGGGGCATGGAGAGAAGGCTGGTACAGGATACTAATTTAGATGATCAGCCATGATCATATTGAATGGCGGTGTAGGCTCGAAGGGCCGAATGGTCTACTCCTGCACCTATTTTCTATGATTCTATGAGAGAAGAAATGGGTGACGTTCCGGGTCGAGATGTCACCCATTCCTTTTCTCTGGAGATGCTGCCTGTCCTGCTGAGTAACTCCTGCTTTTTGTGTCTATCTTCGGGTTAAACCTGCAACTGCAGTCCCCACAGGACGGCACAGTGGCGCAGCGATAGAGTTGCTGCCTTACAGCACTTGCAGCACCAAAGACCCGGGTTCGATCCTGTCTGCGGGTGCTGTCTGTACGGAGTTTGTGCGTTCTCCCCGTGATCTTGGCGGGCTTTCTCTGAGATCTTCAGGTTTCCTCCCACACAGCAAAGACACACAGGTGCATAGGTTACTTGGCTTCGTAAATGTAAAATAATTGCCCCTAGTTTGTGTAGGATCGTGTTAATATGCAGGGATCGCTGGTCGGCACGGACCTGGTGGACCGAAGGGCCCGTTTCTGCGTTGTATCTCTAAAATTAAACTAAAACTATAAATTGTGAACAATTCTCCTCCATCTCTTCTCTTTGAATAATCTTCCTTTCTTATCAGGTTTGCATGCTTTTGTTGTAATTCACTGTACCCGTTATCTTTTATTTGTGCGCTGTGGACGGCTTGATTGCAATCGTGTATAGTCTTTTCTTTGACTGGTTAGCACACAAATAAAACCTTTCAACTGTACCTCGGTACACGTGACAATAAAAGTACACCAAATTAAATTGTATGGAGTTATGATTATTGTAGGGAGTGATTTTTTAAAAAGTTTATTCCATCTTCCGACGAAAATTCACTTATGCACAATTGTAAAAATAGAACCCATTCGTTGTCTGGAGATTGCTGGTACTACTAATCACAGCGTGTCAAACTGAGAAAGGTACAGTGCATTCAGAAAGTATTCAGAACCCTTCACTTTTTCCACATTTTGTTACGTTACAGCCTTATTCTAAAATGGATTAAATTCTTTTTTTTTTAATCATCAATCTACACACAATACCATAGAATGAAGAAGCAAAAACATGTTTAGAAATTTTTGCAAAGTAATTAAAAAGAAATAACTGAAATATCACATTTACACAAGTATTCAGACAATTGCTATGACAAAATTGAGCTTAGGTTCATCCTGTTTCAATTGATTATCCTTGAGATGTTTCTACAACTGGATTGTCATCCACCAGTGGTAAATTACATTGATTGAACATGATTTGGAAAGGCACACACCTGTCTATATAAGGATCCACAGTTGACAGTGCACATCAGTGCAAAAACCAAGACATGTAGACGAAGCAATTGTTCGTAGTCCTCCGAGACAGGATTGTGTCGATACACAGATCTGGGGAAGGGTGTAAAACAATTTCTGCTGCATTGCAGATCCCAAAGAGCACAGTGGCCTCCGTCATTCTTATATTGAAGAATTTTGGAACCGCCAGGACTCTTCATAGAGCCAAACTGAGCAATCAGGGGAGAAAGGCCTTGGTCAGGGAGGTGACACTGAACCCAATGGTCACTTTGACAGAGCTCCAGAGTTCCTCTGCAGAGATGGGAGAAACTTCCAGAAGGACAACTATATCAGCAGCACTGCACCAATCAGGCCTTTATGGTAGAGTGGCCAGATGGAAACCACTCCACAGTAAAAGGCACATGACAGCCCGCTTGGAGTTAGCCAAAAGGGTTGTTTCCTCTCGTGCAATAGTCTGATGAAACCAAGAATGAACTCTTTGGCCTGAATGCCAAGCGTCACGTCTGGAGGAAGCCAGGCACCGCTCATCACCTGGTCAATACCATACCTACGGTGAAGCATGGTGGTGGCAGCATCATGCTGTGGGGATGTTTTTCAGCGGCAGGAACCGGAAGACTAGTCAAGATCGAGGGAAAGATGAACGGAGCAAAGTACAGAGAGATCCTTGATGAAAACCTGCTCCATAGCGTTCTGGACCTCAGACTAGGGCGAAGATTCACCTTCCAACAAGACAACGACCCTCAGCACACAGCCAAGACAACGCAGGAGTGACAAGTCTCTGAATGTCCTTGAGTGGCCCAGCCAGAGCCCGGACTTGAACCCGATCGAACATCTCTGGAGGGACCTGAAAATAGCTGTGCATCGACGCTCCCCATCCAACCTGACAGAGCTTGAGAGAATCTGCAGAGCAGAATGGGAGAAATTACCCAAATACAGGTGTGCCAAGCTTGTAGCGTCATACTCAAGAAGACTTGAGGCTGGAATCGCTGCCAAAGGTGCCTCAACAAAGTACTGAGTAAAGGGTCTGAATACATATGTAAATATGATATTTCAGTTATTTATTTTCAATTACTTTGCAAAAAGTTTCAAATACCTGTTTTCGTTTTTTATTATGGGGTATTGTGTGTAGATTGATGATACGAAAAGATGAATTTAATCCATTTTCAAATATGACTAATGAAACTAAATGTGGAAAAGGTGAAGGGGTCTGAATACTTTCTGAATGCACTGTACATGGATTCACCAATCAAAGATCTAATATCGATGTATAACGTCTATATTACCCGCTGGAGGATTGAAAATCCCCAAGTGCATTAAGACATACGCAGGTGGAATAAAGAATCATCGTGGCATACAGTGTGGAAACAGGCCCTTCAGCCCAACTTGCCCACATGTCCCATCTACATTAGTCCCACCTGCCTGCATTGGACCCATTCCATCGAAACCTGTCCTCTCCATGTACCTGTCTAAATGTTTCTTAAACGTTGCGATAGTACCTGCCTCAACTAACTCCTCTGTCAGCTCATTCCGTACACCTACCTACCCTTTGCGGAAAAAGTTACCCCTCAGGATCTTATTAAATCTTTCCCCCCTCGCTTTAAATTTATGTCCTCTGGTTCTTGATTCCCCTACTCTGGGCAAGAGACTGCGCGTACCAAACTATTGTTTGTTTACAATAACATCTCAAGCAAGTTTTTTTTTAATTTACTATCCATAAATTAATATATTTCAATTGTTCAATATATCCAATTGATGAGACACAAAATGCATTTCAACTTACCATGTGTGGTAGATATGCAACTTATTATAATGGATGACTAAACAGTGAAGTACAGCAAGTCTAAAGATCAAAACTGCAATATTGGAAAGGTTAGTGAAAAGGATTAATCATGACATTCAGTTAGTCTGTGAATGTAATTAGATCGTCTCCTTTAATAAATTTACGATAAGAACTAATTGACACCATTCCTGTTACACAATGACAGTGAGCCACAGGGAAGTGAATGCTTACCGATGAGGCACCTGAATCAGTCGGTGGATTTTAATTCACCAACCAAGTTCTCATGAAATAGCACAGCACAGCACAGGTGCACTTTGTGACAAGAAGTGACCAAGTATTATCTACAGAACCGTGAGGTGACACGGTAGAGTTGCTGCCTTACAGCGCCAGAGACCCAGGTTCAATCCTGACTACGGGTGCTGTCTGTGCGGAGTTTGTACGTTCTGCCCAGGTGCTCTGGTTTCCTCCCACGCTCCAAAGACGTACGGGTTTGTAGCTTAATTGGCTTTGGTAAAGAGTGTAAATTGTCCCCAGTGTGTGGGATTGTGCAAGTGTATGGGGATTGCTAGTCGGTGCGGATACGGTGGGCCAAAAGGCCTGTTTCCACGGAGTATCTGAAAACTAAACCAAAAACTAAGTAAAGTATCTAAGCATTGGAACTGGAATTACACTGCAATTCAGTGGGGCGGATTCTGCAGGAGGATGCTCTATTTACTCACAAAGTGCTGGAATAACTCAGCAGGTCAGGCAGCATCTCTAGAGGACATGGATAGGGGGCGTTTTGGGTCCAGCACGCTGTTTATTTTATGTAAATCAGTTTCTGCAGTTTCTTGGGTCACTACTTACACACTTGAGATTGTTTCAATCGTATAAAGTTGCTGGAAGTGTAAACTGATCACAATTTGTTCAAAATTTGAAATAAAATCAGAAATGCTTAAACCACCCAGCAGGTCAGGCAGCAGTTGCAGAAAGAGAAAGAGTTAATGTTTCTAAATCAGAAAAATAGATTTTAAAACATTAGCTTTGACTCACAGAGAAGGGATAACTCGGACAAAAGAAACATTTGTAATTGTAGTTGTGGGCCACCCTGACCATGGGTGTGTTGGATGCAAGCCTGGGCTATGTGATATGGAGGACAGGCTGTTGCCCATGCAGCACGTCCCCCCTCTCCACGTCTCTGATCGATCCAAAGGAACAGCAGGGCAGTTACAGTTTGGCACCAGCGCCGTTGCAGGAGCTGTCAGAGCGAGGTAGTAGACAACGACGAACTTTAGAGACTCCGGATTTTTCTTGAGGTTTACATCTGGAGCCTTTCCCAATACCGGATATGGCCACAAGGCAGTGGAGGTTCTAAATCAGAGTTTTCCCTCTCCTTGAAGGACTGCCCATGCTGACGAGCCCCATCTTTCCGAGACACGTGGGGGCAGGAGTGTTTACTTTTCCCGTGCAGGTCTATAACACCTGCCCACAACATCTTGATGAGGTAACATAGATTAATGGGGACTTTTGGAAGGTGATAAAACTTGTCAATGTTATGTGTCTCTAAATAGAAGGGTTTGGGATGTGCCCAGCACGTTAGGTTATAATCAAGGAGATGGTTTGGAATGCAATCCATCCATGGCTAATTAATAAAATTAATGATGGTTTCAAATGAAAAGGCTTATCATGCGATTAAGATTAATGGCAACCCAGATAATTGTAAGGTTTTACAGAAGCCAGCAAAGAATGATAGAAAAATATATGAAGATGAGAACGTTTTAAAATTATCTGCTAGTTTACTCATATTCTGAGGGCTTCTGCAAGTATATATATATTAGCACATATATATATATAAATGCTAAAGCAAACATTATCTTAGTTAAAACTGGGAATTAATAATGGAAAATAAAGAAATTACAGCAATTCTGATTAATTAGTATAGATTAGTCTTCAATGGTGGATAGCACTAAAGATATCCCAAAAATAATAGGTAAAATAATAGACAAAAAGGAGGAACGTAAAGTAATTTCTATGGCTAATGGAAAAAAAAAAGTTAAGGGAAATAATAGAGCTCCAGGCTGACAAATTTCTTGGATCTGATGACTACATCAGAGGATATTCAAAGGACAGATTTGCAGAGGTAGTGTGTACGTCGGTAAAAGTCTACCAAAATATCTCTGCCGAGGTTCAAGGAAATCGGCAATTATAATACTGTTATTTGGAGAAGGAAATCGAAAGCAGTAGACTATAGGCCTGTTCAACTAACATCCATCATTGTGAAAATTGCTGGTATCCATTATTAAGGAGATAATAGGAAAATACTTGGAAAAATATAATACAATCAACAATAGCCTACATGGCATTAGAAAAGAGAAATTGTGTTCAATGTGTTGTTAGATTTCTTTGAGGATGTAACAACCTGGTTGGAAGATATAGTGAATGTGGATTACAAAAGCATTCGATAAGGTGTCATATAAAAGATTATTGCCAAAGAGCACAATGGGTTGAGAGTAAAAACATTGACAAGGGGATTGACTAACTAACATAAAAGAGATTCAGGATAAATGAGTTAATACTACTGTTATGACACAAGAATCCATGATGGGGCTTAACTATTTATAACCTACATCAATAACTTGGATGAAGGAAGAGAGTATCCTGTGGCCATATTTCCTGATGGTATTGGTATTCATTTATTATTGTCACATGCACCCAGATACAGTAGAAAACGTTGTTTTGCTGCTCTGCAGGCAAATCATTATACAAATACAAGCGGTTGTGCAAAAGAGAAAAATACACAAGGTGCAGAATACGGTGTTATAGTCATAGAGTCATACAGCATGAAAACAAGCCCTTGGACAAACTTGCCCACAATGACCAATATGGTGTTAGAAACATAGAAAATAGTTGCAGGTGGAGATCATTTGGCCCTTCGAGCCAGCACTGCCATCCATTGTGATCATGGCTGATCATCCACAATCAGTAACCCGTGCCTTCTCCCCATAACCCTTAATTCCATTAGCCCCAAGAGCTCTATTTAACTCTTTTAAATTCATCCAGTGAATTGCCCTCCACTGCCTTCAGTGGCAGAGAATTCCACAAATTCACAACTCTCTGGGTGAAAAAGTTTTTTCTCATCTCAGTTTCAAATGGCCTCCCCTTTATTCTTAGACTGTGGCCCCTATTTCTGGACTTCCCCAACATTGGGAATATTTTTCCTGTCCAGTCCTTTTAAAATTGTATCTGTTTCCATAAGATTCCCTCTCATCTTACTAAATTCCAATGAATAAAAGCACAGTCTATCCAATCTTTCCTCATATGACAATCCCGCCATCCCGGCGATTAACCTCATGAACCTACACTGCACTCCCTCAATAGCAAAGGTGCCCTTCTTCAAATTAGGAGACCAAAACTGCACACAGTACTCCAGATGTGGTCTTACCAGGGCCCTGTACAACTGCAGAAGGACCTCTTTGCTCCTATACTCAAATTCTATTGTTATGAAGATGTATTATGTGCTGTAGCCACAGAGAAAAGAGGTTTTATTTTAAAGTGCAAAGACCGCAACGAGGTAGACTGGAAGATTAGGAATTAATGCTTAATATATGATACCAAGATAGATGAATTAGCAACTTCAGAGTAGCTCAAAGATTCTGCAAAGGAATATAGATAGGTTGTGATGGGGCAAGAAGTTGGCAGAAGGAAATATGATATGATATGGAAAATCTTGCTGGGTAGGCAACTGGTGCTAATTAAAAACTTAATTAGAAATACTCACATTTGCATAGCCTTTAGATGAAAAAAATGAAGTCAATTATCATTGCTGAACAGGCCTGCATTGGTCTAGGTTTTAATTTGAATCATAAACAAAACATCTAAGAATTTTTACTAAAAAAGTAAACAGTTGGCATTTTGCATGCATTTACAAATGGCTCAGATAGCTATGATATTACTTTTTAACTAACTTTAAGCAATTGTCATTTGTTATAATTATTGAACATTTTGCTATAAAGTGTCACTGCAAAGAAAATCTAGTGAAAGACCATCAGAACTTTAAAACCAGATGTGGGTTATTGAACAAGCAAATCTTGTGTGGTTAAAAGTTTTAAATCCTACTTTCAAAATTATGTTCACAACAATTTAGCAGTCCGTTGCCACAGAAATACTAAATAGCTAAACCTCGTTATTACGGACCACAGAAGGGGGGAAAATGGTGTCCATTATTGCCGATTGTCCACTGCAGCACAGAACGTCACAGGAGATCCTTTTTTGCTGTGGCTATTCTTCTGTACATCCTTCTGTCGTGGGGTAAACCGACTCCCCCTCCCTCCCCAATCTTTGTACATCCCCAATCCTGGACTTTCCACTCGTCACTTTCATCTCATTTTTCGTGTATTTTGTTATGTTTATGACTGTTGGCAAACCAATTTTCCTCCTGGGATAAATAAAGTTCTATTGTATCGTACCGTAACCGAGTAAGGGATTTGCTCCAACCACCAAGAGGTCACTCCGTGCAAATATGAGTCGTTTTCAAATACAAATGTTCTTTTTCGCCGCTAACAATGTATTTTTGCAAGCTAAAAATACCAAGGCCTGTTTGTTACGTTGTTTAATAGTATCATTGTAGGTCAAAGCAATCGCTTACTAGTTTCAATGGCCTCCTCCAGTGTAACTAGCAGCTTGAGTTCTTAGAGACGTTGGGGTATGATTGCTGTGGGGACGAACCGTCTGCTATAACTGAAATCCGTTATAAAGAGGACCATAATGAAGAGGGTAAACCATATCTGGAATGCAAACTAGTCAGCATTATTTGTATTTGATAATGGAGCTATTCTCAGCATTTCTGTTTTATAATTTCACCAATTGTTTGAACCCGAGCGCCACAAGAGAACTTGAAAATAAAGACATTGTAGGTCATCGCCATATATTATTGTCCTGCGTACCTGCATCCACATTCAGCAAGCAGCTCAGGAGGATCTGGGCAACACACAGATGATAAACTTGCACATGCAACTGTTAATTCAAACTGAAGGCTGAAACAAGCTGTCTCATTAGTTACAGCAGATGGATCAGAATTAATGACTGAATAGCCAAGTTTTAATTTCCCAAAAGCCAAACAGAGCTGAAAAATTTTCACAGTACGACTTGAAAAATCAACAGCAAAAGAGACAATCTCCATCTGTCATCCCAAATGCCTACACCCTTCCAACTACTCACAACTCAATGTTCCCAGTTAGTACTATTTTAGTGCAAAGGAAAATAAAAATCTGATCTGCCTCAACAATGATCCCACCAGAAAATTAAAAAAACACCAGGCTCCATAGTATAACAATATAACTAAAATAACTTCAGAAAGATCTGCACTAAAATTATATTTATAAGCCAACTACAATACCATTCAAAAACGCAAAATAAAGAAAGGGGTGGCACGGTGGCAGAGTTGTTGCCTTAAAGCGCCGGAGACCCAGGTTCGATCCTGACCACCATATAAAATTTGACCACGGGTGTTGTCTGCACAGAGTTTGTACGTTCTTCCCATGATCTGCGTGGGTTTTCTCTGGGTGCTCTGGTTTCTTCCCACACTCCAGTGACATACAGATTTGTTGGTTCATTGGCTTCGGTAAAATTGTAAATTGTCCCTAGTGTGTGTAGGATAGCTAGTGCTTGGGGATCGCTGGTTAGTGCGGATTTGGTTGGCTGAAGGGGCTCTTTTCTGTGCTGTATCTCTAAACTAAAGTCATATAATAGCTGAAGCCACTTAAAATATTACTAAATGTATAATAAAATATGAAATTGGGACAGTACAAACATAATTTCAATTAAAGCACTGTATTTCAATACTAAGTAGCAGTGTTCAGAGAATACATCAAATGACATGAACTGCTAAGTTAAACAGACTAATACCAAGCACAACTATATGTCAATGCTCATTGAAGATTTATAAACAGGTTATGCTTTTAAAGATTTATGTTCTTTGGCTACAAAATAAACAAATATATTTGTCCACAGACATATTCCTCTATTGGCCTGGATACAGTGAATGTTGAGAGGATGTTTCCATTAGTGGGAGAGTCTAGGACCAGAGGCCAGAGACTCAGAATAAAAAAACGCACCTTTACAAAGGAGGTGAGAAGGAATTTCTGTTGTCAGAGGATGGTGAATCTGTGGAATTCAATGTCACAGACAGCTGTGGAGGCCAATCCATGGATATTTTGAAGGCAGAGATTGACATTCTTGATTAGTAAGGGTGTCATGGATTATGCGAACGATAGATCAGGGAATGATAGATTAGCCGTGATTTAATGACGTAGTAGACTAGATGGGCTGAATGGCCTAATTCTGTTCCTAGAACTTTTGAACATGGCTGTTGACAAAATCTGAAAAATATACACTTTTAACATCAAAAATGATAACAACCACTTAATACGGCACCTTTGATGGGGCAAAACAATTCTAAGGAACTTCACAAGAGAGTTATTAAACAAAAAATAATGATCAGACAAATGTGACATTGGGGCAGTGAACCAAAATCCTAAGAATATAAGAAATAGGAACCCGAGAGGTCCACACCTTCCTCAAGCCCATTCAGCCATTCACTGAGATCATGATAGATCTGATTCTGGCTTTCGTCTTTCAACTTTTCTGCCTGCTCCCCATAACCCTCGACTCCTTCACATATCAGAAATCTCTTAGCATCAACGAATATATACGGAACTCGGCTCCACAGCTCAAAATTCAGAACCCTGTGGGAAAAGTTATTCATTTTTATCTCTGTCTAAAATACACAACTTCTTATTTGTAATTTATACCATTGGCTCCAGATTTTCTTTTAGGTGGACACATTTTCTCGGCTCCAGCTTTGTCAAGACTCCGTGGAATGCATGCTTCAATAAGATCATGTCATTATCCGAAGTACTATTAAGAATGAGCCCAACCAACATCCAAGACATTAATATAGATTACAAATAGTTCCAATCCCAGTTTTTGGATATAAGCATTATTCCAATTTTAGTCAATGGTCTCACATAGACACAAGTAACTCCAAATGCTGGTTTACAAAAAAGGAAAAAAAGTGCTGATTTAACTCAGTTGATTAGGCAGTATCTCTGGAGAACATGGATTGGCAATGTTTCGGGTCACGTCTGAAGAAAGGTCCTGACCTTAAACGTTGCCTACAACCCAGCATTTGAATTTGTTAAGCTGGACAGAGTGCAGAGAAGATTTATGAGGGCGCGCCAGGCCTCAAGGACCTGAGCTGAAGTAAGAGGTTGGGCAGGGTAGGAGAGCTTTATTCCTAGGAGCAAAAAGGAATCAGGGGTGATATTAGAATTGTGTAAAATCGCAAGGGGGATAGATAGAATCAACGGGGAATCAAGAACCGGAGGTCATAAATTTAAGGCGAGTGGAGGAAGATTTAACAGGAACCCGTCGGTGAACATTTTGACGAGGTTGGTGGGTATATGGAATGAGCTGCCAGAGGAGGTCATTTGGCAGCTACTATAACTTTTAAAATATGTTTTGAACAGGTACATGGACAGGAAAGGTTTAGAAGGATGTGGGCCTAATGGAGGCAGGCCAGGCACGTGCCGTGAGTAATTACTCAGGGTAGGCACTCAGTCCGCTTTAAAAAAAAATGTAAACCACGCATGCGCAGATTGTTCTCCCCGTTAAATAAATAAATAAATAAAACCAGTGACATTTCAAGTTGCCCAAGGCTTCCTAGTCCAATTGGGGGGCAGTTCCTTTCACAGCGTGTGGAGAGTCTGTGCCAGGAGTAAAGTTGTGGGGAGGGCACAAGTGTTGAGAAGGAGGGTGTCGGGGATACTGCCAGCGCTGCAAAGGACACAGAGAACATTCTCGAGGAAGGTGCCAGGACTAGAGGTTCTGAGCGATATATAGAGGTTGTAGGCTGGACATGTGAGGTGCAATGGTGAAAATCGCAAGAAAGTACTTATCACAAAGTACTGGAATCTTCACTCCCTCACCGCTGCCGCAGCCCTCCAGGTGCGAAGCCACGGACTGTAGCTGGGGACAGAAGCAGCTCGGGGAGCGTCCACCGGGACCCGACAGCTGAACTGGCCGCCACTTCAGCGCCTTCTACCGGCCCGCTCACCTTTGGCAGTGCTCTCCGTCGGAACACCTGTCACCTGCCGTTCGCCGACTTCGCTCATGTCAGCGACTTCCTGCAAATCCTTAAATTCCCACAGCCGAGTAACCTCAATCGCGCTGTCGGAATTTAAGGACATGAGTGAGGCCAGCGAGCGGCAGGAGAGAGGTTTTTAGATGGAGAGTTGCCAGAGGTGGGCGGGTGGTTCTGGAGCTAAGGTGGCGGCTGGTTCCGCTGTCCGGCCCAGTGGCCGCTCGAGCTACTTCTCTCTCTCTCTCTCTCTCCCCCCCCCGGCCTCAGAGCAGTGTCATTTCATGCCCCCTTGCAAGGAACGTCGCAAGTGGATGCCCCCGACCCCTCATTCATAACATTTGTGCCCTCCCCGCAACGTTACCCCGGGCCAGACTCCAAATGCTGTGAAAAGAGCTCTCCCCCCACCCCCCCCCCCCCCCCCCCCCCCCAATCTCTTCACCAAAAAAAATCACAAAATGTACTTACCACATCATTGGGATACGACAAACCATGGTTGAAAACCCCGCCAATAAACTTGCGCTGCGCATGCGCAGTAGACTGATGCGCTTGCGCAGTGCTACAAAGGCAGGATTTCTGCTGCCTTCAGCCCCGATTAAAATTGACGGCTTCAGGCAGCGCCGACGGCACGTGGGCTGCAGAGCTTCCCGTGTCACAAGCGCTGCGAGTGAAAGGCACGGGGAATTATGCCTACCTAAGAGATCAGTCTCTTACATAGGCATAATTCTCCCATGCCTTAACTATTTATATTTAATAATTGTCATTTCATAATTTTAGTCAGGGTAGGCAGTGCCTACCTTGACTACCCTGACGGCACCTGCCTGAGGCAGGCGGGATTTGTGTAGATGGGGCATCTTGGTCAGCACGGACAAGTTGGACCAGAGTGCCTTTTTCCGTGCTGTATGACTCTATGACTATAACCTCCTCAGTTACTTCTGCACTATGTGGCATTTTATGTAGTCAATAGGCTAAGTGGTCTGTAAATCCTGGTAAAGCGGCAGTTGTATTTTAAAATTCTGGTCAAATTTTCCTAATTTCTTGAATAGAACATATACAATTTTACAAATTCTATTGGGACATTTTATAGAGAACTGGAAGACAATGATCAAGCAATGCACCATCTACAGACATTTCTTGCAAGAACCCAGGACATAAGCTATCAAGTCCAGGGAAGTCATCAATCTTTGGCCTTATTAGTTTCATAGTTGCTGACAACATTAACTTTAAGGAACACCTCAAAGGAACAAAAACAGAAGTAGAATTGGGCAGGTTTAGAAAACTTTCAACTTGAAACATTGCATTAACTCCAAGCATGCAATGCTAATGAACTTCATGCTTCATGTAGAATTACCACCTTTAAACATATGGAAACTTTTCTAAAAGTCAGGAATAAAAAGACACTACAAGATATTAAAGAGGAGAGTATGAATTGGATCCTCTTGTCCAAATCATGTACCAGGCATAAAATAATTATCTGGAGCAAAACTGTAAAGTTCACTCAATTTTCTTTGAGTTCCTTTCTCAAATTTGTATCAACTTCCTATCCGTCACACAATTCCATTTGGGATAAAAGAGTAGGTTTTCAGAGTGAGTTTTTAAGGAACTGCAGACCAACACTGCATTGAGTCATTGAGGTATAATCACAGAAAAGGGGCTTTCAGCCCAACTCTTCATTACTGAACAAACAATCCTCCTGAGTTGGTACAATTTGCTTGCATTTAGACCATATTTCCCCCCAAACAATTCTTCACCATGTACCTATCCAGATGTCTTTTAAACATTAATTATACAAGCCTCAACCACTTCCTCTGGCAGTTCATTCTTCATACCCACCATCATCCACTGTGTGAAAAAATTGCCCCTCCAGTCTGCTTACGTCTTTCCAACCTCACCCTAAATCATTGTCCTGCAGTTTTAGACTCCCCTACCCTGGTAATAAGACTGTGACCACTCACCTTATGACTTTAAATATCTATATCAGGTCTTTGCTCAGTCTCCGGGGGGGGGGGGGATAGAAAAAAACCTAATCTCTTCACCAAATTAAATCCTCAGCATAGCATTTTTCACTGCATTAGAGATAATGGGTTCTAAAGTACAAAAAACAATTCAAAAGTGGAATCTATTGCCAAGATCCCTCATCAGTCAGAGTATTGAATATAGAAGTTGGGAGGTCATGTTGCAGTTATATAAGACGTTGGCGAGGCTGCATTAAGACTATTGTGTTCTGTTCCTGGCACCATGTTATAGGAAAGATGTTGTCAAGTTGGAAAGGGTACAGAGAAGATTTGCGATGTTGTTGCCAGAACCCGAGGGTCTGAGCTATAGGGAGAGGTTGAGTAGGCTGGGATTCAATTCCTAGAAGCGCAGGAGGGTGAAGGGTGATAGAGATGTATAAAATCATGAGGGGAATAGATTGGGTGGATGGAGAGAGTCTATTGCCCTGAGTAGGCGAATCGAGGACCAGAGGACATACTGTAGGTTTAAGGTGAAGGAGAAAAGATTTAATAGAAATCTGAGGGGTAGTTTTTTCACACAAAGGGTGGTGGATGTATAGAATGAGCTGCTACTGGAGGTAGTTGAGGCAAGGACTACTGCAATGTTTAAGAAACAATTAGACAGGTACATCAATAGGACAGGTTTGAAGGGATATGGGCCAAATGCAGGCAGGTGGGACAAATATAGCTGGGACATGTTGGCCGGTATGGGCAAGTTGGGCTGAAAGGTCTGTTTCCACACTGTATTACTCCATGATGATGAATGCCAAAGAGGAGGAACAATCCCTGATGATAATTTGTTATTCATTTATAACACGGTGAGTCAGCACATTATTTCATGACATATGTTTTCAACACTGTAATGCATTTAAAGTGCTTACAAAAGTAAACATTTGTCATGCACAGGGGAATCTATGATAATATTTGTTTCTACATTATTCTTTTCATTAATTTCTGTTTTGTAATGTGAGTTCCCACAAAAAATGTCTCAGAGCATAATACAGGTATCCACAGCATGTGGGAATGATCTACTTATTCAGCAAAAATTAAAACACTTGAAACAGATGATAATTCCGAACAACCTTACTGTGAATTCTGTTCTTTAGCTCCATATTGTATACAAACTATACTCAGATCAATTGGGAGAATTTAAGCTTTAACATCTCTTGATGGGGATAAGTGATTTATCTTTTAACTTTCTGTATTTATAATTTATTAGAAATTATATTAACCATGTTCTAAATGGTAACGAAATGTTAGATGTAAAAAGAATACAGCAGTCCATTTTATGTTCATAAAGATTAATTCTGTTCTCTGCTTGAACAAGATATAAAAATTGTTATAATATCAAAACATAATTTAATATACATCTAAATGTTCTCATTTTTGTCATCTTAAATATGCAAACTCCAAAAGTGGTAAGAAAAATCATTACCTGGTGTCCTCCCTTCAGTTTTGCTAGAACCTTTTCATAACAAACTTCTTCCATATCGTGTAGTTGTTGCATCTATAAATCAAGAAAATAAATGATGTAATTTTAAAAAGTGTTTTCAGTTTCTTGTGTTTCCAAAGTGAGGAAAACACTGACAAATGAATAATCCTCGTCACAGTCACCAGGATGGCATCCACCAGCTAGAGATAGCACATTATGGATTTGGTAAAGAGGAGAGAGTATAACAGTCAAGCATTTTTGCAAACCAAGAACACATTAGAATAGTGTGCAGATTAGTATATCTTCAATATTAAACAAAAGTCTTGTGCAAAAACGAATTTTTCATTTACACTCTATGCTATGGAACAAGGGTATAGTTTAAGGCAATTAAAAACTCTACTTCCTATATTACATTAATGGCTATACTCAAAAATAGTTTATTGCTTCTAAATTACTTCGGGATATTTCGAAAACAAGAAAGGAATTTAAAAATGTAAGTCTTTTTTACAATTCAACAGACAATGGATAATAGGTGCACGAGTAGGCCATTTGGCCCTTCAAGCCAGCACCGCCATTCAATGTGATCATGGCTGATCATCCACAATCAGTAACCCGTGCCTGCCTTCTCCCCATATCCCCTGGCTCCGCTATCTTCAAGAGCGCTATCAAGCTCTTTCTTGAAAGTATCTAGAGAACCGGCCTCCACCGCCCTCTGAGGCAGAGAATTCCACAGACTCACAACTCTCTATGTGAAAAAGTGTTTCCTCATCTCCGTTCTAAATGGCTTGCCTCGTATTCTTAAACTGTGCCCCCCCCCCCCCCCCCAACTGGACTTCCGCAACATCGGGAACATGTTTCCTGCCTCTAGTGTGTCCAAACCCTTTATAATCTTATATGTTTCAATAAGATCCCCTCTCATCCTTCTAAATTCCAGAGTATACGAGCACAGCCGCTTCAATCTCTCAGCATACAACAGTCCCGCCATCCTGGGAATTAACCTTGTGAACCTTCACTGCACTCCTTCAATAGTAAGAATGTCCTTCCTCAAATTTGGAGACCAAAACTGCACACAATACTCCTGGTGTGGTCTCACCAGGGCCCTGATACTCAACTACTTTTGTTATAAAGGCCCCGTGCCATTTGCTTTCTTCATTGCCTGCTGTTCCTGCATGCATACTTTCAGTGACTGAACAAGGACCCCCAGATCCCGTTGTACTTCCCCTTTTCCCCACTGCTGGACATGTGAGCAACTCCACTGCTGCGCCACTGTTCACATCCAAAAGTAAGAAAAAATAGTTCCTGACAAAGATATCGGTTCTATCATAGAATCATAGAAAATAGGTGCAGGAGTAGGCCATTCGGCCCTTCGAGCCTGCACCGCCACTCAATGTGATCATGGCTGATCATCCAACTCAGTATCCCATACCTGCCGTTTCTCCATACCCCCTGATCCCTTTAGCCACAAGTGCCACATCTAACGCCCTCTTAAATATAGCCAATGAACTGGCCTCAACTACCTTCTGTGGCAGAGAATTCCAGAGACTCACCACTCTCTGTGTAAAGAATGTTTTCCTCATCTCGGTCCGAAAGGAATCATCCACAATCAGTAACCCGTGCCTGCCTGCTCCCCATACCCCTTGATTCCGCTAGCGGCAAGTACTCTATCTAACTCTCTTTTAAATTCATCCAGTGAATTGGCCTCCACTGCCTTCTGTGGCAGAGAATTCCACAAATTCACAACTCTCTGGGTGAAAACGTTTTTTCTCATCTCAGTTTCAAATGGCCTCCCCTTTACTCTTAAACTGTGGCCCCTGGTTCTGGACTCCCACAACATTGGGAACATTTTTCCAGTCCAGTCCAGCTTGTCCAGTCCTTTTATAAGTTTATATGTTTCCATAAGATCCCCTCTCATCCTTCTAAATTCCAGTGAATACAAGCCCAGTTTTTCCAATCTTTTCTCATATGACAGTCCCGCCATCCCGGGGATTAGCCTGGTGCACCTACTATGCACTCCATCAATAGCAAGGATGTACTTCCTCAAATTAGGAGACCAAAACTGCACCCAATACTCCAGATATACTACATCCACTGGCTCTCCTTCATCCATTTGACTTGCCACATCCTCAAAAAATTCCAGAAGATTAGTCAAGCAGGATTTCCCCTTCATAAATCTATGCTGAATTGGATCAATCCTTTTACTGCTATCCAAATGCGGTTATTACTTCTTTAATAATTGACTCCAGCATCTTCCCCACCACCGATGTCAGGCTAACTGGTCTATAATTCCCCGTTTTCTCTCTCGCTCCCTTCTTGAAAAGTGGGATAACATTAGCTATCCTCCAATCCACAGGAACTGATCCTGAATCTACAGAACATTAGAAAATGAACACCAATGCGTTCACGATTTCTAGAGCCACCTCCTTGAGTACCCTGGGTAGCAGACCATCAGGCCCTGGGGATTTATCATCCTTCAGTCCCATCAGTCTACCCAACACTATTTCTCACCTAATGCAAACTTCTTTTCGTTCCTCTGTCTCCCTGGATCCTCTGTCCTCTGGTACATCTGGGGAATTGTTTGTGTCTTCCTTAGTGAAGACAGAACCAATGTACATGTTTGACTCTTCTTCCATTTTCTTGTTCCCCATAATAATTTCACCTGTTTCTGCCTTCAAGGGATTTGTCTGTACTGTTGTCTGTATTTTCCCAACATACCTGAATAAGCATTTACTATCCTTCTTTATATTCTTGGCGAGCTAACCTTCGTACTTCATCTTTTCACCCCTTATTGTTCATTTTGTTACCTTCCGATATCCTTTGAAAGTTTCCCAATCCTCTGGCTTCCCGCTACTCTTTGCTATGTTATACACTTTTTCTTTTAGTTTTATACCGTCCCTAACTTCCCTTGAAGGCCATGTTTGCCTCTTACTCCCCTTAGAATCTTTCTTCCTCTTTGGAATGAAATGATCCTGCATCTTCTGGATTATGCCCAGAAATTCCTGCCATTACTGTTCCAACATCATTCCTGCTAGGATCCTTTTCCAGTCGACCTTGGCCAGCTCCTCTCTCATGCCTTTCTAGTCCCCTTTGTTCAACTGCAATACTGACACTTCTGATTTAACGTTCTCCCTCTCAAATTGCAGATTAAAAAGTATCATATTATGATCACTTCCTCCGAGTGGTTCCTTTACCTTAAGTTGCCTTATTAAATATGGTTCATTAGACAACACTAAATCCAGAAATCCAGCCTTCTCTGTGGTAGGCTCCAATACATGGTCTCATCTCTTGGCTACCATCCAGAAGAAGACATAGCAGCTAAGAACCGTTACCAGGTTCAAGATCAGCTTCTTACCATCAACCATCAGGCTCTTGAACCACCCTGCACAGCCATAACTGCAACCCTAACTCAGCACCAAACTACAATGGAATTTGGGAGTTTAAATGCGATTTGCATCGGAATCGAACAATAAAATAATTTATTGTGCACCTTTACAGGCACATAATATGCAACAACCCAAGGTACTAGGTAAACCAGCCCATAATAGTACAAGCCAAAGAATGTAGTGCAACTTTATACAATTAAACACTCTAGTCTTGACACTCACTTAGCTCTGCAACCATTTGCAGCCAGAAGTACTGAGTAGATGATCCACCGATTCTTCCTTCCGAGGTCTCCACCATCACATACGCTATCTAGCCTGATTCAATCCCCACGGTCAAACTGGATGCAGAAAAGACCAGCAAAATACCAGATATCCTAGCTCTATGACAGAAGAGTCAAGTCCCACAACAAGCTGCACATCTACTCAAGATATCTCAATGCAGCTAAAACATTGGTATATCTCCAGTTACATTGAATATGTCCCTGGAAAGTCCTGTTTACAAAAAACAAAACCAATCCATTTCAACAAATTATGCAACTTTCAAATAGCAGGAAAATAATGACAACTGTGTTGGATTGGTCAAAAACTGGATTTTCTGACCTAATGTGTTGGAAGGAACTACAGATGCCAGTCTACACCAAAAATAAACATAAAACGCTGGAGTAATCCAGCAGGACAGGCAGAGATGCTGACCTAACATGTTCTGAAACACAATGGACCAATATGTTAGTACTACCATGAAGATCAATCACCATCAGTTTCACATGGCCATCGAGATGGGAAATAAAGGAAGACTTGCCAACAATGCTCATGAAGAAATTTAAATTGGAAATGTATCAATGATTTGTTTATTTATGGAACGGTTGCAAAAGGCTAAATAGTGGAAAGTTACTCATCTGAGATTTAAACCCATCTCAACACTTTACTTTTCAAATATTTGCATAATTTACAGTGTTTCCCAAGCACACTAATTTTTCCAGTGGCTGGGCTTTACAGTTGAAGGAAAGCTGCAGTATTATCAACTCAAAAAGGACACATTATATAAACATAAATTGCGATAGCTATCTACTTTTTATTGTATTTCCCTTCATGAAGGGGTGAAGGGGAATGAGACAAAGACAATGTAACGGGCTCAATCCAATTTTTGTGTTTGGTACCAACATATGTTCAATAAAACAGGATACATTTGTGCATAACTGAAGCAGGATAAATGAAGCCCAAGGGCTTTCAATGCCACAAATGGATGATAACAAAGTGACTGAGATATATAATCAGGTTAAAGTTTAATAATTTGGATAACATCATTTTAACTTAACATAAGCTTCAGGAACCTTAGCTCATTCATTTTACATCTGGATATATTGCAAGGGAACTGACATTTTTCTGTCTCTGTGGTTAACTGAGGGTTGATCAACGGCAACTAGAATAGAAATTGCATTTCACTTGTCAAGTGAGACACCTGTGTTAATTTTAATGGAGCAATTTTTGCCAAATTACCCTGTATCCAGAGGCAGCAGTCCAACTGAAGCTGTCTGACTTACATAATAAAGATTGATAAAGTATTTGTCCATTCTTTTACATGAAATGTAAAACAATTTCATTGTTACAGATTTTGTGCCAAAATTTCAGGAGATATATTTCAGAAGAGAGAATAAAAAGTTTAGTTTCGTTTAGTTTATTTAGCAATGTTACAAAATTTTGAGATTTTAAAAATCAAGTCTGCAATTCATCCCATGAGATAAAGCATAAAAATAAGTTTAATTTGACACAATAATTCACTTTCATATCTTCATTATTAAAAAAGGTATGGCCATTTTCATACTCGGAAATTAGCAACTTGTTTCCTATTGCTTTTCTATTGACTTAACACAAAAGTTGAGATCGAGGACAGTCAAAAGCCCATAACTTCCTTAAAAATTAAGAGAACTGAAAGAAATTTTCAGTTATTATAGATTGAGGTATTCTGAAACAAATATGAAACAATCTTACTCGGATGACCTGAAATTAAAGCATATAATTAGTTAGTTACCCAATTGTAGTTAATTACAAAATTCAATTACTAGATCTAAACATCTATCCATTTCTTAAGAAAAAATTAAAAAAAAATTTAAAGCCTAAGTGTCCAATTAACATTCACACAATAATTCACAATATAACGATTTTTAAATCTAATTGTCATTAATTTATAGGCCAAATTGAAGGAATTTAGTGTTTAATGCTCATAAATTAATGGGCATTTTAAACAGCTTGCGAGTGGGATTTTCTGGAACGCGATGGTTTGGAATGTTGCAGTTGCGGTGAATTTAAACCCAATATCGGCAGGAAAAATTCTGCCGGTTCGTATGGGGACTAAATCACCAACGTCAAAGTTTGATTAAGGTCATCTAAAAAAGCAGGTTTATATGTAAAAATAAACAGCTTTCACTTACCTGTCCCCTACGTAAAATCGGTCCCCGTTGTCGGCGTTCACGGCATTAGGAGCTAATTTTTATTTTATTCCAGCGCTGAAATAGTCGGGCTATTTATAAAATAAAATTCACTTACCGGCAGTCGGAACGAATCTCCAGAAATAGATCGCACTCCGAGAAAATAAAGCTCCGGATGGCAAGGGGAAAATCGCATTTTAACCCCGCCCCCCCCCCCCTCCTTAAAGGGGCCAAAGTCGCGCACACGGCCAGTGACAGAACTGCAGCACCGCTAAAGGTAAGTTTTGTAACATACCTAGTTATTGTCACGTGCACTGAGGTACAGTGAAAAGGATTTGTCCTGTCACAAGTAATATAAATTAATTGATATCATTTTAAAGAGTATATAGGGAGAGTAAAACCTAAGGTTGCACAGACACACAATACAAGGCAGCAAAAATGGTGAGAAATCAGCCAAAAAAGCATACTTCTAAGTCAAATGGTTCCAGAAGTTAAGTCTGCTCTAAACTCTTGGCGTAGAGCATAGAGTAACAACAAGGTTATGTTTAACATGACATTTTTTTTAAAGATTTAATTTGTCAAAAAATGTACAGTTTTTGATAAAATAAATAAGGAATAAATGTTTTTATTGAGGAAAAGGGATATCCAGAGGATAACTGTTATCTTTATCTTCCAAACATTTCTGAGACCTGGTCAAACTACAGTTGGCATTGCTGGGCAGTGGAAAAGGATTTTAAAAAACAAACTCTGCAAAATTCTCCAAATTCACTGGATGGAATATGAACCAACTTCAGTGGTTCCTGGGAATCTCTGGCGCATGACTGCTCAACATGAAGAATGGTATTGAAATCCTTGAGGAACCTGGGGAATATAGAGGCCCTGTGTGAACAATGGAAGGAGCAGATCACCGTTTAAACTACCCATCCACTACCCGCCAACTGCCCCATTTCTGGAAAAGCGTTTTGTTCCAACACAAACCTCCTGCACCACCTCGGAATCCACAAAACTAGAGTTAGTGCAAGTCATCCTTGATTGCAAGGGATTGTCCAAGAAGAAGGCAGCTCGCACCAGTGACAGTGCCTCTGCGTGCTTCTGGGACTTATAGCTCATTGTTGGTCAGTCATTCAAAAATACCACCAACGTTATGTTTTTGCCTCTGGGCTTTAGAGCTTACAAATGAATTACTACCATTGTGAAGTGTTCCTTCTCATTACACATTTTTCTATTTAATTCTAAAAACTCTGTGCCACAATAGTCCTTCCTCAGAAAATAAGTTGAAGTGGGATCACCACCAGTCACATCTTCCCATCCGCACCCCTTTCTGCCTTCCGCAGAGTCCACTCACTCCACAACGTCTTGATTCACTCACCCCTTTCCCACCTAAACCTCTCCCTCCCCAATATAAATTAATAGTTATTTTCTACACAAAAGCAGCACAAATAAATATCTGTTCTAACTCTGTTTTCCCCAAACCCTTTCATTCTGGATAGTCTTATAAAATTGCTTCCAAATTCCAAAAATAGTCAGAAACAACCTTTAACCTCATTTTATTTTTACAAGAAATGTTTCCTTTACCTTATTTGATGCTTTTATTCCAATGAACGTCTGGCTTAAAGGTACTGGTCGAAACCGCCCATCAAAGAAGAAAAGTCCAATGAATGGATTCACATGGAGAAAATTGGCCACATCAATATAATTTGGAAGAGTAGCTGACAAACCAAGAATTCTGATCATACTCTGTGTTGATTCAACCTTGAAATAGGAAAACAGAAAAAATATATATTTTTTAAAATGATTCCAGCTGATGTCTATTTCTGAGGTATCAGCCGTATTCAGAATAACTTTTGGTGCACTTTAAATTTAACTGTATCTCCCAAAATTAGCAACGTGAATTAATCCCCACATAAATAGCTGCATGCTCTCTCGAAAATTAATATAGGTCACAATCACTTTAATACATTATGTAAAAATGATGCATGGTGAAGATGGGTTTTAATATTATTGCAACATATTATGGATCTGCAATCAAAAAAAAATCTGCAGGTTAGTAGGAACCATCTTTAAATGAAATAAAATAACTTTAAGAAACACATTGGTAAACGGGGACATGAATTGCACAGAATTATCTAGTGCCCCACAGTGAGTAACCAGTACCACTCTGTTCAGGTTACAAATTCCTCTATTTTGCTGCCTGGTTATTTTAAAATCTTGATTTCATTTTCAGAGAAGTTTCATCCACAAAGCCTATTTTGCATTACATGTATATTTAATCAATGCGTTATATTTATAAATCAGGCTCACAGACATTGTCTGCCCTTATTTTACAAGGTAATCTATTTCACATCAGTTATTGTCTGAAAGTAGGACACAGAAAATATCTTAATATTTAATTATGTGCTAAAAATCACTTAAAAGTTCCTGTGTGTAAAATAATCACCCAGGTGCACAGAATTCCAGAGATTCGCTTCTTCTAAGATATTTCTATGCATCGCTCATTCTTCTAAACTCCAAGGAACACAGACCAAATTCAAAGGTATGAGAAGAACGTTAGCATGAATGGAAAACCAGCTAATACATAGGAAACAGTGGGAATAAAAGGGAATCTTTTCAGGCTGGAAGGATGTTATGAGTACCCCAGAGATTGATTCAAAGGGAATAGCCAATGTTAGTCTATAAAGTTCTAAACTTGGGGAACTGGATCTGTGCTCTTCCCAATGCAATTGGATCCTCGACTTTCTCATCAGCAGACTTCAATTAGTTTGAATTGGCCACAACACTTCCTCCTTGATGACCGTGAGGACAGGAGCAGCTCAAAGAAGTGTGCTCATCCCCCTGTACTACTCTCCGGACACCCATGACTATGTAGCCAGACACAGCTCCGACCCCATCTTTAAATATGTCGATAATACCACTGTTGTTGAATGAATAACAGGTAATGAAGAGTTAAAATATGGGAGAGAAAGTGACAATCACAGAAATACAAACTTGCTGTCAATGTTAGCAAGATCGAGAATCTGAGTGTTGACTTCAACAAGGAAAAACCTGAGATCCAAACTTTCTACGTCGACAGGACGACGATGGAGCAGTCAACAGCCCAGCAGATGTATGCAACTACAAAGAAAGCTCATCAATTCCTCTACTTCCTTAGAAGATTGAGGAGATTTTTTATCTCACTGAAGACTCTATTGAACGTCTACAGATGCATGGCAGAGAGCACACTGACTGGTTACATCATGGCGTGGAGTTGTAACTCAAACTATCAGGAACAACGGCAGCTTCAGAAAGCGTAGACATTGCCTGGTCCATTGCGGATACTAATTTCCCACCACTGAAAGGATGTACAGGAAGTGCTGCCTCAAAACAACAGACAATATCATCAAAGGCCCACATCACCCTGGCTAACCACGCATCTTGCTGCGGGCATCACAAAGAAGGTACAGAAGTCGGAGAACTATTTCACGCAGGTTTAAGAACAGCTTCTTCCCAGGAGCCATCAGGCTCTTGATGCAGTGCACAACCCGAACCACAACCCTCCCTCCACCAAGATCTACTATGGACTTTGTTTTTGGTTGTACTACGTACTCAGGTTGTGCACTATTGCGGTCTGGCTACCTAGTATTGTTAAATATTAATTTATTGTATTATTACTTACGGTATATTCATGTGCTTATTGTGCTATTGCATTGGTGGGCCTGTAAACCTGCAGCAAGTAAAGATTTAATTGCTCCATTTCAATACATAGATCAAACACTCTTGACTTTTAAAAAAAAAACTTTTTACATTAGTATAAAAATCCTTCCAAGAAAAAAAAATCACATTTTTCCCTAATAATCTCTGAGAGTTGAAAAGATAAAAATAAACTGCAGGTGGAATATTTCACCTTGCTGAAAGACTAACATTTTCTTTCATTATTCATGCTTATTCTCTTATTTACTTTGTTAATATCTGGCCTCATTTACTGAGTTTGTGGGGAAACTGTTCAAGGAATCACAACATTAGAGTCCAATTAGAGATGGGCAGTAAATAGGGAACCAGGCAGAACCTCCGTGCCTGCTCAAGAAACAACATGCAAATGGATGCAGAAATGCAGAAATTTCCACTACAGTGGCGGGGAAAAGTCCTGATTATATAATTTGACACTTCTTTTCACACATCACAGTTAAGTAAAATAATGTAAGTTTACATTTATTTTCTCCTAAAATGCACAACACTACAATTAGTTGTTAAATGTTTATATTTCTGAAAGATTTATAACTCAGTAATAGTCATGGAAATTTTAACTGTTTTAAGATTTTAGTCCATACATATAAAGCACAAATACCATAAATGTAATCAAGAGTGTTTAAAAAAACAAACATCTAGTGCATCTAGTTTAAAAAACATTTGAACATAGATTACATAGGTTTAGAGAGATATCAGTCAAACACAGGCAGGTGGGACTAGCGTAGATGTGGCATGCCGGTCGGCATGGGCAGGTTGGGCCGAAGGGCCTGTTTCCACCTTGAATGACTCTATGACTGTACATACAAGAAAGCAATCTAAAATCTTAGTTCATTCTTCCAGGACTTCAAGTTAATCTGGCCAATATTATTCACACTTTATTTAAAAACTGGAACTAGCGCTAAATAATTTCACCGGGCCCTTTTCAACCACAATTACCATAACGTCCACACCAGTTTAAAAAAATATATATATATTTTCATTTTGAAGGTGCAAAGGTCTTTTCCCTACTGAAGAGTAAAAGACTGGCAATAGTTCAAATAACCATCGAATGAATAAGTAATTTTAAAATAAAATTGCAGCAATTAACCACCTAACTATTTGGTGCTCACTATAATTACTCACCTGGCTGAGAAACTTTAATATTTTATTTCATTGTTTATGCTTCTTCTCTTATTTACTTTGTTAATATCTGGCCTCATTTTCTGAGTTTGTGTGGAAACTGATCAAGGAATCACAACCTTAGAGACCAATTAGAGATGGGCAGTAAATAGCGAACCAAGCAGAACCTCCATGCCTGCTCAAGAAACAAACGTGCAAATGTATAAGTAATGGATAACTTAGATCTCTGAATAAAAATGTGCACATTAGACTGGGCTTTGTGACCTGGCACATGGACAGGTAAATATGTAACGCAATAATGAAAATCATCGTGAAGGTCAAGATGGCTTTTTGGTGCAATCAATGGCCAAACTAAATTTGCAAATCCTACATTTAAGTCCACATTTTGCTGGGAATACATGGGAGAACTACGACAGGTATATTCCAGCAACTTTTTAATTACTTAACCCAAACTGCACATCTTAGTATTCCTTCCAGTTCTTATCCACTGCACCAAACAGAATCAGATTTCTTAGTCCTCCATGCAATGGCAGGAGGTTGAAAATGGTAGCAACACAAATGGGGGATGGGTGTGCAGATTGGAAGTGGTGGGGAAGGGAAATCAAAGAGCAGTATCCTTGCAAAAGAACACAGTATGGAACTGAAGACGGACATCAGAATGAATTAACAAGTTAAAGAACTCCGGCATCAAATTGAATGGCACAGGAAAGAAGGTTGCTTTCTTGAATTCGGGCGCACAGAGGGGAAAAAGGTGGATCCAAGGGTCATAAGGTCATAAGTGATAGGAGTAGAATTAGTCCATTCGGCACATCAAGTCTTCTCCCCAATTCTATCATGGCTGATCTATATCTCCCTCCTCACCCCATTCTCCTGCTTTCTCCCCATAACCTCCGACACCTGTCCTAATAAAAAATCTATCTCTGCCATAAAAATATCCACTGACTTGGCCTCTACAGCCTTCTGTGGCAAAGAATTTCACGGACTCACCACCCTCTGACTAAAGAAATGTCTTCTCATCGCCTTCATAAAAGAAAGTTCTTTAATTCTGAGGCTATGACCTCTACTCCTAGACTCTCCAACTAGTGGAAACATCCTCTCCACATCCACGCTCTCCAAGCCATTCATTATTCTATATGTTTCAATGAGAATTCTCCCCTCATTCTTCTAAACTCCAGCAGGTACAGGCCCAGTGCCGACAAACGCTCATCATAGGTTAGCCTACTATTTCCTGGGACCATTCTTGTAAACCTCTTCTGGACCCTCTCCACAGCCAGCACATCCTTCCTCAGATATAGTGCCCAGATTTGCTCACAATGAGGGGGATAATGCTAAACGTTGAAAGGCTGTTTCGAGCATCAGGAGATGTAGAAATAACTAAAAGCATTTGATTATATTTATTAATTTAAATGCAAATCTGCATGGTATACAACAGAATGATGAAAATGCTGGATACCACTGTCAAATAATCTCTTTGAAATAGATAATTATGGTCAAATTATAACTCTCAGAACTTTAATGTAAGGTTCAATGTATAAAGAAATAAATTATCTGCAGTATTCAGTTACATAACTCACTGTTAATAAAATACTAATCAGAAGTAATTTGTTTCTAAGTAGTTTATGAACATGCTAAAAGCATTTTGCAATCACAATGTAGAAATACCATCACAATTTGGAAGAGAGTAAAACATATTATTTCAATATCAGTGATGGGAAGATACTCATGGATCAAATATTTTGGTATTCAGCTCTAGTAAAAAGGCTGTAAAATATAATCATTAAGTTTAGAAATAGGTCATATCAGTTAATCGCCACTAATCTGAAGTTCTTTAGAGCTCAGCAAACGAATGGATAAAGGTCATATCATCAGCCTAAATATTTTTAAAAAGCATTGTGAATATTTCAAGTGGTTTTTAAACCTAGAATAAATGGCAAGTTAGCCACATTGACAACGGCCTAAGGGCTATTCTGCAGTCCTATTCTAGAATCTCTGCTGTTTTGTGTCAATTTAATATTCTAGATCACTGGTTTACAACCTGATCTGTGGGCCACAGATAGAGCCCCATTCAGAGTGCCCCCATCTGTTTCCCAAGGCACTGTGAGGTGATGCTGCTGCATCATACCTCCTGTAACCGAGGCAGGGTGTGGAGTCCGCACACTCTCTCTGTGACCACAATATTCTGCAAAGAAACATTTACCAACTTGAAGGATGGACAAAGTAATGCCTTGTGCATTAATTGAAGACCAAACTTTTCAATGAAATGACAATATAATCGAGCTCGAATGGATAACGTGTCTTGTGATCAAAACACCAGAAGTGCAAGGCCACAATGACCAATCTTCTTCTAGTCCACACACAAGATTAGAAGTTGTTCAGCCAGAGTTGAACACACTTCTCAGCATCTGCATGCAATGGTGTCTGTCTTGCGCTTCTTGTGCGTGGTGGTGGAAAGATTGGTGAAAACAGGGCCGCGACGTGAACGCTCTTTCCTTGACCCCAATGACCAATGAGGTTGCACATCTACAGATGTGGATAAAGACCAACAGGTATTACAATCAATGATGCATCATCACCTTTGGAACTCATTCTACATAACTTCACTGTAGCTATAAAATTACAAGGCCTAGTTACCTCTTGTCATAAATCACAAACGTATACTTGTTTTTTTTGTATAAATCGTTTTTTTTTAAACAAAGGTCTCACACAGGACTAGAGATAGATGGTGCGGGGCACTGAGAAGTGAAGATTCTACAAGAAACTGTGAGACCTATAGCAGTTCTGTCTTAAAATGTGACTAAATGTCAGTACAGAGTTGTGCATAAATAAAGTAAAATATGTATCCCTGTTTGTGACCCTCAGAAATGGTTTGGATTGAAGATTTAGCAAAAAAGGTCTGCTTTGATGTTCTCCATGCGGTTATTGATTCCAAAATGCACAAATGAAAACCATGAAGAACAGAATGCTCCGTTTGCACATTTTGACATTCAGTTAGAATTGGTCACAGCCATGATTTCTAGACACTTTGCACAGGTTCCCTTCGCACACGGCAAGTATAAATGGTGTACAAATTGATCTAAACCAGATAAGAAAAGGGTCTAAACAAAGTTGTGTGATTTATAGAAAAAACAATTCATTTTGGAAGAAGAAATAGCAAACACAAAAGGTATGCAAGAGTATGCTCATTATTGAAGGTCTTGAATGTGAAGCATTGTTAACAAACTTAATAACCTACAAAATGGAGGGGAGTCAGAGAACAAAGTATATTAGCCCTGTAAAGATTAGAACCAGGGCTCCACGGCAGAAAAAGTTACGGTGTATTAGTCAATAATCTTATAATGTTCCATCTCTGTTACGATTGATTTACTTGAAGAAATACTAACATAAATGTGGTTTATACCAAAACACTTAAGTATAGCTCAATTTAATACTGATAAATGTCATTCAGTTGGCACAATTCTCACCCTGTGGCAGTAGATCACAATTTAACACTGCTGTAAACTTAAACTCTAGTTCCGAGTCTTCTAGTTATGAGAAATGCTCTTTTGGATTAGGTGCCAAATTATGGCTGCAATTACTTGTTCATGTGGACATATGAAATCCCATGCCATTATTTGAAGTGGTGCAGGACAGTTTCTTGGAGCTCCAGTCAACATATCTCGCTTAACCAACTGTACTAAAATAATTCAAATGTGATATATTTTCTTTGTGAAACCTACATAAGTGATTTTACTTAAAGAATTATAAATCAGGCTTCAAAAAATATATTTTGGGAAAGTCTGACTTCAAGGCAAAATAAATAAATGGCTTTGCTCTCTATTTTCTTCTCCCTAGTATCCTTTTAAAATATAGGTTGTCAGCTTATACATCAACCTCTTTCTCCTTTCTGTGCTACCCTCAGCATTTCTCTGCAAGGGCAATTTCTTATTCTATCCTTACCATCAGTGGTGCAGCCTTGTGCACCTGGGGCACACATTCAAGACATTAGCTTTTAACTGAGCTGCAGGTTTAATTCTTATTATTCAGTATGAACCATTTGCATTTATCAGCAATTGGCAGTTATGGGAAATGCTTACTAGGAAGATTTATGATAGGAGATAACTGTTTGATTCTGCACAATTGCAAGTTACATTTAAAGCATCGCACTCCACTACATGAGATGCAACATTAATTGAAATGTCATTTATCAGTATATTAATGAAGGAGATCAGCTTGTCAAAAATAAAGCAGGTCTTCAAAGGAACCAAAACAATTGTTGGGAGTCTCCAGGTAGACACAGTAGTAGCTCGACAAGAAAAAAAAATGTAATTAGTGGAAGAATGAATTCTTTAGAGAAGAAAATAAACGACCACAAATAAACTACTAAAAGAGGAAGGAGAGTTGCATTATTGATAAATGAAAACAGCAAGCTGGAGTCGGAGATGACATCACTGAGGGATCAGTCGTGGACCAACCACATTGATGTGACAACCATGGACACACACCAACACCTCAACGTCCTGAGGAGACAGAGGAAATACAGTACGTCTCCAGTGACTCCTCTACAGATGCACGGTAGAAAGCATACTGTCTGGTTGCTTCACAGCTTGGTTTGGGAATAACTCTGCCCAAGACCACAAGAAATTGGAGAGTGTTGGTTATGTTGCCAAATCCATCTAACAGGCCAGACTCCACACCATTGACACCATCTACACTACATGCTACTTCGGAAATCCAGCCAACATAATTAAAGACTAGCCTCACCCTGGTCAATCTTCTTCTCCTCCTTGCTCCTGCCTGACAGTTGGTACAGAAGCTTGAAAACGCATATCACCAGACTCAGGAGCAGCTTCTTCCCTTCCATTATTAGGCTTCCCAATGGTCCTGTAAGTTAGGATATTGTTCAATTCATCTCTACCCCAGTGAGGATATTGGGCTTTGTCTAGGAAACTGGTTTGCTACATGCTGAGAACTGTATTCTTTCTATTGTACTTGAGTTTGAACCGATTGTATTCATGTATGGTATGTCTGGCCTATTTGGACAGAATGCAAAACAAAGCTTTTCACTGTACTGTTCCTCAGTACATATCACAATAATAAACCTAAAAAAATCCAGTGAGCCTTTATGGATGATGCTGTAAAATAAAAAAGATGATCATCTTGTTGAGATTGTACTATTGGCTCCTCTGACAACTCATTCCATACACCCACCACCCTGTGTGAGAAAAGGTTGCCCCTCAGGTTCCTATTAAATTGTTCCCTTCTTGCCTAAAACCTATATCCTGTGGTTCTTGAATCCCCTACCCTAGTTAAAATGCTCTGTGCATTTACCCAATCTATTTGCCTCATGATCTTATACACCTCTCTAAGATCACCCCTCATCCTCCTGTACGCCAAGGAAGAGTCCTAGCCTGATCAACCTCTCCCTGTAGCTCAGGCCCTCAAGTTCTGGCAACATCCTCGTAAATCTTCTCTGTATCCTTTCCAACTTCACGACATTTTTCCTATAACACGATGACCCAATCAGAACACGATTTCTCCCTTTTTCTCCCAAAATCTCATTGGAGTACTTTTCTTCTTATGTCAGCAAGTTTAAATAAAGATTCATACATATATGCCCCACTAAAAACTCAACAGGCAAGTTGAGGGTAAGATACAGTTTCCCCGCATCACCTCCCCCGCCAGATCAATAGTAGAGAAATGTAAATGGCATTGCCAAAACTGACATTCAGGTTGCCTTTTTTTTTAAATTAAAGAGCTAATCCTGTTAATCAACATAATATTCCTTGGAATACCACCCCCTCCCCTCACCCACACAAGTCATTCTACAAGTTGTTAGCACCAAAGATCCTATAGGATCTATAAATCTATAACACGATTAACAGGATTAGATCCTATAGGATCTTTGGTTAGCACATCTTCCCCAGCCAACAATGGGACATTATGGACCACACTTCATGTTAATCTGTGGCCGACAGTGTTTTGTTCTGGCTTTCTCTATCTTTCAGTCTGAAGAAGGGTTCCGACCCAAAACATCATCTATCCCTTTTCTCCAGAGATGCTGCCTGACCGGCTGAATTACTCCAACATTTATCTATCCTTTGCACAAATTCAAGCTGAGAGACATGAACAGAAATTAAATCTGTAAAGGAGCATAGGTTAAATAAATTGTAAGACTTGGCTAGTTGTTTTGTATCTGCAATTTCACAGTAGTACCGACATGGATTTAACAAGTAAAGCTTTGATCAACTGAGATTAAACAGGCACAATGGAAATGTCACCTGCCACAGGAGAGAGCACATTACAACTGACCTTCACCAAGACTGATTAGAAAATGTGCTAATTACTGTCAATCAGAAGAAAAATCTAGAGACATGGAGAAGTGCCCTTTATCACAAATGAATTAATTTCAACGAGCAGAATTAAAACAATGGGAGGGGTTGCTTTGTTTCACTAGGATTACTCGCCACCCTACTCACCGTTCTCCCCTGCTCCAAGCGCACCAAGTTTTGTTCCGATCGGTGGAAGATTACAAAAGTTATGAAGGTTTAAAAAATCGTGAGATCAGCAGATTGGTCTTCTCGCCTGTCATCCACCATGAAAGTAACGCCGCTTCCGGCACCCGCTATTAATCTTTGCTGTTAATCACCGGGCAGGGCGAGGAAAAAAAACCCGGAGGCAGGGCTGAGTCCACAAGCCATGCGGTGAAAAACGACCAGTGCCCACTGCGAGTTCCCATTGCACCCCTAACCCTTTCCCCTCTCGTCCCCCTCGCTGATTCCTGCCCCCCTCCCCCGTAATACCGTACTCTCCCCAAGGCACTTCCCCCATCTTTCCTCCGAGCTCTCTCCCCCCCTGCCCACACACCCTCCCCCCCCCCCCACACACACACCCCTCCCTTCCACACACCCCTCACAACCCTCCCCCTCCCCACACGCACCCAGAGCTCTGTCACCCCCTTGCGTCTTTACTGCAGCTGCGGTAGGCTCTGGATGAGCCGGCCCGACCCAGCCCAGCCAGTGCTGAGTCGGAGATGGCGTCGATGCCGCCAAACGGAAAGCGGAGATTACCGGAGAACGACCAGCGAAGCGACCAGAGCCCGCTGTGAGTCCCCATCGCACCCCCAACCCCTTCCCCTCTGGTCCCCCTCGCTGGCTCCTGCCCCCCTCCCCGTGATACCTCATCTCCCCCATGGCTCTTCCCCGTCTTTTTTCCGAGCTCTCTCCCCCCTGCCACCCCTCTCCCCCACTGCCCCACCTCTCCCCCACACAAACCCCCTCCGCCCCACCACGCCCCCTCCTACCACCAGCCCCCCTCCCACCACGAGCCCCCCTCCCCCAAACAACCACTGCCTCCCCCACAACCCCCATCCCCCCCACACACACACACAACCCCCCCACATTTTTTACAGCCAGAGAGTTGTGAATTTGTGGAATTCTCTGGCACAGAAACAAGTGGAGGCCAATTCACGATATGTTTTTAAGAGACAGTTGGATTTAGGTCTTAGGCCTAAAGGAATCGAGGGATATGGGGGAAAAGCAGGAATGGGGTACTGATTTTGGATGATCAGCCCTGGTCTGAAGGGCCGAATGGCAAACTCCTGCGGATAGTTTCTAGGTTTAAATTTTGTTCATATTTTAATTTAAATACTTTTAGCCACTTGATTAATTTTTAATTCAGGGCCACCACAAATTTTCCAGCAACTGGTGGTTCGGCACCTCCTTTAATTCGGACAAAATTACGAGAGAGCACTTGAAACTCGTTGGAAGTTCCACCAAAATTATGGGGCCAAGGCCAGGTGAGGCTGCCGATCTCAACCTAATCGGCACTTCCGCGGCCAATCAGTAGGTCGAATTTGCCCCCTTGCGGCTGGCCAAGCTGGAGCCGGGAAATCCATTCCCAGAGCTGACCTCCGAGGATGACTTTGCAGGCAGGTTTGTCGGCCCCATGGTGGCCAAGGCAGACTATTTTGGTACCATTCAACTCCTCTCAAGAGTTCATGACCTCTGTTGGTCTGGCAGAGCGGCTAATCTGTTTAAAAGAAAGGCTTTGGAACCAAGGGTGCTGGAAAATTGGTGATAGACCTGTAGTTTTTGAATAGGTATGAAAAATCCAGTATTGTATTTCTTTAAGGTCCTGCCCACACACAGATTTGTCATCAAGGATCAGGTCACTTCGTTGGCACATGTTGACAACTGTAAAAACTAACTGTTCCTTCACTCTACCACTGGCAGAAAATTCTGGGACATTGCATCAAAGTAAACAAGTCTGAAAAAAAATTATTAATATTTTACGTTGATAATAGATTGTAACATCCAAACCTTCAGACAATCTGCGCAAGAGACAATATTAGTTCCAAAATTAATTGCAGCACAATAACGCCAGTACTGTCTACATAAATTAATCTTGTATTTTTGTTATTCTGAGAGTAGTACAATAAAGCAAGCATTTATTGTGGTATTGTTTCCACACCAACATGTCCTATTTTACCTGCACTAAATATTGTACAGTAATATTGTACAGATGTGTGCTAAGAAATTGCCAAATCAGTTTTGTTTACCTGTCGTAGTGTTCGTGCCACCAAGCTTTCGAGAACTGGTCCTCGATCTTCATGTAGCAAGTGAACCTCATCCAAAATCAACAGTCTGACGATCTGGGACAAGGCAACATCTCCAACACTTTTACGCGTCACCACATCCCACTTTTCAGGTGTTGTAACAAGCATCTGATAAGAGAGAGAAAATCATTTTCAATGCTACACGGAAATATATTATATAAAATATCAAGCGCGAGTAACATAAAAAAACAGAAAATTCTCTATTTATGCAGAAGGTTTGAAAACATTGGCAGGGATCGGGGCTCACCCCGGAGTCAGGCGCCCCCTGGAGTCCATCAACCCCCACAAGGAAAATTATGCAATTTATGGAGGCAATCAATCGTCCCCACAGGGGGGGGTGGCGGGGGTCAAGAGTCAAGAGTGTTTTATTGTCATATGTCCCAGATCGGACAAATAAATTCTTGCTTGCTTGGCTGCAGGGAAGGAACTGTTCCTGAACCTCAACGTTAGTTTTCAGCTTCCTGTACCTTCTTCCTGATGGCAATGGTGAAATGAGTGTGTGGCCAGGATAGTGTGGGTCTTTGATGATGTTGGCTGCCATTCTGAGGGTGTGTGAATAACCCGGGGTGGGGGGGAAAGGATCCGGTTTGTGAATAATCCGGGGTGGCGGGGGGGGTTGTGAATAACTGGGGGGGGGGGGGGGGGGGGAGAGGGGGCGGGAAAGAAGGGGACTGTGAATGACCTCTTATTTTCTATGGTTCTATATTTTAAGAGTACAAAATATTATCACCTCCTTAGCATTTCCTTCTCCTGAACTTCACAACCGCCCACTACATCACCTTCAAAAAGGTCAATATAACAGCCAAAGTAAAATACACATTATCAAACGTGAAATAATGAAAACCTGATTGACAAAACTATGTCCATTCTCAGTGCACAATTCATTTAATCTAATTGATTTACTGGGCATTAAAAAAAAATCACTTAATAGCCTGCAAATATAAGTCTTCTGAGGATGAATCTCCACCAGCACACGAGAGCAATGGTTGCACGATATTTGGCAATTTAAACACTTGACATTTAACTTACAACAACATTCACACGACAATGTTCCTCTTTTACGATACGACACGATAAACCTTATTCATCCCCGGAGGGAAATTGGTCTGCCGACAGTCACAACACACGAGGTACACAAAAAGTTGAAATTAAAAGTAAAAAGAAAAAGACAAGCGACTGTTGTCTGGCTGCTGTGTGCACAGCGCCTTCACCGGAACAAATGAACAAACAAACACACACAGACTTATCCCCTGGACAGAGGGTTTTAAACCAGAACCCCGCCCCCCCACTCCCCCAACACTGGGTCCCATTTTGTTCACCCACCGTCCCCCACGCCGGGTACCCATTGTTCTTCACGGCAGTCCCCACACGCCAGGTCCCCCCTTTGTTCCCCCACGCAGGCCCCCCATTGTTCTTCATGGCAGTCCCTCCATGCCGGGACCCCATTGCCTTCCCCTCCCCCTTCACGCTCATCGACCACGAGGCCTCACCGCCACCGAGGCTCCTGTTGCTGCCGAGGCCCACATTGCCACTGAGTGTCTCGCTGCCGCTGCCAAGACTCCCATCGCCCCCACCACTGAGGCTCTTTCGGCCCAGACAGGCCTTGTCATCCGGCTTCAGCCCAGTCCCCTTAGTTGCGGTTTACAGCACAAATTTCCCTTATTCTCTCCAATAAGCAGGAATTCATTATTCCCACATCAGCTATCTCACAACAAAAGGACTTTGGGAACCCCCATGCTTAAGAGCTGTTTGAAACATTAATTATTGGAAAACCTAAAATTAAACAAAGTAATAAAGCTTCGAATTTAACAGTTATCAATTTTAAGGATTTCATTCAGTTTCTTAACAAAATAAAAATAGCAGCAAAAATCTATGTATTTTTACATATTTAGGAAATTGGCTTTACAGAACTGGAGGAACTCACAGACATAAAACGTCAGCACTTGCAGAAACAATTGAGGCTACTCAATGTCATGAAACGGCAATGGTTATGTAAAAACATTGTTTCAGAATCAGCAAGGGACAGGTCTAAATGAATTAAATGATGCATAACAATTCTAAATTAGACAATTTTAAACGAAGGGTGCATCTTGCATGCAGTGATCATAATAGAACTCACTGAAGAGCATTACCCTGAACTATTAACTTGGTTTCTCTCGAAATAAATAATGTCTGAGTCGAGTATTCTCAGCATTGCTATTTTTGTTGGAGATATTTCAAATTTCTAGCATCTGCTGTGCTTCAGTTTGGTGTTACACATTAATGTGAATTTGCGATTAAGAGTAACAAAGCAAAAAATATGATTGTGGTAAGCATTAAAAGAATGTTAATCAAATGATCATAGCAATGATAACTTCAATTTCAAATTATATGGTCATTGTAATCCAGCAAGAATAGCCCAAAGCACTTCCAAGAAGCATTGTCAAAGAAAAAAAAACTGTTGCCAATCAACATAAAGCGACATTAAGCAACTAAAACTAGATAGATTTTAAGGTTCACATTAGAGGTGGTGGAAGAGATAGAGAGGCAGACAAGTTTAGAGAGGGAAGCTTAAAGGGCCTGTCCCACTTGAGCATCATTTACGTGACATCATTTTTGCGTCATGATGCGCGCAAGGCACGTGGTGACGCAGGCAGTGACGCGCGGTGCCCCAGGATTTTGGGATGTTTAAAATCTTTGCGCGCCATCTGCGTGACGCGCAAATGACGCCCAAGTGGGGCAGGCCCTTAACAGCTGAAGGCAGGGCCACCAATGGTGCAACAATTCAATTCAAAGATGTTCAGGCAGCCTATAATAGAGAAACAGCAATATTTCAGAAAATTATAGGACAAGAGGAAGATGCTGGGAGTGGTCCAAGACCATGGAGCTTTTCGAGAACACATGAGAAGAAATAGCAAAACTATTAAGTAAATAACTTATGTGTGTTTTTTACAGTGGAGGAAAATCACAAAATATTACCTGTCATTGATCTCCTTTCTTGATCTCAGCTCATATAACATAGGACATAGAAAAGAATAGCACAGGAATAGGCCCCTCAGTCCACTATGCCAGTGCCAAACGTGATATCAAGATAAACTTGTCACATTTGCCTGCACATACAATTTCTTTATCTACTCTACCAATTCCCATCATAATTCCCATCATTATTTTCAACGGAACGTTCTAGTATTTTTAATCTGACTATTCCGACTTTCAGTCTGATGAAGGGTCTCGAAACATTACCTATTCCTTTTCTCTGGAGATGCTGCCTGACCCGCTGAGCTACTCCAGCTTTTTGTGTCTAATTAGAATATAAATTGTTTGGATAGGTTGAAAATGTGTTAGATCGCTAATTAAGTATTATAAATGAAAAGATATATGATAATAGGTACATCTGTAACTGTATTGTACATAAATAGCCGATGTTATTCTGTTCTTCATTTATATAAGGTGGAGCAGAACAGTGGCTGTAGAATGGACTGTAAAAAAAGTGATAATGGATTTTAGGCTACAAACTCATTAAGGACAGAGTTGTGCCAATGACTGCTCTCGAGATTAAGCAACTGTGTCGAGATGTTCTTAAAATTCAGTCATGCTGTGCTGAGCTCTGTGCCTGTGAGACTCTTGAATTCCTCACCTCAAAACACCAAGGCACTACAAGTTAAATTTATCATGCAAATAAATACCTTGAAACTGATACCCTTAGTGTAAACACACGCATGCACAGTCATCAAGACGTTTAAATATCAGGCACTTAAATTCATCTTTTGGTTTAACTTGCTCAGCTAAGATACTGAACCCAGAAAACAAAGAAAAAGATCTGATCTCAGCTCTCACAGGGAATCTTATATATGGATTCAACGTTGCACTTAGACTATTCTCATTAATCACTGAGCATGTTGGTTAGCTCACTACATCATGGGAATATGTTTCACATATGCAAAAACTGAGTGGAATTGTAAATGGGTCACCAAGAGACTGCTGTATTTTGGACAGAATCAGCTGATAAAAAATATATATATTCAGGGTTCAAGAGAAAACATTGCAAGTGCCGGAAATCTGAGAAAAAGAAAACAAAGAAACACAGAGCAGTCAAGCAACTGTGGAGGGAAAGACAGACCACCCCCCTTCTCCAGGTACTTTCCCCTGCAACTGCACGAGATGCAGCATATGTCCCTACACCTCCTCCCTCACATCCATCCAGGGATCCCAGTAGCCTTTCCAGATGAGTCAGAACCTCCTCTAACGTCGTCCAATGCATTTGGTGCTCCCGATGTGACTACCTTCACATCGGCGAGACCAAGCGCAGACGAGGCGACTGTTTCGCCTGACACTTGTGCTTGGTCCTCCTGAGTTTTTCTCTCTTCACAAATATTTTAGGGACTTTCTTACGACATCAACAAGGTTTCAGAAATTAAGAGTCCCTTTTACTAACAAGCATGTAGTTGTCACTGTGAAGTTCAACTAATAACAAAAAGCAGGTTCCAGTACTGTTAGACAAACAGAAAATCATAGCATTAAGGCAAGGGAAATTTGCCCTTACAGGATACACAAACTACTACCAAAAAATTGTGATTCAAAATTCAAATTGCCCTTAGTAACAAGAAGTTGAAGATGTTCGTAAAAGCTCTAGCCAACTGGTCTGCACAGGTTTTAAAAGGTCAACCAGATACACCATCAGTACAGGTCGCTTTCTGAGGGTTCATCCTTGTGAAAGCTCTTCTGACATTAATGCTGTAACTTCAATCACTGAAGCCATTGAGGGCTATGGGGGCTGGAGAGAGTACATCGATGTAATTTGAGGAAGGACATCCTTGCTATTGAGGCAGTGCAGCGTAGGTTCACAAGGTTAATCCCCGGGATGGCGGGACTGTCATATGAGGAAAGATTGGAAAGACTGGGCTTGTATTCACTGGAATTTAGGATGAGAGGGGATCTTATGGAAACATATAAAATTATAAAAGGACTGGACAAGCTAGATACAGGAAAGATGTTCCCAATGTTGGGGGAGTCCAGAACCAGGGCTCACAGTCTGGGAAAAAAGGGGAGGCCACTTAAAACTGTGATGAGAAATTACTTTTTCATCCAGACAGTTATGAATTTGTGGAATTCTCTGCCACAGAAGGCAGTAGAGGCCAATTCACTGGATGAATTTACAAGATAGAACTCTAGGGGCTAGCGGAATCAAGGGATATGGGGAGAAGGCAGGCATGGGTTACTGATTGTGGATGATCAGCCATGATCACAATGAATGGCAGTGCTGGCTCGAAGGGCTGAATGGCCTCCTCCTGCACCTATTGTCCATGTTTCTATGATGTTCTCCTTTTTGAAGCAAGCATAAAAAGCATTGAGATCATCACTCTTGATGACTTGCTGTCAATTAAGCTCCACCTTGATTTCACTTTGTAGGAAGTAATGGCATGGCAACCCGGTGACATAGCTGTAGAGATGAGGCCTTACCACGCCAGAGACCCGGGTTCGATCCTGACTACGGGTGCTGTCTGTACCGAATTTGTATGTTCTTCCCATGACCTGCGGGTGTTTTCTCCGAGACCTTTGTTTTTTTTCCCCATACTCAAAAAATGTTTAGGTTTGTAGGTTAATTGGTTTGGTACAAATATAAATTGTACCCAGTGTGTGTAGGATAGTGTTGATATGCGGGGATTGCTCGTCGGTGCGGACTTGCTGGGCCGAAGGGCGTATGTTTGCGTTGTATCTCTAAACTAAACCAAACCCCTATCACAACTGTCGAATGTTCGTCTCATCATCCTGTTTGGACTGAAAGTAGCCTTTCACTTTTCTGATGGCCTTACCGAGGTCATACCTGAACTTCAGACATGACCCTGTATTGTCAGACTTGAATGCCCGAGATCTAATCGTCAGTACATTGTGGGCTTCCTGGTTCTTCCAAGGCTTCGGGTTAGGAAACCTCACCATTTTCGGCACTTCCTCAAAGCTCATAATTTTTCATCTTCCACAGTTCCTTTAAACTTAGGGGGTTCATTGGAACATTTATTTTACTCCACTTTAACTTTTTATTTTAATTGAATATTTCACTTCCGTGAATTTGTACTAGTGTGATAAAGTATTAACTTCCAAGAGTCCAAAAAAATCTGCGTGGTGTCTGGCACCAAAGTCCAAAGTGTGCTTGATTAACAGAGTCTTACTATATTCCAATGAAGGCCTAACCAAGTATCCGTAGAGTTCAGCATGATCTTCTTGTTTTAAAACATAGAACACAGTACAGTATAGCACAAAAACAGGCCCTTCGGCCCACAATATCTGTGCTCAACATCGTGCCAGGACCATTTTTTAATCTACCGTCAGATAATCCCATATGCCTCCACTCCCTGTAAATCCTTGAATGCCACTATTGTATCAACCACCACCCCCTCACAGAGCGTGGCAGGCACTCATCACCTTCTGTGTAAAGAAATTGCCCTGCATATCTCCTTTCAACTTTGCTCCTCTCACCTCAAAGATATGCCCTCTAGTATTTATTTTTTCTATTCTGTGAAAAAAAGGTTCAGACTGTCTACCCTATCTATTCCCAGACTCCATGCACAAATTCCCTTCTTGATCATATCTAGCTTTTTCCTACTATCCTCAGGACGTGGCACCAGGAATGATCTAGAGATTACTACCCTTGGGATCCTACTTTTGAATATTCTGCCAGTTCCCTATAATTTATTTATTTATTTATTTATTTTTATATAAATATCTTTATTTATTAGCGGTACTGTAAGTAACATCAGTGTACATCCCTTGTATTGTATTACAGTCATTGTACCCCTTAATTTTTTTTATTTTAAGGCTTGAGAAAAGAGAGAATAGAGAGAAAAATAGCAGCATAGAAAGTAGAAAAGTGAAAAAGAGATGTGAAAGGGCCAAAGCGTGACAGACGGAAAGGAAACCCTTGAAGAGTTAGAAACGGGAATTAAGAGGTAGACCCTGGAGAGGAAAAAAAAAGAAAAAGGGATAAATAGAGAAAGAAAAATAAGAAAAGCCAGTTACTTTATTATTAAGCCTGGATTGACACCTGGAAATATGATGTTGTGGCAATCAGTGAAACATGGTTGCAGGAGGGCTGTGATTGGAAACTAAATATTCAGGATTTTGTTGCTTCAGGTGTGATAGAATTGGAGGGACCAGAGGTGGAGGTGTTGCATTGCTTGTCAGAGAAGATATCACAGCAGTGCTTTGGCAGGATAGATTAGAGGGCTCATCTAGGGAGGCTATTTGGGTGGAACTGAGAAGTGGGAACGGCGTAGCAACACCTTTAGGGGTGTATTATAGACCGCCAAATGGGGAGCGAGAATTGGAAGAGCAAATATGCATGGAGGTAGCAGATATTAGTAGTAAGCACCAGGTAGTGATTGTGGTAGAATTCAATTTTCCAAAAATAGACTGGGAAACACATTCTGTAAATGGCCTGGATGGTTTGGAGTTTGTAAAATGTGTGCAGGATAGTTTCTTTGCAGCAATACATAGAGGTATCGACCAGAGAAGGGGGAGTGCTGGACCTCCTGTCAGGAAATGAGGCAGGTCAGGTGACGATGGTATGCGTTGATGAGAACTTCGGGACCAGTGATCACAATACCATTAGTTTCAATATAATTATGGAGAGAGTCAGAACTGGACCTAGGGTTGAGATTTTTGATTGGAGAAAGGCTAACTTTGAGGGAATGTGTAATGATTTAAAAGGAGTGAATTGGGACAATTTGTTTTATGGGAAGAATGTAGAAGAGAAATGGAGGACATTTAAAGGGGAAATTGTAAGAGTACAGAATCTTCATGTCCCCGTTCGGTTGAAAGGAAATAGTAAAAATTGGAAAGAGCCATGGTTTTCAAGGGAAATTGGACACTTGGTTCGAAAAAAGAGATATATCTACAATAATTATAGGAGGCATGGAGTAAATGAGATGCTAGAGGAGTATAAAGAGTGTAAAAAGATTCTTAAGAAAGAAATTAGAAAAGCTAAAAGAAGATATGAGGTTGCTTTGGCAAGAAAGGTGGAAGTAAATCCAAAGGGTTTATACAGCTATATTAATAGCAAAAGGATAACGAGGGATAAAATTGGACCATTAGAGAGCCAGAATGGACAGCTATCTGCAGAGCCAAAAGAGATGGGGGAGATATTGAACAATTTATTTTCTTCGGTATTCACCAACGAGAAGGATATTGAACTCTGTGAGGTAAGGGAAAAAAGTAGAGTAGCTATGGAAACTATGAGATTCAAAGAGGAGGAAGTACTGACACTTTTGAAAAATATAAAAGTGGATAAGTCTCCAGGTCCTGACAGGATATTCCCTAGGGCATTGAGGGAAGTTAGTGTAGAAATAGCAGGGGCTATGACAGAAATATTTCAAATGTCATTAGAAACGGGAATAGTACCGGAGGATTGGCGTACTGCGCATGTTGTTCCTTTGTTTAAAAAGGGTTCAAAGAATAAACCTAGCAATTATAGACCTGTTAGTTTGACGTCAGTGGTGGGCAAATTAATGGAAAGGATACTTAGAGATAATATATATAAGCATCTGGATAAACAGGGCCTGATCAGGAACAGTCAACATGGATTTGTGCCTGGAAGTCATGTTTGACAAACCTTCTTGAATTTTTTGAAGAGGTTACTAGGGAAATTGATGAGGGTAAAGCAGTGGATGTTGTCTATATGGATTTCAGTAAGGCCTTTGACAAGATTCCCCATGGAAGGTTGGTTAAGAAGGTTCAATCTTTGGGTGTTAATGGTGGAGTAGCAAGATGCATTCAACAGTGGCTGAATGGGAGATGCCAGAGAGTAATGGTGGATGGCTGCTTGTCAGGTTGGAAGCCGGTGACCAGTGGGGTGCCTCAGGGATCTGTGTTGGGTCCACTGTTGTTTGTCATGTACATCAATGATCTGGATGATGGGGTGGAAAAATGGATAAGTAAGTATGCAGATGATACTAAGATAGGTGGTGTTGTGTATAATGAAGTAGATTTCCAAAGTCTACAGAGAGATTTGGGTCATTTGGAAGAGTGGGCTGAAAGATGGCAGATGGAGTTTAATGCTGATAAGTTGTAGGTGCTACATCTTGGCAGGACAAATCCAAATAGGACGTACATGGTAAATGGTAGGGAATTGAGGAATGCTGTGGAACAGAGGGATCTAGGAATTACTGTGCATAGTTCCCTGAAGGTGGAATCGCATGTAGATAGGGTGGTAAAGAAAGATTTTGGTGTGCTGGCCTTTATAAATCAGAGCATTGAATATAGGAGTAGGGAAGTAATGTTAAAATTGTACAAGGCATTGGTGAGACCAATTCTGGAGTATGGTGTACAATTTTGGTCGCCTCATTATAGGAAGGATGTCAACAAAATAGAGAGAGTACAGAGGAGATTTACTAGAATGTTGCCTGGGTTCCAGCAACTAAGTTACAGAGAAAGGTTGAACAAGTTAGGTCTTTATTCTTTGGAGCGCAGAAGGTTAAGGGGGGACTTGATTGAGGTCTTTAAAATGATGAAAGACATAGACAGAGTTGACGTGGATAAGCTTTTCCCATTGAGGGTAGGGAAGATTCAAACAAGAGGGCATGACATGAGAATTAAGGGACAGAAGTTTAGGGGTAACATGAGGGAGAACTTCTTTACTCAGAGAGTGGTGGCTGTGTGGAATGAGCTTCCAGCAGAAGTGGTGGAGGCAGGATCGATTTTAACATTTAAAAGTAAAGTGGATAGGTATATGGACGGGAAGGGAATGGAGGGGTACGGTCTGAGTGCAGGTAGATGGGACTAGGGGAAAATAAATGTTCGGCACGGACTGGAAGGGCCGAGAGGGCCTGTTTCCATGCTGTAATTGTTATATGTTATATGATATTATAAACATCTCGCAAAAGGAATCTACCAACTCGACAGTTTTTCTTCCCCCTTTACCAAGACCCGACACCTGTACTTATTTCCCTACAATTTTTACACAGTTTCTCATCCCTTTTCCTTTCTATGTCATGCGTGCCGATGTGCACAATAACTTATGGCTGCTCACCACTCTCTCTAGAGAGTCTTCTGCAATTGCTCGGAGACATCCTGGACCCTGGCACCAGGAAGGCAACACACCTTCCTGGAGTTTTGTTTGCTACCACAGAATCTCCTGTCCATCCTCCTCATTAACGAGTCATGATGGCTCTGTCTGATATTTCCCTTCCCAAAAGTGCCTCGGAGCCTGGCTCCCCTGCTGCTGTTCTCCCCTGACGAGTCCTCCCCAAAAAACAGTATCCAAAGGAGCATACCTGTTGTCATGGTAAAGGGCCCCAAGGTGTCCTGCACTCACTTTTCTGGTGATCACCCATCTACTTCATGCCTGTACCTTAGGTGTGGCCACCTCATTGTAACTCCTACCTATGATACAAAGTCATGTTTCCATATACTTCCATAATTCTATCATGCTTTGCTTCCTTCAAAGATTTGTGAATAAGCACCGTCAAGCATTTTTACTACCCCTCCCACAGAAAGAAAAAGGCCACAAATCTGCATCCATGGATACCCAATGAGGAATGAACAAAAAAACCTTCCTTAGGTTTCACTGCCAAGATGACATTTTATTAAATTTCAATTAAGATAAAGTCAGATTGCATTGCAATTCTCCTATTTTAGTCAAATGTATTAACTAGACAACTATTTTGATTCTTTTCCCCCAAGTGTATAATTATGTCCAATTTATTGTCAGTGTCCATGCAGTCTGCAAGTATCATATTTTAATGTGGTCAAGGCTTTTATGTAAAATGTGTTCATTCTTTCAGGATGTGGCCAGCATTTAAGGACTCACCTTAATTGCCACAGAGTGGCTTGTTCAGAGAACGTTTAAGAGTCAGTCTGGAGCCACATACAGGCCGTCCAGGTAAGAATTAGCCAACCTTTGTTCTCTCCCGGAGGACATTGGGGAAGCAGATTCTTCACAATAGTTTCATCGTCAAAGTAGAACATAGAAAACTACAGCAAATGAACAGGCCTTTTGGCCCTCCAGGTCTCTGCTGTACGTGATGCTGATAAACACATCGCCTGGCATACAATTAATGTCCCTCCATTCCCTGCATACTCATATGCCCATCTAAAAACCTCTCAAATGTCACTGTATCTGCCTGCACCACCACCCCTGGCTGCACGTTCCAGGCACCTACGAACCTCTGTGTAAAAAAACACGTCCCGCTAAACTTTGCCTCTCTCCTTAAAGATATGCTCGCTAGTCTTTAACATTTCCACCCTGGAACGAGACTAGTTTTATTTTTAAAATATCCATATTACTAATTGAATTTAAACTCCACGGCTGCAAAAATAAGTTTTAGTAGGGCTAGTAGCAATCACTGTCACCACTGTACCATATCGCTGTTCTATTATTGTTTGCAACTTCTTCGTTTAATCGGCTGTGAAATTTTGTTTAGATTTTGCATACAATTACCATTAATGCAAAAATTAGGAAACATTTAAGCTAATTAACTGCATTAATTAGCACTGACAGTACAGCACTCAGTTATAAATAATGCTCACAGTCCTCTTTTGATACCATGAGCATTATGGTATCATAGTACCATAATGCCAATACTACAGACATATCATCACCAACTGCTTTTCATAATTGAAATCCCCCAGCCAACAATTGTTCTGAGCCTCAAGAGGTTCCATTAATTCAGTCGTACGGGTTGTCCCAATTCATATAATCATACAGTTATGCACGTCAACACGTGGAATGTGAATTTTTGTGCTGGCAATTCCATGATAGAAACATAGAAACATAGAAAAATAGGTGCAGGAGTAGGCCATTCGGCCCTTCGAGCCTGCACCGCCATTCAATGTGATCATGTCTGATCATCCAACTCAGTATCCCGTACCTGCCTTCTCTCCATACCCACTGATCCCTTTAGGCACAAGTGCCACATCTAATGCCCTCTTAAATATAGCCAATGAACTGGCCTCAACTACCCTCTGTGGCAGAGAATTCCAGAGACTCACCACTCTCTGTGTAAAGAATGTTTTCCTCATCTCGGTCCTAAAGGAATTCCCCCTTATCCTTAGACTGTGACCCCTTGTTCTGGACTCCCCCAACATCGGGAACAATCTTCCAGCATCTAGCTTGTCCAACCCCTTAAGAATAGTAAGATTGAACGAGAACTTTCCAGTTCGAAGGTTGATCTTTATTTCATGAGGAGTTGCGGTGAGGGATTTCGTGAAGAGCCCGCCGGCACGCATGCGCGACATTCTTCAAAGTAGCGGTGTGGAATCACAGAAACAACAACAGAAATGACTTGGCATAGTAAGATTGAGGAGACTCTAATTACCAGTTGAGTATGATCGAGGGTTGGGAGCGGAGGGCACGAAATCCCTCACCGCAACTCCTCATGAAATAAAGATCAACCTTCGAACTGGTAAATTCTCGTTCAATCTTACTATTTCATTTCGGAGTCACGTGAGTGACTTCGTGAAGACTTCAAAGCTCTGTGATTCCACGCCCTGGACCACGTCCATGCTGTCACACACCACTTATGAGGATGGATAGGAGTAATCAACTTTCCAGACTGCTTGTACTGAAAGACAAGAGCAACATTGGTTAACAACAAAAGAAAACCCCTTATGCGGGGACATCTCCACGTTCTTGACCTGCATTCAGCACGGCCTCTGCAAACTGTAGAGGAGCGGCAACAGATGTATTGTAGAACCGCTGGAAGGTGGCTTCGTTCGCCATCCTACTGCGGCAAGAATATGGTCCATGGGCACCTCCATGACCCTTGCCTCCGACGTTGATGCATGCTCTGGTGGAATGGGATTTGGAGATATTAGTGTCAACACGTGACTTACCCAAGATGATCCTGAGCCACCTGGATATCGTCTGGACCGTCACGCTATGGTGAGGGTTCTCCATTCCTTCAGTTTTCTCGTCACTTTCACAAAGTGACGGATATGGGCGGCTAAACATAGCCGTGCATCAGCGGGGTATGCCCGGAACTTCAGCTGCAGCCCTGTGTACCCAGGTCTATGCTGCTTGAGTAGCTCGTCTATGACGAAGACTACTTCCGCAGGGGTAGAGATCATCCTGTCGATCTGGACTTTGCGGAGTGTCTGTACCCTCTGTGCTGAAGTCAGTGCCAGTAACATCACCAGCTTCAGGGTGAGTTAGTCCAGTTCCAGGCCCTCCATGGGCGACCACGTCCTGAGCAGGGTGAGTATTTCCCCGATATCCCAGGTGACATTATAGCGTGGTCTGGGCAGATTCGAATTGAATATTTCCCGCATGAGTCTGGACACCAGCCTGTTGGATCCTACCTTAACAGTGAGGTAGAATGACAGCGCACTTCAGGCGCTGTAGATGGCACTGTAGCTCAGGTGCTCATTATGATGCAACCCCGTCAGAATTCCAACACGTCGGTTATGGTTACAGCGTCGTAGGTAATATGGGAGCGGCCGCAGTAGGTTTCCCCTTTCCGAACGTGAGAGAGATATTGCCGCCTGGTGAACTCCCAGCACGACGCTCCGATGGTATCCAAGGTTCTAGATGATATGCCATACCGCAGTAATGGCCTGTGCAGAACCTCCAAGCCAACAAGTTTAGATGACTGTGGCAGGGATGTGGTCCCCCTGAGACAGGGTTTGTACCAATTATGGGCAACCCTCGAAGAGGACCCAAGGTTGACTGATCATATCAAGGACCACCGGATACCATGGCTGCGTAGGCCAGTCGGGTATGATAAGAAAGCCCTTAGCAGCATTGGTCTGGATTACCCGCAACACCCGACTGACGAGGCAAAATGGAGGAAAGGCATAGAACCCATTTCCCTCAGTCCATCGAGACGCATCCATCGCCAGTGCCCCAGGATCGGGTCCCACAACGTATGTTGGTACCTGATGGTTCAACCGTGACGCAAAGAGGTCGATATCCGGTTCACCAAATTTGGCAGTAAATTTTTGCGGATATATGGAGATTCATCATCCACTTGATGTGGTCATAGAGTATGCGTGACCTGATGTCCGCCAGTGTATAGAGCTCACCTGGGAAACAGGTAGCTGAAATCCAAATAGTCCGTCGAACACACCAGAGCCAAATTATATCTGTCAATTCATCACATGAAAGTGACCTGGTACCGCCCATATGGGTGAGATATGCCACCGCAGTGGTATTATTCATTTGGAGACGGACATGAGCATCAGTAAGGCTAGGACAAGAAGCTCGAATTCCGTGAAATGCTCCCAGCATCTCCAAATAGTTTATCCCTTGTGACAACAAGAAGGTAAATTCAAGGGTGTCCCATCTGCCCTCACAACTGGAGCAGTTGTCCATAGCACCCCGGACATGGGAGCTTGCGTCTGTTTGGAAGTATACCATCGGATTGGCCAAAATGATGGATTTAAGTGAGACATAAATATTGTCAATCCTCCATTGTAACGCAATCTGTGCCTTGCAAGGCAGCTGCATTGGTCTATGGAAATGTCTAGCGTTCAGTTGTAACGCCAAGACCTTGGCGCTCTGCAAATTTGATAATGCAAAGGCCCGCATTGGGCAGCTGGAAAAAAGCTACAATCTTGCCAATCGCCGTAGTGGTTTGATGAATTGATGGTATACTAGCCCATACTAGACCCTAGCATAGTTGGGTGACCCTCACGTGATTGGAATCCACCATAACCCCAGATACCCTTAACCTGTGAAGGGCAGGACGTTGATTTATCTGGATGGGTAATGAACCCCATTTGGTGAAAAACGTCCACGGGCTGACACTGCCAGTTCGGCTGATTCCCAATAATTAGGACATCACTTAGACAGGCCAACACTATGTGATTTTGTCACCTAGTGTAGCCAGTTAAATTAATTAGAGCAATTTAGCATAATCTAGGGGTGTGTCAGCCCATTTGGCAAAGCTCTGTAGAACCAGAGCTGATCCATCCAGATAAATGGCAAGAACGTCCTGTGGCATTTCTGAATGGATACTGAATAGCATGCATCTTTAATCAATGCATGCCACAAAGCAGCCCCCAGAACCCAAGAACTTAGATGTCTGGAACGTTTCCAGTTTGAAATGGGTATATTCTACAAAAGTATTCAAATGGTGCAAAGCAAAAAATAAGTCGACATCCTCCATCCCTCCTTGTGACTGTAAATTATTCAGCCTAGCCTACTGCCGCTTTTTGCTGGACAGTGTAAATTTCGGATCTGCATATGCTGGGATGGAGGGATGTCACCATTGATGAAATTCAATCGCATGGCCTTGAATACTTTGTAAGATAAACTCATCAGACAAGATGGGACCGCATGCCCCCGGAAAGAGCCGTAGTTTCCCACCAACATGTGAAGTTCAACATGCAGGGGCACGAAATCCAGACCACCTTACCGTCATGGTTATCGGCGGCCCTTGAGATGCATGGCCGTATGTGGAGGTGCTGGATACTGAAATTTGAGGCGGAGCTGGAGTGGAGGCCCTTGCTGGCCTAATGGCAGGGCCTTCCTGGTCGAGAGATGGGACCACATGAGTCCCACCATCATAGCGTGGTCATCCCGCTCCTGGACCCTCTTGGGGAGGTCTTCCCCGAAAATCTTTGATTCTGTTGCAGGAGGAGCTCCAACATCCGCTCCATCCTGGCCAATACGCCCCTCGGCCTTAGAACTCGGGCGGACGGAGTCCTCATGTTCTGCTGAACTGCTGGGGCTTCGTCCATCGGCCCGCACCTCGTCGAGGTGAACCCGGTGCCGGAAGTTGTCGCCGGCAGCCGCTGCAGCGAAGCTGAGCGATTCCCGCGCGGGAGGTACACTCAAACGCCTCCTCGGCGGAGCTTGATCCCGCTGCCCCGGAGGGCAAATGCGGCGGGGAGTCGGCACCTGACTTAGCATGGAGACCCGACGCCCGCGCGGGCTTGCCGGCTGCCCACATCATGGACTTAGCCGACGCATAGTCTCGTCCTCCCATCCATGGGGGACTCGGCGACCGTGGCGTATGGGCTCGTTGAAGGGCGGAGCAGTTCGCTGGGCTTTGTGTCTGCTGACGGTTCTCAGCTTCTGCTGATGATGGTGAACCTCCCTGTGCCTACTGGAGCTGGATGGCTCCTCTCCAGTAGCCGCGTCATGCGGCCATACGCCCTTCACCCTGAACACTCGGGTGGTCGGAGACCTCCGGCTCAGAAAGATTGCCGGGGCTCCTTTCATTGGCCCGCACCTCGTCGAGGTGATCTCGGTGCCGGAAGTTGTCGCTATCGGCCGCCGCAGCGAAACCGCGCGATTCCCGCGCGGGAGAGGTGTTCAACCGCCTCCGTTTAACGGGAGCGGAAGCCGTTGCCACAAAGGGCCCTGACGGCTTGGGGTCGGCTCCAGCAGAAGCATGGAGCGACGCCCGCGCGGGCTTGCCGGCTGCCCACATCGTGGACCTTGCCGACGCATGGTCTCGTCCCCCCCCATCCATGGGGGACTCGGCGACCGAGGCGGGACCGTACCCAAGCCCCCCCCGTCCCGGCGGCGGGGTTTGGGAGTTGGGTAGCAGACCTCACAGACCCAGGTCCCGCCGTTGCACCAGACCGCAACTCGGCGGCAGGTGAAGCCTTAGCCCGAACCGGGTTAGGCTTACGGGCTCCTCCCCTGCCCTTCTTCGAAGGGCTAGCGGAGGGGGGCCGTGCAGCCGCACAAGACCCCTTCCCCGTGGTCGCCACTGGCGACAATGTGGCAGGGTCCACCTTTTCGGGTGGCACCCCGTTCTCGGCTCCTGGAATCAGCACTGGAGCTCCTGCTCCTCGAATCAGCACGGGAGCTCCTGCTCCTTGAATCAGCACTGGAGCTCCTGCTCCTTGAATCGGCACTGGAGCTCCTGCATAGCGGTGGGTCGGGCCCGGTAACAACAGGGCTCCCCGACATCCACGCCTATTTCCCGGCCACGTACCTGTAGGGAGAGAATATACACCCGCCACAACAGAACACCAACTCGCACTGGAGCTCCGGTGTATCGGCGGGTCGGGCCCTGTACCAACAGGGCTCCCCGACTACCACGCCTATTTCCCGGCCCGACTCGCAGGTGAGCCGCTGAGGAGGGCTCCGGGATAAGTGGCCAGCGACTCCAATCCAATCCACTGCTCCCCCCCCCCCCCCCAACAGGAAACACCAACTCTAGGGGGCTTAGCCTTACCTGAGTCGGCCCTCTGAAGGGCTGGTCGGGAGCCGCGCTCCCCACCAGCCGTCGGCAGCAATGCGTTGCGACGATATGCCGCGCATGCGTGCCGGCGGGCTCTTCACGAAGTCACTCACGTGACTCCGAAATTAAATTTTGTAAGTTTCTATAAGATCCCCCCTCAATCTTCTAAATTCCAGCGAGTACAAGCCGAGTCTATCCAATCTTTCCTCATATGAAAGTCCTGACATCCCATGATGAATCGCCTGGTGCCAATATAAACCATAGTTCTTTCTCTACGCATTGCAATTGCTAACCGCAATACAAAAAAAATCTAACAAAACTATCAGTAGAATCTAGCAATCAGTAACATTTGTTTTTGTTCATTAATTTCAAAAGTGATGAACAATGACCCCCCCTGCCTCGCCATCCATTTGGCCAAGCCAAGTAAAGTGTCTGAGGGTTCACAACAGGGATATTTAGAATTTAGTAGGATGAGAGGGGATCTTGAATTGAATTGAATTACCTTTATTGTCATTCAGACCTTTCGGTCTGAACGAAATTTCATGCCTGCAGTCATACATATATAAAAAATAACAAAATCACACAATAAACACAAATATAACATCCACCACAGTGAGTTCACCAAACACCTCCTCACTGTGGTGGAAGGCAAAAGTCTTAGAGTCTCTGTCTTATAGAAACACATACAATTCTTAAAGGATTGGACAGGGTAGATGCAGGAAAAATGTTCCTGATGTTGGGGGAGTCCAGAACCAGGGGTCACAATTTAAGAATAAGGGGCAGGCCATTTAGGACTGAGATGAGGAAAAACGTTTTCACCCAGAGTTGTGAATCTGTGGAATTCTCTGCCACAAAAGGCAGTGGAGACCAATTCACTGGATGTTTTCAAGAGTTAGGTTTAGCTCTTAGGGCTAAAAGGGATATGGGGAAAAAACAGGAATGGGGTACTGATTTTGGATGATTAGCCATGATCATATTGAATGGCAGTGCAGGCTCGAAGGTCCGAATGGCCTACTCCGGCACCTATTTACTATGTTTCTATGAATAACTCTTGGGTGGCACAGCAGTAGAGTTGCTGCCATACAGCACTGTATCTCCAAACTAAATTAAACTCAACTCACTCCCATCAGCAAGTAAGGGCAGTGACAACTCCACCTGGTGGCGGGTGATGTTCAGCACTGAGGCCACCTGAGGCACGAAATAAACTTTCATGAAGAGCTTGGTACCCAGGACCCGAGGAGTGCAGTGAAAACACCCACGACTAGTCCTAACATATTGGATGGTGTTTGGGATTCAGAGTACATCTCAGGACGACCCGTGCTTGTCTGTGTCCACCTGGGCATGCATGCATTTCTCTCACTCCCCCTTGACAAAGAGAGGTGACGTTTTGGGTCTGACCCTTCTTCAGACTCATTCTCGTGGAGGGAAAAAACTGTAAAAGAGTTGGGGGTGGGTCAAAGCTGGCAAGTGAAGGATGGATATAGGAGAGAGGGGTTTTGATTGGCAAATGTTTTTGACAGGCCAGAGGTAAAATAGAGACAAAGGAGTGCATGTTCGTGAATGTGAAAAGGAGAAGGCATACGAGTGGAAAGGGACAGGGGAAAGGGGAGAGGAGGGGATGGTGAGAGAAATGCATGCATGCCCAGGTGGGCACAGACAAGCACGGGTGTAAATATGAGGGCGGGTTCCCTAAAACTAGTGAATTCAATGTTCATACTGTTGGGTCGTAAGCTACACAAGTGGAATACGAGGTGCTGGTCCTCCAGTTTACATGTGGCCTCACAATGGAGGAGGCCCAGGACAGAAAGCTGGATGGTGAGGAAAGTTAAAACGGTTAGCAACTGGGAGATTAAAACAAGTCTAGGTGGCTGTAGCACAAGTGTTCAACAAAACGGTCGCCTGGTCTATTTTTAGTCTCACCATTCACTCCGGCTGTCAATGGGATACAGCATGATTTACATTGTTACAGATATGGGTGAAAAATGACTGATGGGAGTTTAATCCAAGCAAGTGTGAGGTATTGTGCTTTGCCGGGGGGGATTAAAAGTAAGGGGAAAGTATAAAGTTAATGTCAAGACTGTTAACAACACTAATGCACACAGGGATCTTGGGGTCCAAGTCCAAAATGGCAACAGAAGTTGAATGGTAAAGAAAGTATATGATGTGCTTGCCTTCATCAGTCAAGTCAAGAAGAGTCAGGAAGTCATGTGGCAGCTTTATAAAAACTTTGGATTGGGCTAAATTCTAGAACCCATTAAAGGAAAGATGCAGAGGCTTTGGAGAGGGCATAGAAGGTAGTTCCAATAATGCTGCCTGGATTAGAGAGTGTTAGCGACAAGGAGGGTACACAAAATGCTGGAGAAACTCAGCGGGTGCAGCAGCATCTATGGAGCGAAGGAGACAGGCACCGTTTTGGGCCGAAACCCTTCTTCAGACTGGTGGGAGGTGGCGGGGGTGAGAAAGGAAAAAGGAGGAGGAGGAGCCCGAGGTGGGAAGGGGCGGTGACAGCAAGGGTTAACAGAATTGAGAGAATTCAATGTTCATGCCAAGAGGATGCAGACTCAAGCGGAATCTGTTCCTCCAATTTGCGGTGTTGCTCACTCTGGCCGTGGAGGAGGCCCAGGACAGAGAGGTTGGATACGGAATGGGAGGGGGAATAAAGTGCTAAGCCACCGGGAGGTCGGGTTGGTTATTGCGGACTGAGAGGAGGTGTTCGGCGAAACGATCGCCAAGCCTCCGCTTAGTCTCACCGAAATAGATCAGTTGAAATCTAGAGCAGCGAATGCAATACATGAGGTTGGAGGAGGTGCAGGTGAACCTCTGTCGGACCTGGAACGACTGCTTGGGTCCTGGAATGGAGTGGAGGGGGGAGGTAAAGCGACAAGTGTAGCATCTCTTGCTGTTGCAAGGGAAAGTGCCCGGGGAAGGGGTGGAGCGGGATGGAAGGGAAGAATTGACAAGGGAGTTGCGGAGGGAGCGGTCTTTGTGGAAGGCAGACAGGGAGAGAGGTGGGAAGATGTGGCGAGTGGTGGGGTTACGTTGGAGGTGGTGAAACTGGCGGAGGACTATGTGTTGCATGTGCCGGCTGGGTGGGGTGAAAGGCGAGGACAAGGGGGACTCTGCCCTTGTTGCGAGTGGGGGGATGGGGAGAGAGGGCAGTGTTATGGGGTACGGAGGAGACCCTGGTGCGAGCCTCATCTATAGTGGGGGAGGGGAATCCCCGTTCTCTGAAGAATGAGGACATTTGTGATGCCCTGGTGTGGAACACCTCATCCTGGGAGCAGATGCGGAGTAGACGGAGGAATTGGGAATCGGGGATGGAGATGGATGGAGATTAGCTACAAGGAGATGTTGAATAAGCATGCATTGTTGGAAGTTGAGTAAGTTTAAATCATTTAAATAGTTTAAATCACAATAGTTTAAAGCATTGAAATAAGTGTATAAAATTTTGAGAAGCATAGATAGGTTAGACATAATTATTTTTCACAAGGAGAATTTATCAATGACTGAAGGACATAGTTTCAATATCAGAAGGCACAGTTTAAAGGAGATAGGCAGGATAAGTTTTAGTTTTAAAAAGAGTGATGGGTTCTGTGAATTTGACACAAGGGATGATTTTTGAAACAGATAGACAGTGGTGTTTAAGAGGCTTTTAGATAGGCACATGGATGTGCAGGAAATAAAAGGATATTGAACACATTCAGGCAGAGGATATTAGCTTGGCATCATGTTTGACCAAGATATTGATGGCCGAAGGGCCTATTCCTTTGCTGTACTGCGCTACATATGTTCTATTCATTTCAATTTAGCTCTTCATTATAGAGGACACGATCAGCTGCTTTTTGCTTGTTCTTAATCCTTGAAAACCAAATAATCGGATTTTGCTAAATATACCTAAAAGTAAATCCTAAATGAACCAAAAACAATTAAAAAAGTCGTCTTCCACACTGCAAACCATTGTGCTTCTATTTTGTTTCCAGACAAAGATAGTAATTGAGTGAAATATTTTCCACTAGTATATAGCATATGTGCACATATATTAAGGTACAATGAAGACACATCTGCATTATCATCTACGCATGAGACTCGCAGCTCAACAACGTTCAGAAAGCCCATCTTTTTTTCTAAAAATAATTAAAAGGGCAAAAGCTAGTATTTGCTGTTAATACCTCATCTTTGAGAAGCTGAAGGTGGACAGCCTTCATAAATCGAGAAAATCAATGTGGCAAATGTTCTTTCATAACATTATCCAAGATTTCAGCCCAATAAAGATGACTGAGAGGCGATGGACGTCTAAGATATATTGGAGGAAAACATTAAGATGATAGCTTGTCCATACAACAACTGCCGTTATCCAGTAGAAGCACCGAGTAGAAGATTCAATAAGTTTCTGTAATGCATCCAGGGGATAATATAAACACTGCTAATGGCCACATGTTCTTGAAGCTGATGAATGAAGAGCTAATCAAGTGGATTTGCTTATCCTGGATACGTTGAGTTCCAAGGTGTTATGGCTACACATATCCAGGCAAGTTGAATGCCTCTTATCACAATCCTTACTAGTGCTTTGAGGGTGGACGTAGTCACTCAGTGCAATATCATGCTATTCATGTGGATACTCCCATTATGACTCTAATCATATTTCAAGACAGAAACTTACAATTTTAACAACTTTCGTGTAAAGCCATATACATTAATCAGAGCTCGAAATTGACAGTTGCCCGGTTGCCAATGGCTACCTAAAGTCCCGCCGGGCAACCTAAAAGCAGTGTCATTTTCCCCGGCTTGGCCCCTCTCTATCTCTCTCTGTTACTCTCCGTCTCCGCCCGCCTTCTGTGTCCGGGCTGCCAGGTCTCCGCTCTCCGGCCGCTCCTCATCCGCCGGCACAGCTGGCCACCTTGCACATGCACACTACCACGGACAGCACATCCTCGGCTGCCCTGCACATGCGCACTACCACGGCCTGCACATCCTGCCCCTGCACATGCGTACTGCCACGGCCAGCACATCCTACCCCTGCACATGCACACAGCCACAGCCAGCACATCATCGACCACCCTACACATGCGCACTGCCTTGGCAACTGGTCGGCCCTGGGCACTTTCTCCCTCCCTTTGCATTGTGGGAGATCTGGACACCATTGCTGTCCGATCATCGCCTCGCTGCGACCGCTGAAAACCAACGCAGAATCACTCCCTGGAGCTGCAGTAACTCCCTGGAGTAACTCTTGCTTCTTAGTTTCCTGGTCCTTCAAAAATATTCCAAATGGAGGTGGTGCAGGGTGGGCTTAAGCAAAAAAGGATTCTTGGGAAAAAAGAGCTACCTTAAATTTAGTTGCATCTGGTTGTGTAACTATGGAAGGGTGAAGACTATTCCATGCTTTAATTGTGCGGGGGAACACCATGGAGCAGCCAGCAACTCTGGATAATAGAAATTGGGTGACGTTTCGGGTAGAGACCCTTCTTTAGACTCTCTCTGTTTTAGTGTTTTTAGTTTAATTTAAAGATACAGAGTGGAAACAGGCTCTTCGGCCCACCGAGGCCACGCCGACCACTGATCACCCGTACATTAGTTCTATTCCACACATTAGCGACCAAAGTCAAGAGTCAAGAGTGTTTTATTCTCTCCCGTCCCAGTTAGAACAATGAAATGCTTACTTGCAGCAGCACAACAGAATATGTAAACATAAAAATCTGGAGTAACTCAACACGTCAAACAGAATCTCTGGACAAAAGGAAAATATTACATTTTGGGTTGGGTCTGAAAAAGGTTCCTGCACATCTTTGGAATGTGGAAGGAAACAAGAGCACCCGGAGAAAACCCATGCGATCAAAGGGAAAAGGAGCAAACTCCATACAGACAGCACCCAATATTCAGGATCAATTCCGGGTTTCCGGCACTTTTAGGCAGCAACTTTATGTCCAATGTACTGCCCCATAGTCTTGAACCGAATTAAAACATGCAGTAGCTGTAAAGGGGGACATAGCGTGACTTCGAGATTTAAGACTGAAAATGGATAGTTTCTTTTCTTCAGTAACCAAAGTTATCAATGAATAATTTTTTGTCTGAAAACAAAATATAGTGGCACAGCTGGTAAGACTTGCTGCCTCACACGCCAGAGATCAGTGTTTGATCCTATCCTCGGGCACTGTCTGTGTTGAATTTGCACATTCTCTCTGTAAGCGTGTGGGTTTCCTCCCACATCCCAAAGATGCATTGGCTTTGTAGGTTAACTTGTCTCTGTAAAATTGCACCTAATGTGTAGGGAGTCGGTGAGGAAAGTGGGATAACAGAACTTGTGTAAATGGGTGGTAGACAAAAAAGCTGGAGAAAATCAGCAGGTCAGGCAGCATCTATGGAGTGAAGGAATAGGCGACGTTTCGGGTCAAGACCCTTCTTCAGACTGATGTCGGGTGGTGGGGGGGGGGGCGGGAAAAGGAAAGGAAGAGGCGGAGACAGCGGGAGAGCTGGGAATGGGAGGGGAAGGAGGGAGAAAGCAAGGACTACCTGAAATTAGAGAAGCCAATGTTCATACTGTTGGGTGTAAACTACCCAAGCGAAATATGAGGTACTGTTCCTCCAATTTGCGCTGGGCCTCACTCTGGCCATGGAGGCAGCACAGGATAGAAAGGTCGGATTCGGAATGGGAGGGGGAGTTGAAGTGCTGAGCCACCGGGAAATCAGGTTGGTTATTGCGAACTGAGTGGAGGTGTTGTGCAAAGCAATTGCCAAGCCTGCGCTTGGTTTCACCGAGGTTATCATACGCTGAATAATCCAACCACATTTTTGTTTAGAAGAGTGGTAAAAAGAGTTGAGATACTGTATTATAATTTTGCTGCATGTCATTGTGGATAATATCATGTCTTGATTGGTGAATATGTTTAGTTTGTGACTTTATTTGAAGCAGAAATAATATGTGAATTGAGCATAATTCCGACTGGTAACTACACACTTCCTCCAAGCACAATATCGCACGCTTCATACAAGCCATCTTAAATGACCACCTAAACTGTCATTTGGCAACCTAAAAAGCTGCCTAGGTTTCCCGGCTGGCAACAGGGAAAGAAAGTTAAGTGAGAGCCCTGTATTTCAATTGTGTAGGAAGGAACTGAAGATGGTGAATTACACTGAAGATAGACACAAAATGCTGGAGTAACTCAGCGGGACAGCAGCATCTCTGGAGAGAAGGAATGGATGATGTTTCGAGTTTTCAGACTGAGTCAGGAGAGAGGGAACTAGAGATACAGATGGGTACAAAGAGCATGTAAGGTATGAAAAGGGCATATCAAAGCAGACGATGTTCAAGGAAATGTATAATGCTTCAATTATTTGGTGCCATTAAAATAAAATGAGTACTTTTCTTTCATTTGACACATTTAAGGCATTTTCCTTGATGTTGATCCTTTACCTTTAAAATTAAAATTCAAATGTAATCTTGATTGTGGTTGGCTGGGTGGTTTATTTTGCTAAATGTATGCTAGGGAGATGTGATGTTCCCACTTGAAGCCAGTCTCATTACTATCTGGCAGTCAATAAGTGATTGGGATGGTGGGGGGTTTAAAAAAAAAAGTGAGATTGGAGCTGAAACAAGATGAGCTTTACGCCTTTGGACCTTCATCTAGCTGGAAGAATTTGAGATTGACAATTAAGTCCTACTTCCTAACATCCATCACCTGGATGAGTACAAAATTATAATTTTCTTCAGTTTAAGATGGCAGTACACATTATAATAACGAGACCCTCAAAAAGAAAAGGTGAATCATTAGTCATTTATATTTCCTCATTGTAACTGTACATTATCACATTGTTATTAATTTGGTAAAGCTCCTCAATTAATGTTAATTTCTGAACTAACATTTTATTTGCTAATTAACAAAGTAAATCACTGTTCATTATTTTTGCTATTCTTTTCAAAATGGGTCACTTTTCATTTTTGTCAATTAAACAGATCCCAAATGGAAGAAACTGCACATGCAGTTTAATGTGGATAAATGTGAGGCTATCCACTTTGGTGGCAAAAACAGGAAGGCAGATTATTATCTGAATGGTGTCAAGTTGGGAAAAGGGGAAGTTCAATGAGATCTGGGGGTCCTTGTTCATCTGTTACTGAAAGTAAGCATGCAAGTACAGCAGGCAGTGAAGAAAGCGAATGGCATGTTGGCCTTCATCACAAGAGGAGTTGAGTATAGGAGGAAAGAGGTCCTTCTGCAGTTGTACAGGGCCCTAGTGAGACCACACCCGGAATATTGTGTACAGTTTTGGTCTCCAAATTTGAAAAAGGACATTCTTGCTATTGAGGGAGTGCGTCAGTTAACAAGGTAAATTTGTGGAATGGCAGGACTGTCATATGTTAATAGAATGGAGTGCCTGGGCTTGTATACTCTGGAATTTAGAAGGATGAGAGAGGATCTTATTTAAACATAAAAGATTATTAAGGGTTTGGACATGCTAGATGCAGGAAACATGTTCCCGATGTTGGGAGAGTCCAGAACCAGGGGCCACAGTTTAAGATTAAGGGGTAAGCCATTTAGAACGGAGAGGAGGAAATACTTTTTCACGTAGAGGGTTGTGAATCTGTGGAATTCTCTGCCTCAGAAGGCAGTGGGGGCCAATTCTCTGGATGCTTTCAAGAGAGAGTTGAATAGAGCTCTTAAAGATAGCAGAGTCAATGGATATGGGGAGGAGGCACGAACAAGCTACTGATTGTGGATGATCAGCCATAACCACAGTGAATGGCGGTGCTGACTCGAAAGGCCAAATGGCCTACTCCTGCACCTATTGTCTGTTGTCAGTCTGTAAATCTGTCATCATTGCACAATCAATGCTGTACAAAGCAATTTCATTTATTTCATAAACTCACTGCATTATTTCCCACAACAGAGCATTAGTTTGAAAATAAAATGTCATATTTGTTTAATGAGTGGAACTCATGGAAGACATTTCAATCTGCACATATGATGAGGGCATGGCTGAGTAGAAGCGGGTTAACTGTAAATATATTAAATGTCATTTTTAAATTGACTAAAATCATGTAAATGGCATACTTCGGCTATGACACTCGAATTATAATCAGCAGTGTTCCACCTTAAAAATCTGCGTGTGGATTAAAATATATCAGTGGCAATAAATAACCAACTTTAGCTCGTAAAGTATAGTTACCCAACATATAGACATAAAGCCAAAAACATAAAAATTGAAAATTAGCTTATGGAAAAAGGAAAGCGAAACAAAGAAGATCAGTCTTCTGCTGTCGGCGGAAAGATTATTGGCTTGAAAGGTTAATTTTATTTCTCCTTCCATTGATGCTGTTTAGCTCGCTGAATATTCTCTTTGCTGGCTAAAGGTCTCGACCTGAAACGTCACCTATTCCTTCTCTCCAGAGATGCTGCCTGTCGCGTTGAATTACTCCAGCATTTTCTGTCTATCTTCTGAATGTTTGCAGCATTTTTTTTAATATTATAGGATGAGGAATGGGGACTTATCACAAAATAATAGTAATCAAAACACTCACATTTGATGATAGCCCAGGTCAAATACTTTCAATCCCAAGATTTTAGAAGAATTAGGTGAAAACAACAGTTTTCTTAACTGTAAATGGTACAATGTTTTCACAAAATGGAATTCCTTTCCTTTCAAGCTTAGAGGAGAAAATTACATGTCACTCTGTTGCTTAAGGAAGGTAAGAAAGACAAATTGGAAGCAGAGAATTATAGACTGGTAAGCCGTATAACCGTCATCAGAAAATTACTGGAGTTTATAACCCAAGGATACGGCCGTTGAACATGTTGAAAGTTTTCAACTGATAAGGACTAGAAGCTGACTGCAGATGAAATGTGAACATTTTTGAAGAGCTAATGAGTCAAAATAGTGGTTAGGAATCGCAAAAAAAAGTTATTTTGTCAAATTTCAGAAGACATTTGATAATATCCACCAAAGAATCAGGAAGAAAAACAAATCATGATTTAGAAAAGGAAAGTGGCAGGGTGGCAAGAGACAGTGAGTAAGATGAGGAGTAAACATTCAATCTGGCAGGATTCCAATGTTCCAGGGATTATGTGTTGCGGCCTCAGCTATTCTTTGTTTTTGTATGTGCCTAAAATGATGGAACAGAAGTCAAGATTCTAATACAAGAAAATGTGAAGTTTTTCACTTCTAATATAAATAACATAGAAGAGAGCACTTTCTAAATGATGAAAAGTGAAAATCAGTGGTGATCCAAATAGAATTAAAGGTCCAGACTATATACAATAAATAATCAAGCAGTGTAATTGTTGGAATACAAATGGTTGGAAAAGAGGTGTGAGTTGCACAAAGCCTTTGTTAGTTCACTTTGGGCATTTCTAAGTAGATCTAAGGAAAGACGCATTGACCTTGGAAGGCAACAGCAGAGATTTTCCTGAATAATACCTGGACTTTAATCTGGAAGATAGAAGACAATCGCACTATATAGTACTGGGTCACAATTCAGTCGTGTTCTCCTTAAAAGTACTTCACAATATCAAGAGAAATACCCATCCATAGCTCCAAACACACCACTTACTGAGACCATTCTCTGACCTCTCCCCAAATGGCTTGGTTCGCCAATGTCTAAACATCCACAAGACACTCCATCAACAAAGTGCCCAGTCACTCGACCCATCCCTGTGCACCAATGTGTCAAATCAGGCTGCAGATGCCCATCATTAGAACAGCGTAGTGTAGCACAAGAATAGGCCCTTCGGTTCACAATGCCTGTGCTGAACATGATGCAAGGAGCAACTATCTGCCTGCACATAATCTATATCCCTCCATTCACTGTATACCCATCCAAAAGTATCTTAAATGCCATTAGCGTATTTGCCTCAAGCACCAATCCTGGCAGAGTCATCCAGACACTCGCCATCTTCTGTGTAAAAACCTTCTGCTGCACATCTTCTTTAAACGTTGCACTCGCACTGCTGAATGGATTAGCAGCAGCTTCATAACAAAAAGGTCATCAACAAACGCCACGGAACAGGTCTACAGCCACACTCTGGAGCACATAACAGTTTGAGTCAGAACCTTTCCTGATATTGCTGCTCAAATATTTCTGCAATATTCCCTTCAGACTTAATCAGAAATTTTAATAAAGCATATGTTACTTGGGTTTAGAAAAGCAGGAATAGAATAAAGTGGTTATGCTAGAACTTAATCAACCACCTTATCTATTTGAGGAATTATCCCTAAAGTCCTTAAAGCTGGAAGCTAATAATATATTGATAAGTTTTCATTATTTTAAATAGCAATTGCAATTTAAGTTCTCCGTTTTCGAATGTAAATCATGAAACCAAAATCTGTACAAACTAATATACAGAAGGTATATTAGTTGAGTTTAGTTTAGCTTAGGGATACAGTGCAGAAACAGGCCCTTCGGCCCACCAGGTCTGCGCCGACCAGCCATCCCTGCATATTAACAGTATCCTACACATACTAGGGATAATTTTTACATTTACCAAGCCAATTAACCTACATACCTGTACGTCTTTGCAGTGTGGGAGAATACCCATGCAGGTCACGGGGGGAACGTACAAACTCCGTACAGACAGCACCCAGTAGTCAGGATCAAACCCAGGTCTCTGGCACTGCATTCGCTGTAAGGCAGCAACTCTACCGCTGCGCCACTGTGCCCTAGAGTGTATCTACTTGAAAATATAGCAGCCTCGGCAGATAAATACGTGCAAAGGTATTGGCTACTGATTATACTTTCCACCCAATGTTAAATAAAATTGACTTCAACCAAATGGAACGTCACAAGGGCAGCTAAATAATTACCACAGAGCACCGACAATCCAGAATGGATTTACACCTCATGCATGACCATTAGGTTCCATAGTATATGCATCTAGCATTCCAATCACAAGACTTGCAGCATTAGCTATAAACATTAATGCTACTTGACGCCATCTTAAAGAATCTTACAAAGATTCTTTTGGTTTCCGCCATATGTGGGGCAACTAGAAATGAGGTTTCAATTGTGCAATGATAGAACACTCTTAGACACAATTCATGCAAACTGTTTATTTAACCAAAGTTCAACAGGATATTTGAACTATAAAACTGGAGATGCTGGAAATTTGCATGATTTTCATTCAGTCAGGTGGACTGATGTTCTACTTAATGGGCGCTTAAATCGTACATTCATAATACTACAATTACAAATGTAATTACAAAAAATATTCAGCAACATTCGGGGCAGCACGGTGGCACAGTGCTAGAGTTGCTGTCTTACAGCACGGGAGAACCTGATCCTGACTACGGGTGCTGTCTGCATGGAGTTTGTACATTCTCCCTGTGACCATGTTAGCTTTCTCTGTAATCCTCCCACATTCCAAAGACATGCAGCTTTGTAGATTAATTGGCTTCTGTAAATTGTCCCTAGTGTGTAGGATAAAACTAGTGTACTGGTCAGTGCGGACCCAGCGGGGCACAGGACCCGTTTCCACAGTTTAAGAATAAGGAGTAAGCCGTTTAGAACGGAGACGAGGAAACATTTTTTCCTCACAGAGAGTGGCGAGTCTGTGGAATTCTCTGCCTCAGAGGGCGATGGAGGCAGGTTCTCTGGATGCTTTCAAGAGAGAGCTAGATCGGGCTCTTAAAAATAGCGGAGTCAGGGGATATGGGGAGAAGGCAGGAACGGGGTACTGATTGGGGATCACCAGCCATGATCACATTGAATGGCGATGCTGGCTCGAAGGGCCGAATGGCCTACTTGTTTGTCTATTGTGCACGTTGTATCTCTAAACTAAACATGTACACATCAACTGACAAATGATAGAGGTCTCAAGTGACATCTGTGGGCATATTAAATGATAACAGAATTTTAGATAATTTAATACTATTTATGCCATGCATCAAGAAACACTATTAACATTTTATTTCTATATTTTCTACATTCATTAATTCCCATGTTGTCATCTTCTATTATATTTCTAAATGGTTTCCCTCAAAGTTAATTTCACCAATGAACGGACATTGCTATTTCAGTACGAGCTAAGAATCATATTTCTAGCACTTACTCAACATGCACAAGTACGGTCTCAAAATTGTACTCATGTAACTTTCTGCTATCTCTTTTAAAAAACACTGTGTGGTCTTTATTTTTCCAGGTTTTCAATTGCAGATAGTTCATCGTAAAATAAATCTGCTGGTGCTCATCACACCACTGGATCTCAACTTTTTTGTTGATGCAGCATTGTCAGTTTCGATCAATACCCATGGTGTTGTTAATCAGTGCTGACAATCAGCAATCGTTCACTGTCCTTGGGGCAGTGCAAGCACTGGTTGGCTTGCAAGTTCCCTTGTGACATATTAATTCACCCCACATTTAAATTCACACACCTCATTGCACATCATCTGGTTTTTAATAAGCCTAATACTCAAGCCACAAATGAGCCTTTATTGTTCATGATTTGGCAATTTAATGCATGATTCAGCAAATTACAGTTAGGTTAGGGATGAAGGCTTTCAATTACCGTAGGACTGGGGGAGAAACAAAGTCTCACCCAGTAATATTCTCACCACTTTTTTTTTTAAAGATAGATGAATCTTATGTGTTATTTAGAAGACCAATTTAAAATTCATCAATAAATAAATGCATGTAAAGAACAGATTTGTTAAAATAGAAATGTAAAAGTTGGCAGAATCTCCAAATTGTTGCCACAACTAGCCGGTAAACAATGGTGACATACATTCACAGAAATTAAAAAGGAAAAAGCACAAGTGAGCATTAAATCAATAGAAAGGTTAGCATGGATTGTAGAATCCATGTGGCAGTGTAAGATTGTAGCATTATTTGTCATTATTTGTCATGAAGAGTTTCATAAAACTCTTCAATTTTATTTAATAAGATTGCTCGTTTATTTTGCTCAGTTTATAACCACAGTTTTCAAATTTTTTAAAAATTCAAAACAGTTTCCTGAAAAATGTATTTTCACTGGTGAGTGTATTTTATCATCATCAAATGATTACAAATCTGAAAAGTAAAAAGGTTAAAAATATTGACAATAGATAATTTTGTCCCACGTTCCAGTCAGAATCTTTTTCCTCGGATGGGAAAATCAAATACAAGAGGGCATACCTTTAAGGTGAGAGGGGCCAAGTTTAAAGATGATGTGCTGGGAAAGTATTTTTACAAGGAGGCTGGTCCATGTCCTCCAGAGATGCTGCCTGACCCACCGAGCTACTCTAGCACTCTGTGTTCTATGCAGGATTCCAGTATCTGCAGTTCGTTGCGTCTCCAATTAATCACTATTTTTCACTAAATCACTAAAGTCAGAACCAAAATACCACACATTCTACATTTGAAGACCGACCGTTTGCTTTCGCTCTAGAAGTTTGCATCCCATTATGTTCACTGATGTTTTCTTGTGGTACACAAATTAGTTTTCATGCAATAAAAGTGATCGAAAGACCAAATGGAAGAGCACAGTACTGGCAAAGAGGAATATGCAGTGCTGGCAGAGGAGTGGTTATAAAACCACTATGAATTGAATATTGGAATGAATATGCCACAGTTGTCTCCTGCAACAACTATCGCAACAACCGGTCAACAGCATACAATATTTCACTGAGTCCCCACTCTGCTCAGGACTATCTAGTTCACAGGAACACCTGCATCTGACGACTGTTCATCGATTACAGGTCGACATCCCACATTATTATCCTCTATAATCTCATCACCAAGCTCCAAGACCAGGGTCTCTGTATGTATCTTTGCAACTGGATCCTTGAGCTCATCAGCAGACTTCAATTAGTTCTAATCAGTAACATCTCCTTTTCCTCCCCGACCATCAACAAAGGTGCACCTCAAGGCTGTGTGCTTAGCTCCTCGCTCTACTGTCTGGCACTCATTGCTTCATGGACCCATATATATCTATTCAATGTCTTGTTAACAAGCCCACATGCCAATATTTTGCATTCTAGGGTAAGTTTTTACTCTCCACAATCATCTTTGATGGTGTACTAAAATAATGGTTTAAGGATTCTTGGTCCATCTCTTCACATCAGAGGTTTGAAGATGAGACTAAAGGCCCTGTCTCACGGTGCGAGTTGACACACGAGTGACCCAGAGTGACAGACTCGTGGTTGTGTACGATATTCCAAGTTGATGTGCAAGTGTTTGTGGTGAGTTCCCACGGGTATGGTAATCTGCGATGTTCCGAGATCGTCTCCAGAGTTACCAAGTTCCCCTCCCGTTTGCTCTTGAGTTACCAAGTTCCTCTCCCGCTCAGGGCGTGTGTTGTTGCTGCAGTCCGGGATTCGCATTTAAAGCACTCGGTTATCTTCAGCAGTTCAGGCGAGGACAGATTTGGGGGGGTGGGGGGGGGCGAGGGATGGTGGAATTGGGAGAAGGCAAAGACTATGGGTGGGGAGGAGTGAGAGGGGGGCTAGGAACGGCATCTGCGAAACGGGTAGTTAGGGTCCCGGCCCGAAACATCCCTATACATTTTATGATTTCCCTCCAAAGATGCAGTCTCCCGTGGTTTGTTTGCACAACTCTCTCCCCTCTCTCTCCCAACATTAGGGGGGGGGGGGGGGGGGGACGTCAAGATAGTTTAAACGGACCTTACCCCCACTTCATGCTTCTGTTGTGCATAATTCAGCAGTAAAACCTCTCTTCCCCTTACCCAGCGACGCCCGATTCCTCGCACCCCCACAAGTTCACATCGACGAGGGAAGAATGAGCGGGGAGTCTGAAGAAGGGTCCCGACCCGAAACATCACCCATTCCTTCTCTCCAGATGCGATGCCTGTCCCGCTGAGTTACTCCAGCATGTTTGTGTCTATTGTCGGTGTAAACCAGCATCTGCAGTTCCTTCCTACACACCGACAGTGAAGTGCCTCGGCCAAATTAGGAACATTAGGATTCTCTGATGTGAAGGTAGTCTGGTTTGCGTTTCTTACACTTGATCATATCCGAAACTAAAGTATAGATAGACACAAAATGCTGGAGTAACTCAGTGGGACTGGCAGCATCTCTGGAGTGAAGGAATGGGTGGCGTTTTGGGTAAGTCTGAAGAAGGGTCTCGACTCCATTCCTTCTCTCCAGAGATGCTGCCTGGTCCGCTGAGTTACTCCAGCATTTTGTGTCTATTAAAGAGTTCCCACGGTAGACGCACGGATCACTAAAGTTAACGCACGGGCCACTACGATATAACTCTGAGTTTAAATGTTTCAATTTTAAACTTGACCACGAAATTTGACTCGTGGAAAAAGTCAAACATGTTTGACTTTTTTCACGAGTTCACAAGTTTCACAGGTACCTGCCGTTAGCGCCACGAGTGGACAAGTTGATCGCGCGAGTTCCGACGTTCCCGCTACGTTGGCTGTACGTGATCACCACGAGTGAAAACGCGGGGTCATTCGTGAGCCAACTCGCACCGTGAGACAGGGGTTTTAAGGTGCATTTACTTGCAAATAAAGTCTGAAAGCGTTCAGACCCTAAACAGTTATGGCCCAGTAAAAGGCAAATGTTATCTCCATTTTAAAATGTGTTACCTACTTCAGGCAGTTTATAAAGAAAACAACTCCCAATAGCCACCTTTTCAAGACCCATTTTCTGCATTGCATGTGGCCCTTCTCACTCTTCTATACTGTAGCAGATACAATCTCTTTCGGAGATTGGCGTAGAAGGCTTGATGGCCCAATTCTGCTCCTATCACAAGATCTTATGATCTTTCAGCAATCAAAGCAATTTTCTAAAGTGCTCTAAAATGGTCTGCACATATACAATCTAAAGAACCAACCTGAAACTACATCAACTCATCGAATAATTTGCCATCTTAGGTAATTAACGATATTCATTCAAATGCATTTAATTATTTTCAAAGTACTGGTTAAATTTTCAACCAACTCAACACTTGATCAAATGTAAATTGAACATAAATTAGTCCACTCTAGATTTGGTGTAACTGGAACAAAACCATTGAGACTTCAAAGGATTTACTTGAAGTGGAGACTATTAAGATGAACTAAAGAATACATTTCCCTTAGAATGTTGCAAGATATTAAATTATACCGCGCACATCAAAATGTTAACTAAATTATAAACCATAATCATATCTGGTAAATAAAAGATAAATTAAGCTATCAGTTGCTACAGATTGAAGGCCCTGACCGGAAAACCAGACCTACCGAGTTCCTCCGTTTTCCTTTTTACATATATTATGTTTCCTTTTTTACATTTATCACAAAGTCTTGTATTAGATAAATATTATGAAATCCATACCTATTTACTTTAGAATTAAAAGCAATTTTATCCAAATTGAGATCATAATCGCCTCAGTAAAAATAATCTAAGCAAGATTTTGCAACAACAGACAAACTGCTCGAGGAACTCTGCGGGTCAAGCAGCATCTGTGGATGGAAAGGAATGAATATAGTTTTGTGTTGAAACCCTACATCAGGGTTACATCTACATTCCTTTCCACCGTCACCCGCTGAGCTGTTCCAGCACATTGTTTACCACTCCATTTTCCATCATCTACAGTCTCTTATGTCTCCAAGATTTTACACCAATTGATCTGTGAATGCAATGGACTCTTGAACATACCTGTGTCCGTAAAATCTCTCCTTTGGTCAACTGCATGTCCCCAGTCAGCTCCTTCACCAGGATACCCAGTGGCTCGAGACGCTTGCTGAAGTAATTTGTCATCTCAGCAGCTAAGGCCTTCATTGGAGCGACATATACAATCTAGGATAAAGGTATTAAAAAATACTAAATTACTGGGTAATGAAACCTACGCAAAGCGCACTTTATTTTTCAGGCAAGCTAAAAGAAATGAAGACTAATGTGTGGACCTTGGTTCATAATACAATTATATAAACAGCCATACATTTATTTGAATATTAATTTGGAAATCGACTTAAATTCTGAATTGAGTACTTTGCCATTTCAAAACCTATTGATATGATGCTATGACGTTATTCATAAACACAAATGCCAGAGCTGGAACACACCTAATTAGATTTGAGACCGTATCCCAGATTTTTCAGAGAAATGCTACTAACTGCCCATATTGTTGAATCTCCTGATATAACTATTAGGAAATTCTGGACTGCTCACAAACAATGAACTTCCAGAACATAAAACAAGGTGCTGGAGGAACTCAGTAGGTCTTCTTCTTCTTCTTGCGTATGGCGTGCACAGCCTAAAGTTGGAGGACAACTTGTTCTATTTGATCTTATTTGATTGTGCACACCAGGATGATTGCATTTGTCGAAACAGGATTGAAGGTTGCAATCACCCAGCCCAACTCAGTAGGTCAGGCGGCATTTATGGAGGAAAAGGACGGGCGAGGTTTCAGGTTGGGACACTCTTTCCGAATGATGGTTGGGGGGGGGGGGGGGGGGGGACGGGGTGTGGAGACGCGGGAAAAGTGAAGTTGGGGTGTATGGCAAAGTCTGGCAAGTGATAGATGTGTGGCGGTAGTGACAAAAGCTAGAGGTGAAAAAGGGTATCAGATGTGTAAAGGAGAAGGGGAGGTGAAAAGTAAAGACAGAAGGAGAGATATGAGTGGAAGGGGATGGGGAAGAGGGGAAAGAAAGGGGGATAAAAGGGAAATGGGGGGCCTGGAATAGAGATGAAGGGAGATGACCAGAAGGAGGAGAGAAAAATGAACAAGGTAATGGGGGTGGTGGGAGAAATGTATGCGCATGAGGTTAGGGTTCAGAAAGAGTGAATGGTGGGTGTTACTTGAAAATTGAAATTTCAGTGTTCATACTGGAAATACAAGGAATTGCAGATGCTGTTATTTTTTAGTTTATTTTTTTCCAACGCTCATACCTTTAAGTTTGAAGCTACCCAATTGGACAAGGGTGATGTTGCTTCAGTTTGTGTGTGGCCTCTCTCCGGCAATGGAGGAGGTCATAGACAGAAAGATTGGTATGAAAGTGGGAAGAGGAGCTAAATTGCTTAGCATTGTAAATTAACGGTAAATGGGAGCTGCAATGGGTCTTGGCAGACAGAGCAGAAGTATTCAGTGGAATGATCGCCTAGTCCTCACTAGGTTTCACCAATGTAGCAAAGACCATGCCAGGAGCAACTCTGTTCTCTCTTTCCCACATTTCCAGTGTGCACACATATCTCCCACTACCGCTGTCACTCTGGTCCTTTCCCCTCCTTGTTCCCTTCGTCCCCTTTCCCCTCCCGAATGTCTCTTTCCACCTGTATCCTTCCCTGTGCCGTTACATATCACTCTTCCTCTTATTTCCTGATATGACAATCTTTTGTTTCATTTTACCTCCAGCCTCTATCTCCACCCATCTGCCAATCACTCCCGTTGTCTACATCGACTTTTCATTTGCCCCTCCCCCACTCATCTTTTCCAGCTTTCTCATGCCTACTTCATCGGTGTGAAGGACCCCAAACGAAAACATCACCTACCCATCTCCTCCAGAGATGCTGCCTGATCCGTTGAGTTACTCCAGCACTTTAGGTCTATCTTTGGTCTGAACGTTTCTGACCAAAAACACCTTCCTCTGCCCATTTCCCTTTACAGATGCTGCCTGGCCTGCTGAGTTCCTCCAGCAGTTTGTTTTTAGCACATGATTCCAACATCAGTGGTCTCTTGTGCCTCCAATCAACCTGCCGAGAGATTCAAACTGCTTTGTGCCAAATAGACCCCATCTTCAGATTTGTCATGGAGTTCAGTGGTGGTGCCAACATCTTGCAATTTCCCATCAGTTTTATTGTGAAATCAGCATGTTATACCTTTTATTTTTGTAGTCATGAGAAAGTACAGCAAGTTTCAGGTAATTTACTGCATTTTGGAACTAACAGAGTTAATTTGAATATTTTTAATTGCTTATAATTACTTCTAATATTTTGCATTTTTAATTTTTTTTAATAGAATTTATTGTTTTTTTTAAACCTTTCATGAACATCAGTGGATATTAATAAATATTCCAGTTCCTTGAGTGCTTTAATAGTTGATTCAGCCTGGAAGATGACCTCACCAGCTATCAAGGTATTCCTAAGATATTTTCAACTGGACAGTCACCGATCAGACAGAAAATGGCCTCAGGAATCAATGTGCCCATGGGAAGTCCACTTCCAGTAATGGAGCATAGATATGTGGGGGGTAGGGGGGGAAAGAGGCAAGGAGCAGAACTCTAAAGGAATTCTGGACAATTAATCATACTTTTAATGCTTTTCATCCCCAGGTTAAACTTCATTAAATTTGTACCTTGAACTCATCCTTTCTGATTACTCCTTGTCGAATGTTCTGGCGAATTTCATGCAGAACAGTAAGCATAGCGATGTTTGTCTTCCCAGCTCCAGTCGGGGCGCAGATCAGCATGTTCTCATTGGTGTTGTAAGCTGTCTCAAATACTATTGACTGGATACGGTTCAGTCGCTTCATCCCTTTGAAAGCCATCTGACCAATCTGAAAGTTAATGCATGAAAATGACTTTAAAAAAAACCCCTGCAATTTCACAGACCAAGAAATCTCAGAATGCTGTGCAAGAAGAATGTGGGTGCCTTTGAATGGAAGACATAAAGCAAGACTACACGTAAAGCATGTAATTGTGAAGCCAAACAAAACGTGATGCTTTCTTAAGAGATGGAGTATAATAATACGGAAGTCTTGCTCCAAGTGTAAAGGGCACATTAAGAATTATCCTTAATTGCAAAACATAAGAGATGAACATTCTAACCCATTATTGATTCCCCATTATGGGTTGAGAATTTATAAATTGAATTGTAGATTTTTGTAAAATACATCTGTTCACATTAGCTGGAAATTGGTTTTAGAGTTTACAGGAAAATTAACAGTAGAGGCATATTGCTCTCACAAGGTGGATACACAATTACATTCATATAAATAAACATTAATTACTCGATAGCACAAAGGAAGCAAATTAAATAAAACAGCACAAGATGTTTTGTGTTTAAAAAGTTGTATTAACATTTCAAAGTAAACAATGCTAAATGAAATAAATTTAAGGGTATGTATCCCACCCATTTTGCATAATATGTTTATAACATAAATAGAAAAACTGGCAAACACAAAAAAATGTGCTGAGGGCTTCCAACAAAGTCAAAGTCAATTTTATTTGTCACATGCACCCGAAGATGCAGGGAAAAGAATTTGCCAGCACCAATACACTTAAAAAGAACACACAATACACGATAACATTTAACACAAACATCCACCACAGCATTCTTCACTGTGGTGGAAGGCACCAAAGTTCAGCCAGTCCTCCTCCTTTGTTCACACTTGGTCGGGGCCATAAACCCTCCGTAGTCGCCGCTACAGACGCCCTCATGTCGGGATGATCAAAACTCCAACGTCGGGACGGTCAAACACACTCTGCGGCTTGGAGGTCCCGAATCGGCACTTTCCTACCAGAGTCCGCGGCTTCAAGGTGTTATACGCCGCAGGCCACAGGCTTCAAGATGTTATACGTCAGAGCTCTTCTCCGGCGATCCCCGGCGAGGGATCCCAAGCTCCAGATGGTAAGTCCACGCCACACCCGCGGCTAGAAGCTCCGCAGACCACAGCCCCACGGTGCCAAAGTCACCAGGCCAGCTATCGGAGTACTGCTCTCTGACGACTCCTGGCAAGGGTTCACCCGCTCCATGATGGAAAAGTCCATGCTGCGCCTGCTGCTCCAGGCCCAACACCGGGAAAGGCCACGCCAATCCATGGTGTTAGGCCGCGAGGGTGGCGACATGGAAAAAGGTGCCTCTCGGTGGAAGAACCGACCGAAAACAGTTTCCACCTTTCCCCTCCCCACCACCCCCAAGACACACTAAGAGATACCTGAACTAACATTAGACATACCAAAAATGTCAAAATAACAAACACGCTGCTGGCAGGGCAGCGGACTCGCAACGCCCCCTCCGACATTACATAGTAATATAATATAACCAAAGATTTTGCTCTGAGACCGAGATTCAGCATTTCATATTTTATAATTTTAAGCAAACTGTTGTTATATTTTTAAATAAACATAGATTGAGTTTGCATAAATTAAGTTTTAAAAACCAGCAATAGGCGAGAATAAAATGATAAAAATAAATAAGGCAGCTTATGAAAGCAAGCAAGAAATATGTTGCAAGTGAACCAATCTAAAAGTAGCAATAGTACAAATAGTACGTCATCGAGGCTGAAGCACTCTTCCCACGAAATTTCTAGCTTAATTCCTGCCAAGTGACTCACAGACAGTCATAAAGCCATACAGCAGGGAAACAGTTCCTCGGACCAACTCGTCCATGCTGACCAAGATGATGAATCTAAGCTAGTCCCATTTTCCTCGCAACTAGTCCATATCTGTACTTTATGCATGCTGGTACAGCAGGCAGTGAAGAAAGCGAATGGCATGTTACATAGAAACATAGAAATTAGGTGCAGGAGTAGGCCATTCGGCCCTACGAGCCTGCACCGCCATTTAATATGATCATGGCTGATCATCCAACTAAGTGTCCCGTACCTGCCTTCTCTCCATACTCTCTGATCCTCTTAGCCACAAGGGCCAAATCTCCCTCTTAAATATAGCCAATGAACTGGCCTCAACTACCCTCTGTGGCAGAGAGTTCCAGAGACCCACCACTCTCTGTGTGAAAAAAGTCCTTCTCATCTCGGTCCTAAAGGATTTCCCACTTATCCTTAAGCTGTGACCCCTTGTCCTGGACCTTCCCAACATCGGGAACAATCTTCCTGCATCTAGCCTGTCCAACCCCTGTTGGCCTTCATAAGAAGAGGAGTTGAGTATAGGAGCAAAGAGTTCCTTCTGCATTTGTAGAGGGCCGTAGTGAGACCACACCTGGAATATTGGGCGGAGATTTGGTCTCCCAATTTGAGGAAGGACATTCTTGCTACTGAGGGAGTGCAGCGTAGGTTCACGAGATTAATTCCCGGGGTGGCGGGACTGTCATATATTGACAGAATGGAGCGGCTGGGCTTCTATACTCAGGAATTTAGAAGGATGAGAGGGAATCCCATTGAAACATATAAGATTATTAAGGGTTAGGACACGCGAGAGGCCGGAAACATGTTCCCGATGTCGGGAGAGTCCAGAACCAGGGGCCACAGTTTAGAATAAGGGGTAAGCCATTTAAAACAGAGATGAGGAAACACTTTATAACACAGAGAGTTGTGAATATGTGGAATTCTCTGCCTCAGAAGGCAGTGGAGGCCAATTCTCTGGAGCTTTCAAGAGAGAGTTAGATAGATCTCTTAAAGATAGAGGATTGAAGGGATATGGGGAGAAGGCAGAAAAGGGGTACTGATTGTGGATGATCAGCCATGGTCACAGTGAATGGCGGTGCTGGCTCGAAGAGCCGAATGGCCTACTCCTGCACCTATTGTCTTCCCGTACTGTCCTATCTTTGAGATCCTGCCCACTACTGTGGTGTCACCTGCAAATGTGTAGCTGGAGTTAGACTGGAATTGGGCCGCAGAGTCGTGAGTGTAAAGGGAGCATAGTAAGGGGTGTGAATGTATCCTTGCATGGCACTGGTGTTGAGACTTATTATGCAGGATGTTGTGTCACCTATCTTCACTAATTGTGGTCCATGGGTCAAGAATCCAGCGGCAGAGTAGTGTGCAGATTCCAAATTCCAGCAATTTGGAAAGGAGTATGAATTGGGATTATGGCGTTGAAGGCAAAGCTATGATCAAAAAATAGGAGTCAGACATAAGTGTTCTTGTAATATAGATGTTCCAAAGATATGAACAGCACATAATACTTTCCATTTCAGCCATATTTTATATATTTGAAGATGAATATATCAATTACTTTTATTCTTAATTGATCTTTAAACATTCGGGTAATAACCATCGTTATGCAATGTTAACTAAGCTAGTGGTTCAGTCAGAACATGATTTTTCAATATCCTGCATAGAAACATTTCTGAAGCAAAAATTGAACTCAGCCAAATTTTGCAGCTATTGAAACTCATCAACCCTTATATATCAGGAATGCAAAGTGACAGCAATTTTACATTACAATGTGCACTTCAGAAGCATTCAATTGTCCAAAGCTAAAACTACAAAGTAGAAGCAACAACCTACTACTGTGTAAAGAGCTATCTGCATCACACTGGACTGTATTGATTTTCTATCATCTAGTGCACCATACCAGTTACAATTCATTCCCTTTGTATCAATTCCTTTTTATACCAGGCGCCTGTGCCCTCTCGTTCACTCTAGGTGTAAATGGTCCACCAGTAATGACCCGATTAAATAAAATTACTATCTGAAAGTTCTGATGCAATAGTGAATGAAAAGTAAGAACCTTTCTTGGCTCTTAGTAGATCTACATACATTTTTTAGTCTGAATAATTCTGCTCTCCCTGTCTAATCAGGATTACTTCAAAATGCATTAAGTCACAAATATGTTTAGGGTACAAAAATCTTCTAAGAGGGGGCACCTAAGTCCTGTTATGAGCCATGTTATATGCATGTCCGATGGAAGAATTTCTGGAAATAAGAAAATTCGTCAGGTTTGTAATATGGTCAACCAAACTATTGTTATTTAAAAAGGATGATGGGAAATTAAGTTAAGACAAGTCTGGTGATACAGCAAAAAAAACAGGCCCTTTGGCCTACCTTGTCCTCGCCGACCATCGATACCTAATCACACTAGTTTTATGTCATCCCACTCACTACACATTAAAGCCAATTTCTGGGGGCCAATTAACCTACAAACCTGCACATCTTTGGAATGTGGGTGGAAACCACCGCAAAAAACCTGCAGTCGGTCACAGGGAGAAAGTGCAAACTCCACACATACAACAACTGAGATCAGGACCAACCCCAGGCCTCTGGCGCTGAGTGTGAGCTCGAAACCAGCTGTGGCACTGTGCAGGTCGCTGTTAAGGTAAGTTAAAGGTTGCATTAGAAAGAAAAGTTGATTGCAAATCAGAGTGAATAAGAACAAAGATAGCTATGTATGGGATTTAGAATCTAGGACCATTCACACGATAAGCAAGAGATGATGTTGCATAGTCCATAATAAATCAATAACTAATGGTCACAATCCCCATGTCCAACTTTAGAATCTGAAATAACTATTGTAACCCGAATAGTCAAGAATCAAGATCGTTATGTTGGCATATGTCCAAGGTAGAACAATGAAATTCTTACTTGCAGCAGCACAACATGTACATAGTGCACTGTAAAACAATATAACGAGAGAAAAAAAAGAGTAAAACATAGTACACTGCTAAAACAATATAATGAGAGAAAAAAGTTCAGTGTGTGTACACACATACTCACAAATACACATACAATGCCCTCCATAATGTTTGGGACAAAGACCCATCATTTATTTATATGCCTCTGTACTCCACAATTTGAGGTTTGTAATAGACAATAGGTGCAGGAGTAGGCCATTCGGCCCTTCGAGCCACCACCACCATTCAATGTGATCATGGCTGATCATCCCCAATCAGTACCCTGTTCCTGCCTTCTCCCCATATCCCCTGACTCCACTATGTTTAAGAGCCCTATCTAGCTCTCTCTTCAAAGCATCCAGAGAACATGCCTCCACCGCCTTCTGAGGCAAAGAATTCCACAGACTCACCACTCTTTGTGAGAAAAAGTGTTTCCTCGTCTCTGTTCTAAATGGCTTACTCCTTATTCTTAAACTGTTCTGGACTCCCTCAACATCGGGAACATGTTTCCTGCCTCTAGCGTGTCCAAGCCCTTAACAATCTTAAATGTTTCAATGAGATCCCCTCTCATCCTTCCAAACTCCAGAGTGTACAAGCCCAGCTGTTCCATTCTCTCAGCATATGACAGTCCCGCCATCCCAGGAATTAACCTTGTAAACCTACTCTGCACTCCCTCAATAGCAAGAATGTCCTTCCTCAAATTAGGGGACCAAAACTGCACACAATATTCCAGGTGTGGTCTCACTAGGACTTTGTACAACTGCAGAAGGACCTCTTTGCTCCTATATTCGATTCCTCTTGTTATAAAGGCCAACATGCCATTCGCTTTCTTCACTGCCTGCTGTACCTGCATGCTTACTTTCATAGACTTATGTACAAGGACCCCCCAAATCCTGTTGTACTTCGCCTTTTCCCAACTTGACTCTATTTAGATAGTAATCTCCCTTCCTGTTTTTGCTGTAATAGAACATGTAATAGAAAAATATCACATGTAGTTAAAGTGCACATTGTCAGATTTTAATAAAGGTCATTTTTATACATTTTGGTTCTGCCATGTGGAAATTACAGCAGTATTTATACATGACCCACACACAAAAAAACCCAATAATAGTGCAATAATAACAATAATAGTCTATATAATTGAGGTTGTAGTGTTTAATAGCCGAATGGCTTTAGAGAAGAAGCTGTTCCTGAACCTGGACATTACAATTTTCAGGGTCATGTACCTTCTTCCAAAATACTTTATTATTCTGTAAGATTTTGGGGACAGGAGAGCATTCCAGAGTTCCCTTAAAGTTACTCTCCATTATATCCTAAAATTAACCCAATTTTGAGATATTCCACATGACTACATGATATTTTTGTTGTGTAATGTCCCTAAATGTCACTGATACTGCTGACCCATGCAATAGGGTGGCACAGTGGCGCAACGGTAGAGCTGCTGCCATACTCCCGCCAGAGACCCGGGTTTGATCCCGACTACGGGTGCTGTCTGTACGAATTTGAAATGTTCTCCCTGTGACTGCGTGGGTTTTCTCCGGGTGCTCAGGTTTGCAGGTGAATTGGTTTTGGTAAGTTGCAAAAATTGTCCCTAGTGTGTAGGATAGGATTAGAATGCAGGGTGATTGCTGGTTAGTGCTGACTCAATGGGCCAAATGGCCTGTTTCTGTGCTGTATCTCTGAAGGCTAAAGTAAATGTGTCTGTGTATTAGGAACTGTTTTAAGTAGTTTAGAAGAATGGATCAGGAATTAAAATTACAAAACAATATTTAGGTTTCAGCAATACCTAACAGCATTTTCTGAAACTTAAATGGTATCCTTTGGGAATGTGTATTTAGTTTTTACTTGTAATTTTGAATATCAAAAATGTGAGTACTCCAATCCCACTGAGGCATGCAACCAAGATATAATTCCACCAGTAATGTGGATAAAGTGGATGTAGCCTGAGTAAAGTATAATGAACATTACTTGACAGGCGAAACTGTGGCAGAACAATGGGTGACTGTTGATAAAGAGAGGTTTCAAGTGCAGGCTGGGCATGTTTCACAAGGGAAAAGATGGAGAAAAGCAAAGCAGAGATCCCCAGACAAGAAAGGGGATGCAGAAAATGATTAAGTAGATGGAAATGGTGAAAATTAATGAGAACAGGCTGGCTCTGCATAAAATAAGTAAGGCATCTAAGCTCAATGGAATGCATCTTAGGGGGGTGTGGGGGGGGATAGAAAATAGCTTGCAAAAATAGCTTGCTTGTCTTTCCTGTCCAGGTACAGGGGAACTGCCAAAGTATCATGAACTTTTTTAAATTGAAAGTTTCTTATGATCAGGAACTCAACGATCTAACAGCAGTTGCCAATGCTAAACTAAGTACATCTGTTAATACTAAAATGACTCGGATTAGGACAACTTGTTCAAAGAAAAAAGCTTTCACCAGAAAATAGTGTCTTAGAAATCAAAGAGAGAAGGTAAAAGAAAATGAATAAGGAAGAAGACGATAGTTAGGAGCAACATGTACTCCTTGAAAATTGATAGTTGTCATTACTGATAGATGTGATACTGAATATAAAAAGGGAATGGTAGATAAGTTGAATAATTACTTTGCACCATTTTGCAGCAGGTTGGCGCAGTGGTAGAGTTGCTACCTTACAGCGCCGGAGAAAGTTCGATCCTGACTACTTGTGTCGTCTGTACAGAATTTATACATTCTCCTTGTGACCACGTGGGCTTTCGGCGGGTGCTCCAGTTTCCGCCCACACTCCAAAGATGTACAGGTTAATTGGCTTTGGCAAAAAAAAAAAATTGTAAATTGTGCCTAGTGTGTAGGATAGTGCTAATGTACGGGGATCGCTGGTCGGCGCAGTCTTGGTGGGCCGAGGACCCTGTTTCTGAGCTATATCTCTAAACTAAATTAAATTTATAGCAAACAAAGAGGGTATTGTCATAGAATCAACAGGCCCTTTGATCCAATTCATCTATGTCAATAAAGCTTTCTAACTGAGCTTGTTCCTAGCCCATATTCCTCAAAAACATGTATGCACATGTTTTTTAAATATTCTAAATGTACCTGCTTCAATATACATAATGTCTTCTGTGTGGAAAACGTTGTTCATCAGGTTCCTTTTAATTCTTTCCACAAAACCTTACACCTATGCCCACTACCCTGGGGAAAAGACTGTGGCTATTCACGTTATCTATGCCTTCATTTTATAAAACTATGCAACATCAGCCTCTAAATTTCCAGGGGAAAAAAGACCCAGCCTATCCAGCTCTTCTTATTACACACATCTCCCAGATCAGGTAACATCCTTGTAAATCTTCTTGCATCATTTTTAGTTCAATGAAATTCTTCTGTAGCAGGGTAACCAGAACTGTACACCGTATTCATGTACAACTGTAACATGACATACCAATTTCAAGGCAAGCATATCGAACATCATCCTCACCATCGTCCAGCTGTGTCATCACTTTCAAGCATCTAACTACTTGCCACGGGCCTTATTGTGCAAGTCCTGCTCTGGATTGTCTTGCCAAAATGCAACCCCTCATGTTGACCTGAATCAAACCCGGTTTGGCATTCCGCACCCATTGGCCCAATTGATTAAGATCCCGTTATAATAATGAATAAGCTTTTTCACTGTCCACTTGAGTTGGATTTTAGTGTCATTCGCAAACTTACCAAACATGCCACCAACATGGTGGTTGAGAACTCGTCGCCACCGCCTCCCTTCCTCCTCCTCCTCCGCCAGCCGACAGGTAGGTGCGGGGCCGAGCGGTGCAGCTCAAAGAGCCTATGGCTATAGGATCTTTGGTGCAGCTGCTTCAGACGGCGGAAGGAGGCCTCCGCCTCCCTCTCTCCTCCCTGCCTCGGCGTGCGAGAGGGGTTGGATTGAAAGCGCCGTTAACGGGTTTGCAGGCAGTGGCCGTTATCAGGGCGATAGTGGCTGCTGCCTGCGAATCAAAAGCTACTGCTGCAAATCCACCAACTGTGCTTTCAAAACAACCCCTCTCGCACGCCGAGGCCGGGAGGAGGGAGGGAGAGGGAGGTCTCCTTCCGCCGGGCGGGGTGCGGGAGGAGGAAACGGTAGAGCCGCTATCGCGGCCGCTGTTCAGGGCCCGTCATTCGCTCCGACCCTTCGTCACCACGCACCTGGTATCTTTGCCCCGCAATCTTTGCCCCGAAATTTGCTTGCCAAGCCGGGCAAAATGAATCGGCGTTTAGGTTGCCCGGCGGCACTTTGGGTGGTCATTGGCACCCGGGCAGCCGCTAATTTAGAGTCCTGATGGAGGTACAGCAGGCAGTGAAGAAACCAAATGCATATTGGCCTTCATTGTGAGAGGATTTGAGTATAGGAGCAAGGAGGTCCTACTGCAGTTGTACAGGGCCCTGATGAGTCTGCACTTGGAATATTGTGTGCAGTTCTGGTCTTCTAGTTTGAGGAAGGATATTCTTGCTATTGAGGGAGTTCAGCGTAGGTTCACCAGGTTAATTCCCAGGATGGCGAGACTGACATATGATGAAAGAATGGATCGACAGGGCTTATATTAACTGGAATTTAGAAGGATGAGAGAGAATCTTTTAGAAACATATAATCAATTATTAAGGGATTGGACAGGCTAGATGCAGGAAAAATGTTCCCAATGTTAGGAGAGTCCAGAACCAGGGGTCACAGTTTAAAAAAAGGGGTAGGCCATTTAGGACTGAGATGAGGAAACACGTTTTCACCCAGAGAGTTGTGAATCTGTGGAATTGTGCCACAGAAGGCAGTGGAGGTCAATTCACTGGATGTATTCAAGAGTTGGATGTGGCTCTTCGGGCTAATGGAATCATGGGGTTATGGGGAAAAAGCAGGAACGGGGTACTGATTCTGGATGATCAGCCATGATCATATTCGGCTCAAAGGGCCGAAAGGACTACTCCTGCACCTACTTTCTATGTTTCTATGTTCAAATAAGTAATGAACAACAACAGACTGAGCATCAATCCCTATGGCACTTCACTTGTTACAGGCCTTCAGTCTGAAAAATTACCTGCACCCAACATTCTGTCGCCACCCTTCAAGCCAACCCGGCATCAACTGTTCACCCTGGATCCCCTATGATAGCATGCTGGATACCCCAAAGTAATTAACACAGGAGAGTATTGCACATGCCCTAACCATAATCTCTCATTGGTATTGGTGCACACCATTCCACAGTTTAAGAAAAGTGAATGAATCCAGGGACCCATGTCAATAGATCACCAGACCTTTAAGAGTAAAGTAAATGAACATCATGTTTTTGTTCCAATTGTTAAGCCGTAGCCAGAATGGATTTATAAAAAAAGGTGATGAATCCAATTTTTTTTGGAGCAAAACCACGGAATAAATTTGTAACTAACAAATATGTTAGACTTCAGAGAAAACAAATCTGTCATATTTAATGCAAATTACTAACCCAATTGGAAAATTGGATGAGCAGCAAGACATTTTTTTTGTTCTTTCACACAATGTGAGAGCTGCTAACGAGACTAATTAAGGGCCTGTCCCACTGGGGGGACCTAATTTGCGAGTTTAGAAGAGTTTGCGCTCGCCACAAACTCGCAGCATGGTCGACACGTGGTCCTAGGAGATCACTGTAACTCTCCTTCATGCTCGAGAGAAGTTCCCGCATACTTGTGGCCTCAGTTTGGTCGAGAAGAAAGTTTTAGTATGCTGAAAAATTGTCTGCGAGTAAAAATTGGTCGGCATGGAAAAAAATCGATACTTTTTTACACGTAGGTTTAGTCGAAGTAGGTCGTAGTAGGTCGGCATGTTATCGTTGGTAATCAAAGGCAATTGAAGGTAGTCGATGACAATTGAAGGCTACAGCATTTGAGCTGTAGCCACTCGTAGCTTGTCATAGTTTGTTTTCGGTTTAGTCGTCTGAAGTCGAAGGTGGGCGTCTTCACTCTCCACCGTTCGATGTCCAATTTTCCCGAGAGCATCGGCGAGTAAATCGTAGATAGTCGAAGCTAGTCTTCAACATAGTCGAAGGAGGTTTTCTACATGGTCGTAGGAGGTCTTCTACATATTCGTAGGAGGCTCTCTACTTTGTCGAAGGAGGTCGTAGGTGGTGTTCTATTTCGGCGATGCAACAAGACCATGAAACTCTCCTAAACTTGCAAATTAGGTCCTCATAGTGGGACAGGCCCTTAAGTGTTTATTGTTGAGAAAGTTGTTATCCATATTACTGAAGCACAGTAGTCCACTGAAGTAGATTCCTAGCGCTATTAAACAGAGCACACTAAAAATTTGACCCAGCCATAATGAAGAAACAAAATATATATTCACATTTTCAACAGTGTTATTTATTTCTCTAGCTTCTGATATACAGCATTTCATTTGTCTCCTCCTATCTACAATTCCTCCAGACTCATCCAGTACCACCACACCTTTCATCGTTCAGAGCTAGATAGGGCTCTTAAAGATAGCAGAGTCAGGGGATTTGGAAAGAAGGCAGGAACGGGGTACTGATTGTGGATGATCAGCCATGATTGCATTGAATGGCGGTGCTAGCTCAAAGGGCCGAATGGCCTACTCCTGCACCTATTGTCTATTCAATCTCCTGTGGTCTCAATTCATATATTCTTTTCTGTCTTCTCAATTCCACCCAATTTTATTTCTGCAAGTTAAAACTTTGTTTGTAAGATCTTAGGTGATAGGAGCAGAATTAGGCAATTCGACCCACCAAGTCTACTCTGCCATTCAATCAAGGATGATCAGCCATGATCATATTGAATGGCGGTGCAGGCTCGAAGGGCCGAATGGCCTACTCCTGCACCTAATTTCTATGTTTCTATCTCTCTCTCCTAACCCATTCTCCTGCCTTCTACCCATAACAGCCGAAACCTGTACTAATCAAGAATCTATCTATCTCTGCCTTAAGTATATCCACTGACTTGGCCTCCACAGCCTTCTGTGGCAAAGAATTCCACTGATTCACCACCCTCTGACTAAAGAAATTCCTCGTTATTTCCTTCCTAAAAGAATGTCCCTTAATTCTGAGGCTATGACCTCTTGACCTAGACTCATCATATGTTACCCTACTCATTCCTGGGATAATGCTTGTAAACCTCCTCTGGACCTTCTCCAGAGCCTGCACTTCCTTCCTAAGATTTGGTGCCCAACTTGTGCCCATTTGTTTATTTCTAATTGAACCATAGCCCACTGAAGCAACCAGAATTGCTGAATTTTTCAGCAAATTCTCATTTCTTAATCAATCTAATGGCTCGAATAAAATTGAATTGATACCAATGGAAGGAGTTAAAGATCTCCCCATGCACGAGATGGCTAAGAAACGCACTGGTGCCAGTCTGCATAGAACATACCAAAATGTCAATTTGAAGCAAAAGTGGTAGTTATTTCAACAATGTTAAAGCACATACATTTTGTAAAATATCACAGTATATTGTTTGAAATATAGATCAATGTAATTATCACCTCATCTAAATCCCTGATTTCAATCAGTTTCTCCTCAATACCAATTGCCATGGGTTGTGTAGCAGGAATAGCCACTTGTTCATAGATTTTGTTATTTTCACGCTCAATGCCTTCTGGAAGGAACAACTGGACAACATTAAAGCACATTAGCATAAGAACAACTCAAAATGGATTCATCAAGTTAAGTCAAGTCAATTATATTACTGTAGCACATTTAAAAACAACTCTCGTTGACCAAAGTGCTTTACATTGGTGGAGGTACTAACGTGCTACAAACAGTGATACATAGATAAACAATACATACATAGATACATACATACAGCGCTCCCTCAGAGGACCTCAAGAAAGGGTTGAGAGTAGAAATAAGTTTTAAGTCTAGATTTAAAAGAGTCGATGGAGGGGGCAGTTCTGATGGGAAGAGGGATGCTGTTCCATAGACTAGGAGCTGCAACGGCAAAAGTGCGGTAGCCCCAGAGCTTAAGCCTAGAGCACAGGATGGTCAGTAACCCCAAGTCGGCCAATCTGAGGGACCTGGAGGTGGTATGGTGGGTAAGCAGATTTTTGATGTAGGTGGGGGCGAGCCCGTTAAGGGCTTTGTATATATAAAGAAGGAGCTTGAAATTGATTCGGAACCGCACAGGGAGCCAGTGGAGAGAGGCCAGAATCGGGGTGATGTGGTTCCTTTTTCGGGTGCCCGTCAGGAGTCTCGCTGTGGCGTCTTGGACCAATTGCAGGCGGGACAGGGATGATTGGCTGATGCCAGTGTAAAGGGAGTTGCAGTAATCAAGGCGGGAGGAGATAAATGAGTGGATGATCTTTTCGAGGTCGTCAAATTGGAGGAATTGTTTTATTTTAGCTATCGCCCGAAGCTGGAAGAAGCTAGCTTTTATCACGGCATTGACTTGTTTGTCAAATTTCAACGTGGAGTCAAATATCACGCCAAGGTCTTTGACGTGAGGTTTGAGTAATGGGGTAAGGCTTCCAAGGCTGCCTGCTATCGTTTTGATTGAGTCCGAGGGGCCGAGTAGGATGACCTCAGACTTACTCTCGTTTAGTTGGAGGAAGTTCTGGACCATCCAACACTTTATAGCCTCGAGGCAGTGGATAATGCTGAGTAGATTAGATCGGTTGTTGGGTTTCAGGGGGAGATAGAGTTGTGTATCGTCTGCATAGCAGTGGAAGGAAATGCCGTGCCTTTGAATGACTTGGCCTAAGGGGAGCATATGCAGGGAGAAGAGAATGGGGCCTAGGATGGAGCCTTGTGGAACCCCGCAGCAAAGGCTAGCTGGGGAGGAGAAAGAGTTGCCTATGTTTGTAGAGAAACTTCTATCTTTGAGGTAGGAGACCAACCAGTTCAGGGCAGTGCCATCAATACCAACCCCATACCGGAGACAGTCAATTAGGATGGCGTGGTCGACTGTATCAAATGCTGCGCTGAGATCATGGAAGTACAGATACATAGAATACCTAAATACTGCAGAAAAAACTATACAATACAAACATCTGATATACTTCATTTTCACGGACCACAAATACAAAATTTAAAACAATAATAAATGATCAGTCCAATATGAAATCACTCATACTTTCCATAGCATAAAACTGCATGGACAGTTGAAGTGAAAATAAGGCAGGGTAGACTGTCGCGTATTTCAGGAGGTGGGTATTTCACTGGATTTGTGGATACTCCTGATAAAGGCACTCAAGATTCTCAATATCATCTCTATAGGAGGTGATATAATACTTATTCCACGAGAGCTGAGAATAACCTTGAAGGGATTCTTCTGACGACTTGATGGGGGGGGGGGGGGAGGGGACACGGGGGAGGGACACAGAGAAATAATAAAATACAATGCTATGTAAAAAAGAAACAGTGCTTTCATCCACAGCGGGGGGGCGGGGCCAGGAGGCAGGTGGGCCACGATTGGTGGACATGTGGGCATTGTGATGTCAGCAGCTGGCAAGCGGCAATTTTTTTTTTTTTTAATTAGTTTTGTGAACAATTTTATTCAAAATCTAGGGAAATAATTTATCGAATTTAGAGGAGTGGGTTTCTGAAATCATAAGGTAAATCCCTAGCGAAATATGTAAAAATCTCCCCGTTTTTGCGTCTGGTTTTCGAGGAGATACGTTTTAAAGGCAAAATGACACACACACACACACACACACACACACACACACACACACACACACACACACACACACACACAGAGTTTTAAAAGTATAGAGATTCATCATAGAAAGTTGTAGGTCAACGTTATTGAATGTATTCAAGGCGGAGGTTGAAAGGGATTTGGACAACGGGGAAATCAAGACAGAAAAATTTAGTTGAGACTAAAAGACCGAATCAACCTATAGAACAGTAGAACAAACTCAAGGGGCTGTTTAACCTATCCCAATTCTTTCTGTTCTTGGTGTTTGGACAGTAGACACAAGTAAGGAAATGTAATTATTGTTAGTAAGCTATTCACATAATGAAACATAAGAATATTAACAATATTCAGCATCAAAGTATTTAGATGGCAAGAACCAAAGTCATACGGTAAATGTAGCTTCAGCGCCCAAAACATCAAGATCATACCTTTGCTCCAGCAATAAAAGCTGAGGACTGTGTTGCTTCACTGTATGAATCATAAACATGTGGGTAATGAATTCGTTCATAATTATATTGCCTTGTAAGAATTGGTGCTAATCGTGCATTCTGTAGAGCATTCTCCCTTTAAAAGACACAACAAAAAAAATCACAACCATAAATTTCTCTTTAACCCCAAGAATATTCTCTGCGATTCTCAATTTTAAAGACAATCAAAAAGTGATCTGAGGCTCATTTTTATAAAATGTGAGTTAATGACTGGACACTAAGCATCTTGCACAATTGAGCATTCAGACACGAGTTCCGATTCATATAATCAATGAAACAATTCCGCTTCATGAAAGAGAACTGTTTGCAAACAATATGGCAGGAAATTAAAATTTAAAAATTCCTAATGACTGGCCTCCACAGCCATCTGTGGCAATGAATTCCAGATTCACCACCCTCTAGCTGAAGAAATTCCTCCTCATCTCCTTTCTAAAGGCACATCCTTTTATTCTGAGGCTATGTCCTCTGGTCCTAGACTCTAGAAACATCTTCTCCACTTCCACTCCAACCAAGCCTTTCACTGTTTGGTAAGTTTCAATGAGATCCCTCCCCTCATCCTTCCAAACTCCATCAAGTACAGGCAAGTAACCCAATCACCCCCCGGATCATTCTCATAAACCTGCTATGGGCCCTCTCCAACACCAGCACATCCCTCTTCAGATATGGGGCCCAAAGCTGCTCACTATACTCCAAATGTTGTCTGGCCAGCGTCTTATAAAGCTTCAACATTACATCCCTGTTACAAAATTACAAAATGTATCTATCTATATTTAAAAACGAGCAGGGTTAAAAAATGCTCTTTAATTACCCATCAAAAAAACATTGGCCTCACCCCCTTTCAGACTAGCAGGCAGGATACCTGCCGACCCTCCTATCGTCAATCAATTCTTCCCTACAGCCATCAGGCTATTAAACGCAACAGCAAATAAGCTCTAAACTATAACAGACTATTATTATGATTGCACTGTATTTGTTTATTTATTGAGTATGTGTGAATGTGTATATACACACACTAAACTTTTTATTTTCCCCCGTTGTGTACTATGTTTACATATTCTGTTGTGCTGCAGCAAGTAAGAATTTCATTGTCCTATCTGGGACATATGACAATACAACACTATTGGCTTGACTCTTGATTCGTCTGTTCCCTGGGATTGGGGCATAGGTCAAGGCAATTTTTTTTAAAATTTATTAATTAACAGTCAATTAAGGGAAAATCGTTCTATTAACATTTTTTTTAAGTAACCAAATTCAACTAAATTGTTTTAAATAAATAAGTTTGAAATATGTCACCTTACCGTTGTAATCGCAATTCCTTTGGATCAAAGCATTGAAGTGCATCTCCTGAAAATTCCCCTTCATCTTTTTTCTCTCGTTTAGCTAGTCGTTTTTCTTCTTTACGACATAGTTTCAATAATTGCTTTTCTTGTTCTGAATGGACAGTGATTTGACAGCCATATATGGGTTGTGAATTTCCTCCCAAGCCTTTCTTTGAAGCATCTGTAACATTAAATGAATTTAATTTAATGACCACTTGGCATTTATTGAGCACTTCTGACCTAGTAAAACATCTCAAGCTGTGTCACACAGTTGTGTCTCATAAAACATCTATGTCACTTTAAAAACACAAAATGACAGAAGGAGACAGTAGGATGGTTGGAAAAGACATAGTCATGGAAGGTAAAGGTAGGGTTTAAAATATATTTTGGATACCATTCCACAGAATGAGTCAGCAATAGCATGCATTTGTAAATGGGAGCTCTGCATGGTCTGCTCTACTGATTCTGGTATTTAAGAACATAGCAAATCTTTGTGGTTTGGTGTACATATAAATTAATTAACAACATCTATTCTTGTACATCTTGCCATGCTTTCTAGAAAGGCAAGCTGCCTAATGTCTGATATGCTGTGATTAATGTTTCTAAGAAAATAGCCTGTATGAATGTAAAAAAAATAAATCTATAAACACGATTTGCTTAGCAAGAATTTAAAACCTACAGTATCTATCAAATGTCAGATAATTTTACCTGTCCATGGACACAGATGTCAGGATTGAGATACAGGATGTTTCTCAACTCAGCTATCCTCTATGGCATCCCTTGTTAATTTTTTCTTAACCAATATTGTTAAAATGAAGGAATCGGACTGGCTCCAAGCCTTTCTCCAATTATTACGACTAAGAGAGTATATCTCTAAATATCAAATGTATATTAAAAATACAGCAAGTAGGGAGAACCTCAAACAGGTGTTTTTGTGTCTGCTGCTTCCCCAGCTGGAATGTTCAAAATATAATTAAGTTAGAAGGTAAGAGAACATGCACCATAAATTGTACAGTTAATGCCTCCAAGCACTGGTCCTTTGGAATGAAATCCATCTCCTAGTGGAGTACCATCAAATTCCACTATAAAAGGTAATGCCCCTATACTCAAACACACGGAATTTCAATTGTAATACTCAAATTAATCCCTCCAGGTGTAGATATGGGCAATGCGATTACTGTACATCAACATAGGATGGTAAACATAGGTAATGTCTTAAACGATCATGATCTATTCTAAGGTGCTCTCTGTGAAAAGTATTAGGATGCACCAATTGGCAGCAACTCACTCAAAGCGTTCTCAAATACAACCTGTTGCCCATTTCCCCAATGTTTCAATCAATACCTGATGCATTGGCTGTCCTTTCAACATCTAAATGAACCTTTAAAGGGATTCCTGCATTGCAGAAGAAAAATGAACAGCATTGGGTAACTCATCTTCCTCTGGAATCCTCAGAGGACGAATCCCAGACCACATTCGCCACTTTTGTACAACATTCTAATTATCCTGGATTGATCCTTGGGATCGGTTGGTTTGCTTTTAAAGATAACATGCAGCAAAAAATAATTCAATGGGAGGTGGTCCCACGGAAACATTCAAAATTCTGCCAGGGCTCAGCAGAACGCTTGCAGAGTTGATTTTTCCAAGGGTGTCCAGAATGCTAGGGAGCAAAGTTTCAAAGAAGTGATTCGATATTCAGAAAATGAAAAACAATTATTTCAGCCCAAGATAGTGAATCTTTGTAATTCCCCATCCAAGAGGGCTGTGGAGGCTCAGTAAAAATGAAGACAGAGACTGATAATTTTACATGTTAAGGAAATTAAGGGATACACAGTACTGGAGTTCTTTTTAAAAATCGGACATCATTTTCTTGGATGGCTGAGTAGGTGCCAACTGGACATCTCCTGCTTTTATTTCTTGTTCTTACCTTCCATCTCGATAAATAACAAAGATGTTTAAACAATTGATATCAAGTAATCTCACTTGAAAGGATTATAATTGAATTCAACATTAATCATTTTATAAATTTAATTATAATATCTTAAACGGATGGTCTTCAACTCAAGTTTGACATATTTTATTTATTTAGGGGAAGCAGCATGCCAAACAAAAGCAGAACATTGCCTATCCAAAATTGACTTTGAACAAAGTGGCTCAGAGTCATCTCACATAACAATTACCCATGTGGCCAGGACTCAACCATAAACAATTTCAGGCAACAATGATGGATTGATCTTAACAGATTATTTGGTCCAAGGACACAAAGGCAGTGTTTATAATCAAAGACCCTTCTTCATTAAACACCATTGGAATAAAAACATTTTTTCCTTTCTCCCCATGTGCTTACTAGATTCCCATTGAACTCTTCTTTGCTATTTTCCACATTTCCACCACTTCACCATTATATTTGAAAAGAATGAAAAACTAATAGTCATAGGGCTACTTTTCATCAACAACTAATCTTGGAGAATCTCTATCATTATCTCTCTTCCAGAAGCTGAACCAGCCTTTTCACTGTTCCTGATAGATATAATCTCTCATTCTGGTACCATAACATTGATCTTTGTTTTTGTAACAGCTCTAATAGTTCTAAATCCTCTTGTATAATATGGAGACATCCGATCTAACCCAGATTCTCCAAAGATTAGCAATGATAGTTTTATCACTAGAAATGAACCTTAAAGCTATGTTTCCTTTATTTAAACAAATAGTTTATAAGGATCTATTATAGCCACATGTAACACCCACAATGCTTATTTTTCCACCCAATTCAAACACGCATTTAAGGTCCCATTTTTCTATCACAATTAAAACGTATCAATTCACTTCATCTCTATAAATACAATTGAAAGCAGTTAACACAAGTAGTTCCTCAATGCTTCTCATTAAAAATTAATTCAGTTCCAAATGTTTTTTCTTTCATTGGGAAATTTCTTACCCTGAAGATAGCTGGGCTTGGGATCCGTCGGGTGGGTGAGAGCATTTTCAACAATCGTATGCCTGTGCTGCAGAAGCCTCTCTATTAGTTCCAATCCTTCAGGTCCAAGAAGTTCAAACAACTAAAACAAAATGTATCTTGAAAAAATCTGGAAATTTTAATGAATGCCGAGGGGGGGGGGGGGTTGAGGGATGGCAGAAGCTGGGAGCAGGGGGGAGAAGTGGGACGGGGGGGGGGCAGAGATAAAGAGCCGCGTTTCTGTGCTTCATTACTCTATTTCACATCCTTCATTTTTTTATAATTGGTAACCATTTTGTTTAATTGAAGACTTGACGTTCTACTTAATTCTTAACATTTACGGAATATTAATATGGAGAGTTTGGAACTATAATCCCACTGTCTGACATACCTCATTTTGAAGTTCATCATCACTTTTAGGAGATGCCAGCATCTCAAATAATGTTCCACACAAGTCGTCTGCAGTTGGTCGATCTGCTGACTCTTGCAAGGTTCCGACAATGTAGCTATTAACCTCTTGCCTTAAAAATGAACCATCCACTTTGTTTGAAGAATTTAGATCTGAATTATCAATTAATCCATTTTTTAAATCTTCCTGATGATTGTTTAAATATTTATCATAGTCTAGACTGAAATCCTTGTAGCTGTTTTCCGCACAGTTCAAAGGTATTTCCTCTATATATTCCAAAGTAAATGATTCAAACGAAAAATTAATGTTTTTACCAAACTGTACTTGAGAATTTTGGCTTGCAGATTTATTTGCAGAAATTAACATTTGCAGTTCTTCTTCACTGAAATATGCAGCAATTTTATACACGGCATTACAGGCAGCAGTGGCAGCAGAGGAAGGGAATGGCCCAAACATTTGTTTTAATGCTTTTGTTTCTTCTTGTCCAACATGGTCCTTGTTATGAAAAGTTTTGAAGAGAAAAAGAGCAGCACTTTCCACGGTATCTTGTTCCTGTTCAGTACCAACTGCAGAGAAAAAAAATATTTTCAACATTTTAGCTGCTACACATGCATGGGCAGACCTACCCATTCAAGACATGTTTTCCATTACTTCAGGAAAAAAAACCTAATCAATGTCAGGATTCAAAACATGTTATGACCAATTATCTCAAGACTTCACTATTAGTTGCGACACATTGTCATTGTACCTTTACAGATATTGACGGATAATATGTTTGTTATCAAATCCTTCTACATTATCCAAAACTTTAAATGTTTTTGTTTATTACCAAAGCACAAAGCATGAGGTAAATTCAGTCCGGAATTTACCATTTTGGACAAATCAAATATTTTTGTACTACTGTATAATCACATTTATTTCAACGTTAATGTTGCCATTTATTTCTGATAATCAATATCTTCGATTACTAAGCAACTAGTCTTGACATTTATAAAGCATGGAGCAAAAAAATGGATGATTTTATAAAGAAAATTATGAGCATTAAAAGACTATTTATTTTAAATGTGTTTAGCCCACATTAACTGCAAATTAGTTATGCATCCAGGTCTTTTTCTATTTCATATTCATCAGCCATCTCTACTCATATTTTGGCTCAATCATTATGAAACAGAATACATTACAAAAAAAACAATGTCCCATTATCCCATCACAAATTAACACTCATAAACCAAAGGGCAGTAGTTTCATCCTCAAAACGACTATAAAATAGCACTATGGAATTAATTAACGTAATGAAAAATTATCTTCATGTCCCAAGATGAAGAGCTCTGGAATATATAAGAGACGCGAAGCAAAATGGAAAATAAAGATAATCGTTACTTCTGCCCAAATGAAGTGCTTGGCAACGATAGCATCAATGCAGAGTCTTTTTTCCCAGGGTAGGTAAATTAAGATTTAGAGGATGTAAGTATAAGGTGAGTGCCTTAAGGGTGGTTGGTGGGTGCATACAACATGAAGCTGAGGCTGTGGTTGAAGCAGATGTAATCGTGGCATTATGGACATCGATGAGGCCGCATTTAGAGTATTATGTTCAGTTCTGGGTGTTACGGGAAGGATGTTGTCGAGTTGGAGAGGGTACAGAGAAGATTTATGAGGAATGTTAGCAGGTCCCAAGGGACTGAGCTATAAGAAGAGGTTGAGCAGGCTGGGACTATTCCTTGGAGCGCCGGAAGGATGAGGGGTGATCTTACAGGTGTATAAAATCATGATAGGAATAGATCTGGTAGATTCACACTCTTGCCCAGAGTAGGAAAATCGAGAACCAGAGGACATAGGTTTGGGGTGAACGGGGAAAGATTTTATAGGAATCTGAGGGGTAACTGTTTTATACAAAGGATGGTGGGTGTATGGAACAATTTGCCAGTGGAGGTAGTTGAGGCAGGGACTATTACAACATTTAAGAAACAATTAGACAGGTACATGGCTAGGACAGATTTGGAGGGATATGGCCCAAACACAGGCAGGTGTGGCTAGTGTTGATGGGACATGTTGGTTGCTGAGGGCAAGTTGGGCCGAAGGGCCTGTTTCCATGCTGACTCTATGAGTCAGCATGGAACATTTAAAAGACAAGTGGACAGGAGATATTTGGAGGGATATGTGCCAAACACATGCAAAATGGCCAAACTAAGATGGGGTGTCTTGGTCAGTATGGATGGCTTTGGCAGAAAGGATCTTTTCAGTGCTGCCTGGCTCAATGTGAGGTTGGTTATTGCTTGAATCAACTCCCTCTTCAGATATGACCTGGATCCACTTCAATTCATCACGACAGGTCAGATTACTATCTAAATGGTGTCAAGTTGGGAAAATGGGAAGTACAATGGGATCTGGGGGTCCTTGTACATCAGGCTATGAAAGTAAGCATGCAGGTACAGCAGACAGTGAAGAAAACAAATGGCATGTTGGCCTTTATAAGAAGAGGAATCGAATATAGGAGCAAAGAGGTCCTTCTGCAGTTGTACAGAGCCCTAGTGAGACCACACCTGGAGTATTGTGTGCAGTTTTGGTCTCCTAATTTGAGGAAGGACATTCTGGAGTGCTGTGTAGGTTTACAAGGTTAATTCCTGGGATGGCAGGACTGTCATATGCTGAGAGAATGGAGCAGTTGGGCTTGTACACTCTGGAGTTTAGAAGGATGTGAGGATATCTCATTGAAACATATAAGATTATTAAGGGCTTGGACACACTAGAGGCGGGAAACATGTTCCCGATGTTGGGGGAACCAGGGGGCCACAGTTCAAGAATAAGGAGTAAGCCATTTAGAACGGAGATGAGGAAACACTTTTTCTCACAGAGAGTGGTGAGTCTGATGAATTCTCTGCCTCAGAGGGCGGTGGAGGCAGGTTCTCTGGATGCTTTCAAGAGAGAGCTAGATAGGGCTCTTAAAAATAGCGGAGTCAGGGGATATGGGGAGAAGGCAGGAACGAGGTAATGATTGGGGATGATCCGCCATGATCACATTGAATGGCGGTGCTGGCTCGAAGGGCCAAATGGCCTACTCCTGCACCTATTGTCTATTGTCAACAGAAGGTGATATTTCACCGGCTCTAAAGTGTGCTCCGGAGCATCTAGATAACAGGCACATATGTATCAGTCTGCTGCTCATGAACTTGCATTGGAATTGTCATACCAGGCCAACACAAGCTTCCTCTCAAAGATCCGGGGCTCTGTAACTCCCTTCATATTGGATCCATGGCTTCCTCATCAGCCACCCGCAATCAGTATGGAAAGGCAACAACTTCTCCTCCTCCATGAACATCAACACATGTGCACGTCAAGTCTGCTTGCATATCCCCCTGATCTACTCTTTACACCTATGACTGCGTGGCTCAAACAGATCCAATTTCCAAAAGTGCACCGATGACACTTTTGTGGTTGGCCGAATCAAGGGATGGTGAAGAGTCAGTGCACAGGAGAGATAGAATACCTGGTTGAGTGGTGCCTCAACAACATCCTCTCGCTGAATTACAACAAAACCAAGGAACTAATCGTTGAATAAAGGGGACGTCAGGAGACTACGTGCCAGTTTTCAGTAGTGGATTGCGCAGGAGAGAGTTAGCAGCTTCAAATTCCTGGCCTTAACATTTCAGATAATCTATCCTGGATCAGCACATGGATGTAGTTATGAAGAAGATCCAAAACTCCTCTACTTTCTTAGAATATTTAAAGAGATTCAACATGTCACCAAAAACTCCAACAAATGTCTACAGATGCACTGTAGAAATACCCTAACTTGTTGCATCATGGCCTGGTGTAATAATTCCAATGGACAATGTGCAAGAGATTGCAGAGATTAGTGAACTCAACTCAGACTATCACGGGCTCAGCCTTCCTCATCATCAAAAGCAACGACATGAAGTGCTGCTTCAAGAGAGTGGTATCTATCATGGAACCTCACCGAACGAGCCATGATCTCTTCTCACTGCCACCATCGTGCAGGAGGTAGTGAAGCCTACCCACACCAGCATGTTCAGGAACAGTTACGTTCCTGGAATATCAGGTTATTGCTCTGACCTGCACAATCGTAATCCTATCAGCAACAAGTCATGACAGTCTACCTCTTATACTGCCAAGGACTTATTTATTAAACTGCGTTTTGCACTAATGTCTTGGGGTTTTTTTTGCACCCAGCCTTTTTGTTTTTACTGTCATGTATAATTTAAATTTAATGTAGGACTAGACTTTGACCGACAAGATCGCAGAAACAACATTACCTCCAGGCTGCATACAATCTAACCTGGAGATTGGACACCAAAGCTAGATCTAAATTTCTGGAAATCCTAAGAACACTCCCACAAAACTACAACAGTTCAAAAAGATGTTCCACTGCCATAGTTGCAAGATCAGAGATAAGATAGGACATACATTTACGACCCTCACTCTTTTTATGAAAACATAAAGTATGTAATTTTGTAAATAAACAGTAATAGGATCCGATTTATTTTAAGCTGAATTTCCACAAAAAAAAAAATAGACTCTATATTAACTTACCAAATTGTCTAGCAGCCTTCAAAACCTTTTTGAGATCATCATTAATAATCTCATGTTCCTTCTTTGGTATATTCTCAACTATATGAATTATATTCTTCCAACTCAACCCTGTTTTGCAGAAGTGTTCTTTCCTCTTTGATCTTTTTGTCTATGATAGTACATTGAAAAAAGATAAAATTAAGATAACATAAATAATATTGTCAGGCAAGTAAAACACAAAAAGACAATTAATACCTTATTGAGAGTGAAAAAAAAAACTTAGCCAGAATTGCTGGCCATTTAAACCTAGTGTTACGGTTTCATGAAAATGCAGAATAAAGGATCTTCGTCCTAGAGATGTTGAATATAAGGCCCAACCTCTTGTAAGCCTCGGTGAACGTCAACAATGTACTCAATTTATGCCATGTAAAAGTTCCAATCAAATTTAGTATAGCTCCCTGTTTTTCATTTCAGTGAACTCTAGTGCTTTATCTGCTGGAATGTGACTGTGATGATGAATGAATAAGTTTATTGACCATGTATTCACATACAAGGAATTTGCCTTGGTGCTCCGCCTGCAATTGACAACATGACATACAGTGACAGTTAGGAATGACACATAAAACATTAATAATAAAACATTATTGATTAAACATGTGAATTAAATTAAATACCACAGCAAAAGGACAGGTTTTTGGTTGTTGAGTAGAGCTACTAATGGAAAAAAGCTGTTTTTATGTCTGGCTGTGGTAGCTTTGACAGTACGGAGTCGCCTTCCAGAGGGAAGTGGTTCAAAGAGTTTGTGGCCAGGGTGAGAGGGGTCAGAGATGATCTCACCTGCTCGCTTCTGGCCATTGCAGTGTACAGTTCGTCAATGGAGGGAAGGTTGCAGCCAGTAACCTTCTCAGCTGATTGGACGATTCACTGCAGCCTCCAGGTGTCTTGCTAGGTGTCTGAGCCAAACCAGACCATGATGGAGAAGGTGAGGGCAGACTCTACGATGGCCGTATAGAATATACCTTCTTTGCCTGTGGCAGATTGTGCTTCCTCAGCTGCCACAGGAAGTACATCCTCTGTTGTGCCTTTTTGACTGTGGAGTCGGTGGTGGCACCCCATTTAAGGTCCTTGGAGATGATGGTTCCCAGGAACTTAAAATACTCCACAGATGTGACTGTGGTGTTGTTGATGGTGAGTGGGGTGAGGGGAGGGGGAGCTCTCCTAAAGTCTACAATCAATTCCACTGTCTTAAGAGCATTGAGTTCCAGGTTGTTGCGATGGCGATGTAGAGAGAGTAGAGGAAGGTATAGGAGATGAATAAAGCTTCTAGATCAAAATAGGATTTCTTAGTTTTGTAAGATACGCTTCAGTTTATTTAAGTGAGCTGGGAGGAAAATTAAAAATCAGTATCAAGGGGTTAATTATATGTCAGGGACTGAATATGATGGATTTGCTGTCAAATCAACGTAAATTAAGACAAGGCAATAACATTAAAATTTCAACAAGGGGTAGGTTATATAGCCATTCAAGTCTATTCCACCGTTCAATAACATCTTGACTAATTATTTGCTTATCTTATTTCTTGGTCCACAAGTGCCCAAATATCAATTGATTTCCGTCGTGAATACATTTTACATGAGGATTATATGCAACCCCCTATTGGAAATCAATTTTGGGCCTACTTCTGCTATTTGCATTGAGGCAATGCAAGGAAAATATTTTTTTAATAATTAGTGGTCCAAATTTGGAATGCACTGCCTGATGTTAAAAAAGTGAATTGAACAAGAATAAATGATGAAAATAGAACAAAAATGTGAATGTATTTTGCAAAGAAATGTTAGCGGTTCCAAGACAAAAGGGTCATTGAAATCATGGAGGGTATATAGATCAGATTCATTGGGATGATATCTGGGATACAAAATATTATTCAAAAGCAAAACCTGCGATCGTGGGATAATATTGAGCAGAGATTCAATAGAGATTTTTTTTTAACATAAATTATTCTGATTTCTTTCTAAATAGAAAGTCAGTGACAAGTGTTCAACTATTTAAAATTATCAATAATGTAGAGCATTGCAGGGCGAAAAGTTATTTATTGTGACGTTCCCTGGAAAGCATTGATGCAGGAAGTCTCTGATAGAGCAGGACTATTTCAACTGTGTAGGGAAAATGGGAAATACTCAGTTATCAGAAAAATACAAGGAGAGAAAGTGAGCAATTGGTATACATATGTTTCAATGAGTCAAGTGTATTATCACCATGCCATGTCAGTCATTATGCCAAGAAGTGCAAAGTCAGCAAATTGCAAGTGCATGATTTGCTCAATTTTGCACTGCACAATAGTCTCAGTAGGTTGCTGCCAATGTCTATTCTGACAGAAGAAAGGACTTTCTGATAAATAGCAACATCTGAACATTCATTGAGAATGACAAGTCAAGTCATACACTTCAGCTAACAAAAAAGGCAATCTGTTTTTCCCCACATTATTTGTCAAAGTATTACATAAAAATGAACAAAAAATCTCAATGCTGTAATTTCACTTCAATAGACACAATACTTGCAATCTATTCAAGCTTGCTGTGACACTTGTTTGATTCCGTGACATAGGTCAACGCTGCAATTACATTCTGCATGAAAATGGTGACAGAGCAGCAAACCATTTGAGACACTATTTTACCAAGTAATAAAAATAGTAAGGGAGTCAAATCCTAAAATCATCTACAATTTTCAACCAAAAACTCATTAATATAATGCTTATATGGTCTAAAATTAATAATCCTCTCTAGGTGGCAATATTAATTGCTCTAAAACAATTTTGTATTGACCTCACATACTATCATTGAAATAATAACAATGGACTTCCGTGGATTTCTACGTGGAAATGTACCAGCAGTCCACACATCAATATATGCCAAAATCATTTTGCAATATAGACATATGATCACTGATGCATTTACTTTTACTCTATTTCCAGCTGCATCAGATTAAATTAAAAATATAATTGTAAAAAACTACCATCATCTCTGAAGAATCTTCAATATATTCATCTTGTCTGGTGACATTTGAAAAGGAGCGCAAAGCTCCAGTTAAACGAGGTAGTTCCATTTATTCGTGACTTATTGATCCATAGGAAAAGTAATCAAATTGCTCCTGGGATTTGCAAACTCTGCAGACAAAAGGACATGAAATGATTTAACTGATGCATAAGTTCCTCAAAAGAAAACTAGACTTATAGAATTATGGCATCGAAGACAGATAGATAATATTACAAATATATCAATGAAATAGGAAAAGGGCAAACTAATGTCAAATGTATTTCAATGGGCATAAATATGAGATTATTCTCTTTGGCCACAACTGATCGAATCGAAACATGAAAAAAAAAAGCCTACAGATGCTGAATCTGAAAATAAAATCTGAAATAAAAACAGAAAATACTGGTAACATTCTGCAGGTGTGACAATTTCTGTCAAAAAAGTCATCATTTCAGATCCAGGATGCGTCATGATAACCTGAATAAAACCTCGAATAAAATGTCACACAGGTGAACATCAAACAAAATTGCATAGATGCATTTTCCTGGAAAATCATCTATATCATTATTTTCTGTAATACAAGTTCTTATTTCCCAATAAATTCCATGTTACAAGTGGAGATACAGGGTCGTTTGTCTCTGAAACAGACTGATGTGTACGACATCTACTGGATCACGGTGGGTGGGGTTTGGGGATGACTTAAAAGATTGTGCTTGTCAGTTTCCAAAGTAAATCCTTTAATGGCCAGCACCAAACACAAGTGACTACAGGTGCTTATCACCAGTTACTCTTAAATGGAAACATACACATTTTAAATGCATATTAAATATAACCATATAACCATATAACAATTACAGCACGGAAACAGGCCATCTCGGCCCTTCAAGTCCGTGCCGAACAACTTTTTTCTCTTAGTCCCACCTGCCTGCACTCATACCATAACCCTCCATACCCTTCTCATCCATATGCCTATCCAATTTATTTTTAAATGATACCAACGAACCTGCCGCCACCACTTCCACTGGAAGCTCATTCCACACCGCTACCACTCTCTGAGTAAAGAAGTTCCCCCTCATGTTACCCCTAAACCTCTGTCCCTTAATTCTAAAGTCATGTCCTCGTGTTTGAATCTTCCCTATTCTCAAAGGGAAAAGCTTGTCCACATTAACTCTGTCTATCCCTCTCATCATTTTAAAGACCTCTATCAAGTCCCCCCTTAACCTTCTGCGCTCCAGAGAATAAAGACCTAACTTATTTAACCTATCTCTGTAACTTAGCTGTTGAAACCCAGGCAACATTCTAGTAAATCTCCTCTGTACCCTCTCTATTTTGTTGACATCCTTCCTATAATTGGGCGACCAAAATTGTACACCATACTCACCATTTGGTCTCACCAACGCCTTGTACAATTTTAACATTACATCCCAGCTTCTATACTCAATGCTCTGATTTATAAAGGCTAGCATACCAAAAGCTTTCTTTACCACCCTATCTATATGAGATTCCACCTTCAAGGAACTATGCACGGTTATTCCCAGATCCCTCTGTTCAACTGTATTCTTCAATTCCCTACCGTTTACCATGTACGTCCTATTTTGATTTGTCCTGCCAAGGTGTAGCACCTCACATTTATCAGCATTAAACTCCATCTGCCATCTTTCAGCCCATTTTTCCAACTGGCCTAAATCACTCTGTAGACTTTGGAAATCCTCTTCATTATCCACAACACCCCCTATCTTGGTATCATCTGCATACTTACTAATCCAATTTACCACCCCTTCATCCAGATCATTGATGTACATGACAAACAACAAAGGACCCAACACAGATCCCTGAGGCACCCCACTAGTCGCCTGCCTCCAACCCGACAAACAGCCATCCACCATTACTCTCTGGCTTCTCCCATTCAGCCACTGTTGAATCCATCTTGCTATTCCTGCATTTATACCCAACAGTTGAACCTTCTTAACCAACCTTCCATGAGGAACCTTGTCAAAGGCCTTACTGAAGTCCATATAGACAACATCCACTGCTTTACCCTCGTCAATTTCCCTAGTAACCTCTTCAAAAAATTCAAGAAGATTAGTCAAACATGACCTTCCAGGCATAAATCCATGTTGACTGTTCCTAATTAAACCCTCTTTATCCAGATACTTATATATATTATCTCTAAGTATCTTTTCCATTAATTTGCCCACCACTGAAGTCAAACTAACCGGTCTATAATTGCTAGGTTTACTTTTAGAGCCCTTTTTAAACAATGGAACAACATGCGCAGTACGCCAATCCTCGGGGACTATTCCCATTTCTAATGACATTTGAAATATTTCTGTCATAGCCCCGGCTATTTCTACACTTCTACACAAATATAAGAAGAATAGTTTAATGATATAACTTACTGAAATATGGCCACGAGGGGCGCCAGGGAGATGGCAGCCCTGCCGGCAGTCTGTTCGTTTTTTCAACTTTTTGTTATTTTTAGCGTTTGTTAAAAGTATGTTTTAATGTACTTCGGTTTGTTTTATGTGGGGGGAGGGGGGGGCGGGGATTGAGCAAAACTTTTTTTCAAGTTCCTACCGTCCCGGAGAAGTGATCAATTTTTCGGATCACATTCACTGGGCTCTGCAGCCTAGCATCGCTGGATTGGAGGTCTCCTCGGACTGTCGTGAGCCCCACCGCGGGGTGCGGACTTAACATCGGAGCGGATCCCTTGCCTTAGATCGCTCCCACCGCGCCTGCGGACTTACCATCAAGGGCTCGCAGTCTCGGGAGAGGCTAGTCGGGAGCTCCAACGCCGCAGAAGGTTCGACCAGCCCCGTTGCGAGGTTCGATCGTCCGGCACGGGGGTGCTGACAACCCCCCCATATGCAGGAACTGAACGCCTCGACGCGGAGGGCCAGAACGCCGCCGGCTACGGGAGTCAAGACCATCCCGTCAACGGAGGGCTTGAGGCCCCCGACCGAGGAAGAACAAAAGGAAGGACTTGAACTTTATTTCGCCTTCCATCACAGTGAGGAACGTGTAGGAGTCACTGTGGTGGATGTTCATGTTAAAATGGGTTTTTGAGTTTGTTGCTTTTAATTGTATGACTGACCCGGCCAGCGAAATTCCTCGATGGTTGCAAAACATACTTGGCGAATAAAATCTGATTCTGATTCCGATTACAACAAATAACAATAGCCATTTCCTGTTTACAACTTGTAAGTAAACCTGCTGGCCCAGCTTCATATCCCTCGAGGGTTCATAATATGGAAGTGTCAAAGAGTCATGGGGCATAGTAACAGCCTCATTGCCCCACCATGATGCCTCATCTACGCTGATCCCACTTGGCTACATTTAGCCCATATCTCCCTAAACTTTCCATGTCCATGTCCCTGTCCAAATGTCTTATAAAAGTTGTTATAGTAACTGCCTCAACAGCCACCCAGCCACCTCTAGCAGCTTGTTCCATATACTCGCCACCCTCTGAGTGAAAAAGTTGCCTCAGGTCCCTATTAAATCTTTCCTCTCCCACCTTAAACCTTTGTCCTCATGTCATGAGGTATAGAATTCGGCCAATCGGCCTATCAAGTCGACTCTGCCATTCAATCATGGCTGATCCTTATCTCCCTCCTAACCCCATTCTCCTGCCTTCTCACCATGACCTCTGACACCTGCACTAATCAAGAATCTACCTCTGCCTAAAAATAATCCACTGACGGCCGCCACAGCCTTCTGTGGGAAATAATTCAACACATTCACCACCCTCTGACTAAATAAATTTCTCCTCATCTCCTTCCTAAAAGAACGGCCTTTAATTCTGAGGCTATGACCTCTAGTCCTACTCTCCCACTAGTGGAAACATACTCTCCACATCCACTCTATCCAAGCCTTTCACTATTCTGTATTTCAATTAGCCCCCCCCCCCCCCCCCCACCTCATTCTTCTAAACTCCAGCGACTACAGGCCCTGTGCCGACAAATCTCCTCTTATGTTAATCTACTCATTCCTGGGATCATTCTTGTAAACCTCCTCTTGACCCCCTCCAGAGCCAACACATCCTTCCTCAGATATAGTGCCCATAATTGCTCACAATATTCCAAATGTGGCCTTACCAGCGCCCTCTAGAGCCTCAACATTACATCCCTATTTTTACATACAAGCACTCTTGAAATTATACTAAGATTGAGTTTGCTGACTTTACTACTGATTATTGATTCCCCTACTCTGGATGCATTCACCCATCTATTCCCCTCATGACTCTACACACCACTGTAAGATCACCCCTTAGTATCCTGCGCTTCAAGGAATACAGTCCTGGTATGCACAACTTCATCCTATAACTCGGGCCCTCAAGTCCTGGCAACATCTTTGTAAATCTTCTGTGCATTTTTTCCAGCTGAACAACATCCTTCCTATAGCAGTGTGACTAAAACAGAACACAACGCTCCAAATGCAGCCTCACCAATGTCTTGAACAACCATAACATAACTTCTATATTCAATACCCTGACCAATGCACCAAAAGCCTTCACGGCCCACCCTATCTTCTTATGACACCACTTACGACCCAGGCCTCCGATGTTGTGACCGCACCGGGTGATGTAAATAAGTCCCGCGGCTGATGTAAATAAGTCCCGCGCTCCGCGAACGGGCCGGTTCAACTCCACGGCCCGGGGCGGTCGAAGCTGTCGCCCTCCAGTCTAGCGGACGCAGCTGTTGCCACGGGAGCTCCGGAAAAACAGGTCATCAACCTGTGACCTGCGAGCTCCCGACGATGCCGTCCACTGGGCCCGCGGCCGAACCTCCGAAGTCGCTGCCGCCGCCACCGCCACCGGAAAGCCGCCACAGCTCCGAGTCGGGCTACTGGAACGCCGGAATGCCTGAACCCGCCACAGCCCCAAAGTCGGCAGCCTTGCACTGGTATACCCTGGCCGGCTCTGCCTCCGGAGCCTCGAGGTCGGTCGCAGTTGGAGGCTGTCAGCTCCGCCATTAGGCCTCAGCGCAGACGGAGACGGAGACGGGGGATACAACAGAAAAGTTGCGTCCCCCCCCAAAAGGAAGAGACCAAAACGTTTCTCCCACCCTTCCCACACACATACACTACATAATAACTCAAATTAACAAACTGAAACAAGACAAGAAAACAACAAAAAAAAGAAAAACAGACGGACTGCAGGCGAGCCGCTGCTGCCAGGGCAGCGCCGCCACTCCCACTACAGGTCCTATGCACCTGTATTCCTAGATCCCTTAGCTCTACAACATTCCTCAGGGTCCTGCCATTCACTATGAAGTTCCTGCCATGCTTTGACTTCGGAAACACCTTAAACTTATCTGCAGTAAACTCCATTAGCCATATGTCAGTCCACTTGTCCAGCTGATCAAGATACTGCTGTAATTTTTAAAACCAAATACCAATAGACCATAATACCAAACAGCTTAACTTCTGCCCTATTGTTCAAACTCTTGGACTCTTGACCCTATATGCTCAGGAAGTATTTCTGATTTTCAGATTCAGATTCAGAAAACTTTATTGTCTGTCGTAACAGAAAATCTTCTTTGACGTGGCTCAACATACAACAAGACAATCTTCAAAACTCATTCATTGCAGCCTTTGCGCTCTTTTTTATCTGCACTTGCTCTATAGCTGTAACACTATATTCTACACTACATTTCCTTTCTCGTTTACATTACCTGTGTAATCATGAACGGTGTCATCTGCCTGGCTAGTATGGAAAACAAGGTTTTTCACTAAATCAGGTTGAATAGACAATAGGTGCAGGAGTAGGCCAATCGGCCCATCGAGCCAGCACCGCCATTTAATGTGATCATGGCTGATCTTCCACAATCAGTACTCCGTTCCTGCCTTCTCCCCATATCTCCTGACTCCGCTAGCTTTAAGAGCCCTATCTAGCTCTCCTGAACCTTGTGAATTTTGTAGTCGGCAGGGCAGTACTCTGCATATCGCCAACCTGAACAATTTTACATTTTTATCAAGCCAATTAACCTACAAACCTGTACGTGTTTGGAGTGTGAGAGGAAACCGAAGATCTCGGAGAAAACCCATGCAGATCACGGGGAGAATATACAAACTCCATACAGACAGCACCCGTAGTTGGGATCGAACCCGGGTCTCTGGCGCTGCATTTTGCTGTAGGGCAGCAACTTTACCGTTGCGCCACCGTGATTCTCTCTTGAAAGTATCCAGAGAACTGGCCTCTACCGCCCTGAGGCAGAGAATTCCACAGGCTCACAACTCTCTGTGTGAAAAACCGTTTCCCCATCTCTGTTCTAAATGGCTTACTCCTTATTCTTAAACTGTGGCCCCTGGTTCTGGACTCCCCCAACATCAAGAACATGTTTCCTGCCTCTAGCGTGTCCAAACCCTTAATAATCTTATATGTTTCAATAAGATACCCTCTCATCCTTCTAAATTCATGTGGCAATAATAAAACATCCCAATGCTGGTACCAAATAGCAGTAGGTCATATTACCAAATACTATATGCCACCATAGAATTGAATTGAAAATGTTAAACTAAACACAATGAGGAACATACTAACTGGGACAATGACTAATTTGCTTTATTTTAAAGCAGGGTGTGAACAGCAGTATTGTGCATGAATATTATAACCAAAATAGTTGTGCTAGTATGTGGCCAATTATTTTCTGCATTTGACATATGGCAGATGTTCAATCTCTTTCTGGAAAAAAAACAATAAAAGTGAAGACCTGGAAAATTTATATCAGATTGTGGAAATAAAAACATTGACAAAATCCTTGCATGTTCGCCTTCAGTGATATGTGTACTCAGTCATAGATCAATAGATTTATGGGTATTAAACCATTTCTAGGAATCAAGGCATATCGAGATGGTGCTTACAAATGGCATTGATGAGATCAGCCATGATTTTGATGAATGATGGAAGAAACTCAAAGGGCAATATGGAGACTAGAGAATGCAGATGCTGAATGTGTAGGAAGGAACTGCAGATGCTGGTTTAAACCAGATAGACACAAAATGCTGGGGGAACTCAGTGGATCAAACAGCATCTATAAAAGCAACGGGCAGTCGATGTTTCAGGTTAGGAGTTGAAATGCGTCTGTCCATTCACATATAATGCCTGTTATCCTTGACTAGGTATTTGATCAGTATCTGAACAGTTTATGTTGTGCCTATCAGTAGGACAGTACTTAACAATCGCTTTAAAATGGCTTTGTGCACTGCATTTTGAATTGTATTAACAGAGTTCTCAGTTAGACACTTTGCTGAAGGCACCCCAAATATTGATTTAAAATACAAACTGCTCGAGCTACTACTTCCAGATGCTGCTTAGCCTGCTGAGAACCTCCAGCAATTGCATGAGAAAAACAAATGTGTCATGGGGGAAAGAAAGGGTGTCTAGGGGCGAGAGAATTCCATCTACAAACAGCTTATTGTTTTCAAAAATTAAGATTTTTTTAATAGCTTTAAAAAAGTTAATTTTTGTTGAATAAAATACTAAAGGCTGTTGGTTACATTATTTCAATTAGGTACCACTGCACAAGTGTCAATAGAAACGATTGCATGTCAATTTCACCTTTGGTGAAACTGACAGACTGTGGTCACTGCTTGAAATGGTGATCAAAGACAAAATCATTGAAGGAATTAGGAGCAACACTAGCAATGTTTTTGGATGACACAAAGCTGGGTGGCAGTGTGAACTGTGAAGAGGGTGTTAGGAGGTTGAAAGGTGAGCTGGACAGGTTGAGTCAGTGGGCAGATGCGTGGCAGATGCAGTATAACATAGATAAATGTGAGGTTATCCAATTTGGCGGCAAAAACAAGGGGGCAGATTATTATCTCAACGTGGTTAGGTTAGGTAAGGGGGAGGTGCAGCGAGACCTGGGTGTCCTTGTACTGTCACTGAAGTTGGCTTACAGGTGCAGCAGGCAGTGAAAAAAGCTAATGGAATGTTGGCCTTCATAACAAGAGGATTTCAGTATAGGAGTAAAGAGGTTCTTCTGCAGTTGAAAAGGGCTCTGATGAGACCACATCTGGAGTATTGTGTACAGTTTTGGTCTCCTAATTTGAGGAAGGACATTCTTGTGATTGAGGCAGTGCAGCATAGGTTCACGAGATTGATCCCTGGGATGGCGAGACTGTCATACAAGGAAAGATTGAAAAGACTAGGCTTGCATTCAATGGAGTTTAGAAGGATGAGGGGGGATCTTATAGAAACATATAAAATTATAAAAGGACTGGACAAGCTAGATGCAGGACAAATTTTCCCAATGTTGGGCGAGTCCAGACCCAAGGGCCACAGTCTTAGAATAAAGGGGAGGTCATTTAAAAACCCAGAGAGTTGTGAATTTATGGAATTCCCTGCCACAGAGGGAAGTGGAGGCCGTCACTAGATGGATTTAAGAGAGAGTTAAATAGAGCTCTAGGGGCTAGTGGAGTCAAGGGATATGGGGAGAAGGCAGGCACGGGTTATTGATAGGGGACGATCAGCCATGATCACAATGAATGGCGGTGCTGGCTCTAAGGGCCGAATGACCTGCACCTATTTTCTATGTTTTCTATTTTTCTATGTCTATCCACTGGCTCCCCTTCATCCATTTTACAAGATACAAGATCCATTTATTGTCATATGTGCCAATTGGTACAGTGAAATGTGTGGTCACCATACAGCCATACAAATAAAAAAAAGACAATACACGAGAGACTCCAAAATAAATATCCCCACAACGCAGAATCAAAGTTTCCCACTGTGAGGGATTGGCAGCAAAGTTCAGTCATCTTCCTCTGATGTTCTCCTCTTATGGAATTCCTCTCAAAGGAATTTCAAAATTCCTTAGATTCTGGAGTAGTTCCTGAGGATTGGAGGGTAGCTAATGTAACCCCACTTTTTAAAAAAGGAGGGAGAGAGAAAGCGGGGAATTACAGACCAGTTAGTCTAACATCGGTAGTGGGGAAACTGCTGGAGTCAGTTATTAAAGATGGGATAGCAGCGCATTTGGAAAGTGGTGAAATCATTGGACAAAGTCAGCATGGATTTACGAAAGGTAAATCATGTCTGACAAATCTGATAGAATTTTTCGAGGATGTAACTAGTAGAGTGGATAAGGGAGAACCAGTGGATGTGTTATATCTAGACTTTCAGAAGGCTTTCGACAAGGTCCCGCATAAGAGATTAGCATACAAACTTAAAGCACACGGTATTGGGGGTTCAGTATTGATGTGGATAGAGAACTGGCTAGCAGACAGGAGGCAAAGGGTAGGAGTAAACGGGTCCTTTTCAGAATGGCAGGCAGTGACTAGTGGGGTGCCGCAAGGCTCAGTGCTGGGACCCCAGCTATTTACAATATATATTAATGATTTGGACGAGGGAATTCAATGCAACATCTCCAAATTTGCAGATGATACCAAGCTGGGGGGTATAGTTAGGTGTGAGGAGGATGCTTGGAGGCTGCAGGGTGATTTGGATAGGCTGAGTGAATGGGCAGATGCATGGCAGATGCAGTACAATGTGGATAAATGTGAGGTTATCCACTTTGGTGGCAAAAACATGAGGGTAGACTATTATCTGAATGGTGGCAGATTAGGTAAGGGGGAGATGCAACGAGACCTGGGTGTCATGGTACACCAGTCATTGAAAGTAGGCATGCAGGTGCAGCAGGCAGTGAAGAAAGCAAATGGTATGTTAGCATTCATAGCGAAAGGATTTGAGTATAGGAGCAGGGAGGTTCTACTGCAGTTGTACAGGGTTTTGGTGAGGCCACACCTGGAGTACTGCGTACAGTTTTGGTCTCCAAATCTGAGGAAAGACATCCTTGCCATAGAGGGGGTACAGAGAAGATTCACCAGACTGATTCCTGGGATGTCAGGACTTTCATATGAGGAAAGATTGGATAGACTCGGTTTGTACTCGATGGAATTTAGAAGATTGAGGGGGGATCTTATAGAAACCTACAAAATTCTTAAGGGGTTGGACAAGCTAGATGCTGGAAGATTGTTCCCGATGTTGGGGGAGTCCAGAACAAGGGGTCACAGTCTAAGGATAAGGGGGAATTCCTTTAGGACCGAAATGAGGAAAACATTCTTTACACAGAGAGTGGTGAGTCTCTGGAATTCTCTGCCACAGAAGGTAGTTGAGGCCAGTTCATTGGCTATATTTAAGAGGGCGTTAGATGTGGCACTTGTGGCTAAAGGGATCAGGGGGTATGGAGAGAAGGCAGGTACGGGATACTGAGTTGGATGATCAGCCATGATCACATTGAATGGCGGTGCAGGCTCGAAGGGCCGAATGGCCTACTCCTGCACCTATTTTCTATGTTTCTATGTTCTTTGATGTTCACCCATGATCGGGGCCTCCCGAACCCCCCGCAGCCGCAGCTACAGGTGGCCCGATGCTCAGGCCCGCTCACCGGGATGATGGAACTCCGACGTTGGAACGGGAGAACAACCTCATCGGCTTGGAGTTCCGAATCCGCCACTTTCTACCAGGGTCCGTGGCTCCCGAAGTCCACAGGCCACGCTGGGCAGAGATTCATGCTGGTGGCCCTCGGCAAAGGGATCCCAGGACTCCGCGATGTTGAAGTCAGCACCGCCTGCGCTGGGAGCTCTACGATACGGTGGGCAGCGCGACTCTGGTCGCAGCGGCCTCTGCAGTCCGTCTGTCTTTTTTTAATTTTTTGTCTCGTTTGAGTGTTGTTAGTTAGTGTTTTTTTTAGTTGGATATGTGTGGGGGGTGGGGGCGGGGTGGGGAAACTTTTTAATTCTTTTCCCTGTACGGAGGACCCGACCTTTTCTCTGTCGGATCTCCGTTGTCGTTGGGGCCTAGCACCGTGGAGCGGCCTCCAACCAGACCTGGGGCTCCAGTCGCAGAGCTGCGGGTACTCACCATCGTGGAGCTCGCCAAGTTCAGAACGGGAGGAGCTGTGGTGGCACGCTGCTGCTGCCCGACCCCAGAGATTCGGAGGCTCCAGCTGCAAGCCGGTGGACGGTAACACCGGGAGCTCGCGGGTCTCTGGTGGGAGACCGCTTTTCGGAGCTCCCGCGGCAGCAACTTCTCCCGCCCGAGTTGCGGGGTTGAAGACGACCTGGAGCGGAGCCTTACATCACCCGGCGCGGCTTTGATGGCCACGGGACTTGCTAGGGCCCGCCGGGGGCTCCAACATCAAGACCCGGAGCGGGGCCTTGCATCGCCCGGCGCGGCATGAATGGCCGCGGGACATATACTATCACCCGCCGGGGGCTTTGACTCTGACCGGGAGAAGAATGGGGAGTGCAGGGGAGAGATAAGACTTTGCCTTCCATCACAGTGAGGAGGAGATTCACTGTGATGGATGTTTGTGTAAAATGTGTTGTGTCCTGGTTCTTTTCTTCTTGTATGTATGACTGCAGAAACGAAATTTCGTTTGAACCTCAATGAGGTTTCAAATGACAATAAATGGTATTGTATTGTATTGTATTGAACCACAGCTTCGGAATGTTGAAGCAGCAGGCCCAACGCTCCAGAGATTCAAACAGCGATCCAGGTAAGGCATCACACCGCTCCGCGGTGAATCCAGTGCTGCTGCTGAAGCTCTGGTCCGGTCCCCGGTCTCCAACAGGAAAGGCTGTGCCAATCCAGTCGGTAGGCCGCGAGGGGGGGGTTGGGGGGGGGAGTGCGAGGACTCGACTCGGAGAATAGTCGCATCCTCGCCAGGAAGTGAGTGGGAAATGGTTTCCCCCTTACCCTACCCCCTCCCCCACAGAGAAAAATTAAGTAAACCTCCACAGCATACTGTTGAGACAGACTAAAATAAAAAATATAGAAAAAACAGACATTAGGCAGAGGCTGCCATCAATGGATGTCACATAGTGGATGTCACATCCTCAAAAAATTACAGAAGATTAGTCAAGCATGATTTCCCTTCCATAAATCCATGTTGGCTTGGACTAATCCTTTTATTGCTATCCAAATGCCCCATTATTCCCTCTTTAATAGTTGCCTCCAGCATCTTTCCCACTACCAGTCAGGCTAACTGGTCTGTAATTCGTTTGTGTGTGTGTGTGAGTATATATATATATATATATATATATTTGCGCAGATGTATGTATAGGACATGTACATTATGTGTAGGAAGGAACTGCAGATGCATGTTTAAACCAAACATAGACATAAAATGCTGGGGAACACAAAAAGCTGGAGAAACTCAGCGGGTGTAGCAGCATCTAAGGAGCGAAGGAGATTGGCGACGTTTCGAGTCGAGACCCTTCTTCAAACTGGTCAAGGATCAGGGAAACGAGAGATATAGACAGTGATGTGGAGAGATAAAGAACAATGAATGAAAGATATGCAAAAAAGTATTGATGATAAAGGAAACAGACCATTGTAAGCTGTTTGTAGTGTGAAAATGAGAAGCTAGTGCGATTTGTGATTTGTCATCACAAATGGCCTCGTTCTTCAGAGAACGGGGTTTCCTCTCCCCCACTATAGATGAGGCTCGCACCAGGGTCTCCTCCATATCCCGCAACACTTCCCTCTCTCCCCATTCCCCCACTCACAACAAGAGCCTAGTCCCCCTGGTCCTCACCTTTCACCCCACCAGCCAGCGCATACAACAGATAGTTCTCCGCCAGTTTCGCCACCTCCAACGTAACCCCTCCACTCGCCACATCTTCCCGTCTTCCCCCGTCTGCCTTCCGCAAAGACCACTCCCTCCGCAACTCCCTTGTCAATTCTTCCCTTCCCTCCCGCTCCACTCCTTCCCTGGGCACTTTCCCTTGCAACCGCAAGAGATGCTACACTTGTCCCTTCACCTCCCCCATCCACTCCTTTCAGGGACCCAAGCAGTCATTCCAAGTCCGACAGAGGTTCACCTGCACCTCCTCCAACCTCATATACTGCATCCGTTGCATCCGTTGTTGTATGCGCTGGCTGGTGGGGTGAAAGGTGAGGACCAGGGGGAATCTGCCCTTGTTGTGAGTGGGGGAATGGGGAGAGAGGGCAATGTTGCAGGGTATGGAGGAGACCCTGGTGCGAGCCTCATCTATAGTGGGGGAGGGGACACCCCGTTCTCTGAAGAACGAGGACATTTGTGATCAGATGCCCCATCTGGGGAAACTCAGCGGTACGGACAGCATCTCTCGGGAGAAGGAATGGGTGACGTTTCGGGTCAAGACCCTTCTTCGGACACACAAATATATATATATAGATATATATAGATATGTGTGTGTGTGTGTGTATACATATATATATGTATACATATGTATAGGTATGCATAATGTATACACAAACTTTTCCCTCCTCCTGTATATACAAACTCATTTACATAGAAAAATGGGTGCAGGACTAGGGCATTCTGCCCTTCAAGTCAGCACAGCTATTCAATATGATCATGGCTGATCATGTAATATCAGTAGGGTTACACAAAAAGCTGAAGAAACTCAGCGGGTGCAGCAGCATCTAAGGAGCGAAGGAGATAGGCGACGTTTCGGGTCGAGACCCTTCTTCAGACTCTGAAGGTCTGAAGAAGGGTCTGAAGAAGGGTCTCGACCCGAAACGTCGCCTATCTCCTTCGCTCCTTAGATGCTGCTGCACCCGCTGAGTTTCTCCAGCTTTTTGTGTAACCCTCGATTCTCCAGCATCTGCAGTTCCTTCTTTAACATCTAATATCAGTACCCCGTTTCTGCTTTTTCCTCATATCCCCTGATTCCTTTACCCTAAGAGCTAAATCGAACACTCTCTTGAAAACATCTAGTGAATTGGCCTCGTTATATTGTTTACAGTGTACTACGTTTACATATTCTGTTATGCTGCTGCAGCAAGTCAGAATGTCATTGTTCTGTCTGGGACACACGACAATACAACACACACTCATGACTCTTGAATGGCCACGTTCATGCAACCAGTGATCCAGGGATTGTGGCCACGGGACATGCGCACTGGGCGCCACGGCGCAATGGGTGCCGGGACTTGTAGTCCAACACCCGGCACATCAAAAACTCAGCGGCGCCTGAAGAAAGGTCTCGATCCCTGAAATGTCACCCATTCCCTTCTCTCCAGAGATGCTGCCTGTCCCGCTGAGTTACTCCAGCATTTTAAATCCATCTTCGGTTTGAACCAGTATCTGCAGCGCCTTCCTACACACTCAGTTTCCATTTAGGCCACATACACACTAAACACTGTAACTCCTCCAGTCCTTGACAGAGCTTAGTCCCTCCCTTCCCCCCCCCCCCCCCCCCCCCCGCGCCACCGTAAGCAGCCAAACCGGCGACTCCAATCCAGTCCTGCTTTTTTTGGGGGGGGAGGAATGTGTTTAGACCGGCAAATCACCCGTTTCCCGTCACCCACCCACTTATTTAATCGCCTACCTGCCGCTCTATGTGACTCCAGCGAACACAACACACACACCGGCCGGCCGCCGGCTCGTCGCTGCCGTCAACTGCGTGGCGCGGCCCGTTGCTCGGCGTGCGCGTGAACGGACCGAGGGGAGGGCGGGGCTACAGCAGTGGAGAGGGGGCGTGGCCTGGGGGGGGGGCGTGGCCTGAGGGGGCGTGGCCTGAGGGGGCGGCTCTGCTCTATGGTCCTGGCTCCTCTTGTATCTTTGGTGGGAACCGCGCCGATGTAGGGGGCGGGGCTACAGCGAGGGGGAGGGGAGAAGCTGGGTTTGTGTGAATGGGTGCGGGGCTCCAGCGAGGGCGTGGCTACAGCGAGGGGGTGGAGGCGGGGCTACAGCGAGGGGAGGAGCTGGAGGGGAGGGGTTGTGTGCGAGGGGGCGGGGCTCCAGCGAGGAGGTGGGGATGGGGCCAGCGAGGAGGGGACGGGGCTCCAGCGTGGGGATGGGTGCATGGGGAGGGGGCGGGGCTCCAGCGTGAGGTGGGGCTGGGTGCATGGGGAAGGGGCCAGCGTGGGGGCGGGGCTAGGTGCATGGGGGGGGGGCTCCATCGAGTGGGCGGGGGCGGGGCTGGGCGTGGGAGGGGGCGTGGTCTGAGTCGAGGAGGCGGGGTCTGAGGAGGAGGGTTCGCGCATGCGACTCGGGTTGGTCTGCGGGGGGGGGGGCGCTGTCTCGGGACAATCTCCACCTGCAAGGTGTGCGGTGGCCGTTGGGGTCTCGCGCCCCCCCCCCCCCCCCCCCTCCTTCTTCGTCAATGGGGCTCGTGTCCGAGCCCGGCGGGAGCGCGCGGTGGGGGCGGGGAGGAGCCGGCGTCTGTGGGAGCGTCCGGTCGGGCGCGCGCATAGCGGAATCGAAACCGAAAGCGTGCACACACGTTCGCTTTTTATTTAAAAAAAAGAGAAAAAAAAGAACAAAGTGCGTGAGTAACGTAGTTGGATGCCGCACGTCGCCCTCCTCCTCCTCCTCCTCCTCCTCTCCAGAAGATGCCGCCCGTCCTGCTGTGTTAATCCAGCATCTCCCGTTTATTTTGGTTTCAAGTGGGAAGGAACTGCAGATGCTGGTTTTACACCGAAGATAAGACACGAAATGCTGGAGTAACTCGGCGGGACGGGCGGCATCTTCTGGAGAGAAGGAGGAGGGTGACGTTTCGGGTCGAGAACCTTCTCCAGACTGAGAGTCCAGGGGAGAGGGAGACACAGAGATATGGAAGGGCAAGGTGTAGCAATGTTACAACATTTTGAGATTTTAAAAATCAAGTCCCATCAGATAAAACATAAAAAGAAGTTTAATTTGATACTTAATTCACTTTCATATCTTCAGTATTAAAAAAGTTATGGCCATTTCCATACTCGGATATTAGCAGTCTGAAGAAGGGTCTCGACCCGAAACGTCGCCTATCTCCTTCGCTCCTTAAGGGCCTGTCACACTAGCGCGCGATTAGACGCGACAAGCGCGACCTACCGTGGTCGCTTTAGTCGTCCGGCCTCGCGTGACCCTGTCCCACTTCGATCGCCGGAGTCTCGTGGAGTTGCGCGGACTCGTGTGGAGCTGGTCTCGACATCGCGTCAAGCCAGCAAAAACCGACACTGCTTAAAAATTTCGCGCGGCAAAATCCTGTCGGCCGGATTCGCATGGAGAACGTGGATAACGTCGTGACGTTTTGGCGTCGTGCGTCATCAGCGTGGCGGTGCGTGATGACGTCACTGCCCGACGTCGTGCGACGCACATGACCGCAACAGAAAAAACGCGCGCGTTTTGAAGATACTTACCACGTGTTCTTCCAACGGATGATGCAAAATGACGTCACGTGACAACAACCTTCACGCGGACTTCGCACGAAACTCGCACCGGGATCGCCCGACCCACACGCGACCCCACGCGATCCCCGCGTCCGAATTTGTCGCGCTTGTCGCGTCTAATCGCGCGCTAGTGTGACAGGCCCTTTAGATGCTGCTGCACCCGCTGAGTTTCTCCAGCTTTTTGTGTAACCCTCTTGGCATCTTGTTCCCCATTTCCTTTCCATTGACACAAAAGCTGTGATCAAGGACAGTCAAAAGGCCATAACTTAAAAATTAAGAGAACTCAATGAAATTTTCAGTTATTATCGATTGAAGCATTCTGAAACAAATATGAAACAATATTACTTGGATGACCTGAAATTAAAGCATATAATTAGTTAGTTATCTAATTGTAGCTAATTATAAAATTCAATTACTAGATCTAAACATCTAACATATAACCATATAACAATTGCAGCACAGAAACAGGCCCTCTCGGCCCTTCCAGTCCATGCCGACCATTTATTTTCCCCTAGTCCCATCTACCTGCACTCAGACCATATCCCTCCATTCCCTTCCCGTCCATATACCTATCCACTTTACTTTTAAATGTTAAAATCGATCCTGCCTCCACCACTTCTGCTGGAAGCTCATTCCACACAGCCACCACTCTCTGAGTAAAGAAGTTCCCCCTCATGTTACCCCTAAACTTCTGTCCCTTAATTCTAATGTCATGCCCTCTTGTTTGAATCTTTCCTATCCTCAATGGGAAAAGCTTATCCACGTCAACTCTGTCTATCCCTTTCATCATTTTAAAGACCTCAATCAAGTCCCCCCTTAACCTGCGCTCCAAAGAATAAATACCTAACTTGTCAACCTTTCTCTGTAACTTAATTGTTGGAACCCAGGCAACATTCTAGTAAATCTCCTCTGTACTCTCTATTTTGTTGACATTTATCCATTTCTTAAGAAAAGATAAACGTTTTTTAATTGCCTAAGTGTCCAAATAACATTCACACAATAATCCACAATATAACATGATTTTTAAATCTCATTTTCATGAATTTATAGGCCAAATGGAAGGAATTTAGTGTGTAATGCCATTTAAATCAACTTGCGAGTGGGTTTTAGTGGAATGCGGTGGATTGGAACGTTGCGGTTTGCAGTGAAGTTGGTATGAAAAATACTGGCGGTTCATACATTTTTTTTGTCCCATTTTCGCAACATGAAGATTTGATTAAATGCTTCCTAAGAACCACGTTTTTATGTAAAAATAAACTGTGTACCTTCTTTTATCGACTACGTTAGGTCCGTTCTGCTGTCGCTGTTCAGAGCTTTAGAAGATGATTTTTAAACTAGTTAATAAATAATCTAGCGTAGTTTAAAAATAGCTTCATGAATGAAATGTCGGAGCGATTTCTCTTTAGCGACGAAATCGCCCGACATGGATCGATTTGGACTGTCTAGGGAAAAATGGCACTTTAAACCCGCCCCGTCTGAAAGGCGCCAAAGTCACGCACACGGGCAGTGGCAGAACTGCTGCGCCGCTAAAGGTAGGTATTGTAACATACCTATAAGGTGTGAAAACCACAGGTCAAAGCAGATGAGGGGCAACGAAATGTAGAATGGGCCATTGTTGGTTGTTGTCAAGGCTTGGATGGAGAGGATGTTTCCACTAGTGGGAGAGTCCAGGAGCAGAGGCCACAGCCTCACAATAAAAGGACGTTCTTTCGGGAAGGAGATGAGGAGGAATTTCTTTAGTGAATCTGTGGAATTCTTTGCCACAGACTGCTGTGGAGGCCAAGTCAGTGGATATATTTAAGGCAGCGATAGATCGATTTTTGATAAGTACAGGTGTCAAAGGTTATGGGGAGAAGGCAGGAGAACTAGGTTAGGAGGGAGAGATAGATCAGCCATGATTGAATGGCGGGGTAGACTTGATGAGCCAAATGGCTGAATTTTGCTCGTATAATGTATGACAACAAGGCATACAATCAGTAAAATTAATCAGGATGACAGTCAACTAGTTGGAGAATTATGATGGGGAGGGAGGGGGAGAGAGAGGGAAAGCAAGGGTTACTTGAAGTTAGAGAAATCAATATTGATGCCGCTGGGTTGGAAGCTCCCCAAGCGTTTGAGTTTAGTTTATATTCACGTGTACCAGGGTGCAATACTGACGCCTCCCAGCAGGTCGCGCAGAAGCCGAGGCCAGAGCCTCGTGGGTCGGTGCCTGCGTCCGACGGAGTCCTCGGTGGGCCATTGGGGTCGACGGAGCACGTGGCTGGGGCCTGGGTTGGCGCCACGGAGGCGTCAAGAGAGGATTCGGCAACGATAGTGAAGCGGTCAGTGCGGCGGTCGTTGAGGGCACCGACCGCCGGACGAGAACGGACCATGTGGAAGTGAGGACACCGCTGATGGGTGAAGGAATAAAGGAGGGCCCGGCCTGGGGGGACTGCTGTGAGGGAAGGGGGAGAACAAAGGGGGACCTGGCACGGGTAGGTGTCCTTTGTAAACAATCTCTATGTGGCGACTATTTGCATACCCAAGGTATGCAAGCAATTAAGTTCACTGTGATTTATCACATGTGACAATAAAGTATTAATTCAAACTTTTCTTGTGTGCTAACCAGTCAGCGGAAAAACTACATGATTTCAATCCACAGATAACTGTTATCATGTGTACTAAAGTACAGTGAAAGCTTTGTTTAATAAACTGTCCATTCATAATGGATGGATTATGAATCTGCGTAGCAAAGAATTCGACAGATTCACCATCCTCTGACTAAAGAAATTCCTTCGCATCACTTTTCTAAAGGTACATCCTTTAATTCTGAGGCTGCCCCCACTGGTCGGGACCCTTCAAAGTTTTTAAGGGTCTTTTATTGACAGTCAAAAAGGCACAACAGAGGATGTACTTCCTGCGGCAGCTGAGGAAGCACAATCTGCCACAGGCAATGATGGTCCGGTTCTACACGGCCATGTTCTCACCTCCATCATGGTCTGGTTTGGCTCAGCCACCAAGCACTACACCTGAAGACTGCAGCGAATCGTCCGATCAACAGAGAAGATTATTGGCTGCAACCTTCCCTCCATTGATGAACAGTACACTGCAAGGGCCAGAAATGAGCGGGCAAGATCATCTCTGACCCCTCTCACCCTGGCCACAAACTCTTTGAATCACTTCCCTCTGGAAGGCGACTCCGGACTGTCAAAGCTGCCACAGCCAGACATAAAAACAGTTTTTATCCACGAGTAATTGCTCTACTCAATAGTCAAAAATCTATAGCCTCCCTTTGATCGGGTATTTTGTTGATTCACATGCTTGATCAATTGTGTTTTATCATTAATGTTTTATTATTATTAATGTTTAGTGTTTTCTGAGTCATTCTTATCTGTCACTGCATGTCGTCGTTATTTGTGGGCGGAGCACCAAGGCAAATTCCTTCTATGTGAATATTTGGCCAATAAACTAACTTATTTACCATTAAGGTACAGTGATATGCAAATTACCATACAAGCATTCGAAAAAAAAAGCAACAAGACACACAACTACATAAAAGTTAACATAAACATCCACCACAGCGGATTCCCCACATTCCTCACTGATGAAGGCAAAAAAGTCCAATCTACTTCCTCTTTATTCTCCCGCGGTCAAAGCTCCTGCGTCGGGGTGGTTGAAACTCCCATGGCTCGGAGTCCCCGAAGTCTGTCTCTGACCAGAGACCGCAGGCTCCGTGATGTTAAAGTCCACAAGCACCCACAGTTGGAGCTCTGAGGTCGATCCCTGGAAAAGTGATCGCGGACTCCGCGGTGGAGCTTCTCGAAGACAGTCTTCAGCAAAGGCCGCCAACTCCTCGATGTTAGGCCACAGTGCGGACGGAGACACGATATGGAAAAAGATCAACTAGGTTGAGGTAAGAGATTCAAAACAGTTTCCCCCAACTCACACCCCCCACAAAACAAGCTAAGGAACACTAAAAACATAAATTTAACACATACTATTAAACACAAATGAAAGAAAGGACGGACAGACCGTTGACTGTCCATATTTTTAATGTTATAACTAACTACCTCTACCACTTCCTCTTGCAGCTACCCTATAAAGTGGAAGCATGTCCATTCAATGGTACTTCATCATCACAAGTACATTAAATGCAATGAATTTGTTTTGCATACAGTTCAATGACAATCTCACTATACATTAGGCACAATCATACCAAGTGTAAGAGTGTAGGATAATCAAGAGCCGATGAAGGATGGGCAGTAGATGTCTGATTGCAAGTGATGTAAACATCGCATGAAAAATCTATTTGAAGGGAAAGAAGTTAACCTCTAAAATTCTAGCAACTTAAGTAGGTTCTGCAAATCACCCAGGAGATATTGTAACTAATAGTTATCAATAGGTGAATGAACTTGCTTCCATAAACATGCATTTACAAATGGTGAGTTTCTCTGGCCTCAAAGTGTCGGAGAGGCATACAGACTAGAAAAATATGTTAGGGCCACTGCTTCCAAGCCAATTATCAAACACTCATCTCAGGCAAGAAACAGAGTAGTCCACTGAAAGAACACATTCATTCATTTCTTAGCTGGCATCTTGAGACAGAATTATGTTGATTATGCAAAAAGTTGGGTCCATACACGTAATAACTACCATCAACTCGCAGCCAGGAGGCTGATAGATCTGAGATCAGAAAAATGTTTTCCTTACTTCCATCCTGTAAGGTCTGGCCTCTTTTAAATGAACAGGTTATTTGGTATCATTATTCAGTATTTGTGTCATTATTCAGTATTCCCAGATAAGCCTTCAGTCTATGAATATATCTAAATGAATGACCACCCTTATACTTTCATATAGCACAGGGAAGGGGGTGGGGAGGCAGCACGTAGCTCAATATTACTAGACAGTGAAAACATCACTAGAGGGTGCCACAGTCTAAATAGATTAACCTCAATGTTAAATCCTGCCTTCATGGGCTCCAACGTGAATTAATTAAATTCAGTACTAAAAATAATTTTCTTTCTCAAAAAAGAGAATTCAGTCTTGCATAAAAAAAGTAAGCATTTTGTTCTTCCTGCATCTGGGGATATTAGTTTCCTTGAACATAGTGAATGCAGGAAAATGGAATGGGGATCAATGAATATACTGCCAATAATCTGCCATTTAAATTAATACGCAGGTTCTTAAGGAAAATATATCTCTCCCGGCCCCGTTATCCAGTCATCTATGTATCCAAGTGATTATTTATCTCGAGGCATTAACAGGCAAAACTACTTTGTAAATGTTTTAGGCTCGGGTTACAATGTTTTATTTTTAAAGATTACATTCATATTTCCTCCTCTCCCCAGATGCTGTAGAATTTGGCAATTTCCAATGTTTTGTGATTGTTTATCAAAATATTCAAGAAATGCAGTTGAAACACGTGCACAGTGACAATTAGTTTATTTCAAGTAACAGCAATGCCACTGGAATATAAACAAATTAATTGCACTCATAGGAACATCTATATAGCAAAAAGTCTCATCTTGATCACTTCCTGTCTGTGCTGTATATTGATTTTAGAAAAAAACGTTACCATATATCGTTATGATTTTTAGCCATCTTCCTCACAGTCCTCCGCTGAGGCAGCCCCGAGGATTTTTCCGATCAATGAAAAAAAAAGAAGTTATGAGTGTTTGGTGCCCTGCACTCTGTTATGAGAGTATGGTGGCCTGCACTCTGTTTGAAGTGCGGTGAAAATGAGTTTGGTGGCCTGCACTCTGCTTGAAGTGCTGTGAAAGTGAGTTTGGTGGCCTGCACTCTGCTTGAAGTGCTGTGAAATTGAGTTTGGTGGCCTGCACTCTGCTTGAAGTGCTGTGAAATTGAGTTTGGTGGCCTGCACTCTGCGTGAAGTCCTGTGAAATTGAGTTTGGTTGCTTGCACTCTGCTTCAAATGCTGTGAAATTGAGTGTGGTGGCCTGCACGCTGCTTGAAATGCTGTGAAATTGAGTTTGGTGGCCTGCACTGTGCTTAAAATGCTGTGAAATTTAGTTTTTTGGCCTGCACTCTGCTTGAAATGGAATTTCAAGGAATAGCCGCGAGTGAACTGCCAGCCCACCAGCCCTGAGTGACTGATCTGCCAGCCCACCAGGCCTGAGTGACTGATCTGCCAGACCACCAGCCCTGGGTGTCTGAGCTGCCAGCCCACCAGCCCTGAGTGACTCAGCTGCCAGCCCACCAGTCCTGAGTGACTCAGCTGCCAGCCCACCAGCCCTGAGTGACTCAGCTGCCAGCCCACCAGCCCTGAGTGACTGGGCTGCCAGCCCAAGAATCCATTCGACCCACAATGTCCATACTAGTCCTCTGGAAACCAGTCCCTTCGGCCCACAACACCCATACTAGCGCTCCAGAAAGCCCCCCCACTGGCCACCAATATTGTAATTGGTAGAGAGGTGGAATATTGCGTTGGGGGACCAGCCATCCCATGTGAACACTTTTTCTAGTATACTCTCAGAAGGATTGACAGCATGGACATTAAAAACCTGTTTATCCTGGCTGGTAAATATAGAACTATGGGTTCTAGTATCAGAATAAGGTATCACCCATTTACAGCCAACATAGGAAAAACATTTTTCCAGAGAATTGTTAATCTTTATAATTCTATTTGTCAATGTCATGAATGATCAGTAGGTGATTGTCTTACAAATATGAGGAGAAAACATTTCAGTGGTAAAATGGAGTATAGTGTCATAAAGTCACACAGCATGAAAACAAGCGCTACATCCCAACTTGCCCATGCCGACTAAGATGTCCCATCTACATTAGTCCCACCTCCCTGTGATTTACACATATCCCTCTAAACCATGCTTATCCGTGTACCTATCCAAATGTCTTTTAAATGTTGTGATAGTTCATAAGTTAAACAAACAGAATTAAGCCATCAAGTCTACTCTGCCATTCAATCATGGCTGATCTATCTTTTCCTCTCAACCGCATTCTCCTCACTTCTCCCCATAACCCCTGATACCCATGCTAATCAAGAATCTGTCAATGTATTTAGTGCCTGCCTCAACTCCCTCTGATGTCAGCACGTTCCACAAACCCGCTGACCTCTGTGAAAATGTTGCCCCTCTGGTTCCTATGAAGTCTTTCCCCTCCCACATTAAATGTATTTCTTCTGGTACTTGACTGCCTTAACCTGAGTAAAAGACTCTGTGTATCCTCATAATCTTATACACCTCTATGAGGTCATCCCTCATCCTCCTGCACTCCGAGGAACATAGCCCAAGCCTGTCCAACGTCTCCCTATAGCTCAAACCTCAGGTCCTGGCAAAATCCTTGGAAATCTCTGCACTCTTTCCAGCTTAACAACATTCTTCCTACAGGAGTGTGACCAAAATTAAATGCAATACTCCTTTTGCGGTCATGCCAACGTTTAGTACAACTGTAACATAACATGCCAACTTCTACACTCAATATTCTGACTAATGAAGACGTCAGGCTGAGTGAGTTGGTGTTGAGGACTAACCATGAATGTTTCTAATTGCAGAATTATTGGTCTTAATGACCACAGGCCTGTCGCACTGACCTCTGTGGTCATGATGACCCTTGAAAGGCTTGCGCTGGCCAAGCTAATAAATATCACAAACCCCCTGCTGGACCTTCTGCAGTTTGCATATCGGGCCAATAGATCTGTGGATGACGCAGTCAACCTGGGCATGCACTTCATGCTCCAGACTGACAGGGAACATATGCAAGGATTTTATTTGTTGATTTTAGCTCTGCATTCAATACCATTATGCCAGAGCTACTACACGCCAAACTTTCCGAGTTGATCAAATTTTCACACATACATTTGTGAGTCTGTGGAATTCTCTGCCTCAGACGGTGGTGGAGGCCGGTTCTCTGGATACTTTCAAGAGAGCTAGATAGGGCTCTTAAAGATAGGGATATGGGGAGAAGGCAGCAATGGGGTACTGTATGGGGTTCATCAGCCCTGATCACATTGAATGGTGGTGCTGGCTTGAAGGGGCAAATGGCCTACTCCTGCACTGATTGTCAGAGGAGTAGGAGCCGCAAACCCTCAGCATAGGAGCACCGCAAGGCTGCGTACTCTCTACTCTCTCCACACCAAGTTGAAGTTTAAAATTAAAATTTAAAATTAAAAAAGGACATAATTCAACACAGCCATCCACCACAGCAGAGGGTCGTTTTGTCAAGGAGGACTCTCTCTAACCTCTATAGGTGCACAGTAGAGAGCTTGCTGACCATGTGCATCGTGGTTTGGTTCGGCAACTTGAGCGCCCTGGAGAGGAAAAGACTACAAAAAGTAGTAAACATTGCCCAATCCATCATCGGCTCTGAACTCCCTTCCATCGAGGGGACCTATCGCAGTCGCTGCCTCAAAAAGGCTGGCAGCATCATCAAGGACCCACACCATCCTGGCCACACACTCATCTCCCTGCTACCTTCAGGTAGAAGGTACAGGAGCCTGAAGACTGCAACGACCAGGTTGAGGAATAGCTACTTCCCCACAGCCATCAGGCTATTAAACTTGGCTCGGACAAAACTCTGAACATTAATACCCCTTTATCTGTTATTTGCACTTTATCAAATTATTTATTAATGTGTGTATTTACGTATATAATGGTATATGAACATACTGATCTGTTTTGTAGTCAATGCCTACTGTGTTCTGTTGTGCTGAAGCAAAGCAAGAATTTCATTGTCCTGTCAGGGATACATGACAATAAACTCTTTTGACTTTGACTTTTGACTTCACTGTGGTGGAAGGCAATACAGTTCAGACAGTCCTCCTCCTCCTCCTCCCTTGTTCATCGTGGTCGGGGCCCTGACCCTCCCTAGTCGCCACTATGGATGGCCCGATGTTCAAGCCCTCTGTTCGGGATGGTCGGAACGCCGCGTCGGGACAGGTGGAGCACACCCCACGGCCCGGAACTCCCAGTCGGCCACCTCCTTACCAGATACCGCGGATTACAAATATTGTAGGCCGCGGGCCGGCGGTCAGAGGGATCACCCACGCCACGATGGAAGGTAGCTCAATGCCTGCTGCCAGACGCTCCACAGACCAAGGCTCCAAGATGTTGTAGGCCGCAAGCCAGCGGTCGGAGCGCTTCTCCGGCAAGACTCAGCAATGTTAAAGTCCACGCTGCGCTGCCGCTGAACATCTGGGCCCGACTCCGGGAAAGGCCGCACCAAACCAGCTGTAAGGCCGTGAGGAAGGGGACAAAGAAGCGACAAGGAAGAAAGTCGCATCTCCGTCGAGGTAGGAGCCTATCTCCCCCTCACCCCCCCCCCCCACACACACAAGACATACAGAGAAACACTAAAACATACTTTAGGACAACAAAAAACAAAGACTGCACCTCCACTGACTCCTCTGTCAAGCTTCTCAAGTTTGTGGACGACACAACCCTGATTGGACTGATCCAGGATGGGGAGGAATCTGCCTACAGATAGGAAGTGACATAGCTGGCATCCTGGTGCCATCACAATAACCTGGAGGTCAATGCTCTTAAGACAGTGGAATTGATTGTAGACTTTAGGACAGCTCACCCTCCCCTCACCCCACTCACCATCAACAACACCACTGTCACATCTGTGGAGTATTTTATGGTCCTGGGAATCATCATCTCCAAGGACCTTAAATGTGTCATTGGGTTATATTTAAAGAGCAACAGAAGATAACTAAAAAGGCAATAGGGGGAGAAAATATTTGGTACGAAGGTAAGCTAGCCAAGAATATAAATGTGTTAATCCTGACTAAATTGGAGCAGCCATGGCATTAAACCTGAGTAAGGGCTTATGTACTGCTGGGCCATTTTGGTCAAGTTAAAGGCGCCAACTCTCGGACACCTCCTCCTACTTACCCCTGGACCATGACCCCACTGACGAGCACCAGGCCACCATCTCGAGCACCATAACCGACTTCATCAACTCCGGCTCCCTACCCCCCCGAGCATCCAACCTCATCGTTTCCCTTTACCTTCTCCCCAAAATCCACAAACCCGACTGCCCCGGCAGACCAATTGTCTCTGCCTGTTCGTGCCCCACCGAACACATTTCCACATACCTTGACTCCATCCTATCCCCCTTTGTTAAATCCCTCCCCACCTATGTTCAAGACACCTCAGACACTCTCCGCGCATACCATTCTCCAGGCCCCCATCCTCTCATTTTCACCATGGACGTCCAGTCACTCTACACCTCCATCACCCAACAGGATGGTCTCAAAGCTCTCTGGTTCTTCCGCGAGAAGAGGAGCAACCCATACCCATCCACTGACACCCTCCTCCGCCTAGCCGAGTTGGTCCTTACCCTCAATAACTTCTCTTTTGACTCCTCCCATTTCCTCCAAACGCAAGGTGTAGCTATGGGCACACGCATGGGCCCCAGCTACGCTTGCCTCTTTGTCGGGTACTTCGAACAATCCTTGTTCTCGGCGTACCAGGGCCCCATCCCCGACCTCTACCTCCGTTACATCGACGACTGCTTTGGTGTCACCTCCTGCACCCACACACAACTGACTGACTTAATCCATTTCACCACCAACTTCCATCCGGCACTCAAATACACTTGGACCATTTCCGACATTTCCCTAACATTCCTTGACCTCACCATCTCTATTGCAGGTGATACACTCCTGACCGACATCCACTACAAACCAACTGACTCCCACAGCTACCTGAACTACTCTTCCTCCCACCCTGCTTCCTGTAAGGACTCCATCCCCTATTCCCAAATCCTCCGTGTACGCCGCATCTGCTCCCAGGATAAGGTGTTCCACACCAGGTCATCACAAATGTCCTCATTCTTCAGAGAACGGGGTTTCCCCTCCCCCACTATAGATGAGGCTCGCACAAGGGTCTCCTCCATACCCCGCAACACTGCCCTCTCTCCCCATTCCCCCACTCACAACAAGGGCCTAGTCCCCCTGGTCCTCACCTTTCACCCCACCAGCCGGCACATACAACACATAGTCCTCTGCCAGTTTCGCCACCTCCAACGTGACCCCACCATTCGCCACATCTTCCCATCTCACCCCCTGTCTGCCTTCCACAAAGACCGCTCCCTCCGCAACTCCCTTGTCAATTCTTCCCTTCCCTCCCGCTCCACCCCTTCCCCGGGCACTTTCCCTTGCAACCGCAAGAGATGCTACACTTGTCCTTTCACCTCCCCCCTCCACTCCTTTCAGGGACCCAAGCAGTCCTTCCAGGTCCGACAGAGGTTCACCTGCACCTCCTCCAACCTCATCTACTGCGTCCGTTGCTCCAGATGCCAGCTGATCTATATCGGTGAGACCAAACGGAGCCTTGGCGATCGTTTCGCCGAACACCTCCGCTCGGTCCGCAATAACCAACCCGACCTCCCGGTGGCTCAGCACTTCAACTCCCCCTCCCATTCCGTATCCGACCTCTCCACAGCCAGAGTGAGCAACACCGCAAGTTGGAGGAACAGCACCTCATATTCCGCTTGGGGAGTCTGCATCCTATGGGCTTAAACATTGAATTTTCTCAATTCTGTTAACCCTTGCTGCCTCCTCCCCTTCTCACCTCTCCCTCAGCCCTCGGGCCCTGGCATTCCCTCTCTCTCTATCTCTCCCTCACCCAAGTCACACTAGCTTCTCATTTTCACACTACAAACAGCTTACAATGGCCTGTTTCCTTTATCATCGATAATTTTTTGCATATCTTTCATTCATTGTTCTTTATCTCTCCACATCACCGTCTATATCTCTCGTTTCCCTGATCCCTAACCAGTCTGAAGAAGGGTCTCGACCCTAAACGTCGCCTATCTCCTTCGCTCCTTAGATGCTGCTGCACCCGCTGAGTTTCTCCAGCCTTTTGTGTACCCTTGGTCAAGTTAAATGTGCCTCTGCAGAACTGAGACAAGCTGCTGAATGGTGCCAGCATGTCTGTGGCCCAGATAAGTGCTGCAGAGAAAGAATGGGACATCTGCAGAAGTCTTACTATGAAGTGTGAACTGCACAGAGCTAATTGGATCAATGCAAACCAGGTATACATATTGTAAATTATGTTGCGAAGACTTACTTTGTTAGCTGTTGATTGGTTGAAATGTTAAGTTTGTCTGGGTTGTCTGAATCCCAAGGCACATGTTGCATTTTTATCAGTGTTAGCTTCCTTCTCGAAGCCTTACCAGATATAATGTATTACATAGAAATAGAAATTAGGTGCAGGAGTAGGCCATTCGGCCCTTCGAGCCTGCACCACCATTCAATGTGATCATGGCTGATCAAATTAGTTACTATGTTATTGGGTTGAGGAACTGTCCTTCATGTACTGTTGTAATCGATATGTGTTATTGGACTATACAGAGACCACCCCCATGTGGTTCGGCCCCTCATGGTTCTGGGACTTATAAATGGCAGCCCCCACGAGGTTCCTTGTCAATCTTCTGGAAGAGCGCTTGGGACTGAGTGACTTTTTGGATTGTCTCTGCTTGCACGAGGCGAGAAAGTCTTGGCCAAGCAGTTACAAGGATCGAACCCGCGGTGGTTAGGTATTGTATAGGGGAATTTGTGTTGTGTTATCCGAAGTAAAGTTTAGTTGCTCAAGTGCTTGATTCAGTATTTTATTGACTGAAACTAGACTGGAGAGAGCTTAGAACAAGCTGTTTACAAAGGAGGATAGTAAAAGCTTTGGGTATGTGAAGAGGAAAAACACATTCAAGACCAAAGTTAGACGCTTGAGGACTGGAACAGGTGAATTTATTATGGCGAACAAGGAAATGGCAGATGAGTTGAACAGGTACTTTGGTTCCGTGTTCACTAAGGAGGACACAAACAATCTTCCTGATATATTAGTGGCCAGAGGATCTGGGGTGATGGAGGAACTGAAGGAAATCCACATTAGGCAGGAAATGGAGTTGGGTAGACTGATGGGACTGAAGACTGTTTATTCCCCAGGGCTTGATGGTCTGCATCCTAAGGTACTTAAGGAAGAGGCTCTAGAAATTGTGGACGCATTGGTGATCATTCTCCAATGTTCCATAGATTCAGGATCAGTTCCTGTGGATTGGAGGGTAGCTAACGTTATTCCATTTTTTAAGAAAGGCGGGAGAGAGAAAACAGGGAATTATAGACCAGTTAGCCTGACATCCATGTTGCGGAAGATGCTGGAGTCAATCATAAAAGATGAAATAGCTGCACATTTGGATAGCAGTAACAGGATCAGTCCGAGTCAGCATGGATTTACGAAGGGGAAATCATGCTTGACTAATCATGGACTGGAAGGGCCGAGAAGGCCTGTTTCCGTGCTGTAATTGTTATATGGTTATATGGTTAATCATCTGGAATTGTTTGAAGATGTAACTGGGAAATGGACAAGGGAGAGCTAGTGGATGTAGTGTACCTGGACTTTCAGAAACTATTTGATAAGGACCCACATAGGAAATTAGTGGGCAAAATTAGGATACTTGGTATTGGGGGTAGAGTGCTGACTTGATTTTGATTTGATTTAATTTATTGTCATTGTCTTCAAAGATGAGCCAACAAAATTATTTTTCCCTTACAGTCATACAAAAAAAACACAGTACACAGTAGTCCACAACACAAACATCCCCACTGTGAGGGAATAAACCAAAGTCCAGTCAACCTCCTCGTCGATGTTCCCCAATATTCAGTGGTCGGGGCTTCCGAGCATCCCGTAGTCGCCGCTACAGGCGGCCCGATGTTCAGACTCTCTCGCTGGGAACCTCGCGTCGGCCACCTTCCACCGGAGTCAGCGGCTCCCAATGTTCACAGGCCGCGCTGGGTGGAGAATCGCGCTGGCGATCTCCGGCAAAGGGTCCCAGGACTCCACGATGTTAAAGTCAGTGCCGTCCGCGTTGGGACCTCCGCACCCACAGCTCCGTGATGTTGGAGCAGCGGCCCAACACTCCGAAGCTCCAAGCGGTGATCTCAGGAAAACCTCACCCGCTCCGTGATGTTTCGAACGCCTCGCCGCTGCTGCAGAAGCTCTGGTCCAGTCCCGGCAGGAAACGCCGCTCCAATCCAGCTGGTAGGGTGTGAAGGAGAGGTGGGGGGGGCAAGGCGCGACTCGGATATAAGCCACATCCTCGCTAGGAAGCAACTGCAGGACTGTTTCCCCCTTACCCTACCTGCTTCCCCCACACATAAAATACTGAAAAAAACTAACAAACTAAACAAAAAACACTCTAATCATAACAAAATAAAAAGACAGCCAGACCATGGGCGGAGGCAGCTAGCAACAACACCACCGGATGTCCAGGTGACATGGATAGAAAATTGGTTGGCAGACAGGAAACAAAGAGTAGGGATTAACGGGTCCCTTTCAGAATGGCCGGCAATGTCTAGTGGGCATGGGCAGAAACACGGGGGGGGGGGGGGGGGGTGGCCCCTCAATGTTTTGAGAGGGGGGGCACGCCCCCCCCAAGTTTTTGTAATCCGGATTTTAAAATCTCCGCTTTCCGTGAGACAGTGGAGGTGGGACTGCTGATCGAGGGCGCCAATTGGACGAGAGAGAGGCAATGGGGGCGGGACATTATGATTAAGCGCGATGATAGGAGGAGGGAGGAGTGGGGGGGGGGGTGGGACTGAGGATGGAGTGCGATGATTGGAGAGGGAGATGTGGCACAGACCTGTGCCTCATCCACAGCCAGGATCAATCCCGGCCGGCTCTCTGATGCTGTCCCATCCCCACCCGAGTGCCCCCCCCCCCCACGGGTGGCCAGAGAGGTCGGCAGTCAGACGCGAGCTGTACCCCCAGGTCCACAGCCAGCGCAGAGAAGCAGCGCTAAACCCAGCTCAGCTCTGCCTGGCTAACCTGCCTGGGCTTGCGGAAAATATGGGCAGCACAGAGAAGCAGCACTGGTGTCCTTTCAGGGCTGTAGTTAACCCAGCGAGACAGGTAGAGTTGAGCTGCATTTAGCGCTGGATTGAGCCTCCGAAGCCTCGCACATGTGTGTGAGTGTGCGCATGTGTGCACGGCCTCCAAGATATTGTGCCTCCCCCGGTCCCCTCCATGTTTTGATAGCGAGTTCCGCTCTTGCTAGTGGTGTACCGCAAGGCTCGGTGCTGGGACCACAGCTATTTACAATATCAATGATTTAGATGAAGGGATTCAAAATAACCTTAGCAAATTTGCAGATGACACAAAGCTGGGTGGCAGTGTGAACTTTGAGGAGGATGCTGTGAGAATGCAGGGTGACTTGGACAGGTTGGGCAAGTGAGCAGATGCATGGCAGATGCAGTTTAATGTGGATAAATGTTGGATATCCACTTTGGTAACAAACACAGGAAGGCAGATTATTATTTAAATGGTGTCAAATTGGGAAAAGGGGAAGTACAACGGGATCTGGAGGTCCTTGTTCGTCAGTCAATGAAAGTAAGCATGCAGGTACAGCAGGCAGTGAAGAAAGCGAATGGCATGTTGGCCTTCATAACAAGAGGAGATAAGTATAGGAGCAAAGAGGTCCTTCTGCAGTTGTACAGAGCCCTAGTGAAACCACACCTGGAGTATTATGTGCAGTTTTGGTCCCCTAATTTGAGGAAGGACATTCTTGCTATTGAAGGAGTGCAGCGTCGGTTTACAAGGTTAATTCCCGGGATGGCGGGACTGTCATATGCTGAGAGAATGGAGCGGCTGGGCTTGTATACTGTGGAGTTTAGAAGGCAGAGAGGATGAGATCTTATTGAAACATTTTAGACTATTAAGGGTTTGGACACGCTAGAGGCAGGAAACATGTTCCTGATGTTGGGGGAGTCCAGAACCAGGGGCCACAGTTTATGAAAAAGGGGTAAGCCATTTAGAACGATGAGGAAACACTTTTTCACACAGAGAGTTGTGAGTCTGTGGAGTTCTCTGCCTCAGAGGGCGGTGGAGGCCGGTTCTCTGGAAACTTTGAAGAGAGTGCTAGATAGGGGTCTTAAAGATAGCGGAGTAAGGGGATATGGGGAGAAGGCAGGAACGGGATACTGATTGGGGATGATCGGCCATGATCACATTGTATGGCGGTGCTGGCTCAAAGGGCTGAATGGCCTACTCCTGCACCTATTGTCTAGTGTATATTGTCTAAATAGAGGGCCACCATCCACTCCACAGTCAAAAATGCACAACAGAGGATGTACTTCCTGCGGTAGCTGAGGAAGCACAATCTGCCACAGGCAATGATGGTCCAATTCTATACGGCAATCGTAGTATCTGTCCTCATCTTCTCCATCATGGTCTGGTTTTGCTCAGCCACCAAGCACGACATCCGGAGGCTGCAGCGAATCATCCGATCAGCTGAGAAGGTTATTGGCTGCAACCTTCCCTCCATTGACGAACTACACTGCAAGGGCCAGAAAGCGAGCGGGTAAGATCATCTCTGACCCCTCTCACCCTGACCACAAACTCTTTCAATCACTTCCCTCTGGAAGGCGACTCCGGATTGTCAAAGCTGCCACAGCCAGACATAAAAAAGAGCTTTTTTACACTTGCAGCGCTACTCAATAACTAAAAATCTGTGCCTCCTTTTGCTCTGGTATTTTATTTAATTCACATGTTTAATAGTAAGATTAAACGAGAACTTACCAGTTTGAAGTTTGATCTTTATTTTATGAGAAGTTTCGATGAGCTAATACGTGAAGAACCCCGCCAGTCAGTATGCGCGTCAATCTTCAAAGCAGCGGTGTGAAATCACAAAAGAACAACAATTGAAGTATTATAGTAAGATTAGAAACCTAGAACTACCAGATGAGCTTCGTGATATGAGGTTTGGGTGCGGTGGGCACGTAATCGCTCATCGTAACTCCTCATAAAATAAAGATCAAACTTCAAACTGGTAAGTTCTCATTTAATCTTACTATTTAATCACGTGAGTGATTCCATGAAGATTTCAAAGATCTGTGATTTCACGCTGATTCAGATCCAGGCGTCTCACACTGCAATCAGTTGACTCGGGAGGAGTGAATATTACCAATACATCGAAACATGATACTGATTAAAATGTCAAAGCTTTAATTCACAAATATACAATAGCGCTATGAAACAGAACTTAAAACAGAATGGGCGAATACACTGGCTTCAACAAGCGGCTTTTTATACAACCTTTGAAAAGTCAATTCATTTGACCATACTGTGGCTGCGAGGATATGGTCCAGAGGGACGTCCATTGCCCTCGCCGCTGACGTTGATGCCACCCTGGAGGAATGAGATTTAAAATTGTCAGTATTAACTCCTGCACACCCCAACACTTGCTTCCGCCATCGTGAAATGGTCTGAGATGACACTTTCATATGTGGCTTTTTGTGGCTAATTAACAATGCTTGCTCAGAGCCTCGAAGGCTCTTCGTGACTTCAATATAGCGCCGCAAGTGCGCCACCACACACAGCTGTAAATCCGTGGGATAAGCTGACAGTACAAGCTTGAATCTGGATACCCTGCTTTGTCTGCTTTGTTTAACTATATCATAGATGTAAAATTTAACATAATTCTGTGAGGCCACCATCTTGTCCAGGCAGTTTGTGCAAGGTCTGCACCCTTTGCGCTGATATGAGTGCCATAAGCATAACCAACTTAAGGGTAATCTTTGTTAAGGGCAAGGATGTGGCTGTACCCCATTGATGAAGCAGCGTCAGTACCATGCTTACATCCCAGATTTCAGAATACCTAGGCCTGGGAGGATTAGAATTAAAAACACCCTTCATAAATCTGGAGATTCACGGATGAGATCCTATAGACTGAAGTTTTGACCCCCAGCATAGGGACGATGACAAAGCCCTCCTGGCACTGTTGATGGCACTATAGCTCAACTCTTCATTGAAATGTAACTTGGACAGAAATTCGAGCACATCTGTGATGGAGGCTGTGTGATATGTAATGTTCCCCTGTAAACAAAATTCCTCCCATTTCCTGACATGAGAGATGTACTGCCTTTTCGTACTATCCCTCGAGGACGCAGTAATGACATCCACGGTCTGATTGGATAGCCCCAGACCTAGGTATGGCCTACTTAAAATCTGCAAATCAACAAATTTAGTCGATCATACAATGGGTGTTGACCTCCAGTCACAGGGTGCACTAACAGATTATGACATTTTGGAACCACCATAATAGGGTACTAATACCCAAAATCAGAGGGAACCTTGGCTGTGTAGGCCAGTCAGATATCACCAAAACTGAAGCGGAGCCTTGTTTGATCTTAGTCAAACACCGACTGATGAGGCAGAAGGGGGGAAATGCATATAAAAACATTCCGCCCCAGTGCAGGGAGAATGCATTCACTGCAACTGCCCCTGGGTCTGGATCCCATGAAACATATTTCGGTACCTGGTGATTAAGTCTGGATGCAAACAAATTGATATCTGGCATCCCATACCGGAGAACAATTTCATTAAATACATTATGATTCAAGATCCACTCAGTGTTGTCTTTGAATTTGCGTGACCTAGTGTCTGCCACCATATTGAATCTGCCTGGCAAGTAGACAGCTGAAATCCAAATATTCTTTTTAATGCACCAGTGCCAAATAAGGTTAGCCAATCCATCATAAGATTTCGATTTGATTCCACCCATGTGATTGACATACGCCACTACCATGGTGTTGTGAATCTGAAGCTGAACATATAAGTGATGCTTAGTGGTACAGTAAGCTTTGAGCCCATAAAATGTTCCTAAAAGCTCTAAATAATTAATTCCATGTGATTGGAGAATCAACGCCTCATGCATATTCCACCTGCCTCCACAGCTAGACCTGGTGTCAGTAGCACCCCAACCTAGGGCACTAATATCAGTCTGCAAAACAACTGAAGGTGCTAGAAATGTTGCTAGAACAATTTGAAATGTTTCTAATCCACCACTGTACTTCAGTAATGGCTTCAGATGGTAAGTGCATGGGCCGATTGAAATGACCTGCATGGTATTCTCAGTGCCTGCACCTTTGCCCTCTGTAAATGTTGGTAATGCAAAGGTCCATATTGCACAGCTGGAAAGGCAGCTAACAATTTACCAATTAAGCTGGCCACACGTTTAATTGAAGGTGATTGATCCCCCAAGAGCTTGATACAGCCTTCAATTAAATCTAATCTCTTTCCCTTGGGCAGAGTCACACACATGTGAATTGAATCTATTGTGAATCCCAAATAGTCAATTGTGTTAACCGGCACCAATTTGGATTTAGCTGGGTGAATAATGAACCCCAACCTCTCAACCATGTGTTTAACAGCTGAAACTGATAATTCGGCTGCCACAAAGGTGTTTCCAATTATTAAGATGTCATCCAATTAGGCCATTACGATATGGCCCTGTGACCGTAATAACCCTAATACTGATTTTAGCAATTTGGTAAATAAGCGAGGGGCTGAGATTAACCCATTAGGCAGTGCTCTAAACTGCCATAATTGCCTCGTCCAGCTAAATTTCAAATATCTCCGATACTCTTTATGAACAGGCACTGAATAATATGCATCTTGAAGATTTATACTTTTAAAAAATATATATTTGCCTGATTTTTTGGAAATCAAAATCATAATGGTGTTAAATTTATAGCATGAGCTATTTTTCATTGATGTGATATTCAATAAGCGAGATCATTATTCCGAAAAAGGCCAGCAATCATGGGATTTGTCAAAGGTCATCCGCCATAAAGAAAAAGCGAACAAAGCGCTGGCTGAATAAATTGTGTATAACTTCTTATAAGACACCCAACAAAGTTACCAAAAGGCCTAATGAAAAATACCCCCAGGAGATCCCGAGAGGGGGGGAGGATGAGATCTCCAATAGGACGGACCAAAGGTTATTGACCCATGCAAACTTCCTGACCGAGTATAAGATGCATTTGTGGAAAGCTGTGTAAGAACCACCGTGGCCTAAAAATCCATCAGACAAGATTGAAATGCTCGGAGAAGGATAAAGAGGTGCAGCGCACAGGCCTTGATCCTGGTGAGACACAGGAGGAGCCTGGCCAGGACTCACCCCACAGAGCCTAGTCCCTCCATGCACTAGAATCTCCCAACCCCTGCAGAGTAGTTCCACAGCAATGGATTGAGTGGCCCCCAGCCAGCAACCGGAATGAATGGCTGCAGTTTGACAAAGATTTGGCCATCGCGAGAAAGGTAACACCAAGCCCACCACCATGAACTGCAGGTCCACCAAAATACATCAAATGCGGCTGGAGCTTTGAACCCTGAAAAACCTGTACAAGACATCTACCGAAGAGGAGATACAAGCCTTGACCGACCTACGAAACATCCTAAGGAAAAGGCTTATGACCATCTGCAGAGCAGAGTGGCACAGGAGAAGAGGAAGAGAGAGCTAGGAAGTGCCTCAACAGCACCGGAGATCCGGGCCAGATCCTGACCACGGATCCCCACCTAGCTCACTCACCGAAACATAAAGCGATAAAAACGGCAAAATAATTTTAGCTTTTAACAAAGGAACAATAAATACAACTAATTTATAGTTTGAAAGCAGTATTTTCTTACCTAGAAGAATCAGCTGGAAAAATACATTAAATATGTACACAGCTTCACTGCTTCCAGCAATGTTTATGCCGAGTGACCTTTGACCTGGGCATGCGCAGTCGGAATACCGAACTTGCTTATTCTTGTGGAAAAAATACCCAGTCAGGATTATGCTATGGGGCCATAGAAATCTACTGGCAACACCCTAAAAGTGAAATGACCCTAACTGTAGATTACTGCAGTGCGATTAATGTAACAATCTATAATATTTACACTGAGCCTATTTTGGTTTTAACATTTCCATAAACACTCTTCAAAATGCAATAGTTGTGTTCTTGCCCAATCTGATCTCACTGAAAAATATTTTTGCAGAGTTGGAGCTCCACCACCAGTTGTAATAATGGTTAATAATTTATGTCTGAAGTAACCTCCACTCAACCTGACTAACATTATCAGGATTTATTACAATTGATTATATTAATTGATGATATTAATTGAACCTCATAGTGCATATGAAGATTGGGATGAAATTGATTAATGTCTGAGCTTTAGACTCATGATTTATGATGCCATTTGAACCACTCAAAGCATTACTTCCTTGTAACAAACTCCATTCAGCTTGTATATTGTACTATGTTTAATTATCTGTTTGAAGTGTTATAAATTTCATTTTCCTCTATAAATTTTAAGGGAATTACCTTGGCTCATTTACGGTACTCTCACATATTTACAAGTTCAAGCCTCTCCTCAAGGACATAATCTAGGTTGGCACAGATTCATTTTCAGATGGATGTAAAGAAAAAAATCCCATTTTATAGGTCTAATATTTGGGGAGCTAGCCAATGTCACAGAGATACTTATTCTTCTGAGATACTATTGAAATGTCCAAAGTGCCATCCTTTGAATGAGATATTAAAGATACTTCATGCTATCTTTTCCCCTTTCATATCACAATAAATCGAGAAATCACAAATGTTGAAATTAACCCAGCAGAGCACACCATTGCAATTTGAGTTGAGTTGCCGAAGAGAGTAAAAAAGTTGATAAATGCATGAATTTTACAGACAATCCATAAAATAAAGGAATAGGGAGATTTCGCTCAAGTTAAGGAAAACACTAATTTGTCCACAGCCACTTGTACATTTCCATTCACCACCAGAGATGCTACAGAAGAGATTTAAAGGATATTACGAGGATTAAACGTGGTTAATTTTGAGAAAATATTGCCAAGGTTGGGTTGATCTCTTTGGAATAAAAAAAGGTTGCTGGGAAAATGAAGTATTTTGTTATTTGTTTTGCTCAAATCTTGAAATGAACATATCAGTCATAACCATCAACCCTGAATATGCTAAACGACATCAATGAAATTAATGGTAGAGAATAAATGGTAGAGAAAAATGCTGGAGAAACTCAGCGGGCGCAGCAGCATATATGGAGCGAAGGAAATAGTCAACGTTTCGGGCCGAAACCCTTCTTCAGAAATTAATTACTGTTAAGTCATGATACACAAAATGTTGTTAATCACTTGCTGTGAAATAATAATATTATACTATAACTTTAGCTAGTTGAAGGCTCACCAATAACCTGCTCACTGATGTCCACTCTAGATTTCGTCAGGACATCATTACTAACTCCAGACCTCCTTCCATGGTTTGCAGTCTTAATCCAAACTTCAGCTAAAGAGCCAAATTCCTAAAGTGAGGTGAGAGTGACAAAAATAATTCTGTTAAAACTGAAGCCAAGGGAGTATCTCTGAAGAAGTGAGACCATATTGGCCAGGTGATGTCAATGATTATGGAACTGTATGGTCAACAGAGTAATAGGGAAGTTAAGGGCCTGTCCCACTTGGGCGTTATTTGCGCGTCATTTACGCGGCATGACGTGTGCGTCGTGATGCACGCATGGTGCGTGGTGACATAGGCAGTGACACGCAGTCTCGCGCTGTGCCCCAGGATTTTGGGATGTACAAAATCTCCGCACGCCATCTACGTGGCGCGCAAATGACGCCCAAGTGTGACAGGCCCTTTAGGGAAAAAGAAAGTAAGTACCTGCAGATTAGAACTTGCTGAAACCTACAATGAAAAGGAGAATGCTGCAAAGAGCAAGTGCATCAGGCAGTGTCTGACATAATGTTACAGATGGAAAACTTTACAAATGGAAAAAAGCAAATTATCTGAAATTGTTCAAACACTCCAATAACTCTACAAATGTTAATTTTAATCATCCCTTCAGATCAATAGTGAGGGTTACATCAAATTATCTTCTGTTGTTTCATCAATGACCATCATTCTATCATATGCTCAGAAATTGAGATGTTCACCAATGTTTGCACAATTTTCAATCCTATGAGCAACTCTGTAAATGTGATTCAGGCATGGGATGATAGACGGCAAGTAACATTCAGGCATTACCCTTTCCAAATCCCTCATCATTCACATTCCAGGGCTCACCTTGCCCAAAAACTCAGCTAAATTAGTCAAATACATACTTTGGCTACGAGAGCAGGTCAAAGCCCAAGCCAAACCCACATGGCACAATTCAGGAGTGTAATGGAATATTCTCCGCAATGGAATGTTCTCCATTGTCAGAGCAAGTACAACTCCAACCTCTCTCAAGAGCCATTCCATCTCAAGACTCCCATGGCCATTTGTTCCCTTCAACGCAATGGCTGCAATATACACAATATACAAAATTCCTGACAGTTACGTACGTAGACCATTTTGGCAACTCCCAAATCTATAAATTCTACCAGCTAGGGCAAAAACATCATACATGTGGGACCACCGCCATTTGCATGTTCTCCTCCAAAGCACACACCATCCTAACCAGACTCTAAATCCTGAGATATACTGCTCAATAGCATTCTGAGAGGATTTATACCAGAAACTCCAGCAATACAATAAATTGGCTCACCACCAACTTCTCAAGGATAATGACCATGGGCAACAAATGCTGTCCTTGCCAGCAATGGACAGATCTTGAGTAATTAACTGTGCATTATAAATGAGGATCACTGTCCTTATTTATATTAATGGTTTGAATTTAGGACTTTAGTGCATGATGTCTGGAGCTGGATAGGAATAAAGTTCAGGGGGAAGTTGAATAAATAAATAAATAAATAAATAAACAGGCAAATCCCAGATGAAATTCAATACCAGAAGTTGAAGCAAGGACACAAAGTCTTGGAGTAACTCAGCAGGTCAGAGAGAATATTTGGCGAACATCTATAGTTGACATTTCGGGTTGAGACCCTACTTCAGGGGGAGAAGAAAGCTGGAAGAGGCAGGACAAAGCATGGCCAGTAATATGTGAACACAGGCAATAGGCAGTTTTGATAGGTAGATGGTTGAAACATGGAGGAAAGTAGCAGGAGGGGAGAAATAGATGGAGGTCCAAGTCAGGAAGAGGAAAGGGGTTAATTAGAGGTTATCTCAGACTGGAAAATTTAATGTTAATACCCTTGGGTTGTTAACTACCCAAGCGGAACATGAGGTGCTGTTCCTCTAGTTTGTTGCCTCACTCTGGCAATAAAGTAGGCCCAGGATAGAAAGATTAGAATTAGAAGGAGAGTTAAATTGGTTAGCAACCAGGAGATCCAGTAAGCCTTGGCGTATCGAGCATAAGTGTTCAGCGGAATGGTCAACGAGTCTGCACTTGGTCTTATTGATGTATAGTAGGCTACATCGGGAACACCAGATGCAGTAGATAAGGTTAGAAGAGGTGCACGTGAACTTCTATCTCACCTGGAAGGACTGCGGATGTCCCTGGATGGAGGCAAGGTTGGAAGTATAGGGATAGGTGTTACCTCTCCTGTTGTTGCAAGCAAAATAGTTGGGGAAGGGATGGTTTGGGCGGTAAGGGATGTGTGAACCAAGGAGTTGCAGAGGGAGCTGTGTCTGCTGAAGGTGAAAAAGGGTGGAGATGGGTAGATGTGACTAGGGGTGGGATAACATTGGTGATGATGGATATTTCGGCAGATGTGTTGTATGTGAAGGCTGGTCAGATGAAAGGTGAGGACCAGGGGAACTCCATCGTTCCGTAGTCTGAAGGACATTCAGTCTGAAGAAGGGTTTTGATGCAAAACGTCACCTATCCATGTTCTCCGGAGATGCTGCCTGACCTGTGAGTTACTCCAGCACATTGTGTCCTTTTGTGTATTAACCAGCATCTGCAATTCCTTGTTTCTACAGAAGTTGAAGAGATATGTTTGACAGGAAGAGGAAATGCTTGAAGTACGGGTGTTCGACAAGATACTTAAAATTACCCTTGATAATCACAATTACCTTCTTATTTTTCTTAGATATTTACCTATTTTGTCCTGTTAAGAAGCAATACTTTGGGTACTGACTACTTGGTGGAGTCAGTACCCAAAGTACTTACTTCCATGTCTTCTTTTCCCTCCTATTCATTATTTCCACCTAAACTGATTTAACATCACTGACCATTGCGTCTATGCCACTACTCAGCACAGTATTGATTTATGTCTTGATTAACACCGTACTGATTCATTTCTCGATTAACAAAATCACACCACCTTCTCTCCTCTTTGGATTATTCTTTTAAAATCAAGAATAATCTGAAATATTCAGTTCCCTGTCCTGATCATCCTGTAACCACATCCCTATTATAAGCTATTAGATCATAATTGTATTGGTGCTGTCAACTCATCTATCTTGTTACAAATGTTCTGTACTGTCTAAGACAGAGACTTGCGCTTCAACTTTTGCTCTTTTTGCTTGCTCTACTTTCTGCCGCAAATTGTTCCTAATTAAATAAATAACATCTTGGATATAATTTGTTTGCTGGGAGCACCTGGCAATATAATCCACCAACTCCATTAAAGACCACTCTACTGTTTAATCACTAATTCATATAATGAAATGAGATTTCTCCTGACCTTTTTCGTGGTTATGAATATTAAGGCATTCATTCTGCAATTAGACTGTCATAACATTTTGAAATGAACAAATATTTGACAAATAGGCCAAAATATCACTGAATGAAAGCATATTAAGATAAAGACATCATGGACTGTTTTGATGTTAGGTTAATGATTGTGGGGGAAAAACATAGGCATTACTTCTTGACAAATTCTACTTTTAAATATTTATCCAAGATTTTTCTCACAAGTCCTGAGGCAATCAATCACAGCATATTATTCATTCCAAACATGGAAAATAAGAATTACATGACTATAACTGGCTCTGGTATAAAGCACGGAGTAAATAACATCTTTTGATCTGGTAAAATGAACAAGTATTTGCAATAGCTATATACGTAGAAACTGGGAACTGCAGATGCTGGTTTACAAAAGAAGATACAGAGTGCTGGAATAGCTCAGCAGGTCAGGCAGCATCTCAGGAGTATTTGGATAGGCGACCTTTCGGGCCGGGTCCCTTCTTCAGACATGCAATTTCTGCATGTGGTAGCAAGGATGTAGTAGCAATCATTCTGAAGAAGGAACCCAACGCAAAACGTCACTATCCATTTTATCCTGAGATGCTGCTTGACCCACTGAGCTATTTCAGCACTCTGTGTCTTCAATAGCTATATATGATTATTTAAGAATGTTAAAATTTTAAAAAGGCAGTGGCCAAATTAAGTTGAAACAGTGGTGAGAGCAGGCTGAGTATAATAGAGGAAGGATATTTTTTGGACTGAAAATCTGTAGCAATAGCTTACTGCAGGAATCAGCGCACGGATCTTTATTGTTAATAATACAAAAGGTTTTTGTGTGAATGTAGGCGATGTTACTCGTAAGTGTACAGATATCACAAAAATTGGTGGAGTTGTCGACAACCAAAAAAGGTCCAAGAAAAGTGAGATTAATAGATCATCTGGAAAGTTGGGCAGTGTGGTGGAAATAGGAATTTAATTCATGCAAATATGTGGTTATGCAATTGGACTGGCCAAATTCTGGTCGGACATGTAAAATAAATTGCAGGGACTTGAGTAGTGCTACTGTACAGAGAGAAATCCATGCTTCCTGAAAGTGGCGACGTAAGTGGATAGAGTAGTAAACCAGGCGTTTGATATACGATACGATAAAACTTTATTCATCCCAGGAGGGAAATTGGTCTGCCGACAGTCACTACACACAAGATACACAAAAACTTGAAATTAATAGTGAAAAAAAAGGAAAAGACAAGCGACTGTGGGCTGGCTGCCATGTGAACAGCGCCTTCACCGGAACAAATGAACAAACAAACACAGACCCTGGGCAGAGGATTTTAAACCAAAGCCCCCACATTGGGTCCCCCTTTGTCCTCCCACCGTCCCCCATGCCGGGTCCCCATTGTCTTCCCCTCCCCCGTCATGCTCATCGACCGTGAGGCCCCACGGCCGCCGAGGCTCCCGTTGCTGCTGAGGCCCACGTTGCCGCCGAGGCTCCAACAGCTGCCGCCGAATCTCCCGCTGCCGAGGCTCCGATCGCCGCTACCACTGAGGCTCCTTCGGCCCTGACAGGCATCATCACCCGACCACAGCAGTGCCCTGGGAGGCCTGTAGGGCCTCGGGCCTGCCGGGGAGCGGTAACTCCATGCTATCAACATATGACCGTCCCGCCATCCCGGGAATTAACCTTGTGAACCTGCGCTGCACACCCTTAATAGCAAGAATGTTCGTCCTCAAATTTGGAGATCAAAACTGCACACAATACTCCAGGTGTGGTCTCACTAGGGCCCTGTCCAACTGCAGAAGGACCTCTTTGCTCCTATACTCAACTCCTCTTGTTATGAAGGCCAACATGCCATTAGCTTTCTTCACTGCCTGCTGTTCCTGCATGCTTACTTTCAGTGAGTGATGTATTTTCCCTTTTCCCAACTAGACACCATTCACATAATAATCTGTCTTCCTGTTTTTGCCACCAAAGTGGATAACCTCACATTTATCCACATTAAACTGCATCTGCCCACTCACCCAACCTGTCCAAGTCACCCTGCATCCTCATAGCATCCTCCTCACAGTTCACATTGCCACCCAGCTTTGTGTCATCTTCAAATTTGCCGATGTTACTTTGAATCCCTTCATCTAAATCATTGATGTATATTGTAAATAGTTGCGGTCCCAGCACTGAGCCTTGCGGTACCCCATTAGTCACTGCCTGCCATTCTGACCTGTTAGCAGCATCCCTGAAGATAAATCTTGATAAATTATATTTTAAAATATTCATCCTAGATTTTCTCACAAATAAATGCATTTTAGACGTGCAATTTCTGAATGTGGTAGCAAAGATGCAGAAGTAATCAGTCTGAAGAAGGATCCTGACCCAAAACCTCACTTATTCATGTTCCCCAGGGATGCTACCTGACTTGCTGAGTTACTCCCGCACATGTGTCTTCATTTTGATACACTTACTTTTACAGGCCAATGAATTGTGTCTAAAAGTCCGAATGTCTATACGGTTGGATATTTTACTTGGATAGAAAGGCATGGAGAGATACAAGACTAATGCAAACAAACAAGGGGTTACCATAAAAAAAGCATAATGATTGACATGGACAAGGTGCCGGAAAGAGCCTGTTCTGATGTCCACAATTCTATGATAAATGACTGAAGAATATAGAAATATAGAGTACAGGAACCCTTTGGTCTACAATGTCTGTGCTGAGCATGATACCAAGAGCAACTCTCAACCAGAAAGAAAGAGACATGTCAGATGTCCTAGAATGCAAAGCCTCATCTTGCGAAGCAAATGAGGCAGGGACGGAGGAATTGAGAGAAGAGAATGGCATCTTTGCAAGAGGCAGGGCAACATTGATTTTTCTTGGAAACATCTTGGAAAAAGCGACTGTCTTCTCGAAATATGCCTCGTAATATTATATGCACTGAAGAAGGGTCTCGACCCGAAACGTCGCCTATCTCCTTCGCTCCTTAGATGCTGCTGCACCCGCTGAGTTTCTCCAGCTTTTTGTGTAACCCTTATATACACTTCTATCAGGTCTCCTCTCATCCTCTGGCATTCCAGAGAAAACAAATCCAAGTCTCTCCAACCTCTCCCTGTTGCTAATACCCCCTAATCCAAGCATAACTCTGGAAAACCTTCTCTGCACCCTTTCCAAAGTCTCTACATCTTTCCTGGAATGGGGCGACCAGATCTGCACGCAATACTCCAAAAGTGGCCTTACTAAAGTCCTTTAAAGCTGCATCATGACTTTCTGACATACTCAGTAACATGGCCGCTAAAGGTAAGCATATCATATGCCTGTTTTGCCACTCATTTGTGTTGCTAATTTCAGGGAATTATGAATTTAGACCCCAAGATCCCTCTGTACATCAATAATGTTGTCTTGCATTAATTGTACATTTCCCACTTACATCCACCTCCCCTTAATGGGAGGGAAGTATTCCTTCTTAATGATTATCAAATCAGCCTGTTCGTAGTAGTTACATTGCATAACTGATAATAATTAACTGATCATCTTTTTTTTTTTTTTTAATTTTTGTTAGACAAAAAACTGATAATCTTTTAAATTGTGCCTTTTATAATACCAGTAAATGTGGTATTCTAGATAAAGAGAACATTACAGCAGAGGAAGAGGCCCTTCGGCCCACAATGTCCATGCCAAACATGATGCCAAATTAAATAAACCTTCCCCGCTTGCACGTGATCCACACCCCTCCATTCTCTTCATATCCGTATACAGTATCTACCTAATAGCCTGTAAAATACCATTATTCTATCTGACATGTACGATAAGATCTTTCAACATCAAATCTTGTCATACCAAGATAAAAGAAGATTTTACAGTCTACCTGCTGAAATCCCTGAGGCCACATTATTATTCCTGTCACCTTTTGTATTTTAATAACTGGATGATGCCATTTATCCTTCCTTCATGTAAATGATGTTACTCACACAGTGTTTCTTTACTAATACTTTATTGGTTACATGTGCACTAGTGCCCTAGCTGTACATGGTCTGTACGTTCAAACTACTAGAGGAGGTACCAGGGGATGGAGAGACATTAATATACTGGTTAAACGGGGAGTGGTCAGGGAAGCTACACAATCTATAATTAAAGGGACATGCACTATCATCTACATCCTTCCTCTTATAAAAGAAAAGAACATAACTGGCGACCATGTCTCATGCGCTAGGGCAAATGGAAATAACAGACAATAAAAATAGCAGCACTCATACATAATCGCCGTAACGGTCAGGCGCCCGTACAATGCGGCCTGAGCAGGTGCGAACCCCGCTCACACCCCCTTCCCCCAAAGGAACGGAGACAGGGGGGAACCCCACGACAGGGGAACCACGAAGCGGGGAGACGCGCGGTGACAGAGGGATGGGAGGCGATCGGGGAGACGGGGGAGAAATAGGCGGAGGCACGGGAACAGGCACAGGGAGAAGGACTGGGACGGGCCGAGCAGGCGCAGGCATGGGGAAAGCAGACAGAGGGGAAGCATGGGGAAGAGCAGGAGGTGGAGGAGGCTCATTCACCAGGCGGAGGTGCTGACGGGAACGACGGTAAACTGTGCCGTCCAGGTTAACCAGATAGGAGCGAGGTGAAACAGCAGTTCCGACAACAACCGCGAGTCTAGGGCGACCGGAGGTGGAACGCATACGGACAACCTGACCCGGAGAAAGGGGAGGAAGAGGACGACAGAACCTATCATGGGAGCGCTTCTGAATGGACTGCTTAGCAGCAATGCGCTCATGGACCATGGCAGGCTTGAGAACAGCGGGAATTAGAGTTTGCTGGGCCACCGGAATGGGAGGGCGTGTGACACGGGACATGAGGCGCTGCGCTGGGGACCCCAAGACGCTGTCACGGGAGATGTTGCGGAGGTTTAGTAAAGCAAGGTAAATGTCAGATTTCGAAATGCGGCAGCGTTCCAACAAGTCCTTTGCGCTGCGGACCGCTCGCTCGGCCAGGCCGTTGCTTTGAGGGTATTCAGGGCTGCTGGTGTAGTGGCGAACGTTCCAGTTGTCAGCAAAGTCCTTGAACTCAGCGCTGGTAAATTGGCTGCCGTTGTCGGACTGCAGGCTCGCGGGCGATCCAAAGGTCGCAAAGTGGCGGCGCAGCTTCGTAATGACAGCAGAAGAGGAGAGAGAGGACAGCTGGTCGACCTCGAACCAGCTAGAGTAGGAGTCGACAAGCACCAGGAAGTGCTTGCCGTGCCATTCAAAAATGTCTGTTGCCAGCGCAGACCATGGCAGGTCTGGTGCGGGCTGCTGCAAAAGGGGCTGCCGCTGCTGTTGCGGTGCGAGACTGTTGCAGGTCGGGCATGAGGACACCCGGTCTCGGAAGTATGCAGCCATATCAGGCCAGTAAAACTGGCTTTGGGCGATGGAGAGAGTGGCCTCGGCCCCTGGATGGCCACGATGAGCAGTGTCGAAATACTGTTGCCGCAGAGCCTCAGGCACCAAAACCTTGTGGCCTTTGACGATAACGCCATCTCGCAGCACCAGCTCATCACGGACCAGGAAGTAGGGAACTGCCGCGGCAGGTAGGGAAGAGCGCCGCTCGGGCCAGCCCCGCTGAATGACCGACGCCAGCTGTTGGAGAGAGGCGTCGGCAGCAGTGTGCTTGACCAGAGACTTCAGTTGCTTACAAGGCACAAAATTGACGTTTAGGACAATCATGCTTGAAGCCTCATAAGGGTGACGGGTGGTCGAAGGCAGGGGAGCCCGAGACAAAGTGTCAGCAATAAACATGTCCTTGCCTTTACGGTACACCACGGAGAAGTTGAAACGTTGTAATTGAAGCATCATCCGCTGCAGCCTGGAGGAGGCAGCATGAATCGGCTTACCGAGGATGGTGACCAGAGGTTGGTGGTCTGTTTCGACGGAAAATTCGGTGCCCAGGATATAGTCCTTGAACTTCGAACAGGCAAACACGACAGCCAGCAGTTCCTTCTCAATCTGTGCATACCGCTGCTCAGCTGGAGTCATTGTGCGGGACGCAAAAGACACAGGCAACTGTACTCCATCATGTATTTGCAAACAGGCAGCACCCAGCCCGAACTTGGAGGCATCACAAGTGATGACGACTGGTCGGTTCAAGTCAAAATATTTCAACGTCGGAGTGCAGATGAGTCTGGACCGCAGCACATCGAAGGCAGTCTGGTGTTGCGGGAACCAGGACCATGCAGTATCTTTCTTCACCAATTCTCGTAAGGGCGCACTCAACTCACTCAAGTCAGGGATGAACTTTCCCAGGTAGTTAACCATGCCGAGGAATCGCTGAAGGCTCGGTACATCCACAGGAGCAGGCATCTCGGAAATTGCAGCGGTTTTCTGAGGATCTGGTTTCAGTCCGGACGCTGTGAAAACGTGACCGACATAGGTGACCTCAGGGACGCGGAACCGGCATTTGCTGGGGTTGAGCTTCAGGTTTACCTCCCGAGCCCGATCCAAAACAAGTTGGAGGTTATGGTCGTGCCGTTCGACATCTTTTCCATACACAAGGATGTCGTCGACGATGATAGCGCATGGGAGCCCCGCGAACAGCTGTTCCATCGTCCTCTGGAAGACTTCACTGGCGGAGCTGATCCCGAACGGCATGCGCAGGAAACGGAACCTCCCGAAAGGAGTGGCGAAAGTTGTTAGGTAAGATGAGCGTGCATCTAACGGAATCTGCCAGAACGAGCTCTTCGCATCCAGCACCGACAACACCGTGGCTGGGCCGACCTGTGCCGCCACATCTTCGACAGTGCGCATGGGGTAGTGTGGGCGCTTGATAGCCAGGTTCAAGTCTTTAGGGTTGATGCAGATCCGTAGCTCAGTTTTGTCCTTCTTGGCCGCAACGACCATGGTAGAGACCCACTCGGTCGGCTCGCTCACCTCCTTCAGAATGCCCGTAGCCACCATGTCACGAAGGGTGGACTCGACTCGGTCCTTCATAGCAAAGGAGACTCGGTGGGGTGGCCGTATAACCGGATCCACATCAGGATTGAGAGAGATCTTGTAGCTGCAGGGGAGCATCCCCAGCTTAGTGTCGAACCGATCAGGATACTCGGCTAGCGGGTCTAGAGGTCGCTGTACTAAATGAATGTCCCGGTGGAAATTGACCAACCCAAGGTCCTGGCATGCTTGAACACCAAGTAGTGGAACGCATTTTCCGTCTATCAGAAAGAAAGAGAGGGGCCGAACGGTCTTCAGCACTTCGCAGTTCAGGGTAACTTTTCCCACAGGAACGAGCAGACCTCCCCCATAGGCTCGAAGGACGGAGCGCTCAGTGGTAACCCTCTCATTATTCCTTATCTTCTTGAAGAGGCTTGTTGACATTACATTCGTCGCGGCCCCAGTATCGACCTTGGCCGAGAAAGTCGCACCATTAACAGTAACTTGCACGGTCGGGTCCATTATCATGGCAGGTGTATTCCTGACTGAAAACACGCAGAGCTCACTCTGGGAAGAGTCGGAATCAGACAGAGGGAGGTTTTCGGGAGGATGATAAGAACCAGACACAGTCTCATCCCGTACCAGGTAATTAGAAGGCTTACGCTGTTGCTGGGCAAGATTTCTGCGAGAATGACAGGCAGCTGAAAAATGGTTCGGCTTGTTGCAGAAATTACAAGTCTTTCCCATCGCAGGGCAAACACCGAAACGATGAGCCACAAAGTTACAGTTCTGGCAACGCTGCACTGACTTGGAGCTGGAGGCAAAACTAGCCCCACGGCGAGCTTGCTGAGCAGGACGCCGGGTGGCAACGGTAGCCGCTCGAACCTCATGGTCAGATGTGGTCACAGCAGAGGTAACAGCCTCCGACAATTTGGAGGCATGTAGAGCACCATGGAGGGTCAGGTCCGGCTTGCATAGGAGCTCTGAACGCAAGTTTTCATTCCGCAGACCGTACACCAAAACATCGCGGGTTAGGGTGTCGGGGGTCACGTCAGCCAGTTTGCACCGTCTAGCCAGATGCCGTAGGGCAGCGTAGTAGTTGCCGATAGACTCACCGGGATTTTGACGATGACCAAAGAACTGAAAGCGCTCCAGGATAGAGTTTGTGGGGACGTCGCACATTTCAGAGAACTTCCTGATTAGGCAATTCAGGTCCGTGGGGTCTTCATCTTGCCCGTATTCAAACGATTCAGAGCGCTCGAGAGCCTCAGAGCCGGCCAAATTCAAAAGTAGTGAAGCTTTAACTGCAACGGAAGCAGCTGGGTGAACGATAGCCACATAATGCTGGAAGTCCCGACGGAACGCATTCCATCAGTGAGCGATGTCATCGTCAAAGACCAGAGGTTCTGGCTTACGGCAGGAGGAAGCCATGATCCGACCGGGAAGGGTAACTGGGGCAAAAAAAATTAAACGCGAGAAACAGGAGGCATGGGTGTAGAACCCGCTGACACCATGTAAATGATGTTACTCACACAGTGTTTCTTTACTAATACTTTATTGGTTACATGTGCACTAGTGCCCTAGCTGTACGTGGTCTGTACGTTCAAACTACTAGAGGAGGTACCAGGGGATGGAGAGACATTAATATACTGGTTAAACGGGGAGTGGTCAGGGAAGCTACACAATCTATAATTAAAGGGACATGCACTATCATCTACACTTCAGGTGATAACAGGCTATGTAGTGACTCTGGGATGGTATGGAATTTCTGCTCATCCTTGGGTGAATGGTTATGAATTTCTGTTCATTCTTGGGTGAGTGGTATTGAACAATTTATTTTCTTCAGTATTCACCAAGGAGAAGGATATTGAATTATGTGAGGTAAGGGAAACTAGTAGAGTAGCTATGGATACTATGAGTTTCAAAGTAAAAGAAGTACTGGCACTTTTGAAAAATATAAAAGTGGATAAGTCTCCAGGTCCTGACAGGATATTCCCTAGGACACTGAGGGAAGTTAGTGTAGAAATAGCCGGGGCTATGACAGAAATATTTCAAATGTCATTAGAAACTGGAATAGTCCCCGAGGATTGGCGTACTGCGCATGTTGTTCCATTGTTTAAAAAGGGTTCTAAAAGTAAACCTAGCAATTATAGACCGGTTAGTTTGACTTCAGTGGTGGGCAAATTAATGGAAAAGATACTGAGAGATAATATATATAAGTATCTGGATAAAGAGGGTCTAATTAGGAACAGTCAACATGGATTTATGCCTGGAAGGTCATGTTTGACTAATCTTCTTGAATTTTTTGAAGAGGTTACTAGGGAAATTGACGAGGGTAAAGCAGTGGATGTTGTCTATATGGACTTCAGTAAGGCCTTTGACAAGGTTCCTCATGGAAGGTTGGTTAAGAAGGTTCAACTGTTGGGTGTAAATGCAGGAATAGCAAGATGGATTCAACAGTGGCTGAATGGGAGAAGCCAGCGGGTAATGGTGGATGGCTGTTTGTCGGGTTGGAGGCAGGTGACTAGTGGGGTGCCTCAGGGATCTGTGTTGGGTCCTTTGTTGTTTGTCATGTACATCAATGATCTGGATGAAGGGGTGGTAAATTGGATTAGTAAGTATGCAGATGATACCAAGATAGGGGGTGTTGTGGATAATGAAGAGGATTTCCAAAGTCTACAGAGTGATTTAGGCCAGTTGGAAAAATGGGCTGAAAGATGGCAGATGGAGTTTAATGCTGATAAATGTGAGGTGCTACACCTTGGCAGGACAAATCAAAATAGGACGTACATGGTAAACGGTAGGGAATTGAAGAACACAGTTGAACAGAGGGATCTGGGAATAACCGTGCATAGTTCCTTGAAGGTAGAATCTCATATAGATAGGGTGGTAAAGAAAGCTTTTGGTATGCTAGCCTTTATAAATCAGAGCATTGAGTATAGAAGCTGGGATGTAATGTTAAAATTGTACAAGGCGTTGGTGAGACCAAATCTGGAGTATGGTGTACAATTTTGGTCGCCCAATTATAGGAAGGATGTCAACAAAATAGAGAGGGTACAGAGGAGATTTACTAGAATGTTGCCTGGGTTTCAACAGCTAAGTTACAGAGATAGGTTGAATAAGTTAGGTCTTTATTCTCTGGAGCGCAGAAGGTTAAGGGGGGACTTGATAGAGGTCTTTAAAATGATGAGAGGGATAGACAGAGTTAATGTGGACAAGCTTTTCCCTTTGAGAATAGGGAAGATTCAAACAAGAGGACATGACTTTAGAATTAAGGGACAGAGGTTTAGGGGTAACATGAGGGGGAACTTCTTTACTCAGAGAGTGGTAGCGGTGTGGAATGAGCTTCCAGTGGAAGTGGTGGCGGCAGGTTCGTTGGTATCATTTAAAAATAAATTGGATAGGCATATGGATGAGAAGGGTATGGAGGGTTATGGTATGAGTGCAGGCAGGTGGGACTAAGGGAAAAAAGTTGTTCGGCACGGACTTGAAGGGCCGAGATGGCCTGTTTCCGTGCTGTAATTGTTATATGGTTATGGTTAGTGAGAAATAGTTACCTGACCTTCCTTATAATTGGATTAAAGGTGAAAGGTCTGTTTATTGTCACATGTAACAATTAAGGTACAGTACAATGAAACTCGTTTATCAATTAAGGTACACAAAAGGCTGGAGAAACTCAGCGGGTGCAGCAGCATCTAAGGAGCGAAGGAGATAGGCGACGTTTCAGGTCGAGACCCTTCTTCAGACTGGTTAGGGATCAGGGAAACGAGAGATATAGACGGTGATGTGGAGAGATAAAGAACAATGAATGAAAGATATGCAAAAAAGTATCGATGATAAAGGAAACAGGCCATTGTAAGCTGTTTGTAGTGTGAAAATGAGAAGCTACTGCGACTTGGGTGGGGGAGAGATAGAGAGAGAGGGAATGCCAGGGCCCGAGGGCTGAGGGAGAGGTGGGAAGGGGAGGAGACAGCAAGGGTTAACAGAATTGAGAAAATTCAATGTTTAAGCCCAGAGGATGCAGACTCCCCAAGCGGAATATGAGGTGCTGTTCCTCCAACTTGCGGTGTTGCTCACTCTGGCCGTGGAGGAGGCCCAGGACCGAGAGGTCAGATACGGAATGGGAGCGGAGTTGAAGTGCTGAGCCACCGGGAGGTCGGGTTGTTATTGCGGACCGAGCGGAGGTGTTCGGCGAAACGATCGCCAAGCCTCCGCTTGGTCTCACCGATATAGATCAGCTGGCATCTGGAGCAACGGATGCAGTAGATGAGATTGGAGGAGGTGCAGGTGAACTTCTGTCGGACCTGGAAGGACTGCTTGGGTCCCTGAAAGGAGTGGAGGGGGGAGGTGAAGGGACAAGTGTAGCATCTCTTGCGGTTGCAAGGGAAAGTGCCCGGGAAAGGGGTGGAGCAGGAGGGAAGGGAAGGAACTGCAGATGCTGGAGAATCGGAACCATCTTCGACCATTGTCAACTTGTCCCTTGTCAACCATCATTGACAAGGGAGTTGCGGAGGGAGCGGCCTTTGCGGAAGGCAGACAGAGGGGGAGATGGGAAGATGTGGCGAGTGGAGGGGTCACGTTGGAGGTGGCAAAACTGGCAGAGGACTATGTGTTGTATGTGCCGGCTGGTGGGGTGAAAGGTGAGGACCAGGGGGACTCTGCCCTTGTTGCGAGTGGGGGAATGGGGAGAGAGGGCAGTGTTGTGGGGTATGGAGGAGAACCTGGTGCGAGCCTCATCTATAGTGGGGGAGGGGAAACCCTGTTCTCTAAAGAATGAGGACATTTGTGATGACCTGGTGTGGAACACCTCATCCTGGGAGCAGATGCGGCGTAGACGGAGGAATTGGGAATAGGGGATGGAGTCCTTACAGGAAGCAGGGTGGGAGGAAGAGTAGTCCAGGTAGCTGTGGGAGTCAGCTGGTTTGTAGTGGATGTCGGTCAGGAGTGTATCACCTGCAATAGAGATGGTGAGGTCAAGGAATGGTAGGGAAGTGTCGGAAATGGTCCAAGTGTATTTGAGTGCCGGATGGAAGTTGGTGGTGAAATGGATGAAGTCAGTCAGTTGTGTGTGGGTGCAGGACGTGACACCAAAGTAGTCGTCGATGTAATGGAGGTAGAGGTCGGGGATGGGGCCCTGGTACACCGAGAACAAGGATTGTTCGACGTACCCAACAAAGAGGCAAGCGTAGCTGGGGCCCATGCGTGTGCCCATAGCTACATCTTGTGTTTGGAGGAAATGGGAGAAGTCAAAAGAGGAGTTATTGAGGGTAAGGACCAACTCCGCTAGGCGGAGGAGAGTGTCAGTGGATGGGTATGGGTTGCTCCTCTGGTCGAGGAAGTACCGGAGGGCTTTGAGACCATCCTGGTGGGGGATGCAGGTGTAGAGTGACTGGACGTCCATGGTGAAGATGGTTCCGAAGATGGTTCCGATTCTCCAGCATCTGCAGTTCCTTCCTTAACACTTTGTCTATCAATTAAGGTACATTGAAACCCGATTACCATACAGCCAAACTAAAAAAAGCAACAAGATAAACAATTACATAAAAGTTAACATAAACATCCGCCACAGCAGATTCCCCACATTCCTCACTGTGATGGAAGGCAATAAAGTCTAATCTTCTTCGCTCTTTATTCTCCCGCGATCGGGGCAGTCGAACAATCCGCAGCCGGGGCGATCGAAGCTCCCGCGTCGGGAGCGATTGAAGCTATGACGATCACGGCGGTTGAAGCTCATGCGACTTGGAGCTCCCGAAGTCGGTCCCCAGCAGAGGCCGCCAGCTCCACGATGTTAGGCTGCTGTGTGGACGGAGATACTAAAAAAAAAATTGCATCTCCGTCGAGGTAGGAGATTAAAAAAAAGTTTCCCCAACCCCTCTCCCCACACATAAAACAAGCTAAGGAACACTAAAACATGAATTTAACACATACTAAAAAACATCAAAGAAGGAAATGGATGAGACAGACCCGGTGAATGAAATTGTGCCTGTTTTCATTGGGAGAGAAAATGTTGCAAAGTGTACTTGAAATATACCAAACGGCAGGACCTATTCATCGAAGAGGCTTGAAATTGATGAGCAACTGGAGCCTGAGTGAGCAAAAGATAGTGTTGGACAATATGGCACACACTGGCCTTGAGAATTAATTAATTAAAGCATTACTGCCCATGGTGAAGGTGGAATTTGAAGTTGATATCACCATGACATCCGTGACATGCATGATTCCGTGGAAATCTTTTGTAATGCAGAAGCTGAGGGATGCGAGTCAACAGGTAAGAGCAACTGTGAGGGATTCCTGGGTTTGCGCACAGGTCTGTGGACTTTACCAGTAGCTGTTCCATTTACCTCACACCTGGTGTGCACTGAGTTGTTTGTCCGTTCCCAGAGTGACTGAGCAGGAACAAATTGAACTGGCTCCATGCAATTGCATTTCTCCTTCCAGTACTGGTTTTCACATGTCTTTACATGTATCCTCTAGATTACATTCTCAAACTGTATGTAGTCCTGTTGTTTCTAAAGCAATCTGAAGCTGGATCCTGCAAGGAAATAACATTTCAGGTGTGTCCAAGATGGCCTTCTGATGATTACACAGAAACTGATTAGCCCACCATGCAATGAGAGTGAGAGCACCCTGTTTAAGATTTAATAGAACTATATGTTAAGCTCTGAGTGAGAAATGAGGAGTCTATATTTTCTTTCCTGTAAACCTTTGTTAAATATCTGCAATGTAAATAATACATCTGGTTGAATTTCAAAAATTGCTATCTTAGCTCTTGAAAAGTAAACAAGAACTTCACTATGTCTATGCTCATAGAATCTTGGATAGAAGAGAATACAGAAAGGCAGACTGTTTATTTTGACACTTAGTCATTGAGCCATACAGCATTGAAACAGGTCCTTCAGCCCAACTTGCCCACATCAACCAACATGCCCCATCTACACTGGGTCCCACCTGCCTGCGTTTGGCCCACTTCCCTCTTAACCTGTCCATGTACCTGCCCAAATATTTCTTGGTCACCTTAGATGAACTTTCAACTGTTGAGCTTGTTATTTTTGAACAACATATAAGCATCAAAAGGATTACACATTCAACACACTGAGCAGAATCACATGCACTTACATTTAATTGTTGATAATTCAGGAAAACTATCAGGAATGCTGCCAAATCTCACGACCCCATTCTTTCTTAATTTCTGGCGTGCTGCTTTAACTACTTTTACCAATACCATATTGCACTGCCTGACAAAGCCATAATAAAATTCTTGATGTTATTAGACTGACATTTCACAGTAAGACTTCATCCCTAGCTGTTGCCAGCACATTGAATTTGACAATGCTCATTATTGCAGCTATTTCTCTTCACTGGTGATATATGAATGAGCAGGTAGTATTAAAAGATAAACATCTAATCAATGCATTCCAAATAAAGGCAGCTGATTATGCACACCTTGAGATTTAATGACATTACCAATGTTAGAGCTTAGTTTATTTTGACTTCATACCAATGCAAGGCACTTCTTAAATCTCAGAAACTAAATAAGTACTTGTGAAAAACCCTAATTATAATAGCTATGAACATTACAGTGGTGATGGCAGCACTTATAGCTTGCAGTGGAGTGTTGTAAGCATATTTCAAGAAAGATGCTAGTATATGTCTGAGAGGAAAGGATAGAAGATTTTTTGTAGATAGTAGCTTTGAGACCGATTGTATCTGTTATGGTATTACAACAGATAACATTATGGTATCTGTGGTTGTGCTGCAGGAATCTAAATGTCATATTGACATTTAATATTTTGCATGGAACAAAATTTGGTGTCAAGATCTCGAGTTTGAGTTCATTCAAATTGAAGAATTGTGATGGTGGAAATGGTTGTGGATTCAAACAAACTTGATTTCCCATATGGAGACAAAATGCTGTAGTAACTCAGCGGGACAGGCAGCATTTCTGGAAAGAAACATAGAAACATAGAAAACATAGAAACATAGAAAAATAGGTGCAGGAGTAGGCCATTCGGCCCTTCGAGCCTGCACCGCCATTCAATATGATCATGGCTGATCATCCAACTCAGTATCCCGTACCTGTCTTCTCTCCATACCCCATGATCCCTTTAGCCACAAGAGCCACATCCAACTCCCTCTTGAATATAGGCAATGAACTGGCCTCAACTACCTTCTGTGGCAGAGAATTCTAGAGACTCACCACTCTCTGTGTAAAGAATGTTTTCCTCATCTCGGTCCTAAAGGAATTCCCCCTTATCCTTAGACTGCGACCCCTTGTTCTGGACTCCCCCAACATCGGGACCAATCTTCCTGCATCTAGCTTGTCCAACCCCTTAAGAATTTTGTAAGTTTCTATAAGATCCCCCCTCAATCTTATAAATTCCAGTGAGTACAAGCCGAGTCTATCCAGTCTTTCTTCATATGAAAGGCCCGACATCCCAGGAATCAGTCTGGTGAACCTTCCCTGAACCCCCTCTGTGGCAAGAATGTCTTTCCTCAGAAACTGTACGCAGTACTCCAGGTGTGGTCTCACCAAAACCCTGTACAACTCCAATAGAACCTCCCTGCTCCTATACTCAAATCCTTTTGCTATGAATGCTAACATACCATTTGTTTTCTTCACTGCCTGCTGCACCTGCATGCCTACTTTCAATGACTGGTGTACCATGACACCCAGGTCTCGTTGTATCTCCCCTTTTCCTAATCTGCCACCATTCAGATAATAGTCTAGCCTCATGTTTTTGCCACCAAAGTGGATAACCTCACATTTATCCACATTATACTGCATCTGCCATGCATCTGCCCATTCACTCAGCCTATCCAAATCACCCTGCAGCCTCCTAGCACCCTCCTCACACCTAACTATACCCGCCAGCTTGGTGTCATCTGCAAATTTGGAGATGTTGCATTCAATTCCCCCGTCCAAATCATTAATGTATATTGTAAATAGCTGGGGTCCCAGCACTGAGCCTTGCGGTACCCCACTACTCACTGCCTGCCATTCTGAAAATGACCCGTTTTCTCCTACCCTTTGCTTCCTGAAAGAAGGAATGGGTGACATTTCGGGTCAAGACCCTTCGATTTCCCATATATGTCATCATATTGTGTTTAAAGTCTTGTTATGCTGCTGCAAGTAAGAATTCCACTGTTCTGTTTTTGGTATAGAAAACAGTTTTAACACTCTTGACTCTGTTGCCTTTTTCTTGCGTATGGCGTGCAAGGTCTAAAGTTGCAGGTCAACTTGTTCTATTTGATCTTGTTTGTGCACGTCGGGTTGATTGCATGAGTCGAAACTGGGTGGACCACGTGAAGGTTGCAATCTCCCACCCCACTCTCTTGTTAATGATAGACAAGAGGGAATGCGCAGAGTTTTTAGAAAACTGTTCAATGAAAGCTTGATAAACATAAGTTATTTCACTCCAAATTTGATGGTTTGATGGCGGCGTTCTTTTAGAACTGTGCTTTAATTGTAACGTGTGGCTTAGAAAATGGGTGGTCCTCTATAGCCTTGTAGCTTTCAGTTTCACCCTCCATCACACTCTTGGCATCAGCTGGGATTGCTGTGTGCTGGCAGCCATCTCCCACTCAGGCTCTTCCAACTATTCTGAGGTGTCCCCTCATCCTCTTGCACTTATTCTTATCATTATTGGTAACTAATTGGCTCTACATTATTGGTAACTAAATTAAGCCCCATGAAACAGATTACAGTAATAATAGAAGAGTCCTTCAGGTAGGTCTCACAAAGCAGACCTTGTGAAAGCTGAATATCATCTTCAGCATATCTATGGAATTCTCTACTAGAGTACCTGCTATAGAGTTGTACAACATGGAAGCAGGCTCTGCGCCCGACTCGTCATACCGACCAAGGTGCCCCACCTAAGCTAGACCCATTTCCCTGCATTCAGCCCATATTCCCCATAACCTTTCCAATCCATGTTGCGGCATGGCTGATTATATCTTTTCCACGCTAGAGATTTTGAAACCTGTATTGGTGTGAGGATATGTGCCAGAGGCAGAAGACCATTGCCTCTGAATTTCCACCCATGTCGATAATTCTCAAACTACATTTACAACACAAAGGGAAGCCATTCAGTTATACCCAGTGGAAAAGAGCTACTCAGTCAAATCCACCTCCGCCACTCGGTCCATGGCCCTGCAAAATCACAATTCTTCAAGAATATATCCAAGTACTTTTTAACCAAAATAATGTTTTCTTGATCCCACATCCTTTAAAGACATGGGTTGCAGACATGGTTTGGGGCTGTGCAATCTGTTGAAAAACTAAAGATCAGTGGCCTCTTGCCACATGGTTATGAAACAATGCAGTAAAGTTATTTCCATCTGGCACTGACTGCATTTAATATCTATTTAAACATCATTTTAGCGATTCAAATAAACTTATTTTGCACATTCAAATTATGCTTCAACTGTCGTATTGCAAAGGTTCTATTCAATATATCTGGAGCATTGAAAGTAAGATCATATGCATCACATCCACCAAGGTCTCTTCCTGTCTGTTGAATGCGCTGTGCAAATATTCAGCACTTTCTCTCAGAATGCTGTTCATGGAAAACTGAATTAAGCACAAACATGCTCTTGTCAATACAACAGCTTAGAATATGTGTCTGTGGTGACTCGCTTGCCTCAAGTCTATTCAAATCCTATTCACTACCTTATAGTTACTGTTCAAGAATCTAATGAAAAACTTTCCATGTCTGGATAGGTAAAGCTGTAACATCACTCAAGAAGCTGACAACGTGCAAAATAAGAAACACAAGAAATCGCCTCCAGCATTTTGTGTTTTGAACATGCAAAACAAATCAGGCTGCATGTTTGGAAGCCCATTCACAAATTTACACAGTCACCACAGTGGTGCAGTGTGTAATGATCAGTGAATACACGACAGGAACTCACAATGGTTTCTTTGTTATTCTCCCCTACTTATGACCTCCCATACGTTACACTCTATGTAAAATGGGAGTGCCTGGAATGTGCTTCCGGAGGCGATGGTGGAGACAGATACGATCTTGGCATTCAAGAGGCTTTTTGTATAGGCATATGGATATGCAGGGAATGAAGGGACATGGATCACGTGCAGACGGAGGAAATTAGTTGAACTTGGTATCATATTCAGCACGGACATTGTGACCTGTATTGTTCTATGTTTTATGATCAGTGAAAATGCTACAGCAACTCAAAGGCAATTCTTAACACTTGACAACTCGCAACAGTTTCTTTGTGTTCTCCTCTATTTATGGCCTCGATCACTCAGAAGAACAAGAGACCACTGGCATTTTCCACAAATAACCTGCATGGCTCAATGTATCTGCACTTGCCTGATGTGGTTAGACTATGTAAGGATGTGCAAAGACCGGATAGCAAGGATAGAAAATCAGCACTGGCAGTTCATAGCTCCCTGAAAGTAGCAACACAAGCAAGGACCAAGTAAGCACTCCAGTGCCTCTACTTCCTTAGGCATGTCACCTACAACTTCTTCACCAACCTCACCGACTTCTACAGATGCACCAGCGAAAGCACATTATCAGGATGCATCACAGCTTGGTTTGAGAAGAGCTCCATCCAAGACTACAAGAAAATGCAGCGAATTGTGGACGCAGCCCAGACCGTCACACATAACCAACCTCCTTTCTATTGGCTCCATTTATACCTCACGCTGCCTCAGCAAGGCCAGCAGCATAATCAAGGACGATTTGCAACCTGGCCATTCCCTCTTCTCCCCTCTCCCAACAGGCAAAAGGTAGAGAAGTGTGAAAACGCACACCTCCAGATTCAGGGACAGTTTTTTTCCCAGCTGTTAACAGGCAACTAAATCTTTCTACCACAACCAGAGAGCGGTGCTGAACTACTATCTACATCATTGGTGACCCTCGGACTATACTTGATTGGACTTTGCTGGCTTTACCTTGCACTTAATGTATTCCCTTATCATATATCTATACACTGTAAATGGCTTGATTGTAATCATGTTTTGTCCTTCTTCCGACAGGTTAGCATGCTACAAAAGCTGTTCACTGTATCTCGGTACACGTCAAAATAAACTAAACTGAACTGAAAAGATAAGGTGGTAAACAAGGTGTATGGTAAACTATAACCATATAATAATTACAGCATGGAAACAGGCCTTCTCGGCCCTTCCAGTCCGTGCCAACCATTTATTTTCCCCTAGTCCCATCTACCTGTACTCAGACCATACCCCTCCATTCCCTTCCCGTCCATATACCTATCCACTTTACTTTTAAATGTTAAAATCGATCCTGCCTCCACCACTTCTGCTGGAAGATCATTCCACACAGCCACCACTTTCTGAGTAAAGAAGTTCCCCCTCATGTTACCCCTAAACTTCTGTCCCTAAATTCTCATGTCATGCCCTCTTGTTTGAATCTTCCCTACCCTCAATGGGAAAAGCTTCTCCACGTCAACTCTGTCTATCCCTTTCATCATTTTAAAGACCTCAATCAAGTCCCCCCTTAACCTTCTGTGCTCCAAAGAATAACTAGAATGGTTTTACATAAGAAATCAAAAAAAAATTGTGGAGGGAGTGGGTAAGAGGTTGCGACAATGTTGGTTCAGCCATGATCTTATTGAATAGTGGAGAATGAATCTGTTTCTTATGTCCTTGTATTCAGCTAAATACTAGAAAAAACACTTTGAATTGTGGAAGGTGTGTGTACAGCCGACACATGTTTATGAAGGTGTCAAACTATGTCTTCCAATGTTCACAGATATGACCGTATAATTCGCAAAAAAGTACCCAATTAATTCCATTCTATAATGAGACAGTTTCAAGACAGCCTTTATTGGAAGTTTTCCATTCCATGTTATTTTGGATCACATAAAAACTGGCCTCACGTGAATAGTGACATATGACAGCAGGCATGCTAGCATGAATTGTGCTGGGATGTGCCCAGTTCAATTTCCTGCCCATTATGATTTCACCTGTAAAATATACTCATAAATCATAATTAAACTGCATACCTCCCAGAAAGTGACATTGTTCATTCCAGTTTATGCATAATGCTGTAATTTCAAAATCCACTCCTTGTCAATTCTGCAGTGATCACAGATGGACTATTTTTTTTTTGGGGGGGGGGGGGGGGGGATGTTGTGTTGTTCTCCCTATGTTAAGTAGTTCTCCAGTAGGAGTCCAGCTGTAATTGTTATATGGAGTCCTGATGTTTTGTACAGGAACTCACATGCTGCCAAATGCATGTCACAGCAAAGTAAGCAAAAAACAGAGAGAGTGAACATTGGTTTGGGAACAACTCCATCCAACACTGCAAGAAATTGTAGAGAGTTGTGGTCATAGCTAAGACCATGACGCAATCCAATCTCCCTTCCAATCTCTCGTCCCTCCCACCAGTATAATCGAGGACCAGTCTCAGCTCGGTCACAACTTCTCCTCTGTCCCATCAGGCAAGAGGTTAAGACCTTTGAAAAGGCATACATCCAGATTCAGGGACAGTTTCTTCCTAGCTGTTTTCTGGCCACTGAAAAGTCCTCTCATCAGCTTGTATGTGGTTCTGACCTCCAATTTACCTCATTGGAGACCTTTGAACTATCTTTAATCAGACTTCATCTGACTTTATCACGCACTACATGTTGTACATTTTATCCTTTAGCTATGCATTTAGAATGGCTTGATTGCAATCAAGTCCTGGACCAGAGCCAGGGGTCACAGTTTAAGAATAAGGGGTAGGCCATTTAGGGCTGAGATAAGGAAAAACCTTTTCACCTAGAGAGTTGTGAATCTGTGGAATTCTCTGCCACAGAAGGCAGTGGAGGCCAATTCACTGGATATTTTCAAGAGAGAATTGGGTTTAGCTCGTTGGGCGAAAGGAATCAAGGTAAATGGAGAAAAAGCAGGAACGGGGAACTGATTTTAGATGATCAGTCATGATCATATTGAATGGCGGTGATGGCTCGAAGGGCTGAATGGCCTACTCCTGCACCAATTTTTCTATGTTTAATCACGTACAGCCTTTTCTTTGACTGGATAGCTTGCAAACAAAAGCTTTTCACGGTTCCTGGGTAAACGTGGCAATAACAAATTGAATTTAACAATAAATTAACTTAAAAAATAAAAAAATGCGTGACTTTTATATACCTTTGTACTGTTCTCCGTGTTCAAGCAGACCTTTGTTACCAGTCTTGTCTTCTTCACTGGGGACAGTGGTTTGGCTGGTGATGAATACAAAAATTCACTACAAGGAGGAAAATGATTAAGCGTTACGCAAGTCACAAAATTAATCACCTCGTGTGAGCCAATATTTTTAGCATTCATGAAGGTATCACAACTATCAAAAAGGTTAGTTTTAATAAAAGTGGGGGATTTAATTGTGTAGTAGAAAACCAAATCCCTCCAGTCAAAATGATCTTTACCATCTGCATAGACTTCAATATCAGTATGATTATGAATTCTTCATGCCATTTTATTTTATAATACCCCCTAATTTGAGGAGACGATGGAAATTATTTCACATTTGTCGAGAGATAGACACCAGGCCAATTAGAATTTGACGGCTTTGTGTTAAGTACTACAGTTTTGCAGATTTTTCTGAACATGAACTTTCTGCATTGTCATTTTCAAAAGAAGTGGTGCTATTGACTCACAGCATGCATTTGCCAGGCGAAAGAAATTGCATGAAGTGTCAAGCAGGTAACTTTATTCTGCGTTGACATTGCTAATGTGTGCTGACATTCTCATACTGATAATGGAAGGGCAGCTGAAATTTTTCACAATCTGAAATAAGCACATTCACAGCTAATGATTTAAACTGACTGATTGAGTTATTACTTGGGAATTTCTGGAAAATCAACAACTTTTATATTTCTTAGTACATTGAATGTGGACAGCGCTGGCTGGGCCAGTATTTATTGCCATTCCCAATTGCTCTTGTATAGAATTATTTGCTTGGTCATTCAAGAAGGTAGATAAGGATCAAGCATATTGTTGTTGGTTTGTAGTCACCTATCAGGTTTAGGTTTATAATTGTCACGTGTACCGAGTAACAGTGAAAAACAGGGTGTCAGGGGTTATAGGGATCAGGCAGGAGAATGGGGTTAGGGGGGAGAGATAGATTAGCCATGATTAAATGGTGGAGTAGGCTTGAGTGGCCTAATTCTGCTCCTATCACTTATGAACTTATGATCAGATAATGCTATACAGAAATACAATCAAGCCAAACTCCAATACAATCAGTAACCACAAGAAATGGTGATAGATTTAACCATATAACCATATAACCATATAACAATTACAGCACGGAAACAGGCCTTCGCGGCCCTTCCAGTCCGTGCCGACCATTTATTTTCCCCTAGTCCCATCTACCTGCACTCAGACCATACCCCTCCATTCCCTTCCCATCCCTTCCCGTCCATATACCTATCCACTTTACTTTTAAATGTTAAAATCGATCCTGCCTCCACCACTTCTGCTGGAAGATCATTCCACACAGCCACCACTCTCTGAGTAAAGAAGTTCCCCCTCATGTTACCCCTAAACTTCTGTCCCTTAATTCTCATGTCATGCCCTCTTGTTTGAATCTTCCCTACCCTCAATGGGAAAAGCTTATCCACGTCAACTCTGTCTATCCCTTTCATCATTTTAAAGACCTCAATCAAGTCCCCCCTTAACCTTCTGCGCTTACAGCATACAAACAGGCTCTTCGGTCTAACCTAACCACGCCGACCAACATGTTCCATCTAAACTCGTCCAACCTGCATGCGTATGCCCCATATCTCTATCCGATCCTTGCAAACCTATCCATAGAGGTTTCTGCAAAACCTTTCTGCAAACCTATCCGAGGTTTGGAGGGAGCCGGAGTGATAGTTAGAGTGAGGGAGAGATAGATCAGCGACGATTGAGTGGCGGAGTAGACTTGATGGGCCGAATGGCCTCATTCTGCTCCTATCAATTATGATCATATGACAGTGGAGAATGGTGTGTTGACAGTGGCAAATGTCAGTAGAAAATAGTGTAGATAACGAGAACAGTTGTCCTGATCTGCCTAGCAACTCATTCCGGCTCTGTAATTCACAATTCTCATGTTCTGCTATTCTCCAGTGAAGAAACCGTACAAAATTTGGTGATCGCCTAAGACCATCGGCATTCAGACTGTCCTTCTGACCCTGGAGTTTCTGCTGCCTGCCACTCTATTTCTTCCATCCACTCCTACTCTGACCTATCTCTGTGGCTTGTTGGATTCTAATAATGAAGCTCAATGCAAGCTCGCAGAGCAACTCTTCATCTTCCATCTGGGCATGTTGCAGCTTTACAGATTCAATACCAAATTTAATAGCTTGAAGTAATATTAGTTAACCTCAAGATGTTGCTGGGGAGTGGTGACTCTATGCATGCTGGTTCCAGAAGAAGATCGACTATTGACAACCGCAATCATTTCACACTTTAAATTTTCTATTTTAGTTGTAAATCGTAAAGGCCCTGTCCCACTTGGGCGACATTTGGGCAACTGCGGAGCGTCAGTGACTGATGCCCGTAAAAACCGTCAAGTTGCCCGGTTGGGGTTGAGGCTATAAAATATTCTTCTTTCAATGCATGGATATTAAACATGAATATATAAAAATTAATACAATAAAACCAATTGTGCAGTTGAAAAGATGCCTGAGTCGTTCAGTTTTATTTATAGATGTGTTTGTCTGCTTCCAGATCCGATCACCGTCTCTAAAACTTACCACAGGGATGGATTTAGTGAGTGTAGACTGAACTCCCCTCTCCCCTCTTATCCCTCCAGCCTCCATCCCTCCTTCTACACTCACCCCTACCCTTCTCCCCTCCTCTCCCCCCCCTCGCTTCCCTTTCCCCCTCTTCCTCCTCCCCGCTCCACTCTTTTCCCCCTTATCCACTACCCCCTCCCCTCACATCCCCTTCTCCTCCTCTCCCTCCCTTCTCCCATTCCCCCCCCCCCCCCCCACCTTTAGAGTGCGGGAGGAAACCCAAACCTTAACCCTAATCCTAGCCCTAACCCTGACTCTGGGGGTGTGGAGAGACCATTGGAAGAGAGATCTGCCTCTGGGACAACTCGTGGCCAATAATTTCGTTCCCATGAGGATTAGGCAGAACATTGGGGGTTCGAGTCCAACTCCTGGGGCCCCTGGGTCACATTTAGTTCAGAGATACAGTGCCCTTCGGCCCAGCGAGTCCGCACCGACCAGCGACCCCCCCGCACACTATCCCACACACGCTAAGGACAATTTATACAAACCTGTATGCCTTTGGAGGAAACCCTAGTCCTAACCCTAACCGTAACCCTAACTCTAGGTTGATAGGCTTGGTATAAGTATAAATTGTCCCTAGCGTGTGGAATTTCTGGAAAATCGACAACAGCGGGGGATCGCTGGTCACAGGCTGGGTCCACAAATGGGGGGTGTTGGAGAAAGTGAGGGGGAGGGGGGGGTGAATCGGAGAAGGGAATGAGAGGGGGAGAAGGGGATGTGAGGGGAGGAGTTATTGGATAAGAGGGAGAAGAGTTGAGCGGGGAGAAGGAGGAAGAGGGGGGAAAGGGAAGAAGGGAGGGAGAGGGGAGGGGAGAAGGGTAGGGGGAGTAGAAAAGGAGGGATGGGGGTGGGAGGGTGGAAGAGGGGAGAGGGGAGTTCAGTTTACACTCACTGAGTCCACCACTGTGAAAAGTTATAGGGACGGTGATCGGATCTGGAAGCGGACCAATACATCTATAAATAAAATTGAACGACTCAGACATCTTTTCATTTGCACAATTGATTTTATTGTATTAATTTTAATATAAATATTTTTAAATCCATGCATTGAAGGAAGAATATTTTATAGCCCATCTGTGGTCCCTAACCCCAACCCTAACCCTAACCCTTACCGGGTGTCACCCACAGGACACCATACGTCAGCGTGTGACAGGGCGCACGACATGATGAGACACCCAAATGTCGCCTCAGGATTTTGAACATTCCAAAATCCTGGGGGCAACAGGGAAGCACCGCGCATCACTGCATGCGTCACTATGCCTCACCACGCGCCACGACGCGACAACCTCTTTTTAGGCTCTCGCCTAAATGTTGCATGTGGGGCAGGCCCTTAACATTATACTGCACTCTGGTATTTTCTCTTTCCACTGCCAATTGTATTTGTGTCTGATTTGTTTGTACTACAGGGCCTGTCCTACAAGCATGCAACTCTATGCGATGAACGCAATCAAACTAGAAGCGGGGGCCGCGCGGAGGTCGGGTGATCCCTGTACAGGGCTGTTCCCACCAGCATGCGCCTGCATGCGGCAAGCGCAACCAAACCGGCAGTAGGGGCTGCGCGGAGGTCGGGTGAGTGGCGCAACGCGGCGCAAAGTGAGGCGAACTTGGAGCGAAGTCTAAGGTAAGTTCGCCAGGACAGAGAGGGGCACACAGAGAGGGGCACAGAGGCACACACACACAGAGGGCCACGGAGCCACACACATAGAGGGTCACGGAGGCACCTCCTGATAGGCTCACGGAGGCACGATGTCGGGGCGGTGTGTAATGGGTCGAGGCGACTGCGAGCCGACAAGCCGTTGCCGCGCGGAATTTTTGGGCATAGTCCTTCTTTCGGAGCCCCGCGCGGTGTCGGGACGAACTCGGGACGAACTCCGCACAATTCTGCACGGTTCCGCCGATCGAAGTGGGACCGGCCCCGCGACGCCGGACGATTCAAGCGACCATGTTAGGTCGCGCTAATCGCATTGAGTTGCATGCTGGTGGAACAGGCCCTTTATGCATAGTTTGATCTGTGGGGGGGCGGCACAGGGGCGCAGCATTAGAGTTGCTGCCTTACAACGACAAAAAACGGGTTTGATCCTGACTATGGGTGCTGTCAGTGCGGAGTCTGTACGTTTTCCCTGTGACTGCGTGGGTTTTCTCCAGGTGCTCTGATTTTCTCCCACACTCTAACAGCACGCAGGTTTGTAGGTTAAATAGCTTCAGTAAAAAAAATTGTAAATAGTCTCTCGTATAGTCTCTAGTGTGTAGGATAATGCTAGTTGATTGCTGGTTGGCATGAACTCAGTGGTTCGAAGGGCCTGTTTCTCTCACGATTTGACTGGATAGCACGCATGATTTTTCACTGTATCTCGGTACACGTAACAATAATATACCAATACCTATTTTTGAACATTGACTTCTCTAATTTCACGTATCCCTTGCTTTCCCTCTCTCTCCATCCCCTCCCGATTCAATTTTAATTGTCATTGTCAGTGTACAGTACAGAGACAACGAAATGCATTTAGCATCTCCCTGGAAGAGCGACACAGCAAATGATTTGAATAAATAACAATAAGTGTCCGGGGGGGGGTGATTGGCAGTCACCGAGGTACGTTGTTGAGTAGCGTGACAGCCGCCAGTAGAGGAGGGGGCTCAGCACACAGCCCTGTGGAACGCCGGTGTTCAGGGGAGGGTTGAAGAGGTGTGCTTGTCTAACCTAACAGACTGGGGTCTGTTGGTTAGAAAGTCCAGTATCCAATTGCAGAGGGAAGGAGCGATGCACAGATTACCGAGTTTGGCGATCAATTTTGATGGTATAATGGTGTTGAATGCTGAGTTGAACTCCCGTGTTGAACTCCCGTTCCCAGTTTTCTGACCAGTCCGACTGTCTCCGACTACCTTTTATCTGTTTGCTTTGCTGTTTACCTTCTCCCAACTAGCAATGGTCTGTTCTCCATTTTCCTTGATCTACAGTCCCTTTGTCCTGTTTTCACATCTTACACTTCCTTATCTATATACTTCCTTATCCATGTACCGTCCACTACCCTGACATCAGTCTGAACAAGGGTCTCGACCCAAAACATCACCTGTTCCTTCTCTCCAGAGATGCTGCCTGTCCCGCTGAGTTACTCCAGCATTTTGTGTCATCTCCAATAATTCTATTGTTATGTTTGTATAAACTGACCGATTTTGCTGTTGGTCAACTATCTGTCATATTGGCTCACATTTTCCCTCTCCACCAGCATGGCCTGACCTGTGTAGCAATCCCTGCATCTCTGAAATTCACAGCTCTCATGTTCTGATGCTTTTTGCACTTTGATTTTTGTAACTTTAGACTTCTTACTTTTTGATTTTAAGTTTATTCCTTAATGTAACACGAGAAAACAAAGCGATAAAATTATTCTCAATACTGCTTTTACACAACTCCTAACTCGTACATTTCTTCTTGAGTGTTTAACTAGAAGAATATGTGCCTAATTTTGTGTTATTTTAAGTGACATATTTTACAGAAATGCATAAATTTACCCAGTGCAGGGATAAATCACCAACTCTGTCAACCATTGTTGGTGATGATAATGGTTCTTCAACATCTTATCCCTATGGCAATGCTGTCCTTAACTATTCCCTTTGTTATACTCATCCCTACCTGACTTTCACAAAAACTATATATTTTTGTACTCTTCCCCTTTGTAATGAAAGGCCTTTGACCTGAAAGTTTAAATTCATTTTCTTCTCCCACAGATACTGCTGAATGTTTTCAGCATTTTATGTTTTGCTTTAAGGTCCTCAAAATGTATGACTGGCAAATGAAGACTTGTCCATTGCAATATAAATCATAATTGCTGAATTATTCTGTTCATTTATAATATTATCCTAGGTATATTAACATATTGAGCTGCCACCAGCCTAAAGAAAAGTTTTCTACTGTCTTTTGGAAGTCATGCATTACTGCTAAGCTAATGATATAATTAAAGCTCCATTTTGAATCTGCTGGGCTGTTAAATCAACATAGCATTATGTTTATGCTGCAGGGTGGCATTAGAATGCACAATGAACACAGCAAATTTGTCTCATTCTGCTGGTAGATCCATCATTTATCCTTGGAGGGTTTTTCACAGCCAGTCAGGAGAAAGTATAAGTTCCACATCAACTTCCATTAACCCGGGCGGATTTCAATTTCAATTATAAAACAAAATAATCAGTTTGAAGATAAACACAAAACGCTGTAGTAACTCAGCGGGTCAGGCAGCATCTCAGTTTCAGTTTAGTTTATTGCCACGTGAACCGAGGTACAGTGCAAAAGCTTTAACAGCAAAACATAAAAAGCATCTCTGGAGAAAAAGGATGGGTAGCATTTCGGGTCTGAAGAAGGATCCCGACCCGAAGAGTCTAAAGAAGGGTCCCCCCGACGCGATACGTCACCCATCCTTTTTCTCCAGAGATGCTGCATGACCCGCTGAGTTACTCCAGCACTTTGCGTCAAACTTCGATATAAACCAGCGTCTGCAGTTCCTTTCTACACAAAATAATCAGCTCCACACTTTAAACAGCTCCTCGATGGAACCAAAAAATCAGGAGTGGTATCAAACCAGTTTCACAGTTTATACAGGTCAGAAGTGAATATGTATTCACACTTGCTTATTTTACAGCAAATAATATGTTAATATTTTTTAATGGAGGTAAGACAATTAGCAGGTAACTGCAGTTTTTCAGATTGAAGGGCCTACTTACAGGATTGTGTCGTTAGAGGAAGGGTAAAATCTAGAAATGTGCATGCAGCCATGTAGAACTACAGGGTTACCCAACTTCAGGCTAGAAATGTTGGATGGCCAACAGAAGGGAGCTCATGTATGAAGCGCAAGACAAAAGCAAATGAAAGGGAAAGTACAGCCAATGCAACTTGGATTTTGCTAATAATCTTAGTTTAGTGATACAGCACGGAAACAGGCCCTTCGGCCCACCGGGTCCGTGCCGACCAGCGATTAACACTACGCCCACTAGGGACAATTTTCACATTTACCAAGCTAATTAACCCAGACCCCTGTACATCTTTGGAGTGTGGGAGGAAACCAAAGATCTCGGACACAATCCAAGCAGGTCGCGGGGATAACATACGTACAGACAGCACCCGTAGTCGGGATCGAACCCGGGTACCCGGCGCTGGATTCGCTGTAAGGCAACAACTCTACCGCTGCGCCACCGTGACCGCCCAGATGCAGATGGCAACATGAGTAGTTGAAAAATAAATGTGAACGAGGAAAAATGCACTTGATGCGAATTGTAAAATCATTTCTATTAACAGTGCACATGAAGTAGAAGGGATCGGTGTGGCTTGTGAGGCTGCTGCAGTTGACACATCTGCTCCATGCTTGTTGTGTGGTATGAAGTGGGAGCAAGTTGAAAATCTGTCCCAATCCAAGATTTGGATAATGGAAGTTGAGGCACCACCTCATGAAGATGATGGAAGGTGTTTTTTTCCCGATCTGATCAGTGCAAACATTTTTATAGTGCTGGTTGCAGAACTTGATGAGCAGAGTTCACACACCATTTTGGGCCCTATATCTGAGGAAGGACGTGCTAGCGTTTGGGGAGGGTCTAGGGGAGGTTTACAAGAATGATCACGGGGATGATTGGGTTAATGTAAGAGGAGCGTTTGATGGCTCTGGGTTTGTACTCGCTGAAGTTTAGAAGAATCAGTGGAATCATTGTAAACCTACCAAATAATGATAGGCCTAGATAGAGTGGATGTAGAGATGATAGTTTAGTTTTCTTGTCACGTGTACTGAGGGGGTACAGTGAAAAGCCTTTGTTGTGTGCTAACCAGTCAGTGGAAAAGCTGTACAAGATTACATTCGAGCCATCCACAGTGTTCAGATACATTATAAAGGGAATAAAGTAAGAAATGCTGCAGATGGAGTGGAGATTTAAAAGAGTAGACCAATTGTAATGCTTGATTGCAGATCCACTTCTGTGACCAGCACACAAAGAGTAGCCTGGTTTGGGAACCATCTTGGTTCAGAATGACAGTCAAGGAACAGAGAACACAGCCTCAGAATAAAAGGATGTACCTTTGGAATGGAGATGAGGAGGAATTACTTAAGCCAGCGTAATGGAATCATACATTGCAGAAATAGGCCCTTTGGCCCGATTGCCCACACTGATTAACATGTCACATCTACACTACTTCCACCCGCCTGCACATGGTCCGTACCTTCTAAACCTTCTAAACCTATCCTATCCATGAACCTCTGACATATCTTCCACCCTTTGTAAAAAAAAGTTGTCCCTCAGGTTCCCCCACCTTAAGCCTATGGCCTCTGGTTCTTAATGCCCTTAATTTGGGTAAAAGACTCTATGCATTTACCTTGCGTATCTATTCCTCTCATGATCTTATACACCTCGATAAGATCTCCCCTCGTCCTCACGCATTTCAGGAGATAAAGTCCTAGCCAGTTCAAGCTCTCCCTATAGCTCAGGGCTTCGAGTCCTGGCAACATCCTAGTAAATCTTCTCTACACCCTTTCCATCTCAACAACATCTTTCCTATAACAGGGTGACCAAATCTAAAAATAAACTAAAACATACGTCCAACAAGACAAAAGAAAACAACAACAAAAAAAAGGACAGACGGACTGCAGGCGAGTCGCAGATGCTTGTGCAGCGCCACCACTTCCGGTGAGGTGCAATTCTTTTTTTCACCAATCACCTGGGTGGGTAATTTACACCATTCCCCCTCCAACTTACTGAGAACGCAGTGAATTAAAGAGTATGTGCATACAATATACCCAGCACTGATTTCTAAATCCAACATGAAAAGAAGTAATGTTAAATCTGCTTTTAAGAACTGAAGTGGGGCAAGTAAGTGAAATAAAGAGAGGAATATCTTGAAAATAATGACATAATTAGCTTAAAAATGAAAAATTAACTGGACACAGATACTTGACTGGAAATCAAGGAGCTATTTAAAAAAAAGCCATTAGCCCAGATAAAATGGAAAGAAAATTTGACAGATAAGACGAGGGAAAAACAAAAGTAACCTTTCAGCAGGGATGAGAGAGTGGGATGCGCTCCCAGGAGATTGAAATGTAGCACAGGAAGAGCTGAAATTACCTACAGGAAAAATGGCATTAAAATTAAAATGATATAAATACAAAGAACAAATACAGAGCTTATGTAAACAATATAAATTAATAATGGTTAGGATAACAGATATAAGGGAAGACTGAAGACATGTATAAAGAGAAATGAGAAATATATTTTTAGAAATAACATTAAATTCAGAATGAATTCAAAATAACTCTTGGAGTGAAGTTAAAGATAATAAGGTAGCACCTGGCTTCAAATTTATACGCAATAAATAGTTAAAATAAGATGGTGGCACAGCGGTATAGTTGATGCCTTACAGCACCAGAGACTTGGGTTTGATCCTGACTACGGGTGCTGTCTGTATGGAGTTTGTACATTCTCCTCGTGACTTGCGGGGGTTTTCTCCAGGATCTCCGGTTTCCTCCCACACTACAAAGATGTACGGGTTTGTAGGCTAATCGGCTTGGTATCAATGTAAATTGTTCCCAGTGCGTGAAGGGTATTGAAAGTGTGCGGGGATCGTTGGTTGGTGTGGACTCGGTGGGCCGAAGGGCCTGTTTCTGTGCTGTATCTCTAAACTAAACCAAAGTAAAAAGAGACTGGGTTTATCATGCGATTCCCTGAAGGTGGAATCGCTTGTAGATAGGGTGGTAAAGAAAGCTTTTGGTGTGCTGGCCTTTATAAATCAGAGCATTGAATATAGGAGTAGGGAAGTAATGTTAAAATTGTACAAGGCATTGGTGAGACCAATTCTGGAGTATGGTGTACAATTTTGGTCGCCTAATTATAGGAAGGATGTCAACAAAATAGAGAGAGTACAGAGGAGATTTACTAGAATGTTGCCTGGGTTCCAGCAACTAAGTTACAGAGAACGGTTGAACAAGTTAGGTCTTTATTCTTTGGAGCGCAGAAGGTTAAGGGGGGACTTGATTGAGGTCTTTAAAATGATGAAAGGGATAGACAGAATTGACGTGGATAAGCTTTTCCCATTGAGGGTAGGGAAGATTCAAACAAGAGGGCATGACATGAGAATTAAGGGACAGAAGTTTAGGGGTAACATGAGGGGGAACTTTTTTACTCAGAGAGTGGTGGCTGTGTGGAATGAGCTTCCAGCAGAAGTGGTGGAGGCAGGATCGATTTTAACATTTAAAAGTCAAGTGAATAGGTATATGGACGGGAAGGGAATGGAGAGGTATGGTCTGAGTGCAGGTAGATGGGACTAGGGTAAAAAAAATGGTTGGCACGGACTGGAAGGGCCGAGAAGGCCTGTTTCCGTGCTGTAATTGTTATATGGTTATCAGATTTGTGTAAATGGGTGAGTAATAATCTGAGTGGGCTAAAGGGCCTGCTTCCATGCTGTATCTCCCTATGCCTAGGTAACGGAACTAAGAATCTTATGAAAGTGAGGAATGAAAGAAAATTTGTGCTCGCAAATAAATAGTGCTGCAGAAATTAATGACACTAAAAGCCGATAAATCCCAACAGGGCTTGATCATTTGCATCCCATATAGATAGTGCATGCATAGTTAGTATCTTCCAGAAATCCATAGATTTGGGAATACTTTCCACAATTGGGAGGGTGTTTTACATGACTTTAAAAAAATGGATAAAAAGAACAAAAGAGAATCTGCAGACACATTATCCTAACATCGAGAGTCTGTAAAATGCTGGAGGCTGTTGCAAAGAAGGAGATAAAAAGTCACTTAGAAAATATCAGCCAAGGTCAACATGGATTTCTGGAAGGAAAATCATGTTGGACAATAATCATACAGCGTGAAAACAGGCCCTTCGGCCCAACTTGCACACACTAGCCAACATGTTCCAGATACACTCAGCCCACCTGCCAGCTTTTGCCCCATATCCATCCAAACCTGTCCCATCCATGTACCTGTCTAACTGTTTCTTAAATGTTGAGATAGTCCCCGCCTCAACTAGCTTCTCTGGAAGCTTGTTCCATGCCCCCGTTACGTGAAGATGTTACCCCTCAAATTCCTGTTATATCTTTTCCATTTCACTTTAAACCTAGGAGTCCTACATTTCCCCGTCACCTTAAACCTACCGTCAAAATGTTTTTTTGTCATAGGTGCCAAAACGGAACAATGAAATTCTTACTTGCAGCAGCACAACTCCGGAGCAAAGGAATAGGCGATTTTTCAGGTTGAGACCTTTCTCCACACTGAAGAAGGGTCTTGAACCAAAACGCCACCTATTCCTTTTCTGCAGAGATGCTGCCTGACCCACTGAGTTACTCCAGCATTTTGTGTCTGTCTTCAGTTTAAACCAGCATCTACACTTCCTCCCGACACAAAAATACTTCATAGTTTGGATCTTAGTTGGAGTTTGTAGTGTACAATAGCCTGATGGTAGTTGGGACGAAGCTGATCGTGAACCTAGACATAACAGTTTCCATACTCCTATGCCTTCTTCCTGATGCCCGGAGTGATATGAGAGCATGGCCGGAGTGGTGTGGGCCCTTGATGATGCATAGAAACATAGAAACAAAGAAACATAGAAAATAGGTGCAGGAGGAGGCCCTTCTGCCCTTCGAGCCAGCACCGCCATTCATTGTGATCATGGCTGATCGTCCGCTATCAATAACCCGTGCCTGCCTTCTCCCCATATCCCTTGATTTCACTAGCCCCAAGAGCTCTATCCAACTCTCTCTTAAATCCATCCAGTGATTTGGCCTCCACTGCCCTCTGTGGCAGGGAATTCCATAAATTCACAACTCTGGGGAGGTCTTAAATGACCTCCCCTTTATTCTAAGACTGTGGCCCCTGGTTCTGCACTCGCCCAACATTGGGAACATTTTTCCTGCATCTAGCTTGTCCAGTCCTTTTATAATTTTATATGTTTCTATAAGATCCCCCCTCATCCTTCTAAACTCCAGTGAATACAAGCCTAGTCTTTTCAATCTTTCCTCATATGACAGTCCCGCCATCCCAGGGATCAATCTCGTGAACCTACGCTGCATTGCCTCAACCACAAGGATGTCCTTCCTCAAATTAGGAGACCAAAACTGTACACAATACTCCAGATGTCGTCCCACCAGAGCCCTGTCCAACTCCAGAAGAACCTCTTTACTCCTATACTGAAATCCTCTTGTCATGATGGCCAACATTCCATTAGCTTTCTTCACTGCCTGCTGTACCTGCACGCCAACTTTCAGTGATTGGTGTACAAGGACACCCAGATCTCGCTGTACCTCCCCCTTACCTAACCTAACCCGATTGAGATAATAATCTGCCCCCTTGTTTTTGCCGCCAACGTGGATAACCTCACATTTATCTATATTATACTACATCTGCCACGCATATGCCCACTCACTCAACCTGTCCAGGTCCCCCTGCAACCTCCTAACATCCTCTTCACAGTTCACACTGCCACCCAGCTTTGTGTCATCTGCAAACTTGCAAGTGTTGCTCCTAATTCCCTCTTCCAAATCATGAATATATATGGTAAACAGTTGCGGCCCCAACACCGAGCCTTGCGGCACTCCACTCGCCACTGCCTGCCATTCTGAAAATTACCCTTCACTCCTACTCTTTGCTTCCAGTCTGCCAACCAATTTTCTATCCATGTCAATACCCTACCCCCAATACCATGTGCTTTAATTTTAGTCACCAGTCTCCCGTGCGGGACCTTATCAAAGGCTTTCTGAAAGTCTAGATACACTACATCCACTGGCACCCCTTCATCTATTTTACTTGTCACATCCTCAAAAAATTGCAGAAGATTAGTCAAGCATGATTTCCTTTTCATAACTCCATGTTGACTTGGACTAATCCTTTTGCTGCTATCCAAATGCTTCATTATTACATCTTTAATAATTGACTCCAGCATCTTTCCCACCACCGAAGTCAGGCTAACTGGTCTGTAATTCCCCGTTTTCTCTCTCTCTCCTTTCTTGAAAAGTGGGATAACATTAGCTATCTTCCAATCCACAGGAACTGATCCTGAATCTATTGAACATTGGAAAATGATCACCAATGCATCCACTATTTCTAGAGCCACCTCCCTGAGGACCCTGGGATGCAGACCATCAGGCCCAGGGGATTTATCATCCTTCAGTCCCATTAATACGTATTCAACTGTTCTGCCATTTCCTTGGTGCCCATAATTATTTCACCCGTGTCTGCCTTCAAGGGACCCACATTTGACTTTGCTACTCTTTTTCCCTTAACATATCTCTGGAACTCTCTGCCACAAGTCTCTGGAACTCTTTTACAAGTCTCTGGAACTCTCTGCCACAGAGGGTAGTTGAGGCCAGTTCATTGGCTATATTTAAGAGGGAGTTAGATGTGGCCCTTGTGGCTAAGGGGATCAGAGGGTATGGAGAGAAGGCAGGTACGGGATACTGAGTTGGATGATCAGCCATGATCATATTGAATGGTGGTGCAGGCTCGAAGGGCCGAATGGCCTACTCCTGCACCTAATTTCTATGTTTCTATGTTTCTATATCTAAAGAAGCTTTTACTGTCCTTCTTTATATCCCTGCCCAGCTTCCCCTCGTACTTCATCTTTTCAGCCTATATTGCCCGTTTTGTTTCCATCTGTTGTCCTATGAAAGTTTCCCAATCCTCTGGCTTCAGGCTACTCTTTGCTGTGTTATACATCTTTTCTTTTAGTTTTATTCTATCCCTAACTTCTCTTGTCAGTCACGGTTGCCTCCTACTCCCCTTAGAATCCTCCTTCCTTTTTGGAATGAAACGATCCTGTGTCTTCCGGATTATGCCCAGAAATTCCTGCCATTGCTGTTCCACCGTCATTCCTGCTAGGATCCCTTTCCAGTCTACTTTGGCCAGCTCCCCTCTCATGCCTTCATAGTCCCCTTTGTTCAACTGCAGGCTGCCTATTTGAGGCAGTGCCTCCTATACATTCCTTTATTGGTGGAGAAGCCAGTAATCAAAAAACAGCTCTATTAAATTTTCTTCCAACAAATAACACTAGTAAAACTTTAACCCATCGGATTTCATGGGCATGTCAAGCTTCCTCGTGTGTTGTTCCACTTTCTAACACTGATTTACCGTGAAATCTCAGATTTAATTTTGCCCGAGGATGGAGCCGCACAGGTTAGGCGGGTCTATTTGTTTCCAGAGATTGCGGTTTATTTTGTTGCTTTCTGTTGAATGTAGCTATTTGCAAACTGGCCATTTTATTTGCATGCATTAGAGCATACATAAATTGTGTGAAGTGCTTGAAGGCATTTCTTGTGGATGCAATAAAACACCATGCCCTTGAATGTCCATATGCTTTTGCAATCTACAGCCAGCAAAAGACTTACTTTGTGTTTGATATATTGAAAAGTTCATTTTAAGATTAAAGAAAACATGGTAAGCTCATCAATTGTATTAATGTGTTGTCTTCATGATAAAATAGGGTGAGATCATTTAGCAATGGCAACAACATGATTAACATTATCCAATTTGAAAACTTCTTAGTCATTGAGTTATGCAGTGTGGAAACAGGCCCCACGTCAACACAGGCTAACTTGTCCCAGCTGCACTAGCCCCACCTGCCCGCTTTTTGGCCCATATCCCTCCAAACCTGTCCTATCCATGTAAATCCATCTTCTCTATTACATGATGTGAAGATAGCAAAAAGTTAAATGGTTGGTATGTGTAAGACATTCAGTCTTTCGTGCTTCTTCTGCTATTGAACCTCATCTTATCTGTTCTGTATTTTAACTCCATCTGACTCCTTTTGTTCTATTATGTCAAATACCTGAATTAACCAACATTTATCAGTCTCCATTTGGACCTTCCAAGTTACCGAACTGCATCATTTTTTTTAGTATGATTTTCAATCGGTCTATTATCCTTTACTTTCTGTTCACCCCTGAATGAACTAGCTCGAATTTTAAAGTTGTTCCATCTTGTTCGGGTCCCTCCATCTGCTCTATCAAATACTTTGATCTTCATAAGGAACTCAAATTGATAAGTTTCTGTTAACATTCCCTTTCATGCTCTGTGTCATTCTGGTGCATTAATGCTCGACCACTTCCAAGCCAATTGTACCTCTCCTGACCTGCAGTGACTCCACTGATTGCAGTATTTGAGATGAGATCTCACCAGAGTTACAGCCATAACTCCAAACCATTCAAAATTCCTATATTTTTCATTCATGTAAAGTCATAAATTGATTCTAGTATTATCCACCTTTGAGGTAACTCTACCCTGTCTCTTCCCACTAAATAACAGCAACACTTGACTTTTTCTTTGTTTAGTTCACTATTTCACATTTATCCACATTTTGAATGATCCATTTCAACCTGCTACCTGCCATTTCTTCCATCCCACTTTCACACTGAACCATGGCCTCCTACATTGGTAAAATAAGGCTACTATAAGCCTGAAGGACTTCCAATTTGCAGCCTCCTTCTCTCATTATTGAATTCAACAGAGAAACAAGGAACTGCAAGTGCTGAGTTAGAAAAAAAGGATAAAGTGCTGGAGTAATTTGGCGGGTCTGGCAGCATAATGGACTGGTGACATTTCAGGTCAGGACCCTTCTTCAGACTGATTGTAGAATTCAATAGTTCCAGCCAACTCATTCTTTGTATTACGGTTTGTATTAGAACTGGACGGTTCTGCTGTGAGGTATCCATCTGTAATATTGGCTTAGATGTCCCAACATTTCTCCATTTCTCAGATGTTACCTTCCTGTTTATACTTTCTCTCTCTAACTGCCTTCATCTCAAGGATTTAAAATGTCTTTGTTTTACCACTCCGCGATGACCCTCATTAATCCATCAACGGCTTATTTGAATAGCTAATTCTCCCAGCCATGCATAGCCCTGCCCAATCAAGGATATTCCATTTCTCCTTTCCATCCCTCCATCACACTTCCTGCAACTTGAAACTAACTTGTTTCTTTCTCTTTCCCTGTTCTGACAAATGATTTTTGCCCTAAAACTTGAATTTCCTTTAACTCTCCACAGATACTGCCTGGCCGTTGTCTGGTTTAATTTCAGATTTCTGGCATCTGCGTTTTTTAAAATTTTTAACTAAGGCTACTGCCAGCAACATCTTACTCGAGAACTTATTGTGAAGGTTTTAGTATAATTATATTTTTCAATGCAGCATGTGTAACTCAAGTGTTCATAATTGTCTGAGTTTTAAATTCGTGAAAGGAGTACTTTAAAGCAATAATTTAAAGATTACACACAAACGGATGCCTCAGTAAATAATGGATGCAGTTATCAATCTAATGAATGGAAATCTGCATTGAGATACAAGAGACTGCCGATGGTGTAATCATGTGCAGGAAAGCTCAATGGGTCAGGCAGTATCTGAGAAGAGAATGGTCAAAGAGTGCTTCGGGTCGGGACAGTCTGAAGAAGGGTACCGACTCGAAAGGTCATCTGTCCATTTCCTTCACAGATGCCTCCTGACCCGCTGAGTTCCTCCAGCATTTTTGTTTTGCTTGGAATTCTGAATGTTCTCTCTGTGAGTGAAACGCTATAGTGATCATTGGTTAATTAGCTGACAAATCAGTCTGAACTCAATTCTAATGACAAAATGGATTTAGTTTTATTCGATGAACTTTACGTCCAATGTACTAATTTAGGAAGTTGCCAAAAGTTATCTTAAGCTTAACTTAGTTTAGTTTAAGTTTAGTGTTTAGTTTAGAGATACAGCGTGGAAACAGGCCCTTCGGCCCACCGGGTCCGCACCGACCAGCGATCCCTGCACATTAACACAATCCTATCAGGACCACACTATCACACTAGGGGCAATTTTTACGTTCACTAAGCCAATGAACCTACATACCTGTACGTCTTGAGAGTGTGACAGGACACCGAAGATCTTCGAGAAAACCCACGCGGTCATGGGGAGAACTTAAAAACTCTGTACTGGCAGCACCCGTAGTCAGGATCGAAGCCGGGTCTCCGGCGAGCACCCATAGTCGGGATCGAACCCGGGTTTCCGGCGCTGCAAGCGCTGTAAGACAGCAACTCTACCGCTGCGCCACCGTACAGGCCCTGAATGCAAAATTGAGAAAACTAATACAATTTTTTACATTTACACTGTACAACATTTATAAATGAGTGTACAACATTTACACACACTTTACAGTATTCATAATTTAATTTGATTGTTTAATCTACTGTATATTGACTACATTATTTGTGAATACACACATTATTATCCAAAAATACAAGAGCAGAGAGAATATGCTAAAACTGTGGTTGGGCCACACCTAGACTGCAGTGCACAATTCTAATAATAATCCAGGAAGAAAATGGTATCACCACGGGGGAGGATTTGAGGACATTACTCGAATTAGAAAATGCAATCTCTGAGAAAAGACATCTTGGATGCAATGTTTTCTTTGGAGCTGAGGATGTTGAGGAGAAATTTAATGAGGATATGTAAAATTATGAAGGGCATAGGTGGAGTGATTACAAATAACCTGCTTCCATTAGCAGAGATAGCTATAACAAGGGGACATAGATTTAAAGTAATTGGTAAATGGATAAGATGAAAGGTGAGGTGAATATTTATTTCAGCACAAGGTGATGGCAACATGGAATTAATTTTGACAAAGGATGACAAAGATAGAGGTCTTCATTGCATTTAGGAAGTATATATTTGGAGGTTTTATTACATTCAAAGTGAAACATTGGATTCTGCTGTATGAACGTTTTTGACTTCAAAGGGCTTAAAGAGTCAAATTAGAATTTATCGAAGACAATGGCAAGATGTTGCATTTAGGTAAATTAAACCAGGGCAGGACTGACATATAAAAGGAAGGGTCCTGGAGAGTGATGACGAACAGAGAGACCTCGGGGTACAGCGGCATTGTTCCCTGAAAATGGTGATGCAGGTAGGTCATGTGGTGAAGAAGGTGTTTGGCACACTTGTCTTCAATCAGGGTACTGAATGCAGAAATTGGGACATTACGTTGCAACTGTACAAGTCATTGGTGAGACGACGTGTGGACCATGCAATTCTGCTCACCCAGCTATAGGAAGGATGCCATTAAGCTGAAAAGATTCATGATGGAATTACTGGAACTGGAGGGCCAGATTTAAAAGGCGAGGCCTGGATAGGCTTGAACTATTTTTTCTCTGGAGTATTGATGTTGAGGCATGACCTTGTAGCGGTGTATTCAGTAATGACTGGTGTAGATAGGGTGGATGGTTGTAGTATTTTTCCCAGGGTAGGGGAATCTAAAACTAGGTGTAGATTTAAGGTCAAGAGAGGAAAGATTTAAAAGGGATCTGAGGGGTAAATTTGTCACTCAGACTGTGGTGAGTATAAGGAAAGAGTTGCCAGAAGCTGTGGAGTCAGGTACAATTATAATTTGTAAATGGTATTAGTATAAGTAGATTGTTAGAAAAGGCAAATGGGACGAACTCAGCCATCCAGGTTGGCATGGATGAGTTTTTCCTTGCTGTACTAACTCAATGACTCCAAATATCCTCCTGCCCTACTACAATCTGCGATCAGCAGGAAACCTATTGTTTGTTTAAGAAGGAACTGCAGTTTCTGGAAAATCGAAGGTAGACACAAATGCTGGAGAAACTCAGCGAATGCGGCAAAATCTATGGAGCAAAGGAAATAGGCAACATTTCTGGCCGAAACGGCCCGAAACATTGCCTATTTCCTTCGCTCCATAGTCAACCTATTGTTTGTTCCTCCTTCAAGATTACATGAAGCGCTATGTCTGCTAAAGTTAACATTTTTCTCACTGGATTTCACGATTAAGGCCATTACACAACATCTATGAGAACAAAAGTTTGCATTTCCCAATTTACTTTGCGGAACAATTAAAATGCTAATATCTTTGGAATAAGAACTCCTTTAGATTATTTTATTATGCAATGTTTGTGAAAACTGTGTAACAATGGTTAACTTTCACACTCACAGGTGATGAAAACAACTTTATTAGTGCTTTCAGAGAAGTTGAAGAAGTGAGTTGGGTGTGGGAGAATATCACAGTTATGATTCTTTTCTTTGCATTTGGTGGAAATGTCTTCTATTGGGAGTTTTCATCCATCCATGCCCTCTTCCTCAGTTACCATGAATGAGTTTTAGTCAGAGGATATCGTTCTCTTCAATTCGCTACTCCATGAAGGTTGTGGATATTCAGTTATTGAGTTTGAGTTCAGTTTATTGTCACGTGTGCAGTGAAAAGCTTTTGATGCATGTTAACCAGTCACGGATAAGACAATACATGATTACAATCGAGCCGTCCACAGTGTACAGATACTTGATAAAGGGAATAATGTGAATAACATTTAGTGCAAGATAAAGTCAAGTAAAGTCCGATCAAAGATAGTCCAAGGGTCTCCAGTGAGGTAGATAGTAGTTCCGGACTGCTCTCTAGTTGTTGGTAGGATGGTTCAGTTGCCTGATAACAGCTGGGAAGAAACTGTCCCTGAATCTGGAGGTGTGCGTTTTCACACTTCCATACCTTTTGCCCGACGTGAGAAGGGAGAAGAGGGAGTGGACAAATGTAGGGGGAACTGCCAAGACCTTTGAGGGATCATTAATGTCAAAGAGCTGGAGAAAGTCAGTGGGTCAAGCAGCATCTGGGGAAGGATGTAGGAATTTAGCAGGGAAAGGATGAGGGGAAGATAACCTTAATCTCCCTAATGAATGGTAGAACTGAATTGGCATGGGTATTGTGGAAGAAGACTTTCAAGGAGTGCTTCAGGGAAAGCTTTATGTGAACAGCTAATCAACAGAGGGAAAAAAACACCACAGACTAAAAATGTATTCATATTGCAACTCTCCCTTTTAGGAAGCCTCACATTAAAAGAGGAAGCATAAAACTATACAGAACAGAGAAACATAGAAGATTGGTGCAGGAGGAGGCCATTTGGCCCTTTGAGCCTGCACAGCCATTCATTGTGATCATGGCTGATCATCCCCAATCAATAACCCGTGCCTGCCTTCTCCCCATATTCCTTGATTCCACTAGCCCCTAGAGCTCTATCTAACTCTCTTTTAAATTCCTCCAGTGAATTGGCCTCCACTGCCTTCTGTGGCAGAGAATTCCACACATTCACAATTCACTAGATGAAAACGTTTTTTCTCATCTCAGTTTTAAATGACCTCTTTATTCTTAGACTGTGGCCCCTGGTTCTGGACTCCCCCAACATTTGGAATATTTTTTCCTGCATCAAGCTTGTCCAGTCCTTTTATAATTTTATACGTTTCTATAAGATCCCCTCTCATCCTTTTAAATTTCAGGGAATACAAGCCCAGTCTTTCCAATCTTTCCTCATATGACAGTGCTGCCATGCCGGGGAATAATCTCGTGAACCTACGCTGCACTGCCTCAATAGCAAGGATGTCCTTCCTCAAATTAGGAGACCAAAACTGCACACAACACTCCAGATGTGGTCTCGCCAGAGCCCTGTACAACTGCAGAAGGACCTCTTCACTCCCATACTCAAATTCTCTCGTAATGAAGGTGAAGATGCCATTAGCATAGTGGCATAGAAATTCATTTCAAGCAAATACCTCACAAGAGTACCTTTGTATAATACCGTCTCAACACCTACTCTATATTCCTCTGAATTTTCTTTCAAAAGAATAAGATGTTAGTATCCATCAAAAAATGCAAATATCATAGTATAAGTAATAAGATTTAGTCTTACGTGTGTCAAATTTGAAACACACGGAAGCTTCACAGTCTGCCCAAGAATACATTTTTCATTAGCTTACTAAATATATTCAGTAAAGAAAGTAAAATAGGAAGTGACCTGAATAGTTCTGTCAGTACTCTCAAACTGATCCAGTTTAAGCTCCAAGAGGAGGATTTTAAAAGGATTTCTCTGCATCCGTTGTGTCTACCTTCTGTGCTTCTTTTACAGTGCGGCCACTTCCTGAATTCAGATGACACATGCCAGACAACTTTCTTGGGGTGGGTGAGATAATCCTTCCTGCTTTTAATTTATCATTGGTGAATATACGTTTTGTTGTTTGGGAAAGACTTTTCCTGTAAATCACAGGAGGAACATTACAAAGAGAAACAGGGAACTTAAGATGCTGTTTTACCAAGGAAAAGCACAAAATGCCGGAGTAACTCAATGGGGCAGGTAGCACAAAGGAGGACCCGGCATGGGGAATTTCGAGGGATCACAAATGACAATAGACAATAGACAATAGGTGCAGGAGGAAGCCATTCAGCCCATCTAGCCAGCACTGCCATTCAATGTGATCATGGCTGATCATCCACAATCAGTACCCCGTTCCTGCCTTCTCGTCATATCCACTGAATCCGCTATCTTTAAGAGCTCTATGTGACTCTTTCTTGAAAGCACCCAGCGAGTTGGCCTCCACTGTTTTCTGGGACAGAGAATTCCAAGGTTTAACAACCCTCTGTGTGAAAAAGGTTTTCCTCACCTCCGTTCTAAATGGCTTACCCTTTATTCTTAAACAGTGGCCCCTGGTTCTGGACTCTTCCAACATCGGGAACATGTTTCCTGCCTCTAGCATGTCCAAACCCTTAATAATCTTATATGTTTCAATAAGATCGCTTCTCATCCTTTTAAATTCCAAGCCCAGCCACTCCATTCTATCAACATATGACAGTCCTGTCATCCCAGGAATTAACCTCGTGAACCTACGCTGCACTCCCTCAATAGCAAGAACGTCCTTCCTCAAATTTGGAGACCAAAAGCTGCACATAATACTCCAGGTGTGGTCTCACTAGGGTCCTGTACAACTGCAGGAGGACCTCTTTGTTCCTGTATGGATTGTGTTAAAAATGTTTTGTGTTCAAATGGAATACTTGTAACTTTATCAGCACCCTTTATGTGGTGACTCTTTGCATACCTTGGCTTGCAAAACAAAGAATATCACTGTGACTTGTCACATGTGACAATAAAGTATAATTCGTTCATTCATCCCTGGAGAACATCGATTGGTGACATATCAGGTCAGAACTTTTCTTCAGTGTCGTTTCGGGACGGGACCTTTCTTAAGGATTAATAGGTTTGGAAGAAATCATATTCATACTTCTTTAACATTAAAAAAATACTTCTCATTGCTCTGTTTTTAACTCTTAGCTGATCAGGCGTAATGATGACATTAAATATTTGACAGTCTGTCACAGTAATCCAATGTAAGCTGAAAGCCAACCACATTACATATCATGTTTATGGTAGGTTTTCTTCCCTCTTGAGCATACTTGTGAATATTGCAAAAATAATCCAGCCATTTAATGAATACTGTTCCAGTTGGTGTTTAATTATTACAACTTAAATCCACTGCGAGGAAAACTGAGTCTAGGGATAAATAGTTGGGAGCTGTGAGGTTGCATACAATGGGGATCAATATTCATAAAGTACATCAATAATTTGGATGAAGGGGGCAAGTGTAATAAGTCCACATTCTGAAAACCAAAATAAAAAATGCTGATGCTGGAAATCTAAATATAATTCTATTCTGGTTGCCAGCCAGGGAGATCCAACCACCAAATAAAAGATGTTCAGTTGTGATTCTTGGCCAAAGGACTCTTGATGGCCCCTGAATGAGAATCATTACAACTTAATTGCATGCTTCATTTTAGACTTTAGTTTAGTTTATAGTCACGTGTACCGAGGTACAGTGAAAAGCATTTGTCGCGTGCTAACCAGTCAGCGGAAAGACAATACATGATTACAATCGAGCCATTCGCAGTGAACAGGTACATGTTAAAGGGAATAACGTTTAGTGCAAGATAAAGTCCAGTCAAGTCTGATTAAAGAATGTGAGGGTCTCCAATGAGGCAGATAGTAGCTCAGGACCGCTCTCTAGTTGTTGATAACTGCTGGGAAGAAACCATCCCTGAATCTGGTGGTGTGCATTTTCACATTTCTGTACCTCTTCTCTGTACCTAAGGGTGGCCCTTAAAATTACTTGGGTTATTGATTGGGGACGATCAGCCGTGATCTCAATGAATGGCAGTGCTGGCTCGAAGGGCTGAATGGCCTCCTCCTGCACTTATTTTCTATGTTTCTATGGGATATGGGGAGAAGGCAGGCACGGGTTATTGATTGGGGATGATCAGCCATGATCAAAATGAATGGCGGTGCTGGCCCAAAGGGCCGAATGGCCTCCTCCTGCACCTATTTTCTATGTTTCTATGTTTCCATGTTTCTAAAATCCGTGTTGTAAATCCAGACATATCGGGGTCAGCCTATGCTTTTACAGCCCATTTCATGTAGAAGTGCAATAGGAATACCCATTATTTTGTCCTGTCCAATGCAATTTTTACTGAGAAATATCAGATTGACAATTCTGGCCTGGTGGTTAGTTTGCTGCAAGATTGGAATTGGCTATTTTTAAAAATCAAACATGGGTATATTTAATGGTAGACAAAAATGCTGGAGAAACTCAGTGGGTGAGGCAGCGTCTATGGAGCAAAGGGATAGGCAACGTTTCGGGTCGATTTTCTATCTATCTATGATTCTGAAGGGCTGGGGGAGTGAGCTGCGTGGGGAATGGCAAATGGAGTTTAATTCAAAAATGTTTGAGGATTACATTTCGGGAAGTCAAACCAGGGCAGGATCTACATATTGAACGATAGGGCCCTGGGGACTATAGGAGTATAAGTACACAATTTCCTGAAAGTGGCATTATCGGTAGATTGGGTGGGACAAAGACTCTTGGCAGACTAGTCTGCATGTGCGTGGCACAGTGGCGCAGTGGTAGAGTTGCCACAGACCCGTCTGTAAGGAGTTTGCACGTTCTCCTCGTGACCTGCGTGGGCTTTCTCCGAGATCTTCTGTTTCCTCCCACATTCCAAAGATGTACAGCTTTATTGGTTACATGGGTTGATATAAATGTAAACTTATAAGGGCAAATAATACCCTAATGGGAGTTATTTACAGGCTCCCAAACAGTAGCCAGGAAAAAGGATACGTTACATCAGGAAATAAAATTGGCATTAAGAAAGGCAATACTACAGTGGTCCTGAGAGATTTCAATATGCAGGTAGATTGGGAAAATCAGGTTGGTACTGGACCTCAAGAAAGGGAATTTGTTGAGTGCCTTGGGGATGGATTCTTAGAGCAGCCTACTGGGGAAAAGGCAATTCTGGATTTAGTGTTGTGTAATGAACCAGACTTGATAAGGGAACCCAAGGTGAAGGAATCACTAGGAGGTAGAGACCACAATATAATACGTTATAAACTGCAATTTGAGAGGGAGAAGGTGAAATTGGATGTGTCGGTATTGTAGCTGATCAAAGGGGATTACAGAGGCATGAGGGAGGAGCTGGCCAAAGCTGACTGGATATGGACCCTATCAGGAATGATGGTGAAAGCAATGGCAGGAATTTCTGGGAATAATTTGGAAGATGCAGCACCTTTTCATTCCAAAGAGGAAGAAAGATTCCAGGGGGAGAACGGGGCGACCGTGGCTGATAAGAAAAGTCAAGGACAGTATAAAACTAAAAGAGAAGGCATATAACATTGCAAAGATTAGTGTGAACCAGAGGATTGGGAAGCCTTTAAAGAACCACAGAAGGTAACTAAAGAGGCAATACGGGGAGAAAAGATGAAATACGAAGGTAAGTTAGCCAATAATATAAAAGAGGATAGTAGGAAATTCTTCAGTTATATAAAGAGTGAGAAAGGGGCAAGAATGGATGTTGGACCACTGGAGAATGATGCAGGAGAAGTGATAATGGGGAATAAAGAAATGGCGGAGGAGTTGAATAACTTTTTTGTATCAGTCTACACAAGGGAAGACATCAGCAACGTGCATGAAATTCAAGAACGTCAGGGGGTGTAAGTTAGTGGAGTGGCTATTACTAGGGAGAAGGTGCTTGGGAAGCTGAAAGGGCTGAAGGTGGATAAGTCACCTGGACTGGATGGACTGCACCATAGGGTTCTGAAAGAGGTGACTTTAGAGATTGTAGAGGCATTGATAGTGATATTTCAAGAATCACTAGAGTCAGGATTGGTTCCAGATGATTGGAAAATTGCCAATATTACCCCGCTGCACAAGAAGGGAGCAAGTTCAAGTTCAAGTGAGTTTATTGTCATGCGTCCCTGATAGGACAATGAAATTCTTGCTTTGCTTCAGCACAACAGAACACAGTAGGCATTGACTACAAAACAGATCAGTGTGGCCATATACCATTATATACGTAAATACACACAAAGCAAAATAGTGAGAACTATAGGCTGGTTAGTCTGACTTCAGTGGTTGGTAATATGTTAGTGTTCATTATAAAGGATGAGGTTACAGAGTACTTAGAAGTTCACGATAAAATAGGCTGAAGTCAGCATGACAAATTTCCTGGAATTCTTTGAAGAAGTAAAGAGCAGGACAGACAAAGGAGAGTAAATAGATGTTGTTTACCTAGATTTTCAGAAACCCTATGATAAGGTGCCACATAGAAGGCTGCTTAGGAAAATGAGAGCCCACGGTATCAAAGGGCAGATACTAGCATGGATAGCAGGTTGGCTGGATGGCAGAAGACACAGAGTGGCAATAAAGGGAGCTTTTTCTGGTTGGCTGCCAGTGAGTAGCGGAGTTCCGCAGGGTTCGGTGCTGGGGCCGTTGCTCTTCACATAGTATATTAATAATTTGGATGAGGGGATTTTAAAGCTGTGTGGCCAAGTTTGCGGATGATACGAAAATAGGTGGAGAGGAAGATAGTGAAAGCATCGAATCTGCAGAAGGACTTGGGTAGGTTGGAAAAGTGGACAGAGAAGTGGCAGATGGAATATAGCGTAGCAAAGTGTGGAGTCATGCAATTTGGTAGTAGAAATAAAGGCGTAGATTATGTTAAAAATGGGAAGAGAATCCAGAAATCGGAGGTGCAAAGGGATTTGGGAGTGCTGGCGCAGGATTCCCAAAAGGTTAATCTGCAAGTTGAATGGGTAGTAAAGAAAGCAAATGCAATGCTAGCATTTATTTTGACAGGGCTTGTATACAAAAACAGAAATGTAATGCTGAGGCTCCATAAAGCGCTGGTAAGGTAGTATTTGAAATATTGGGAACCATATCTGAGGACGGATGTGCTGGCTCTGGAGGGTCCAGAGGAGGTTTACAAGAATGATCTCAGGAATGAGTAGGTTAACATATTGAGCGTTTGACGACACTGGGCCTGTACTCGCTGGGGTTTAGAATAATGAGAGGGAACCACATTGGAAAGTACAGAATAGTGAAAGGCTTGGATAGAGTGGATGAGGAGAGGATGTTTCCACTGGTGGGAGAGTCTAGGACTAGCAGTCATAGCCTCAGAATCAAATGACGTTCTTTTAGGAAGGAGATGAGGAGGTATTTCTTTAGTCAGAGGGTGGTGAATCTCTGAAATTATTTGCCACAGAAGGCTGTGGAGGTCGTCAGTGGATATATATATCTAAGGCAGCGATGGATAGATTCTTGATTAGCATGGGTGTGTGTGGTTATGGGGAGAAGGCAAGGGAGTGGGGTTAAGAGGGAGAGATAGATCAGCCATGATTGAATGGCCGAGTAGACTTCTGCTCCTATCACAGCATCTTATGATAGTCTCCATTATATATAGCATGGTGTTAATGTACGTGAATCACTGGTCTGCGTGGACTCGGTGGGCCGAAGGGCCTGTTTCCCTGCTGTATCTCTAAACTAAACTACACTAAACTAAGCTATGGAAGTGAGTATAGAAGTTGGGAGGTTATTTTACAGTTGGGAAATTGATATTTGCAATCACAATTGTTATTTCTAATCACGTTTATAAAATATCTTTGCCAGTATACCTGTTCGTTTTCTGTCGGAAAGAATCCACCAATTTCTTTGGTGCAATCTAACCTTTGCCAAATGCAAAATCCTCCTGCCCCAAGAAACATATGTGTCTATTTCCCATCTGAAATATAATTTGCTGTTAATCACAATTCAAAACGTTCCAAGTGAGAATCACATTGTTCTGTTGATCTCTAAAATGCTAGTATCTGCTCTAGTTGATCTTTTATTTCTGTCCGTTCTGCTCAGTTTAGTTTAGTTGAGAGATACAGCGTGGAAACAGGCCCTTCGACCCACCGGGTCCGCGCTGACCAGCAATACCGCATTTTAACACTATCCTACACCCACTAGGGACAATTTTTACATTTACCAAGCCAAATAACCTACAAATCTGTACTTCTTTGGAGTAGAAGCATAGAAACATAGAAAATAGGTGTAGGAGTAGGCCATTCGGCCCTTCGTGCCTGCACCACCATTCAATATGATCATGGCTGATCATCCAACTCAGTATCCTGTACCTGCCTTCTCTCCATACCCCCTGATCGCTTTAGCCAGAAGGGCAACATCTAATTCCCTCTTAAATATAGCCAATGAACTGGCCTCAACTACCTTCTGTGGCAAAGAATTCCACAGATTCACCACTCTCTGTGTGAAAAATGATTTTCTCATCTCGGTCCTAAAAGACTTCCCCCTTATCCTTAAACTGTGACCCCTTGTTCTGGACTTCCACAACATCGGGAACAATCTTCCTGCATCTAGCCTGTCCAACCCCTAAGAATTTTGTAAGTCTCTATAAGATCCCCCCTCAATCTTCTAAATTCCAGCGAGTATAAGACGAGTCTATCCAGTCTTTCTTCATATGGAAGTCCTGCCATCCCTGGAATCAGTCTGGTGAACCTTCTCTGTACTCCCTCTATGGTAAGAATGTCTTTCCTCAGATTAGGAGACCAGATTACGAGAGTGTGGGAGGAAAACAACTATCTCGGAGAAAACCCACGCAGGTCACGGGAGAACGTACAAACTCCGTACAGACAGCACCTGTAGTCGGGATCGAACCCTGTTCTCTGGCATTGCATTCGTTGTAAGGCAGCAACTCTATCGCTGCTTCAGTTGTTATTAACAGCTCATCATTGCCCTCACTCAGCTGACGTAAAGCAAGGCTATCGATTATGTCTGAAGAAAGATCCTAACCCGAAACATCATCAATCCATTGCCTCCACAAATGCTGCCTGACCTGCTGAGTTACTCCAGCACTTTGTGTTTGAGTTTGAGTTTCGTTTTTTAATCACATGTACCAAGATATAATGAAAAGCTTTTGTTGTGTGCTGACTAGTCATCAGAAAGGCAATAAGTGATTACAATCGATCCATCCACAGTCAAACACTTGATAAAGGGAATAACGAATAACATGTAGTTTACAAGATTCTGTCCGATCAAAGTTTGTGCGAGGGTCTCCAATGAGGTAGATAATAGCGCAGGACAGGTCTTTAGTTGTTGGTAGGATGGTTCAATTGCCTATTAACAGCTAGGAAGAAACTGTCTCTGAATCCGAAGGTGTGCATTTTCACACTTCTATATCTCTTGCTTGATGGGAGAGGGGTGAATAGGGAGTGACTGGAGCACGACTTGTCCTTAATTATGCTGCTGGCCTTGCCGAGGCAGCGTGAGGTGTAAGATTCTAACACCTGCAGCTTCTTGTGTCTTGCCGTCATCCATATTGCCTCCACAATATCTAAAATGCTCCCTTTGTTCTTTCAAACCCTCGCCCTTCTCTGTAACTTATATTTTATTCCTGTTTATCATGAAGGGTTATCAACCTGAAATGCTTTTTCTGTTTCCACAGATGCTTTTCAGATATCTGCAGTTTTTGTGATCTTCAAATACTGTTTTTATTTCAGATTTCCAGCATCTGCATTTCGTGCTTTTCAATATCAATGCCAATGACCTTGGGTGCAGATAGGTTCTTACATTTGCCACATTGCTGCGGTGACCAAATTTCAAAAATAATTTAGTTTGCTGGAAATCACCTTTGGATGTCCTGAGGTTTTGAAATGTCCGATTTTAAAATTCAGTCTGTCTTCGACCTGATTACGAATGAATCTTATCAGATGCGACAAAGTGCTGAAGCCAAAGTGAAAACTGAAAGACAAATAAAAATGAATTGTTGCTAGGCACTGGCGGCATATCTGATTCTGCACGCTGCTCTGTTATCCTAAAGCCTTCATTTAACCGAATAATACAGCAATTAACTAGCTGCTGGAGTTAAATACAAAGACACATGTCCTCGGTTTCATTTGCTAAACATTCGATGGAGCAGCAATTGTACGAAGTCTCCGCATTGAAAATTCATTTCAATTGTTGTCAATATAAATACATTTCAAAAGTGCTGTTATAACCACATGGTTTGGAAATGCGACCGAGAGTCAACTCTCTTCCATTGTCTTTCTCGTTTGGTTTGACAGATTTGAAAGCCAGGTCAATCAGTGGGCTGTAGGGTAATGTGCTCTCACCCCACTCCAGAAGATCTCAATTTATCATGCATTGTTGGCCAACTTGGTTCAGTAGGAGCACTCAAATCTTGCTCTTTGTACAACCTTGTGTATGAATTAATTGTCACGTTATTCTCATTATTATGATGACAACACTTCAAAAATAACTGGGAAATGCTTTTGGATGGCCTAAGGTCCTGTGAGGTTGCATTTAAATTAATTCTATTGTTAATCAAGCTCTATGTACAAGCTTTTGCTCACTTGCCCTCAGATTTTGCTTCTTGGCTTGACGCCAAACTTTGCTTGATAATGCTTCAGTGAAATGCCTTGGGACATTTTTCTACCTTAATAAATGGGAAGTTGATTATATTTTATTTCTATAATTTGAACAAGCACCGATTATATTCATGAATTAGCAGAGGCATTTTGTGAATTCATACTTGCATATAAAGGTCAGGAAGTCGTGAAGCAGCTCTATGGTTAGGCTGCATTTGGACAATTGCGTGCAGGTCTATCCAGCAGTCTATCACTCACTCCTTTACAGGAAGGATGTACCGGCTTTGGAGAGGACGTAGAAGAGGTTTACCAGAATGTAGTAGTCGGCATTAGCTACAAGGTGAGGTTGGGCAAACCTGGATTGTTTTTTCTGGATTGCTGGAGGTTGAAGAGATACCTGACAGTCAGAACCTTTCACCCAGGGTGGAAACGTCAGAGAGTAGCAGGCATAGCTTCAAGATAAGAGGGAAGTTGATCAGGAAACGTTTTTAACATCCAGGGCGGTGGGTACCTACCCAGAAGGTATGGTGTTGGAGGCAGATATGATAGTGCCACAATAGTAAATGGCTTTTGGATAGGCACAAGCATGTGCATGGAATGGAGAGGTATGGATCATTTGCAGGCAGATGAGATTGGTTGATCAATACAATACAATACAGTGAACTTTATTTTTCCGTTAGGAACTTTGGTTTCCTTGATCTTGGCATCATGTTCAGCACAGACATTGTGGGCCAAATGGCCTGTTCCTGCACTGTACTTTTCCATGTTTTATTTTCTAAATGGAACTGAGTTACCAAAATGGGTCCTGTTGTTGATTTAGATGGAAATGAATAAGAGAGAGAAAACAAAAACAATGCTAGGACTATGTAGTGTCGAACACAAGTGGTTCAGAATCCTGAAATAAATGAGAATTGTGGAAATATGCAGCAGATCAGGTAGCATCTGTGGAGAGGGAGGCATTCTTAGGATGCCAATCTTGGCTCAGAAGATAGTTTAATTTAGTTTAGAGATAAGATACAGTGCAGAAACAGGCACTTCGGCCCACCAAGTCCACACCAACCAGCGATCCCCGCAAACTAACACTATCCTACACACACACAATTTACAATGATACCAAGCCAGTTAACCTATAAACCTGTACGTCTTTGGAGTGTGGGAGGAAACTGAAGATCTCGGAGAAAACCCACGCAGGTCATGGGGAGAACGTACAAACACCGTACAGACAAGTACCCGTAGTCAACCCGGGTCTCGGACGTTGTGAGGCAGTAGCTCCATCACAATGCCACTGTGCTGCCTAGATCAAGGTGTGGTGTCAATTTGGGTGAGTGTTAGGAATAACAAGGCAAAATTCATTACTGGCGTGAGGAGAGTCGCCCTGAGAGAAATTAATCTGTAAGTCTAAGACATTTAGCAAATAGGGCATGCATGAATGATATTGCACAAATTGTGGGTGACTTTAATCTGATTGGCAAAGGTAATATTGAGGAGGAGCTCATTGAATGTAATTAGAACAGTTTCTTAAAACCGTAGGTTGTGGAACCAACAAGGGAACAATTAATCAATCCTACCTCATTTCAATGAATGCTATGCAGATCTAAATGAATGATCTTAGAGCAACGGATTATTGACTGGTAGCATGATGGAATTTCACAGTCAGTTTGACAGTGACAAAGTTACATTTAAACGTTTTGAAATCGGATGTGACACGAATGGGTTAAAGGGTAAGGTATTGGAGGATATTTAAAAAGATGAACCTACTTAGCTAAATACGTAAATTGAGGATTTTTTTCCAACAGTGTACTCCATTCAGTGCTCATAACCGAGCTCATCTCCACTGAAGAAACCAAAATCAGGACAGCTAGCCACTGCGCCGATCACCTCCATTCACTCCACAAGGTTAAGCCTGTGATGTTGTCGGAAGAATCTGCAGATGCTGGTTTAAACCGAAGATAGACTCAAACTGCTGGAGTAACTCAGCGGGACAGGCAGCACCTCTGGATAGAAGGAATGGGCGACGTTTCGGGTTGAGACCCTTCTTCAGTCTGAAATGGCAAGGCAATTCAGATATTTCAGTCTGAAAATGTCACCCATTCCTTCTCTCAAAAAAAACTGCCTGTCATACTGTGTACTGTGTACTTGTACTGCCTGTGTACTTGCCATAGAGGGAGTACAGAGAAGGTTCACCAGACTGATTCCTGGGATGGCAGGACTTCCATTTGAGGAAAGACTGGATAGACTCGGCTTGTACTCACTGGAATTTAGAAGATTGAGGGGGGATCTTATAGAGACTTACAATATTCTTAAGGGGTTGGACAGGAAGATTGTTATAGAGACTTACAATATTCTTAAGGGGTTGGACAGGCTGGCAGGAAGATTGTTCCCGATGTTGGGGAGGTCCAGAACAAGGGGTCACAGTTTAAGGATAAGGGGGAAGTCTTTCAGGACCGAGATGAGAAAATCATTTTTCACACAAAGAGTGGTGAATCTGTGGAATTCTCTGCCACAGAAGGTAGTTGAGGCCAGTTCATTGGCTATATTTAAGAGGCAGTTAGATGTGGCCCTTGTGGCTAAAGGGATCAGGGGGTATGGAGAGAAGGCAGGTACAGGATACTGAGTTGGATGATCAGCCATGATCATATTGAATGGCAGTGCAGGCTCGAAGGGCCGAATGGCCTACTCCTGCACCTATTTTCTATGTTTCTATGTTTCTATGGTAGCTATGTACTTCACATCAGAAATGTTGCCATCAAGCCATTCTTAAAAGGCCACTGTGCGTGTATTTTCTGTAACTTTACTACTTTCAAAACTTCATGCAAGAGTTATTCAATAAGAAGGAGTCCATCCCACTCCCACATTAATCATTGATCTCATCTAAAAAAACCCACAATGGGCTCAGAAAACAGCCGGTTATCTTCTGTTAAATTTGATTTTGAATCCTGAAGGCCGCAACGAACATAATGTCCCAACCTTACACGTTGCCCACCCATGTTATAGAGTCATAGCCATTGAGCGATACAGTGTGGAAACAGACCCCTTGGCTTGTCTTGCCCGCACTGACCAACATGCCCCAGCTACATTAGTCCCACCTGCCCACATTTGAACCATACCCTTCCAAACCTGTCCTATCCATGCACCTGTCTAACTATTTCTTAAATGTGGGGGTAGTCCCTGCCTCAACTACCTCCCTGGCAGCTCGTTCCATCCACCCTACAGATTCCTATTACATCTTTTCCCTTTCACCTTAAAACAATGTCCTCTGGTCCTCGATTCACCTACTCTGGGCAAGAGACTCTGTATCTAGGCAACAGATTGTGCATCTCTGATATCCAGAGATGCTGCCTGACCCTTTGAGTTTGTGTTAGTTTATGAGTTTTAGTTTAGTTTATTGTCATGTGTACCGAGGTACACTGAAAGGCTTTTCCTCAGTTGCCCCAGTACTTTGTAATCTTAACAATTCATTTGGCAGTTCTGCTTATGCATGATTTCAGCTGCATTGGCTTTGCCTCCCACTGGCTGGGCCTCGCCATCATTGATGATCAACATCTGAGAGCCTCCTCTTCTCATTAGCTATCTGATTGTTCACTAACATTTGGGCAGCACAGTGATGCAGTGGTGGAGATGCTGCCTCACAGCGCCAGGAACCTTGGGTTCAATCCTGGCTATGGTTGCTGTCTGTGCAGAGTTTCTCCCCGTGACCACGTGGATTTTCTCTGGGTGCACCGGGTTCCTCCCACACTCCAAAGGTGTATTGGTTTGTTGGTTATTTGGTTTCTGTAAATTGACCCTGGTGAGTAGGATAGAACTAGTGTGCGGGTGATTGTTGGTCGGTACAGACTCTGTGGGCCAAACGGCCCATTTCCACACAGTTACTCTCAACTAAACTAAAATTAAGACTAAACGTGGCAGTATCTTTGATTTGATCTGTTAAGTAGCAATGTTACAAAGTTTCGAGATTTTAAAAATCAAGTCTGCAATTTATCCCATCAGATAAAGCATACAAAGAAGTTTAATTTGACACCTAATTCACTTTCATATCTTCAGTATTAAGAAAGTTATGACCATTTTCATACTCGGAAATTAGCATCTTGCTCCCCATTGCCTTTCAATTGACTTAACTCAAAAGCTGTGATCTAGAACCGTTAAAAGCCCAAAACTTTCTTAAAAATTAAGAGAACTCAATGAAATTTTCAGTTATTATAGATTGAAGCATTCTGAAACAAATATGAAACAATCTTACTTGGATGACCTGAAATTAAAGCATATAATTAGTTAGTTATCTAATTGTAGCTAATTACAAAATTCAATGAGTAGATCTAAACATCTATCCATTTCTTAAGAAAAGATAAACTTTTTTTTAATTGCCTAAGTGTCCAAATAACATTCACACAATAATCCACAATATAACATAATTTTACAATCTCATTTTCATGAATTTCCGGGCCAAATGGAAGGAATTTAGTGTTTTATGCCTGTAAATTAATGGCCATTTAAATCAACTAGCGAGTGGGTTTTAGTGGAATGCGATGGATTGGAATGTTGCGTTTTGCTGTGAAGTCGGGAGGAAAAATACTGTTGGTTCATACATTTTTTTTGGACCCCATTTCGCAACATGAAAATATTATTAAAGCCTCCATAAAAACCAACTTTTAATATAAAAATAAACGGTGTACCTTTTTTTCTCCCCTATGCAAAATCCTTCCCGTTGTCGGCGCTCACGGCTTTTGAAGGTCATTTTTAAATTACTCTAGATAATAAATAATCTAGCGTAATTTAAAAATACCTTCTTTACTGAAATGTCGGAGCGATTTTTCTTCCGCAATGAAATCGCCCGACATGGATCGATTTGCCCTGCCTGTGGAAAAACGGCACTTTAAGCCCGCCCCCCTCTGAAAGGCGCCAAAGTCGTGCACACGGGGAGTGGCAGAACTGCAGCACTGTTCAAGGTAAGTTTTGTAACATGCCTATGTTAAGTGGTGGATCACTTAGCTCTGTCTTTTGCTGTCTTCATGGTTCAGCACAAATGTAGATCCATGCTGCAGATTCAACAGACTGGAATCGCTTCACTTTTTGACATTCATTTGTCTGTTGCTGTCCCTGGAAAATTCTTCCGCTCCTCTTTGAGCCAAGGTAGATCCTTGGGTTTGGTAACAGTGCCATGCCTTGAGGTCCTAGAATGTAATGGCGAACAGTTCTGCTGCTGATGCTGATGGTCCACCATGCCCCAATTTTGATTTGCTAGGCCTGTCTTTCCTCTTTAACACAGCCATATAAATATAACCATATAACAATTACAGCACGGAAACAGGCCTTCTCGGCCCTTCCAGTCAGTGCCGACCATTTATTTTCCCCTAGTCCCATCTACCTGCACTCAGACCATACCCCTCCATTCCCTTCCCATCCATATACCTATCCACTTTACTTTTAAATGTTAAAATTGATCCTGCCTCCACCACTTCTGCAGGAAGATCATTCCACACAGCCACCACTCTCTGAGTAAAGAAGTTCCCCCTCATGTTACCCCTAAACTTCTGTTCCTTAATTCTCATGTCATGCCCTCTTGTTTGAATCTTCCCTACCCTCAATGGGAAAAGCTTATCCACGCCAACTCTGTCTATCCCTTTCATCATTTTACGCACAAACGCACAATATGATGGAAAGGGTGAGGATTGGACTTTTCTCCATATGGACAGTGTGGTGGTCACTGCTACCATTACTATTATGGTAGAATAGAAGAAGAAGAATAGAATGCCTTTTATTGTCATTCAAACAGCTTGGTTTGAACAAAATTGTATTTTCTACTGTCTTAACATTACAAAAAAAAACCAAGACATACATTGAACACAATTTACACAAACATCCATCACAGTGAATCTCCAACACCTCCTCACTGTGGTGGAAGGCAAAGTCTTATCTCTTCCCTTTGTTCTTCTCCCGTGTTCCAGCAGTCCAACTGCAGCGTCGAGGCGACTGGGGCTCCCTGGCGGGCGATGGAAAGTCCCGCGGCCGTTAAGCCGCGCCGGGCGATGTTAGGCCCCGCTCCGAGTCCTTTAAACCCCGCGATTCCAGCGGGAGAAGTTGCCATTGCGGGAGCTCCGAAAAGCGGCCGGAGCCTCCGGAGCCTCCGAAGCTCCGAAGTCGGGTCGCAGCCGCGCGCCACCACAGCTCTTCCCGTTCCGAAGGCGGCCAGCTCCGCGATGTCAGGTCCGCAGGCTCCCCGACTGGAGCCCTCAGGTTGGTCCCAGCTGGAGGCCGGCGCTGGCTCCATGATGTCAGGCCCAATGACATCGGTGAACCGACAGGGAAAAAGTCGGGTCCCCGTACACGGAAGGGATTAAACGTTTTCCCCCATCGTCCCCTCCCCCCACATATTCACAGCTAAGAAAATAATAAAAACTAGAGTCAAAACATACATTTAAAGAGACAAAAATACATTTAAAAAAGACAAACGGACTGCCGTCGAACCGCTGCCGTTAGGTGCCGCCACACCAGTTACATGCATTTCCTACAGATAGACTGGTGGCAAAGAGACCTAGTCAGTGTATTCCCCATGTTGGTTGCTGCATTACCTGCCACACACCCAGTCTAGTAGCTATGGACTTTACGCCAGTGATTATGCCACCAACCCATTCTTAAAGTCCCCCTGCATGAATAATTTCTGTGACTTTCCAACTTTTAATGCTTTTGATCAAGTTGATCAGTATGAAAGGACCACTGATTCATCAACTGAAGGGAGACAAAAGAAGATTTCCTTGCCCACTTTTGGTGTCGTGATGATACTTTATGATGATGATGATGATGCTTTATTGTCACATGTACATCTATGTACCTCGGTATAGTGAAAATCTTTTGTTTTGCATACAATTCAGTAAACTTCCAGTCAATTTTGGCCAGCTCCTCCCTCATGGCTCCACTGTCCCCTATGTTCAACTGTAATACTGACACCTCCGAATTACCCTTCTCCCTCTCAAACTGTAGATTAAAATTTACCACATTAGGGTCACTATCTCCTAATAGCTTCATAACCTCAAGTTCCCTTATCAAATCAGTTTCATTACACAACACTAAATCCAGGATTGCCTTCTGCCTGGTAGGCTCCAGTACAAGCTGCTCTAAGAATCCATCATGGAGGCATTCCACAAACTCCCTTTCTTGGGGTCCAGTACCAACCTGATTTTCCCAATCTACCTGCATGTTGAAATCTTCCGTAACAACCATAGCATTAGCATTACGACATGCCAATTTTAACTCTTGATTCAACTTGCACCCTATATCCAGGCTACTGTTTAGGGGCCTGTAAATATTTACCCTTACAATTCCTTAGTTCTATCCATACTGACTCCACATTTCCTGTTTCAATGTCGCCCCCTGCAAGGGACTGAATTTAATTCCTCACCAACAGAGGTACCCCACCCACCTGTCTGCCTTTTCAATATAATGTATACCCTTGAATATTCAGTTCCCAGCCCTGGCCCTCTTGCAGCCATGTCTCTGTAATTCCCACAGCATCATACTTGCCAATTTCTAACTGAGCCTCAAGCTTGTCCACTTTATTTCTTAGACTTTGCGCATTCATATGCAACACTTTGACTTGGGTATTCACCTCCCCTCTCACTCCAGTCCCTATTGTCCCTGACTTTACTCTCTTATCCCTTCTTGAACTTTCCTTCCCATTAATTCAAATGGAATTTGAATTTGAAACATTTTACATTTGGGTTCAGACTCAAAAGACATGGGAAAAGTGAGAAGCAAAGAGGAAGGAAGAAACTTAAAGCAATCATTGCTTTGAAGAAGAAAAATATCAGTCAAGCAAATTAGAATAAAGACGGATTTCTTCCCAAGATCTGATAGCTGCCAACTGATGGTCATAAAGGGCTGCGGACATAGTGAATGGATTGGTTGTGATTTTTCACAACAGGTCCCAATGGATTGGAAAACCAGAAAATATAACACCCTATTTTTAAAAAAAAAGGAAATTGACGAAAGGTCTGATAAAAAGTCATGACCCATACCATAGTCTGTCCATTGCCCTCTACAGATGCTGCCTGACCAGTTGAGTTCCTCCAGTAGTACTTTTTTTCTCAGGACATTTATGCCTGCTAGCCTATGGACAGTGATTGAAATGCCAGAAACCTTTAGTGGGGAAGTAATAACATTACATTTAGTATACGTTCAACGAGGGAGCAGTCCTGAACTCACTGAAGCTACCTGAACTCATCCTGAACCTACCTCATTGAAGTCCCTCGGACTATCTTTAACCTGTTCAGTAACACCCCCGAGTATACTCAGGTCATGGCCAATACTGCAGTGGGTAAAAAGACTTGGCAGTGAACAGGTTAATCAGACTTGACTCGACTTGATCTTGCACTAAAACGTTATTCACGTTATTCCCTTTATTATGTATCTGTACACTGTGCACGGCGCGATTGCAATCATGTGTTGTCATTCCACTGACTGGAAACTAAACTAACTTTAGAAAATCACTATACAGCAAGCAGAGTCAATGTGTTTTTTATTAAAGATGAAATCCTGTTTGACAAATTTAGTCACATTCTTTGAAAATATAATGAGTGCTGTTCAAAAGGGCAAGGAGTACTCTGGATTTTCAAAAATCATTTGATAACTTGTTGCTGATCAGATGCAGTTTTGGAGATATTAGTTTGATTGCTGAGATGACAGAGCTGTTAGATGATGGAAAATTGAACATGTTTGACCAATACTCATTAGAGTTTAGTAAAATATGAGCTGACGAGGTGAATACTGAGATGTTGTTTCCCCTGATAGTGGAATCTGGTGGTAGTAGCAGCCAGATTTTCACAATAAAAAGATACCCATTTAAGATAGAGATGGGGTGAGAATTGTACCAGAAGAGTGCATTTTATACACATTCCTGTGTACCTTAGAGACAGGAAATTGGTCGACCATTTTCCAGCAGGTTATTTCCTCCACCAGTAGTTAGATTTTTCCCCAAATAAAATCGACATCAGTGCAATGCCCAAAATTCATATTTGGTGAGGTTTTCATCATTATTTGTCTGAGAAATAAGGTCTCGTTTGCACAGAGATTTTTACTCTTATTTTCCCTGAAATTGAGCCAACACTCAAGTTATATTGTAGACACAAGAGACTGAAGATGCTGGAATTTTGCATAGAACACAAAGTGCTGGTATAACTCAACGGGTCTGGACACAAATGATATTCTTTGTCTTCACAGAGAGATCGAGTCATACATTATGGATAGAGACCTCTTGGCCCAACACATCTGCACGGAACATCAAGCACCCATCTACACTATTCCCATGCTAATCCACTTTTCCTTGCACCTCTATGCCCTTCTGAGTTTTCAAATGCATCCTCACCATGTGGCTGGACTGCTCTGCACTTGCCGATCAGAATCACATTCTGTATTTTGAAACCTTCAGCCTTCTGCTAATAATCTCTCTTGCCTTAAGAGTCAATATTCAACGGAGTTTTATTTAGTCACATATGCAACTGCATGGTGTTTTTTTTTCCATTACACATGCAGGTGTCGCCATTATTGGTGCCATTATTCAAAGTCCTACGTCTGGTCGGCCAACGCGCTCGATGCATGGTTTACTATAGTTTAGACACAAAGGCCCTTCGGCCCACCGAGTCCACGCCAACCAGCGATCCCCACACGTTAGCACTATCTGACATACACTGGGGATAATTTACATTTGTACCAAGCCAATTAACCTACAAACCTGTACGTCTTTGGAGTGTGGGGGAAAACTGAAGATCTCGGAGAAAACCCACGCAGGTCACGGGGAGAACGTACAAACTCCATACAATAGACAATAGGTGCAGGAGTAGGCCATTCGGCCCTTCGAACCAGCACCACCATTCAATGTGATCATGGCTGATCATCCCCAATCAGTACCCCGTTCCTGCCTTCTCCCCATAATTTCCTGACTCTGCTATTTTTAAGAGCCCTATCTAGCTCTCTCTTGAAAGCATCCAGAGAACCCGCCTCCACCGCCCTCTGAGGCAGAGAATTCCACAGACTATTCCACAACACCTGTAGTGAGGATCGAACCCGGGTCTCTGGCGCTGTAAGGCATCAACTCTACCGCTGCGCCACGGTGCTGCTCTGATGTACTGGAGTAGTTCCAGCTGCTGCACAGTTTTATATTCAACAAGACTTCATCTAGATTTCCTTCAGCCACAAGAGCAGGTTGGGTGAACTCGGACATATTGTTGCATTACTGGTTTCCCATGGTGCTTGTATTTAGAATCTGTATTCCTGGCTTGGCAGAGATTTCCATGGCAACATCCTGAAGGGAGCTGCAGCCCTGGAGGGTTTCAATAATCAGAGAAAATTGCTGGAGTAATTCAGCGCGTCAGGCAGCAAACTTGGAATACATGGATAGGTGAACTTTTATGTCGGGACCTTCTTCAGACCGGCAATCCATAACTCCAGTGCACAAACTTGCCTCTGATGGGCACTGTACTCAAGAGTCAAGAATGTTTTATTGTCATATGTCCCCAAACAGAATACTGCAATTCTTACTTGTAGCATATATTTGTATGTATATGTATGTATATATACTTGTGTAAGGGGTTGGACAGGCTAGATGCAGGAAGATTGTTACATAGAAACATAGAAAAATAGGTGCAGGAGTAGGCCATTCGGCCCTTCGAGCCTGCACCGCCATTCAATGTGATCATGGCTGATCATCCAACTCAGTATCCCGTACCTGCCTTCTCTCCATACCCCCTGATCCCTGATTGTTCCCGATGTTGGGGAGGTCCAGGACAAGGGGTCACAGCTTAAGGATAAGGGGGAAATCCTTTAGGACCGAGATGAGAAGGACTTTTTTCACACAGAGAGTGGTGGGTCTCTGGAACTCTCTGCCACAGAGGGTAGTTGAGGCCAGTTCATTGGCTATATTTAAGAGGGAGTTAGATGTGGCCCTTGTGGATAAGGGGATCAGAGGGTATGGAGAGAAGGCAGGTACGGGATACTGAGTTGGATGATCAGCCATGATCATATTGAATGGCGGTGCGGGCTCGAAGGGCCGAATGGCCTAATCCTGCACCTAATTCTATGTCTATGTTTCTATGTATACATACATACATACATATGTGTAGGGAGGAACTGCAGATACTGGCTTAAACCGAAGACAGACACAAAAAGCTGGTGTAACTCAGCAGGTTAGGCAGTATCTCTGGAGAAAAGGAATAGATGAAGTTTTGGGTCGAGACTCTTCTTCAGACAGATGTACACATAAAACAAACAAACAATCAATAAAAGTGCAAAAAGACATAACCAATGCCGCCAAGACTCTGTAGTTCACAGTTGAGTTGGTGGTTGCAGTGTTTAATAGGTTGCAGCCTGATGGCTGTAGGGATAAAGCTTTTCCTGAACCAGGACGTTACAGTTTTCAGGCTCCAACCTGTCCAGTTCTCTATGCATTTCATGGGTGTTACCGTTGCTACCACACACCCATCACTGCAACATCCAATTCCTTCAGAAGCAACATGCTCTGGGAACAGAAAGATGGGTCCTGCATCTTCCTTCAAGAAGAAGGAGTACACGTGTCTGCTGAATACACGGTGGAGCAGCGGTAGAGTTGCTGCCATACAACACTTGCAGCGCTGGAGACCCGTGTTCCATCCCGACTATCGGTGCTGTCTGTACAGAATTTGTACGTTCTCCCCGTGCCTGCATGGATTTTCGCCGAGATCTTCGGTTTCCTCTCACGCTCCAAAGATGTACAAGACTGTAGGTTAATTGGTTTGGTATGTGTAAATTGTCCGTAGTATGTGGATCGCTGGTAGTCATGGACTCGTTGGGCCGAATGGCCTGTTTCAGTTCTGTACTGTATGTCTAAATCTAAAAACTAAAACTAAAGAGTAGGGTGCAAGAAATTGCACACATCGATTGGGAAGACTGCTGAAATCCCAATGTCGGTTTTGGTATGATATTACACTGAGAAGCTTGACAGCACTTTCTATGTGAATCTCACAACGGATGTACTGAATCTTTAGGTAGATAAAAATGCTGGAGAAACTCAGCGGGTGATGCAACATCTATGGAGCGAAGGAATAGGTGACCTTTTGGGTCGAGACCCTTCGCTTTAAGTGACTATCACAGACATTGTTATGCCCCTGTCCCACATAGGAAACCTGAACGGAAACCTCTGGAAACTTTGCGCCCCACCCAAGGTTTCCATGCAGTTCCCGGAGGTGCCTGGAGGTTTTTGTCAGTTTCCGTAATGGTCGAAAGGTATCCGTTTTAAAAATCGGTAATATTTTAGTCAAAGCCGGTTGCGATGCTAGTTGAAGGTGGTTGCCGGAGGACAAAAACCTCTGGGAACCACATGGAAACCTTGGGTGGGGCGCAAAGTCTCCAGAAGTTTCCGTTCAGGTTTCCTAAGTGGGACAGGGTCATAAGGGTGACCCACAAAGCTGTGTTAATGCTGAAGGGCTGTGTGGGGAAATGTCTCGACTTGATTATTTTCTTCTAGGCCTTGCTGGTTTATTAAACATTTATTTTCAGTGCACATCCCACATTTAAAAATCCCAAATTCACAATGGAGGAACCACAGACAGGAGTAGATGATTCCAAATGGATCAACTAATGCCCCTGTCCCACTTAGGAAACCTGAACGGAAACCTCTGGAGACTTTGCGCCCCACCCAAGGTTTCCGTGCGGTTCCCGGAGGTTTTTGTCAGTCTCCCTAATGGTCGAAAGTGGTTTCCGCTCCTTCTATGTTCCAGCGATTATTTCAAAAAATTGAAAAAACCTCTGCTAACCTGAGAAAAACCTCCGGGAACCGCACGGAAACCTTGGGTGGGGCGCAAAGTTTCCAGAGGCTTCCGTTCAGGTTTCCTAAGTGGCACAGGGGCATTAGGATCCAAGGTATAGAGATGCAAGGTGGAAACAAGCTCTTTGGCGACGGAGTCCATGTTGATCATTGATCATCTCTTCACACTAGTTCTATGTTATCCCACTTGCTCATCCATTTCCTGCACACTAGGAGCAATTTACAGTGGCCAATTGACCTACAAACCCGCACGTCTTTGGGATGCGGGAAGGAACTGGAGCACCCGGGGGGGAAACCCACGCGGTCAAAGGGAGAACGTGCAAACTCCACGCAGACAGGTCAGCGGCTGAGGTCAGGATTGAACCTTGGTTGCTGGTGCTGTGAGGCAGCAGCTCTGCCACTGGGCAAAGGGGTGTCACACTGGAGAAGCTATTTGGAATTGATCATCCAGATGGCTGATGCAAAGGCTAGTAGTTTGGGAGCACAGGAGACAGCCTGATTGTAGATTTGAATAGAGCAAGGATTTGGGGAAGTTAATGCTGCAAAATGTGGACAGCTAAACAGTGCAGACAGTGAGACAGCAGTCTCTGAGTCTCAGGACAACGAGAGTGAGGAAGTGAGAGGTGGGGAGGTCAGTACCTGTGATGGACCGAGCAACCCATCCTTCTCTCCAGAGATGCTGCCTGTCCAGCTGAGTTACTCCAGTGTTTTGTGTCTATCTTTGGTTTAAACCAGCATCTGCAGTTCCTTCATACACATGGACCGAGCAATGTCTCCTTCGTTCCAGGGCATTTGAGTTACCAAATCAGGCTGTGATGCTACCAGTTCATTTGCTCACTACTGTACACCTGTTGAGGCCCAGTGGATTATTCAGTGACATTCCGAATCTCCTCAATCTTCCAAGGAATTAAAGGTGTTGATGAGCTTTCTTAGTGATTGCATCAATGTGCGGTGCTCGGCATAGATCTTCAAAGATATTCATGCCGAGGAACCTGAAGCTGTGACTCTCACCACTGGTTTCCTGACAATGGTTCACGGATCCCTGTGTAGGAAGGAACTGCAGATGCTGGTTTAAACCGAAGATGGACACAAAAACTCAGCGGGTCTATCAACATCTCTGGAGAAAAGGAATAGGTGGCATTTCGGATCTGAAGAAGGGACTCGCCCAAAAACGTCACCTGTTCCTTTTCTCCAGAGATACTGCCCGCTCCAGCTTTTTGAGTCTATATTCACAGATCCCTGTCTTTCGCTAGCTGAAGTCAACAATCAGCTCCTTGGCCTTGCTAGCATTGAGTTTGCTGTGCCGGCACCATTCAATAACCCAAGACTCTGCTTCTGCCATTTCCAAGCCCATGATACACACAGTTTCCCAAATATTTTCCAACATCTTCCAGGGAACATTTGAGTTGCCGAATCAGGAAGTGAAGCAACCAGTCAGTTTGCTCTCTACTGCACACCTGTTGAGGTCTGGTGGATTATTCAGCGATATACTAAATCTCCATCATCTTACAAGGAGTTAAAGGTGTTGGTTCCTCATGATTGCATCAATGTGCTGCACCCGGCATAGATCTCCAGGGATATTCAGAGACCAGTCTGCAGAAGGTTCTCGACCCGAAACGTCACCTATTCCTTTTCTCCAGAGATTTTCTGAGCCGCTGCGTTACTCCAGCTTTTTTGTGTCTATATCTTCCCAAACATTATTGTCAGTTTGTCAGAAAATCATGCATGTCGTTCTTAAATTTCTGATCTGTGCTTTAGGCAGTTGACTGATTTTAACCAACGTCACCGCTCAAAAATAAATGGAATAACTTAACAGAGCGGTAATGTAGATACTCTCTTCTAAAAAATAATGAGCTCTGTAACCCTCACTGCAGGTAATGTTGATAAATTATTGCACTGTACTGTTAATGGCAAGATCCTTGGCAACAACATTGATATGCAGAGGGATCTTGGTGTCCATGTTCAAAGTCACTAAAGGTGGCAACAGAAAGTAGATAGAGTAGTGAAGAAGGCATATGGTACGCTTGCCTTCATTGTTAAGGGCAGTGAGCACAAGAGTTAGGAAGTCATAATGCACCTCCATGGACTTCGGTTGGTCGGAGTTTTTTTGCATGTAGTTCTAGTTGCCCCATTACAGGAAGAGGAGCAGAGGAGGATTACCAGGATGCTGCCTGGATTAGAGGGTTTCAGTAACAGGGCGAGGTTGGATAGATATGGATTGTTTTCTCTGGAACGCCAGAGGTTGAGGGGAGACTTGATAGATGTGCATAATATTATGAGTGGGGTCGATAGGGTAGACAGAACCTTCTTCCCAAGGTGGAAATGTGCAACATTGGAGGGCAAATCTACAAGGTGAGAGGGGGAAAGTTTAATGGAGATGTGTGGGACAAGTTATTTACACAGAGGGTGGGTGGTGGGGGCCTGGAAAGCATTGACTGGTAGAGGAAGATATAATAGTGGTGTTTAGGAGGCTTTTGGACAGGGGCATGGGAATAGAGGGATATGGATTATTTACAAGCAGAGGAGATCAGTTCAGCTAGGCATCATATTCAGCACAGACAATGTGGGTTGAGGTACCTGTTCATGTGGTCTATGTTTTATGAAGAATTTTTAAATGAAATGGGCCTCTTAGAACTACAATTTTAGTAAGGTTAGAATGAAGAAAGTGACTAAGGTTTTGCTACATGTTATTGGTAAGCAACACTATGTTCGGTTTTAAGAAGCAAAAAACAGATTGTGCTCCTCAAGAACAGCATGGACAGGCTACGAATAAATGCACACAATTTAATTAAAAATACAGAAAATGCTACTAGGGTTAACAGGAGCAAAGTACAAAGTAATGAGTTTTCAAATCTTTTCCTTATTCCTGTAGTCACCCACCTTTATTCATGTTCATGTTCTAGGAGCAGAATTAGGCCATTCAGCCCATCAAGTCTACGCCGCCATTCAATCATGGCTGATCTATCTCTCCCTCTCAACCCCATTCTACTGCATTCTCCCATGACTCCTGACACTCGTACTAATCAAGAATCTGTCAATTTCCACCTTAAAAATATCCAGTGACTGTCAGAAACTCAACGAGGAGGAGGACACAAATGCAGGCTCAGACACAGGGCAGATCCGTATTCAGAGTTTAATCTGTCCAAGTCGGTACACAGGTAAGCAAGCACAGAAGCAACAGTCTAATCTAGGAGCAGGCAAAAACAGTGGTCGGAAAACAGGCAATGGTCGAGTTCACAAAGTCACAATATTTCTAGAGCTGGATCAAGGTGATACCAAGTAGCATACACAACAAACTGGCAATGAGAACTAACACTGACAATGAACTGGCAATGATTTGAATGGTGCACTGACCGGTTGACATTTTTAAATTTCGTTGTTCATGTTACAATGACAATAAAGAAACTATAGCTATACATCACACCAAGGGCTTAAGTACAGACTAAACAGGGGATAACGAGACACAGATGAAACACATCAGGGTGGGGCCAACAATCACATGAGGGTAAACGACCTGACAGGAAATGGGACCCGAAACAAGAGGAGATGTGAGACACCAAAATAAAACAAGAATGCAAACTCAAATACTAAAACCCAATAAGAAACAGAAACTAGATTAAAACCGAGACCTGACAGTGACTTGGCCTCCACAGCCATCTTGTGGCAATGAATTGCACAGATTCACCACCCTCTGACGAAATAATTCCTTCCTCGTCTCCTTTCTAATGGTATGTCCTTTAATTCTGAGGCTGTGGCCTCTGGTCCTAGACTCTCCCACTAGTGAAAACATCTTCTCCACATCCACTCTATTCAGGCCTTTCACTATTCTGTAGGCTTCTGTGAGGTCCCCCCTCATCCGTCTAAACTCCAGCGAGTTCAGGCCCAGTGCCTTCAAACGCTCATCATATGTTAACCCAATCATTCCGGCCCAGGATCGTCAGGATGTTGGCGCCGATATTCCCTGATAAGTTCCGGGTCGCATATGTTGCGAGCCGGCACCCAAGACCGCTCCTCAGGTCTATAACCCTCCCAATCCACAAGATACTGACAACCACAACCACGACCATGCCGGCGCATCCCCAGCAACCGGCTGACCGTATACACTGGACCCCCATCAAGGAACCGGGGGGGCGGAGGGAGGGACCAGAGAACTCTCTTTAACTGGCTTCAGTCGGGAGACATGGAAGGTAGGGTGGACCCTCATGGCACGGGGGAGTCTGAGATGAACCACCACAGGATTGATGACCTTCAATATCAGGAAAGGACCAACAAAACGAGGAGCCAACTTCCGTGATTCCATCCTCAGAGGTAAGTCGCGAGTGGCAAGCCACACTTTTGGCCCGGCGAGTATCCTGGAGCCGGCGTTCTTCCACGATCAGCCATCCTCTTGTAACGCGCAGAACTGCGCAACAGCATCTGACGAGCCCCATTCCAAACCTTGCGACAGCGACGGATGAGAGCCTGAGCGGAGGGCACACTGGACTCCTTCTCCACAGCGGGAAACAATGGCGGTGGATAACCATAGGCACACTGGAATGGAGAGAGACCAGAGGATGAGCAAGGGAGTGGGTTGTGTGCATACTCCACCCAAATGAGGTGTTTGCTCCAAGTTCAAGGATTCTGTGCCACCAAGCACCGCGGTCCTGTCTCCAATTCCTGGTTAAGGCGTTCAGTCTGTCTATTGGATTCTGGGTGATAACCAGATGTAAGGCTGACTGCGGCTTCCAACAGAGAACAAAACTCCTTCCAAAACCTGGACACGAACTGTGGCCCCCGGTCAGACAAGGTCTCTGGGAAATCCATGACTTTAAAAAACATGAGACAACATGACCTCTGCCATCTTCCTGGCAGAGGGAAGCTTGTGCAATGGAATGAAATGGACCATCTTAGAAAATCTGCCCACCACAGTCATGATTGGGGTGTTGCCTTCAGAAGAGGGCAGGCCCATGACAAAGTCCATGGACATCTCTGACCAAGGGCATGAGGGGACAGGCAGCGGATTCAGGAGGCCAAAGGCGGGCCGACGCGAGGTCTTGTTCCGAGCACAAATACTGCAGGCGACGACGTACTCCTTAATCCCCCTCTCCATGGAAGGCCACCAAAACCGCTGTTTGGTCACAAACAGGGTTCTGTGGACACCAGGATAACAGGAGATCCGAGACGTATAAGCCCAGTGAATCACCTGCGAACGAAGAGACTCGGGAACAAACAGATGATTAGAAGGACAACCTAGCGGAGACTAAACACCAGCAGTAGCCTCGGAAACTCTCCTCTCAATCTCCCAAGTAACCGCCCCAACAAAACAGGAAGCAGGCAGAATGGGAGTTGAAACCTAAGGGGACGGGTCAGGATCAAACTGTCTGGAGAGAGCATCAGGTTTGCCATTCTTGGCACCAGGGCGGTAAGATAGTACAAAATCAAATCGATTAAAGAAGAGAGCCACCTTGCTTGGCGCGAGTTGAGGCGTTTGGCTGACTTGATGTATTCCAGGTTCTTGTGGTCTGTCCAAACTAGAAACGGCTGCTTGGTACCCTCCAACCAATGTCTCCATTTCTCCAAGGCTGCTTCAACCGCTAACAGTTCCTGGTTACCCACATCGTAATTTCTCTCAGCAGGGGAAAACTTTCTTGAGAGGAAAGCGCAGGGATGTAGTCGACCATCTGTGGAGGACTTCTGGGAGAGTACGGCCCCGATGCCCACACCCGAGGCATCCACCTCAACCCTGAACTGGAGTGACGGGTCAGGGTGAACCAGGATGGGGGCTGAGGAGAAGCTCCTCTTGAGTCTCATAAATGCAATTTCTGCTTGAGGGGACCAAGAGAAAGGCACGTGGGGTGAGATGAGAACATGGAGTGGTGCAGCAGTGACACTAAAGTTCCGGATAAACTTCCTATAAAAATGAGCAAACCCAAGGAACCCCTGAAGTCGCTTACGACTGGAGGGTGTAGGCCAGGTGGCCACAGCACTGACCTTGCCCGGGTCCATCTGTATACCATCAGGTGATATAACATAACCATGGAATTGAACAGTGTTAACATGAAATTCACATTTCTCAGCTTTCACAAACAGATCATTCGAGAGCAAACGTTCCAGCACCTGGTGTACATGCTGCACATGGGAAGTTTCATCTAGAGAAAAAATCAAAATGTCATCAAGGTACACAAACACAAATTTGTTCAGCATGTCCCGTAATATATCGTTAACCATGCCTTGAAAAATGGCTGGAGCATTAGTAAGACCAAACGGCATGACCCGATATTCATAATGACCACTGGGTGTGTTAAACGCAGTCTTCCATTCATCCCCCTCCCTTATCCTTACCAGATGATAAGCATTTCTAAGATCTAACTTAGTGAATACTTTAGCGTCCTTTAACAGTTCAAATGCAGAGGAGATAAGAGGAAGAGGGTATCTGTTCTTAACAGTAATGTCATTGAGTCCTCTGTAGTCTATGCAGGGCCGAAGTGTTCCATCCTTCTTATCCACAAAGAAGAATCCAGCTCCTGCAGGTGAAGCGGAAGGTCTGATGATCCCAGCAGCAAGGGTGTCATCAATGTACTTTTCCATGGCGAGCCGCTCAGGTGAAGACAAGGAATAAAGACGACCCCTTAGGAGGCGCTGTACCTGGCAGAAAGTCGATGCAGCAGTCGTATGGTCTATGCGGCGGAAGAGAGGTGGCCTTGGCCTTGTTGAACACCTCCTTTAGGTCTAGATAACAGGAGGGAACCTTGGTGAGATCTGGAAAATCTCCCTCCTTTGAACGGGAGGGCTGCCGGAGGGTGGTCCTGGAAGATCCCAGCAAACTACTCCGTGATGGATCCTTCCTAGACTCAGGAGAAGAATCATGTAGATAGACGAGTTTACAGTTATTTCCCCAAGAAATTACCTTCCCAATACCCCAGTTCATGTGAGGATTATGGTAAGACAGCCCCAAAACCAGAGGATGAAGAGAACAGTCGAGGAGATGAAAACTGATGGTCTCCAAGTGATTACCTGCCACGATGAGTTGAACAGGTTGCGTTCAGTGAATCACCCTGTACATTAGGCGCCCATCCAGTGTACTAGCCTCCTGAGGATCTTGAAGCTGTTCACGTTCCAGTTTCAATTCATCAGCCAAGCGAATGTCCATGAAGTTCTCATCTGCCCCAGAATCAACCAAAGCCTGCAGGAAGCGCCACTGGGAATGCACCAACAATTGTACAGTTGTGAGTTGATGAGAGGAACGGCTCATAGGAGTGGTACCACTCACCAATGTCCTCTCTTTCATTGATGAGCCTTGTCTTTTACTGAATTGCCGTTCAACAAATGTCCCAGTTCACCACAGTAAAAACACCTCCCCTCCCTTAGGCGGTGCTGCCGTTCCTCCGGGCTGAGTTTGGCTCGTCCCACCTGCATGGGCTCCTCCGATGAGACGGGTGGCGCTGTAGGCTGACTGGACCGGCCAAGAGGGACGAAGGGCGACGCTGCCGCCACTTTTGGGAGGAGGACCGAACTGCCGCCCATCTCCTCTCTCGCTCTCTTTCTCTGAGCCTAGCGTCAATTTGGACAGCCAGGGAAATCATAGACTCGAAGTCGGAAGGCAGGGTTAGTGGAGCCAACTGATCCTTGATAGCTTCAGACAATCTATTGCGAAAAGCATCCAACAAAGCAGACTCATTCCACCCACTCTTAGCAGCAACAGTTCGAAATTCAATAGCAAAATCCATAACTGAGTCTACCCTTGATCGTTCTGATGGAAAGGAAGCCGCTTGAAGTTCAAAATGCAGCCCACACTGAACCAAAAAAGGTCTACACCTCTCCGATTCCCCCGAAAAGTGTTCTGGTCTTGCCAAGTGGACGAATGGAGACGCTGTGGCAACCGTGGCTATCAGAGCCCCTGGAGACACAGACTTGGCAGGCACGGAAGCCTCAGTATGAAACAAAGAATTCAGCCGAGCAACCAGGTCTTCAAATCGAGAACTTAAAGTGCTCACCTGTGAACCGATGTCCGCCAGGAACCCCTGCAGACGCTCGCCGAGATCCCAGAGCCTGGCGACGATCAAGGCGAGTTGACCCTCGTAATGCAAGATGCGCTCCTCTTGCTTGTGGAGCGCTGCATGAAAAAGATCAGAGCCCACTGCGTCCATTGTTGGCCAGTTCATACTGTCAGAAACTGAACGAGGAGGAGGGCACAAATGCAGGCTCAGACACAGGGCAGATCCGTATTCAGAGTTTAATCGGTCCAAGTCGGTACACAGGTAAGCAAGCACAGAAGCAACAGTATAATCTAGGAGCAGGCAAAAATAATGGTCGGAAAACAGGCAATGGTCGAGTTCACAAAGTCACAATATTTCTAGAGCTGGAATGAGGTGATACCAAGTAGCATACACAACGAACTGGCAATGATTTGAATGGTGCACTGACTGGTTGACATTTTTAAATTTCGATGTTCATGTTTAAATGACAATAAAGAAACTATGACTATATATAACACCAAGGGCTTAAATACAGACGAAACAGGGGATAACGAGACACAGATGAAACACATCAGGGTGAGGCCAACAATCACATGAGGGTAAATGACCTGACAGGAAATGGGACCTGAAACAAGAGGAGATGTGAGACACCAAAATAAAACAAGAATGCAAACTCAAATACTAAAACCCAATAAGAAACAGAAACTAGATCAAACGCGAGACCTGACAGTGACTTGGCCTCCACAGCCATCTGTGGCAATGAATTCCACAGATTCACCACCCGCTGACGAAATAATTCCTTCCTCGTCTCCTTTCTAATGGTATGTCCTTTAATTCTGAGGCTGCGGCCTCTGGTCCTAGAGTCTCCCACTAGTGAAAACATCTTCTCCACATCCACTCTATTCAGGCCTTTCACTATTCTGTAGGTTTCTGTGAGGTCCCCCCTCATCCGTCTAAACTCCAGCGAGTTCAGGCCCAGTGCCTTCAAACGCTCATCATATGTTAACCCAATCATTCCTGCAGTCCCTTCCAGCACAAGAAGGCTCCAAGAAATCTGCATTCTTCACATACCCACCTCCTGATCGTCCACACATTTACTCACACTATAACTGGAAAACCTTTTGTTATTATTGTGTAGGAAGGAACTTCAGATGCTGGATTAAACCGAAGATGGACACAAAATGCTGGAGTAACTCAGTGGGTCAGACAGCATCTCCGGAGAGGAGGAATGGGTGACATTTAAGTTCGAGACCTTCCTTCAGACTGAAGTCAGGATAGAGAGAGATACAGAGAGAAGGAGATCCAAGGTGTGAAAATGAGACAAATTGCACATTGTATTTTATTTGCAGATTGCCTTCAATCTTTCAAAGATCTTCTTCAGTGCAAGAGGGCAGTGGGAAACTTACTGGAGCCAGGATTGTTTCACAAAATCTCCAAAGTATTTGTAGTGGGGTCTGACACTGAAACTGACACTTGATTTTTTTTCCCCTTGCTTACCCAAAGTTGGCCAACTTTGATCTCTGTCAGGCACTGGGAATACCTGAAATCTATGGAGCTCAGCAACCATAAATCAACATCTGGAGCACGCCATGATAAATGACTCCGTTTGAATCAGTTTCTAGCCACTGTGTTCCAGCTGCATTAATAATTCATTCCCGAGACGGGAGAGTCAAAACCAAATTGCTTAGATGCCTGCTCCAAAGGCTGGCAGAACCAATCCGTTAGACACAAGTCATTTCTACTGATTGCAGAGGACTCAGTTAAAACAGCTTGGTCTCAACCCTATTCCTTTTCGCCAGAGATGCTGCCTGTCCCGCTGAATTATTCCAGCTTTTTGTGTCTGTTTTCGGTGTAAACCAGCATTTGCAGTTCACTCCTACGCATTTAATGTATTCTGCTGCTTGTCTGAGTGGTATGGCTGCAGATATATTCATCACTTTCCATCCTCGAGCGTCATCAATGCGGTAACGAAATTGTTAAACGACAAATATGGAAACCTCTGCTTTCCTCAATAATAATTCTCGGTGGCATTTGTTGGTGGTTAACAAATCAGGTTGGATCATCTTCATCCCAGAAGAAGAAAACTCCCTTGTGTACAGTTCTTTAAGAGCTTTATTTAAGTGCACCTGTCTCTGCACAAAATGTGCTTTTGCACTTTGGTCGGAAAAAGGATTTGAAATAATGATGTTTGATTCAATTAATAAAATAAAGTATTAACCAAATTTTGCATGGAATTTTTAATCATAACGATTCAAGGGCGGTACGGTGGCGCTGCGGTAGAGTTGCTGCCTTAAGGGCCTGTCCCACTTGTATGAACTAATTCCCGACCTCTGCCGAGTTTGTCCTTGGCTCATGCTCGCAGCAGGGTCGCCACGAGGTCGCGGGAGGCTTTCGTTAACTCTTCCTCATGCTTGTGAGTGGTCTGCGAGTACTCGTGGCCTCTAGTAGGTCGCGGCGTTTATTCAACCTGCTAAAAAGTTTCCACGAGTAAAAAAAGGTCGGCATAGGTCAGCCAAGTGGGACAGGGGCTTTACAGCATCAGAGACCCAGGGCCTAACCTGACCACGGGTGCTAGCTGTACAGAGTTTGTATATTCTCCCTGTGACCTGCGTGGTTTTCTCTGGGATCTCCGGTTTTAACTAAGCTTGTCCAATTTGCCCACATTTGGCCCATACAGTATCCATATAACCATATAACCATATAACAATTACAGCACAGAAACAGGCCTTCTCGGCTCTTCCAGTCCGTGCCGACCATTTATTTCCCCCTAGTCCCATCTACCTGCACTCAGACCATACCCCTCCATTCCCTATCCCTTTAAACCTTTTCTATCCAATTGTGCTTCCTCCGGGTGATCCCGTTTCCTCCCACACTCCAAAGACATACAGGTTTGTAGGTTAACTGGCTTTGGTTAAATTGTTAATTGTCCTTAGTGTGTAGGATAGTGCCAGTGTACGGGGATTGCTGGTTGGCACAAACTTGATGGGCCGAAGGGCCTGCTTCCGCGCTGCATCTCTAAATGTTAATCGTTAATATGCCTCACCCATTCTTTTGCTGAGGTTGTGCCCGCACAACAGAAGAACTTGTGTAACTTCCAAAGCTCTTATGAATTTGCCCTGGTTTGCTACAATCTCAGTCATTATTAATTGAATAGCAGAATACAACTAAACAATGTACGAAGCAACATCCAGTGTACTCTTTATTCTTTTCCTCTGAAACACAAGTGATTGAATGGTGAAGTAAATCCCCACCATAAGCCGTGACAAGCCAGTCTCCCATCGAGAGTGTGTTTGCACAAAGCAGTGACTGAGAAATTGCAAGGTGGTTCTCTCTCAGTAACGTTCCTGAAATGTTTGCAAAATTCTTCTGGGACTGCAGAGGGACTGGCGGTGTTATACAAGCAGCGATGCACAAAAATGTATAAGACCTGTGGAAAACAATTGGGGGAGTGTACTGGAGGGAGGGCAGGATCTTCTGAGGTCCTTCCTTAAGTTCATAAGTTCTAGGAGCAGAATTAGGCCATCAAGTCTACTCCACCATTCATTGATGGCTGATCGATCTTTCCCTCTCAACCCCATTCTCCTGCCTTCTCTCCATAACCCCTAACACCCGTGCTAATCAAGAATCTATCAATCCCCACCATAAAAATATCCGTTGACTTGGCCTCCACGACCTTTTGTGGCAAAGAATTCCACAGATTCACCACCCTTTGACTAAATAGATGGATATGTCATCTTTATTTTGCTGTATTTTGTTCTACCTTCTCATCTGATTTTGTCTGGTTCATTTAATATCCAGTTCACAAGTTCCAGATAATCATTTTATATTTGGTCTCATTAATGTTAAATTCTGAGCTATCCTCAAACTTTCTTTAGCATCGAGAAAATCTCTTAGTTGTTTACTCTCTGGAGGTAATGCTCTCCATTTGAACCACTGTAGATCAGTGTCACTCATGTTATGAGTCATACTTTATAGCCACACCCACTAGTTTAACAGAAAGCTTCTCTACTCTTTCTCCCTCACTTTTGGAGTTACGTGCTAAGATGAAGTTACCGATGCTGTAACGTTAATAAAGTCTTTGGATCTTAATCGCTGTGCATGACTTAAGTTATTCCTCCAGCAGACGCTTAACGTGGTGTCAGAAGTGGGTTGTTGTGCTGGTGTAGTCGGCTCAATGCCGCTGGACATGGACGGAAGTACACTTGTCCGGTCTGGATAGTACGGTGGTGGAGCTGGCTCATTCACAGGCAGGATATGTTGTCTGTTACGCCTGTAGGTGCCGCCATCGACACTGACCAGATATGAGCGTGGCTCAGAAGCAGTTCTAGAAATAACACCGATATGGTCATGGCCTTTGTCAGATTGGAAAACGAACCACCTGCCCCTTGGTTAATGGAGGCAGCGGCCTACTCGTTTTGTCATACCACTGTTTTTGAATGTCACGCTTTTTTTGCAATCTGGACTTGACTTCCGATGGTGGAACCACCTGTGGGATCAATGCCTGATCCGCCACAGGCACCATGGCTCGGGTTTTCCTTGACAATAAACATTGAGCAGGTGAACCCAAAATGGGGTCACCGAAGATGTTGCGTAAGTTGAGTAGATCCAGGAACACGTCAGAATTAGCTCCGTACGAACGTTCCATGAGCTATTTGGCACTCTTGACAGTCCGCTCAGCTAGTCCATTCGGCTGTGGATATTCAGGGCTGCTGGTATTGTGGCGAAAATTCCAGCGTGCAGCAAACGCATTGAAGTGTTGGCAGGTAAATTGACTGCCGTTATCAGATAACAGTATGCTCGGAGCTCCGTGAACTGATAAAATGGCGAGCAAGCTTTGAAACCACCCCGCGAGAAGTTGGGTTGCTAAATAAATCAATGTCAAACCATCCAGAATATGAATCGACAAGTACCAGGTACTGCTTGCCATGCCACTCAAATATGTCAGTTGCCACTGTAGACCACAGGACTGCAGCAACCGGATATGAAAGAAGTGGTTACTTTTGTTGGTGAGGTGCCAAGCTGTTGAACACTGCATAGGACGCCACATTCTCGGTGATGTATTCGACCATGCCAGGCCAGTAAAACATGTTTCTTGCCCATAGGACGGTAGCTTCAGTGCCTGGGTACCCTGTGTGGACAGCACTTGTAAAATACTTGCTGTGCAGCGAAGCAGGGAGCACAGCCTTGTGTCCTTTTACAATAATGCCATCCTGCAGCACTAGCTCATCTTGGACAGCAAAGAAAGACCGAACTGGCAGCAGAACGTTGTAGTGTTTGTCTGGCCAGCCGCGCTTAATGACGGAGGCGAGCGACCGTAAAATACTGTCAGCAGCAGTGTGAGCAACCAAATCCTCCATACAGGACGAGGGAATAAAAGACAGTCATTACGACAAAGTTATCATCCGGCGAGGGCGTACCCTCACAGGTCTTCTGGGGTGCATGCGAGAGTGTCAGCCAGGTAGATATCCTTACCACGTTTGTAGATCAGAACAATGTCATATTTTTGAAGTTGCAGCAACATACACTGTAGGCGGGCTGGAGGGGCATGAATCGGTTTGTTGAAGATGCTGATCAGAGGTTGGTGGTCAGTTTCAATCATGACCGTATGTCCGAAGATAAAGTCGTTAAATTTCTTGCAAGCGAAAACAACGGGCAACAGCTCTTTCTCAATTTGGGTATATCGTTCTTCTGTGTCAGTCATAGTGAGCGAGGCATAGGCAACAGGCTTATTTGTGCTGCCGTCATTTTGAAGACATGCTGCGCCTAGTCCGTGTTGTAAAGCGTCACAAGTCAGTGTGACCAGTCGTTTAGGATCAAAGTAAGCGCGAGTAGGAACAAAAGACATCTGCTGCTTAAGAGTGTTGAACGTGCCAGGTCCAAGCAGAGTCTTTGTGTATAAGCTGGCGCAACTGGGCTGATATTTCACTGAAGTCCAGAATAAATTTACTCAAGTAGTTAACCATGTTTTTCGCTGGATCAATTTTTAGGCCGTCCTTGGTGAACACATGGCCTATGTATTTCACCTCACTTACCCTGCATTTGCATTTTTAAGTGTTTAGCTTGAGGTTGATGGCTTTGGCGCAATCCAGGACCTTTGTCAGATTAGCATCGTGTTCTTCGACAGTTCGTCCAGCAACGAGGATGTCATCCACTACAATAGAGCATGGGTAACCTGCAAACAACTGCTCCATGACTTGTTGAAATACTTCACTAGCAGAGCTTATGCCAAAAGGCATGCGAATAAATCTGTATCGCCCGAATGGTGTGCTGAAGGTGGTTAACTTGGAGGAGTTGTGTTCCAGCGAAATCTGCCAGAATTCAATAGTGAATACAGTTGCCTCAGCCATCTGCACTGCAATCTCGTCCACAGTGCGCATGGGATAGTGAGGTTGTTAAATGGCTGTGTTTAAGTCCTTATGATTGATACAAATCTGTATTTTGTCCTTATTCTTATTTGTTGCCACAACCATGGTGGAAACTCAATCCGAGCGGTCAACGACGGGAGCTAGAGACACACCTAGAGACACGATTCTGTTGTGCGGACATATAATTATTTAAGGGGGAGGATGTAGATCAGTGTCACTCATGTTATGAGTCATACTTTATAGCTACACCCACTAGTTTAACAGAAAGCTTCTCTGCCCCTTCTCCCTCACTTTTGGAGTTACGGGCTAAAATGAAGTTACCTATGCTGTAACGTTAATAAAGTCTTTGGATCTTAATCGCTGTGCATGACTTAAGTTATTCCTCCAACAGCCGCTTAACATGGTGTCAGAAGTGGGTTGTTGTGCTGGTGTAGTCGGATCAATGCCGCTGGACATGGACGGAAGTACACTTGTCCGGTCTGGATAGTACAGTGGTGGAGCTGGCTCGATTAATTGTTTTCACCTGTAAGAAATTTAACATTAATAAAGTCTCTGGATCTTAATCACTGTGCGTGACTTAAGTTATTCCTACAGCAGAAGCTCAACGACCACTCTTTCCAAAATGTTTTTTTTTTTTTTTAAGTTCGGCACAGTAGCACAGTGGTAGAGTTGCTGCCTTACAGCGCCAGAGACCCTTGTTGGATCCTGACTATGTGAGCTGTCCGTACAGAGTTTGTACGTTCTCCTCGTGACCACGTGAGTTTTCTCCGGGTGCTCCGGTTTCCTCCCTCCCTCCCTCCAAAGCTGTACAGGTTTGTAGTTTAATGGGCTTCGATAACATTTTTAATTGTCCCTGATGCGTTGGAGATCGCTGGTCGGTGTGGACTCGTTGGGCCGAAGGGTTTGTTTCGTTGCTGGATCTCCAAAGTCTATGTAGAATATGCAGCATAGGAACTAGCAGACACTGCTTTGGATGCTGCTGAAACAAACATTGCAGTATTATGCTTCTTCTGATACATTTGTAATTTTGCCTTTCCTTCAACATCTTGAACTGAAGATTCAAAGTAAAAATGAATATTGGCCTCAGATACAGTCTCCACTTGAACTAAGGGCTCAAGTCTTCCCTCTACTGGTCTCATAGTTCACTGCATAGCCATAATGTTTCATTTTCTGGTGGTAATGTTCAGTATTAAACAGTCTGCGTGGTAGCAACACACTCTGCTTATATGTTAGCGTGTATTATTTACAGAATCACATAAAGACAACTGGTTGGAAGGCCATTCACTTTAGCATAGTTCAAAGATATAGCATGAAAACAGGCCTCTCAGTCACAGAGTCCAGCCTGACCATCAATCAACCCATTCACACTAGTTCTATCTTATCCCACGTTTAGGAAACATTTGGACAGGTGCATGGATAGAACAGGTTTGGTGGGATATGGGCCAAACGCAGGCAGGTGGGACTAGTGTAGATGGGACATGTTGGCTGGTGTGAGCAAGTTGGGCCGAAGGGCCTGTTTCCACACTGTATCATTCTATGATGCTTTCTTATTCACTCCATACAATATTTTGCCGAGGACAATTAACCTGCAAAAACGTGCACGCCTTTGGAATGTGGGAGTAAACCGCAGCACCGAGAAGAAACCCATACATGTTGCAAGAAAAACATGCAAACTCCACACAGACAGCACTAGAGGCCAGGATCGAACCCAAGTCTCTGGCGCTGTGAGGCAGCAGCTGTGCCGCTGTGCTGCCCCAATTATCCGGCAGAGTCTGTGCTGACTCCATGCAAGAGCAATCTAGTTAGTCCCGTTTCTGATCTGCAGTGGTGGGATAAATTGATAGGAGCAGAATTGATAGGATAGGGTCAAATTGATAGGAGCAGAATTAGGCCTTTCAGCCCATCAAGTCTACTTTCCCCTTTCAATCATGGTTGATCTATCTATCCCTCTCAACCACATTCACCTGCCTTCTACCCATAACCGCCAAAACCAGTACTAATCAAGAATCTATCTCAACCTTAAAAATAACAATTGACTTGGCCTCCTGCGGCAATTAATGCCACAGATTCGCCACCCACTGACAAAAGAAACTCCTTCTCATCTCCTTCCTAAATGTACGTCTTTTTATTCTGAGGCTATAGCCTCTGGTCCTAGACATTCCCAATAATGGAAACATTATCTCCACATTCACTCTATCTATCGCAACATTCACTCTATCTCAACATTCACTCTATCTACATTTCACTTTTCGGTAATTTTCAATGAGGGTACCCTTCATCATGGGGTTGGAAGAACCTGTCAAATGGGCCTGGAGGTAGCAGTGATCCTTGGTATTCCAAAAGCCTAATCTTTGAGCTAGAGGTGAATAATAATCTCTTAAATTAAATTAAACCAATAATCCAAAGAGGAACATATGCTTTTTTTTCTCTGAAGGATTTATTGCGGGGCGGTTAGGGAGGGGGGAGGGGCGAAGGGGGGAAGCAAACCTATCACATAGTGTGGAAAAATCAATTTGAAGGAAATTATAGCAGCATAATATTTATGCACTGAAGCTTTCAACATTGCAACACATGGGAGGCCACAGTGAATGTAGAATGCTGTTATTCAAACAAATAGACTCCTCCAAATCACTGCACCTCACACATTTGATGCATGCATGGAGGGTTACCCAAAAGCTGGAGAAACTCAGCTGGTGCAGCAGCATCTAAGGAGCGAAGGAGATAGGCGACATTTCGGGTCGAGACCCTTCTCTTGATGCATGCATGTCTGGTGAAATGGATTTCAACACATTAAAACCTAAACAATGTATTTAATACTCTCGAAAGTTGGACATTTTTTCAAATAAATGGAGGTTTAGACGATTATTTAGTTTAGTTTGCTTTACTTTCGGGATAGAGCGCGGAAACAGGCCCTTCGGCCCACCCAGTCCGTGCCGACCAGCGATCCCCATACACCAACACCATCCTACACACTAGGGGCAATTCACAAATTACAGAAGCCAAATGAGCCAATGAACCTGTATGCCATTGCAGTGTGGAAGGAAACCGGAGCACCCGGGGAAAACCCTTGTGGTCACGGGGTGAACATGCAAACTCTGTATAGACAGCACCCATAGTCAGGATCGAAACCGGGACTCTAGCACTGTAAGGCAGCAACTCTCCCGCTGAGCCACCGTGCCGTCCTGCTTTTCGGCCATTAAAACAATTCAGCGTGTCATCTGATGTGGAAGACCACAAGAACTTTGTGTGTAGGAAGGAACTGCAGATGCTGGTTTAAACGGAAGATAGACACAAAAAGCTGGAGTAACTCAGCGGGTCAGGCAGCATCTCTGGAGAACTGCAGAACTTTGGATGTTGCAGCCCCTTATGTCCCGCTGGAATCTGATCCTCGCCCTGAGGTCGCCCAGCTTGTTTTCCAGGGACTGGATATTCGCCAGAAGAATGCTGTGCAGAGGAGGCTGAAAGGCTTGGGCTCTCAGCCTATTCCGAATCCCCCCCCCCCCCACTTACCCCGCACATCTCGTATGTGTATGTGACCAATAAACTTGACTTGACTTGACTTGAAAAGGAATAGGTAACGTTTCAAGTCGAGACCCTTCTTCAGAACTTTGCAAAAAGTTTACAACAGTGATTGGCATTCATAACATTGTTAAACGCCACTGGTGTGGTAATGGTTAATGTAGTAAAACAGGTTTGTTGCAGCAGTTTGCAACAGTGATCCGTCATGTGACAGGTCACATTGTTGGATCACATGTATAAAAGGGAATCTTCCACAGTTTGAAACGACTTTATATTTAGATTAGGACGATTTTAGTTTTAGTTTAGAGATACAGCGCGGAAACAAGCCCTTCGGCCCACCAGGTCCGCACCGACCAGCGTCCCCCACACATTAGCACCACCCTACACATACTCGGGACAATTTTACATTTGTACAATTTTTCCAAGCCAATTAACCTACAATCCTGCACGTCTTCGGAGTGTGTGAGAAAACCGAAGATCTTGGTGAAAAGCCACGCAGGTCATGGGGAGAACGTACAAACTCCATACAGACAGAGCCCGTAGTCAGGATCGAACCCGGGTCTCTGGCGCTGTAAGGCAGTAGCTCTACTGCTACGCCACTGTGCCGCCCTGATTATGTTGCCGATTGTCTTAAAACAGAGAAAATGCAAGGATGTGCTGCAAGGAGTCCCTGGGTGTTGAGAGACTGGGAGAGCAAAGTTTTGCTTGAGAACTATTTATTTCCTAGATTAATTGAGTAGACTAACCCTTTTAACTGGGGTTCCCAATGGGGTCGAGGGCTCTTGAAGACCCTTGCTGTGACTGGAGGTCTCCACAAGCAGAAAGCCATTGAGAGTTGTGTTCGGTTTAATAGGGCAAACCTTTCCTCCTTGTTACTAATTGCTTAATAAAGCAATCTTCTTGAGCATATTGATTGGATCAGAATCATATTATGATAAATCAGTGCAACACACACTTTCATTCCAGGCCAAATTTCTCTGAGTAATGGAGCATAATGTGCGGTCCCAAAGAAACCAGCTGTCATGGGTTCATTTCAGTGTTTGAGTCTGTGCACCAGGATCACTTGCGTTACCATACTCGTTGGATTAGTTGGATCTCCAGAGCATTGGGAGACAATCAGATGAAATATAAAAACAATGTAAAGGTTATTGTGTAAAATATTTGGATGGAAGCACAATGGTGATCCTTGATTCATTATATCTTTCAATTGCTTGTAACATCCCCTTTAATTGGTGTAGATTACTTTAATTACATGTAAAATGGAACAGCGTAAACTGAAGTGGAGTTGAAGATTTTAATGTTTCAGAGAATCAAAACTCAAAACCTGCCCACGTTCATACCTTGTTGTGATTTTAACATTGATATGTGGAATGATCTTCCTGCAGAAGTCGTGGAGGCAGGATCGATTTTAACATTTAAAAGTAAAGTGGATAGGTATATGGACGGGAAGGGAATGGAGGGGTATGGTCTGAGTGCAGGTAGATGGGACTAGGGGAAAATAAATGGTCGGCACGGACTGGAAGGGCCAAGAAGGCCTGTTTCCGTGCTGTAATTGTTATATGGTTATATGGTTTATATTGTTATATACTCTTCTAACCTTTGGGGAACATATAACCAAGGAACGTAGACTATTATTTTCAATTGGTGTTTTCCCAAACTAATATTCTTCGGAGGATAGATGGCTGTACCACTGGCCATTGTTAAATAAAATAAACCCAGGAATGTTTAAAAACTAAAACTTCGAGACACATTGAACTGCAGATGCTTTAATCTTGGGTGAAACATTCAGTGCTGGAGTAACTTAGTGGGTCAGGCAGCATCACTGGAGGACATGGATATGCAACATTTCGATTGGGAATCTTCAACCTGAAGAAGGACGAGGCAAGCAGGTGGGCACAGGTGAGCGAGGTTTAATTGGCAGCTGGGTGGACCAAGGACAGAGATGACAAGGAGACATTAAAACTCTGCACATAAAACTGTGACTTGAACATGATACGTGTAAAGGAGTGTACTATTCCTATACACTTGCACTTAATCCAAGCTGCGCTTATAGACAATAGACAATAGGTGCAGGAGTAGGTTACTTGGCCCTTCGAGCCAGCACCGCCATTCAATGAGATCATGGCGAGGTGGGTTGGAGGGGGGGGGAGGGGGGGGGAGAGAGGGGGGGGAGAGAGGGGGGGAGAGAGGGGGGGAGAGGGGGGGGAGAGGGGGGGAGAGAGGGGGGGAGAGAGGGGGGGAGAGGGGGAGAGAGAGGGGGGGGAGGGGGAGAGAGGGGGGGGAGAGAGGGGGGAGAGAGAGGGGGGAGAGGGGGAGAGAGAGGGGGGGGAGGGGGGGAGAGGGGGGGGGAGAGGGGGGGGAGAGAGGGGGGGAGAGGGGGGGGGAGAGAGGGGGGGAGAGAGGGGGGGGGAGAGGGGGGGGAGAGAGGGGGGGAAGAGAGGGGGGGGGAGAGGGGGGAGAGAGAGGGGGGGAGAGAGGGGGGGGGAAGAGGGGGGGTGGAGACACTTTTAAGAAGTCAGACACCTATTAATAAAGTTTAGAGGGCATTTAACATTACCGGTCAGTTTTTCTTGGTTCCTAAAAATCCAATGAGCCAATTAAAATTTCCGGTCAACAAAGGAGATTGCCTACGGCTACCTCGACTACCTATAACTACATGGCGACCCCACTACCACTGCAGTACGAGTTCAAAAGAACTATGCCGATCAATTCTTACTCGCGGAAAACGTTTCAGCATGCTGACAAATTTTCCACAACCAAACTGAAGCCGCAAGTATGCAGGGACTGCTCTCGAGCACGAGGGAGAGTTCCAGTGACCTCCTAGGACCAAGTGTCGACCATGCTGCGAGTTTGAGGCAAAATCGCAAATTAGGTCGCCATAGTGGGACATGCCCTTTATCCCACCTCGAACTTTCCTTTCCATTAATTCGATAGTCTTTTGTAACTTTTCATGTACTCCTTTCCCCTTCAACTCCATCTTTATACTACCAATTGTTGTCAGTCCCTCCCCACCATTATTTAGTTTAAACCCACACATGTAGCCCTAGCAAACCTGCCTGCCAGAATGTCGGTCCCTCTCCAGTTAAGGTGTAACCCGTCCCTTTTGTACAGGTCACCCCTACCCCAGAAGAGATCCCAGTGGTCTATAAATCTAAATCCTTCCTCCCTGCACCAGCCCCTCAGCCACACATTCAGGTCCCCTATCTCCCTGTCCCTGGCCTCACTAGCATGAGGTACTGGAAGCAATCCAGAGATAACCACCCTGGAAGTCCTGCTTTTCAGTCTTCTTCCCAACTCTCTGAAACTCACGTTGCAGAAACTCTTTCCTCTTTTTCCCGATGGCATTTTCAATGAGGTCATGAGTGAAAAGCAAATCCAGAGGGAGGGATGTAGGTGGAAGGGAACGGTGGGAGATTGGGGACGGGAAGGGGGGTGGGAGATTGGGAATATGGGGTGTGATAGAAATTGGTGTGCATTGGGGTGGGGGTCGGTCACAGGGAAGGGAGGGTGAAGCAAAGTGGAATAGGTGTTCCCTAATTTTGGAGAAATTCAATGCTCAGATCTTTGGGTTGTACATTTTCCAAGTGGAATATGGCCAGTGTATGACTTTATATATTTTTAGCTAGTTGGCTGTATGATTATTTTGCAACTGGGCAGCTATACCAAGATGGAGACTTTGGAACGATTCGTAGAAGATTTTTTTGGTTTGAAATGAAACATAAGTTTTGATACTTTGATACCTGTTGTGATAGCGTTACTGAAGGTCTAAAAACCAAGATTATTCAAGTGTTCCTTGTAAAGTGCGCCTGCAGAGCTGCTTCAGTTAAATGGAAGATAAGGAAGAGAGACACAAAATATTGGAGTAACTCAAGCGGCAGCATCTCTGGAGAAAAGAAACGGTGACATTTAGGGTCAAGACCCTTCTTCAGACACCTCTTCAGTTTAAATAGTGCAGGTTTTGTTCCATTAAGATGGAAGTCAAAACAATCAAACTACACATTTGGTGCAGCTATGATAATTATTCAATGCACTCTTTAGACACAAAATGCTGGAGTAACTCAGTGGGACAAGCAGCATCTCTGTATAGAAGAATGGGTGACATTTTGGGTCGAAACCCTCCTTCAGACTCTACAACACTTCACTATTTAATTGCCTTGCCCAACAAATTGATTGATTCTTTAGATAGGATGAGAGGGGATCTTATAGAAACATATAAAATTACAAAAGGACTGGACAAGCTAGATGCAGGAAAAATGTTCCCAATGTTGGGCGAGTCCAGAAACAGGGGCCACAGCCTTAGAATAAAGGGGAGGCCATTTAAGACTGAGGTGAGAAAAAACTTTTTCACCCAGAGAGTTGTGAATTTGTAGAACTCCCTGCCACAGAGGGCAGTGGAGGCCAAATCACTAGATGGATTTAAGAGCGAGTTAGATGGAGCTCTAGGGGCTACTGGAATCAAGGGATATCGGGAGAAGGCTGACAGGGGTTATTGATTGGGGATGATCAGCCATGATCGCAATGAATGGCGGTGCTGGCTTGAAGGGCCAAATGGCCTCCTTCTGCACCTATTTTCTATGTTTCTATGTTTCTATGATAATCTAACCACAACAGTGTCTATAATCACAAATCCATAAGCTTTAATGTGGAACATGCAGATGCTGCTCCATAGGTTTTAAGATTGCTTTTAATAGGGAGAAGGCTGGCCATTGCTGGAAGGTTTAGTTTAGTTTAGTTTTGAGATGCAGCATGGAAACAGGCCCTTTGCACACGCAGCCCATCGATCACCCATTCCCAGCAGTTCTATGTTATCCCACTTTCACGTTCACTCTCTGCACATTGAGGGTAATTTACAGAGGTCAATTAACCTACAAATCCACACGTCAAACCTACAAATTGAGCTTGCTCCACCATTCGATCATGGCTGATCTATTTCCCCGCTCAACTTAATTCCCTTCTCGCTGTAACCTTTGACACCTTTACTAATCAAGAATCTATCAATCTCCACGCTAAAAATACCCAATGATTTAGCCTCCACCACCACCTGTACCCACCTGAGGGGGTACAGAGAAGATTCACCTGACTGATTCCTGGGATGTCAGGACTTTCATATGAGGAAAGATTGGATAGGCTCAGCTTGTACTCGCTGGAATTTAGAAGATTGAGGGGGGATCTTATAGAAACTTACAAAATTCTTAAGGGGTTGGACAAGCTAGATACTGGAAGATTGTTCCTGATGTTGGGGGAGTCCAGAAAAAGGGGTCACAGTCTAAGGATAAGGGGGAATTCCTTTAGGACCGAGATGAGGAAAACATTCTTTACACAGAGAGTGGTGAGTCTCTGGAATTCTCTGCCACAGAAGGTAATTGAGGCCAGTTCATTGGCTATCTTTAAGAGGGCGTTAGATGTGGCATTTGTGGCTAAAGGGATCAGGGGGAATGGAGAGAAGGCAGGTACGGGATACTGAGTTGGATGATCAGCCATGATCACATTGAATGGCGGTGCAGGCTCGAAGGGCCGAATGGCCTACTCCTGCACCTATTTTTCTATGTTTCTTTGTTTCTAATAATACCACAGATTCACCATCCTCTGGCCAAAGAAATTCCTACTCATCTCCATTCTAAAGTTACATCCTTTTATTCATAGACTGTGCACTCTGGTCCTAAACGCTCCCATTACTGGAAACATCTCCTCCACATCCACTCTATCTAGTCCTTTCATTATTTGGTAGGTTTAAATGAGATCCCGCCTCATCCATCTAAACTCCAGCGAGTACAGGCCCAGAGCCATCAAACTCCCCTCAAATGATAACACATTTATCCCCGGGGTCATTCTCATAAACCTCCTTTGAACCCTTTCCAATCCCAGCACAACCTGCCTCAGATATCAGGCCCAAATGCACCCAGAGGAAACCCACCCGGTCACAGAGAAAACGTCCAAACTCCACACGGACAACATCCAATGTCAAGATTGAACCTGGGTCTCTTGCACTGCGAGGCTTCATTGCAAGCAGTTGCACCAGTGTGCCACAATTAGGTACTAAATTAGAGCAAGGCAAACTACACAGGGTACACTGGGAGCATCTGACATGGATGTGGGAGTCGTTTAAAGGACAGTTGATTGAAGTTCAGAGCTGGCAAGTTCCAGTAAGGAGGAGAGATAAGGATGGCTAGGTAAGGGACCCTTGGATGTCCAAAGAGGAGGTAAATTTGGTCAAAAAGAAAAAGGAGGGTCATGTGAGGTTCACGAGGATGGAATCAGACAGTCTTTGAGGAATAAAAAGAAAGGAGGAAAGAACTCAAGTGAGTGTTTGGAAGGCCACAAAATGGACCACAAAATGGCTTTGATGAGTCCGATTAAAAGATATCCCGAGCTTCCTCGATCTACATTAAAAACAAGAGGATATTCAAGGAGAAAGTGGGATCCTTCAGGTCAAAGTAAGGAATTTATGCTTGGAGTCTGAGGATGTAGGCAAGGTGGTAAATTAGTACTTTGCATCTGTTTTCACCATGGAGGCAGTGAGATTAAGAAGGAGGAGATGCTGGGGCTCTTGAAGAGCATTAAATCCCCAGGACATGATGGGATCTATCACAGGTTATGCAGAGAGGCAACAGAGAAGCTAACGAGAGCCTCGAAAAAAAATATTTGTATCTTCCCTAGCCACAAATTAGGTCCCGTAGGACAGGAGTGTAGATAATGTTGTTCCTTTATTGAAGAAAAAAGCTGGAAGGTTGCTTTTGGGACTGGAGGCTTGTGACTACTGGTGTGCCTCAGAGTTCAGTGCTGGAATCATTGATGTTTGTCTGCTATATCAATGATTTGGATGAGAACGTACATGGCATGTCTGGCAAGTTTGTAGACAACACAAAAGTGGTGGGATTGGAGAAAGTGAAGATCGTTGTCAAAAATTGCAGCAGGGTCTTCATAGGTTGGGCAGGTGGGCTGAGGAATGGTTGATGGCATTAAATACAGAGAAATGTGAGGTGTGGCATTTGGTGAGCATGCGATTCCATGCGGTGAGTGCGAGCAAACAGGAAGCGCGGGCCGCGCGGAGGTCGGGTGATCCCCGTACAGGGCCGGTCCCACCAGCATGAGCCTGCATGCGGTGAGCGCGAGCAAACCGGCAGCGGGGGCCACGCGGAGGTCGGGTGAGTGGCGCGACGCGGCGCGAAGTTGGACGATGTCCGCGGTAAGTTCGCAAGGACAGAGAGGTACACACAGAGAGGGACACAGAGGCACACAGAGAGGGGCACGGAGGCACACAGAGAGATGGTCATGGAGGAACACACAGAGAGAGCCACAGAGGCACATATAGAGAGGGTCACGGAGGCACGACGTCGAGGTGGTGCGTAATGCTTCGCGGCGGCTGCGGGCCGACAAGCCGTTGCCACGCGGAATTTTTGTACACGGTCTGTTTTTCGGAGCACCGTGCGATGTCGGGTCCAGCTCCGCACAACTCCGCACGGCTCTGGCGATCGAAGTGGGACCGGCCCCGCGATGCCGGACTGCTGAAGCGACCACGTTAGGTCGCGCTCACCGCATGGAGTCGCATGCTGGCGGGACAGGCCCTTAAGGCTCTGGGGCAGAGGGATGTCGGAGTGCAGGTACATAGTTAATTGAAAATAGCATCACAGGTAGATCAAAAAGGCTTTGGGCACATTGGCTTAAATCAGTCAAAGCATTGAATATAGAAGTTGGAAGGTAATGTAGCAGTTGTATAAGACATAGGTGAGGCCGCATTTAGAGTATTGTGTTCAGGTTTGGGCACCATGTTATAGGAAAGATGTTGTCAAGCTGGAAAGGGTGCAGAGAAGATTCACAAGGATGTTGCCAGGACTTGAGAGCCTGAACTATGGGAAGAGGTTGAGCAAGCCAGGAATCTCTTCCTTGGAGCGCAGGAGGATGAGGAGTGATCTTATATAGGTGTATCAAATCATCAGAACAATAGATCGGACAGACGCACAGAGTCTTCTGCCCAAAGTAGGGGAATCGAGAACCAGAGGACATTGGTTTAAGGTGAGGGGGGAGAAAGATATAAAAATAATCTGTGGGGTAACCTTCTCATGAAAAGAGTTGTAGGTGTATGGAACAAGCGTCGGAGGAGGTAGTTGAGGCAGGGAGATTTGGAAAACTATTGGAATGGATGCTTCGAGATAGGATTTACACCCATTTGGAAGGGATTATGTTAATTAGAGACAATCAACATGCACACTGGTCTGAAGAAGGATTTGACCCGAAACGCCACACATTCCTTCTCAGAGATGCTACCTGTCTCGTTGAGTTACTCAAACATTTTGTGTCTACATTCGATTTAAACCAGCACCTGCAGTTCTTTCCTACACGGTATATATAACCATCCTTTGCCGAAATTATCCTGCAATAAATGAACTAATTCGCCATCTTGCCAAATAATTTACTACAACGAGTTATATTGCATTTTCGACATTCAATGAATTTCAGACAGGATATAAAATAAGTGGAATGTTAGAATATGATTTTAATTTTGGGACAACCACAATGGTACTAGAAAAAAAAAAATCATTTTTCAATTCTTTTCATTTCCCAACACACGCTCCATTAATTTGACACTCAAATTTAATCAAAATTTATTGATCAAATTCTTAAGCTACAGTCAACCCAACTACCGCAACCTTATGCCGAATAGAGTTCTATATTTCCACAACCATTCACAGTTTCAAACTTAACTAAGAGAGCTCTAATTTTAATAAAGGTCCCACTTATTCTGAAATATTTGGCCAACTGCAATAATTACTGTCTATCTAATTATATTGAGTAATTTTACCATTTTGAGAAAGAATTGGGTGAGATGCTATTTGGAGCATCCTTTCACATTCTAAAATCAGAGGACAATCAAGTTTATCCAGCCTGTCCTCAATGAGATTTTGTAAGCATTGGTGAATCAGCACAGTACAGTATCTTTGACCACCTCCCCAAACTAAAGTCAATATATCGTCCAGGAAACACCTCGTCCAGTCTGAAACCATTACACCAGATAGCACAGTAAAATTTGAACATTATTTAACTAGAACATAGAACAGTACAGCACAAGAACAGGCCCTTCAGCCCACAATGTCTGCATTGAACATGATGCCAAGATATCACCTATCTACCTGCACATTCATGTATATCCAAAACATTAAAAAAAAATACCATTCACATACCTGCTTCAACCACCACCCCTGGCAGCACACTATATGCTCTCACCACCATTTGTGCAAAAAACCTACCCTACACAACTCATTAAAACGTTGCCCCTCTCACCCTCTAGTATTTGATATTTTCATTCTGGAAAAAGATTTTGACTGCCCATCCTCTCTGTACCCCTGAATATCCAGTTCCCAGTTCTGATCCTCTTGCAGCCATGTCTCTGTAATTCCCACATCATACTGAACAATTTCTAACTGAGCCTCAAGCTCATCCACTTTATTTCTTGTACCTCGCGAATTCATACAGTATATAACACTTTTAATTCGGTATTCACCTCCCCACTCACACCGGTTACTATTTCACCTGACCTTACTCTCTTATCCCTTCTTGAACTTTCCGTCCCATTAATTTGGGAGTCCTTCGTACTTTTTCCTGTACTATCTTCCCCTTTAACTCCATCCTTATATCTCCATCCTCCATCCTTATATCCTCAATTTGTCAACCCCTCCTTCCCGCTATTTAGTTTAAACCTAAACATGTAGCATTAGCAAACCTGCCTGCCAGAACATTGGTCCCCCTCCAGTACAGGTCACCCCTACCCCAGGAAGAGATCCCAGTGGTCTATAAATCTAAATCCTAGCTCCCTGCACCAGCCCCTCAACCACACATTCAGACCCCCCATCTCCCTGTTCCTGCCCTCACCAGCACGAGGTACAGGAAGCAATCCAGAGATAACCACCGTAGAAGTCCTGCTTTGTAGCCTTCCTCCTAACTCTCTAAACTCATGTTGGAGAACCTCCTTCCTCTTCTACCCAATGTCGTTTGTGCCCACATGCACAACCTCTTCCAGCTGCTCACCCTCCCTCTTGAGGATGTTCTGAAGTTGGTCCGAGACATCTTGAACCCTGGCACTAGGGAGGCAACAGACCATCCACGAGTCTCGCCTGCCGCCACAGAATTCTCTGTCCGCACCTCGGCTAATGGAGCCGCCCACCACTATGGCTCTGCCCGACGTCGGTCTCGCTAGCATTGGAGCTACCGACCTGTCCGCCGCTCTGCCCCGACAGCTCCCAACAGGGTGTACCTATTCTCATTAGGTACAGCCACCGGGCTCTCCTGCACTCCACGTTTACTGCTCTTTCTCATAGTCACCCACCTTTGCTCTTCCGGTATCCTTGGTATGACAACCTCACTGCAGGAAACTTTCCCGGATGTCCCCGAGGTCATCCAGATACTGCTCCAGTTCCCCAACACATTCTTTCAGGAGCTGCACCTGGACACATGTTTACACCGATGATAGACACAAAATGCTGGAGTAACTCAGCAGATCAGGCAGTATCCCTGGAGAGAAGGAATGGGTAAAGTTTTGGGTCGAGATCCTTCTAACGTCACCCATTCCTTCTCTCCAGAGTTACTGCCTGTCCTGCTGAGTTACTCCAGCATTTTGTGTCTAACAATGGGTTTTTACTGTCAAGTATGTACTGCGCGGTTAAATTCTTGCACCCCTCACCATATTTTGGCGCCATTTACACGAGGAAAAGACAAAAGTTCAAAGTTCAAAGTATGGCCCACATGCTGGAAGTACTGGAGCGGCCCATAACCAGGCAAGGCCAGGGAAGCTCGACGCTGCTGCAGGGCCTCCTCCGTCACCCTTGATCGGCTCGGCTTGCGATCCGACATCCCTCCCCTCGCCCCGCCGCCTCTGTGACCAAAGATTATAGAGGAGCAAGATGCGCCACTCAGTGGAAATCCAATGGACTGGTGTGTAGTACGTAACGGAATGTCACGGCCGCCATTTTGGCGGACTGCCTCCCCATGTGTAATCCGCTCCAAAGCTACAGAGCAGTTGTAAACAAAGATTATAGAGGAGCAAGATGCATTAGAAAATTATTATATTTATTTGTAATAGATCTTTACTTACCTCTCGATCCCTCTCTATCCCCTCTTCTCTCGATCCCTCTCTCCCCTCTCGATCTCTCTCTTCCCTCTTCTCTCGATCTTTCTCCCCTATCTTCTCTCGATCTCCCTCCCTCCCCTCTCCCCCTCCCTCCTTCCCTCGATCTCCCTCCCTTCCCTCTCCCCCTTCCTTTTCCCACTGTTCCCCTATTTCCCTCGCATCTTTCCTCCCCAGCCCCCACCTTTGCGTAGTTTCCCTTGCATTGCATTGTGCAGCTTCCCTTGTATTGCTTTAGCACACACTGTGCACACAATTACAGGCACACACAAACACACATTCATATAAATATATGGTGGGGCAGATAGAAGAGCTTATTAAAATCTTCTTACAAAGACCATTGTGTAATTTATTTCTATCCTCTTTTGGGCCTAAGGCATAGCAGGGCTGCCAACTCTCACACAGAGGGAAGGGAGGGAGAGAGGGAAATCGAGAAGAGATAGATCGAGAGGGGAGAGAGCGATCGAGAGGGGAGAGAGAGCGATCGAGAGGGGAGAGGGTGATCGAGAGAAGAGAGGGAGATAGCGAGAAGGGAGGGGATAGAGAGGGATCGAGAGGTAAGTAAAGATCTATTACAAATAAATCTAATAACTTTCTAATGCATCTTGCTCCTCTATCATCTTTGCTTGCAACTGCTCTGTAGCTTTGGAGCGGATTACGCAGCGGGAGATCGAGAGACAAAGATTATAGAGAAGCCCAGTTTCCCAGTAGACACCATAGTCGACGCCATCTCTGGTCCGCTAATATGGCGTCGACAATCACACACGTGATACTACGCCTTTTCCACTGAGTGGCGCATCTTGCTCCTCTATAATCTTTGTCTGTGACCCGGGGGAAACGCCTCCCGCGGCCCACCTTGAAGGCGCTGGAGGCAATACCCCGGTCCCTTCTCCTGTCTGCCCACTTCTTGCCTCGTCCGTTGTCCGTCCTCCTCCTCCCCCTCGACTCTCAGGTCTTTTGGGGCCGAGCTCTGCGGCTTCCGAGCTTCAGGCAGCGGCCCGCCGGGTCCTTCGTCATGGCGGAAAACCAAGCCTGCCACTGCACGTGGCCGCGGACGGCATGGCGCGGCACGCCGCCTCCATCTTTTTTCTCGTCGGCCCGCCAGGTCCGCAGCACGGAAAAGTAAGGACTCTTCATTAGAACTGACCTGCTGTTCACAGCCCTTTCAGTTCCTACCTCGACCAAAGACTCTGGGACAGTGGACCCACCACACAAGAAGCTAACAAACTCCTATCTCAACTGTTATTTATGGGCTGTCGCTTCACCTCCTGTGAACGATGCCACTATGTGCTGGTCATTAGTATCAGAACGGGAAAAGCTGCGGCAGTAGTCATTTGTTTGAGTATTACATTGAGAACTACTTATGATAACAGCTTGGGCTGACTTGCCTTCCGTAACTTCCTTCCCTTCCACCTCCAGAGAATAATACATACTAATTTCTGATTGGACTTGAATGAGGCTTAACAGTTTTAATGGGTATATATTTTTTGCATTCAATTTAGAATGAACCAGAGAAGCTGCACTAAGGAGAAAAAAAAGTTCATCTGGTCTTGCTCCTATGTTTGTGCATGACTAATATTTTTGTGTTAAAATTAACACACATTCCTTTTCATGTTTTCAATTAACCTCATTCTGCAGAAGACTGTTATCTGTTTAACTATCACAGTTGAGACTCTTAATATGATTCCGTTACTTTCTTCTTGGCTACAGGGCATATTTAATTGGATTTAGTCTTCAGACTCCTATAAAATAATACAGTGAATGCAGTCTGACCTGAAGTAATTTCTCTTTCAGTTATTGGTAAGCCCCCTTTTTTCGGGTTAACTCAGAAAAACGTTCGCAACAAAAAAAATCAATTAAGATTCATCTTGATAAATGCACGACCAGTTTGCCAAGAACTCTTCTGTTCAGATCATGATTATGCCTCGATGAGATCTTCTGGTTGAGTGTTTATGAAACGAACTGCCCAATTTTTAATATTTGCACATGATCCATTTAATCAAGCACAAAGCAAATTAATCCTGCTAAAATGCATTGTAGAAGAAGTTGCAGCTGTGTGAAGGAAGTCTGATTGCTTGCCTAAGTAATATATTGATATCTCTGCAGTAGGAATAATAACAACTGGATTGGATTGGCATTTTGTGACGTATGTACCCAATAGATGGAAGAAATACAGAGTATCATCTGCAGTTAAATCTTATCCAGCGCATCTTGTTATTTAATGTAGTTAAAGAAAATCTGTACTCGATTAGATAGCTGTATTTATCTAATGTTTGTGGGACTTGCAGGCAATCTTTCATCAGTCATATATCATGGAGGCAGGCCCTTCGGTCCATCAAATCGGTGCCAGATATTGGGCACCCATTTACACTAATCCGACATTATCTAATGTGTCATGGTGGCGCAGCGATAGAGTTGCTGCTTTACAGCGCCAGAGACCCGGGTTCGATCCTGACGGTGCTGTCTGTACGGAGTTTGTACGTTCTCCTCTTGACCTGCGTGGGTTTTCTCTGGGTGCTCCGGCTTCGCCCCATATTCTAAAGATGTACAGGTTTGTAGGCTAATTGGCTTGGTACAAATGTAAATATGTCCCTAGTGTGTAGGATAGTGCTAATGTATGGGGCAATCGCTTGTCGGCATGGACTCAGGCCTGTTCCCGCGCTGTATTGAAACATATAAGATTGTTCAGGCTTTGGACATGCTAGAGGCAGGAAACATGTTCCCGATGTTGGGGGAGTCCAGAACCAGGGGCCACAGTTTAAGAATACGGGGTAAGCCATTTAGAACGTAGACGAGGAAACACTTTTTCTCACAGAGAGTGGCGAGTCTGTGGAATCTCTGCCTCAGAGGGCGGTGGAGGCCGGTTCTCTGGATGCTTTCAAGAGAGAGCTAGATAGGGCTCTTAAAAATAATGGTGTCAGGGGATATGGGGAGAAGGCAGGAACGGGGTACTGATTGGGGATGATCAGCCATGATCACATTGAATGGCTCGAAGGGCCGAATGGCCTACTCCTGCACCTATTGTCTATTGTATGTCTAAACTAAACTAAAAATAAACTGATTTTATACTTCTCACATGTCTTTCACATTCCCCCTGATTCTACCCCTTCATCCAAATACAGAGGGTATTAACAGCAGCCAAAGAACTGCAGATGCTGGTTTATACTGAAGATAGACACAAAATGCTGGAGTAACTCAGCGGGTCAGGCAGCATCTCTGTAGACAAGGAATAGGTGACGTTTCGGGGCGAGACCCTTCTTCAGATCAACCCGCATCTCTAGGAATGTGGGAAGAAACTGAAGCACCCAAAGGATACCCACACAAGAGCATATGCAAACTCCACACAGACAGCACAGGTGATTATGAATGATCTGTGAGGTAGCAATTCTACCTGATACGCCACAACTTTGTGTTTTCATTTACCTTATGCAGGCTGGCTTTGTTCTCCAGTTAACTTCTGGTGTCCCAAGGTTATGGATAGAGAATTTGGTCATGTTACTACTTGAAATCTGATTCCCACCATCAAAGGGATCTGCAGAAGTTGTTGGCTCAAAAGGGCAGCCAGCATCATCAGAGACCCACACCACCTCGGCCATACTCGCATTCCACCCCTGCCATCGGGAAGAAGGTACAGGAGCCTGAAAACTAATATCCAGGTTCAGGAACAGCTTCTTCCCTACAACCTCCAGGCTATTATACAATATATATTTATATATGTATTTATATGTGTATATCTGTACTACTAAAAGTCTGATCTTGACCGCTTTTGGCTCGCTGTGCTGTGATTTCTGAGAGAACGGCACCACCTACAGCCGTTATTATTCGCCAGCTCGCTCAGAGCTCAGAGGGAAGGGGAGGGACTGTAAAACCAGGAAGTGATGTGCCTCACTCAGTCTCTGCAAGATGGAGGAAGCCAGAGGTTCATGTCTCTCTGAGCTCTGAATAGCACTGAACACATGTCTACTCAAATGTGAGTGCCCTTAATGAGGTTTGAAAATGAAAATATGGTTGGTTTGAAGTAAAAATACACTGCCTGCAAATGTTTGCTTGGGGGGGTTTGGGTTGAAGTTAAAATACACTACTGTAAATGGTGGCTTGGGTGCTTTGGGTTGAAGTTAAAAGGCACTACTGCAAATGGTGGCTTGGGTGCTTTGGGTTGAAGTTAAAAGGCACAACTTACTGCAAATGGTGGCTTGGCTGCTTTGGGTTGAAGTTAAAAGGCACTACATACTGCAAATGGTGGCTTGGCTGCTTTTGGTTGAAGTTAAAAGGCACTACTTACTGTAAATGGTGGCTTGGATGCTTTGGGTAACTTCCTGTTTGCACTGTATATTGATTTTAGATAAAACGCTACCACTTACGGCTGTGATTTTTGGCCATTTTACTCAGACCCCCTCCGCTCAGCAGGTGCAGAGGGTTCCTCCCATCAATTAAAAATAAAAGTGTTATTAGTGTTTAAAAAATGTTGAGAATCACTCTCCTGTCAATCACACCATGAAGGCCACACCTTTTCTGGTGGGAGGGGGAGGGGTTATAAAACCCGGCAGTGTAGGTGTGGCTCAGTCTCTGCATGAAGGGGGATGGAGAGGTCACGACTCTGTCTGAGCTGTGAATCAACTGAACACTCTGAATGCCTACTGATCTGCGAGTTTGGGGTTTTGTGTGGTTTTATGGTTCGTTTTATGGTGGTTTCACCCTGCTTCAAATGGTATGAAGCTGCATTTGAATTTGGTGGCCTTGGATCCAGCTTGAAGTTGTATGAAACTACACATGAATTTGGTGGCCTTGCACCCTGCTTGGTGGTATGAAACTGCACTTGAATTCGGTGGCCTTGCACCCTGCTTGAAGTGGTTGGAAACTGCACTTGAATTCGGTGGCCTTGCACCCTGCTTGAAGTGGTAGGAAACTGCAATTGAATTCGGTGGCCTTGCACCCTGCTTGAAGTGGTAGGAAACTGCACTTGAATTTGGTGGCCTTGCACCCTGCTGGAAGTGGTAAGAAACTGCACTTGAATTTGGTGGCCTTGCACCCTACTTGAAATGGTAGGAAAATGGATTTGAATTTGGTGGCCTTGCACCCTGCTTGAAATGGAATTTCAAGGAATAGCCATGATTCAACTGCCAGCCCACCAGCCGTGAGTGAGCTGCCAGCACATCAGGCTTGAGGGTCTGAGCTGCCACCCCAAGAACCCATACCAGCGCTCCAGAAAGCCCCTCCACTGCCCACCAATATTGGAATTGGTGAAGAGGTGGAATATTGCGTCGGGGGACCAGCCCTCTCGTGTGAAGATGGGACCCAACGTATGTATGTGTATATATATATATTCGGGGACCAAAACTGCCCACAATACTCCAGATGTGGTCTCACTAGCACTCTGTACAACTGTAGAAGGACCTCTTTGCTTCTATATTCGATTCCTCTTGTTATAAAGGCCAACATGCCATTCGCTTTCTTCACTCCCTGCTGTGCCTGCATGCTTACTTTTATAGACTGATGTACAAGGACCCCCAGATCCCGTTGTACTTCCCCTTTTCCCAACTTGACGCCATTTACATAGTAATCTGCCTTCCTGTTTCTGCTACCAAAGTGGATAACCTCACATTTATCTGCATTAAACTTAATCTGCCATGCTTTTCCCCATCCCCCAACCTGTTCAAATCACCCTGCATTCTCATAGCATCCTCCTCACAGTTCACACTGCCACCCAGCTTTGTGTCATCTGCAAATTTGCTAATGTTACTTTGAATCCCTTCATCCAAATCATTGATGTATACTGTAAATAGCTGCAGCCCCAGCACCGAGCCTTGCGGTACCCCACTAGTCACTATGTTTACATATCTGTTATGCTGCTGCAAATAAGAATTTCATTGTTCTGTTTCGGGATATACGCTTGACTCTTGAAAGCACAAAATAAGTTATCGTCAGGCCCTCAAGGAACACGACCACTTCTATTCAACCCCAATGCGGAGCAGCAGTGCAGGGAAGAGAAGAACAGACGCGGAGGAAGAATCATGGAGAAAGAAAACCAAAAAATAAAAGTACAAACTGCTGGAAATACTCAACAGGTAAGGCAGCGTCCATGAAAAGAGAAGTGGAGATAATGTTCCAGGCCGCCATCTAGAAATAAAATGGCCAATGGGGAAAACAAAGTAGCCAAGAATTTATTGTGGCACAGGTTAGAATCCTTGACAGAATGTTCCGATGCAGAGTCATTGATTTAAAATATTAATTTTATTTTAGATTTTCAGCTCGCATACTGTTCTGCTTTTGTATGCTGATGTTGGTGAACGAGCTCTGATGATAATAGGACATGGAATAAATCATATCGTACAATGATTTATGTATGATAAGCTGCATAATTTCTGACACAATCAAGTCTGGTTTGTAATTATGCCACCCCACAAAGGTTAGCTATTTCGCTTATTTTGGAATGGAATGGAATACTTTATTGTCACATGTAACAAGGCACAGTTGAGTTCTTTGCTTGCAATACCAAAGGTATGCAAATAGTTGCCACATAAAGGGGCGCTGACATAGTAGCAAGTTACCCCCGCAGGCTCCTTTGTTCTCCACCCTCCCCTCCCCCTCCCTTATTCCAGACACTCTATTGTTCTCCCCCTCCCCCTCCCTCACGGTGGTCCCCCCCCATGCCGGGTCCTCCATTGTTATTTCCCCTCTCCCCTTCATGGTAGTTCCCCTGTGCCCTCATCGACCGCCGACCGTGGGTCGACCCGCGAGGTGTCACCGCTGCTGAATAATATTTTAGCAGTATTATTCGTGCACAATACCCCTCATTTTGAGCAGTCATGCACCCAGGTTTCCAATAAGTAGGTGGTATATTACCTGGTTTCAAGAAGGCGTTGGGGAACATTCGTGACTAGCTTCATCTGTCCACTTAACCATATAACCATATAACAATTACAGGACGGAAACAGGCCATCTCGGCCCTTCAAGTCCGTGCCGAACAACTTTTTTCCCTTAGTCCCACCTGCCTGCACTCATACCATAACCCTCCATACCCTTCTCATCCATATGCCTATCCAATTTATTTTTAAATGATACCAACGAACCTGCCGCCACCAATTCCACTGGAAGCTCATTCCACACCGCTACCACTCTCTGAGTAAAGAAGTTCCCCCTCATGTTACCCCTAAACCTCTGTCCCTTAATTCTAAAGTCATGTCCTCTTGTTTGAATCTTCCCTATTCTCAAAGGAAAAAGCTTGTCCACATCAACTCTGTCTATCCCTCTCCTCATTTTAAAGACCTCTATCAAGTCACCCCTTAACCTTCTGCGCTCCAGAGAATAAAGACCTAACTTACTCAACCTCTCTCTGTAACTTAGCTGTTGAAACCCAGGCAACATTCTAGTAAATCGCCTCTGTACCCTCTCTATTTTGTTGACATCCTTCCTATAATTGGGCGACCAAAATTGTACACCATACTCCAGATTTGGTCTCACCAATGCCTTGTACAATTTTAACATTACATCCCAGCTTCTATACTCAATGCTCTGATTTATAAAGGCTAGCATACCAAAAGCTTTCTTTACCACCCTATCTGTATTAGATTCCACCTTCAAGGAACTATGCACGGTTGTTCCCAGATCCCTCTGTTCAACTGTATTCTTCAATTCCCTACCGTTTACAATGTACGTCCTATTTTGATTTGTCCTGCCAAGGTGTAGCACCTCACATTTATCAGCATTAAACTCCATCTGCCATCTTTCAGCCCATTTTTCCAACTGGCCTAAATCATTCTGTAGACTTTGGAAATCCTCTTCATTATCCACAACACCCCCTATCTTGGTATCATCTGCATACTTACTAATCCAATTTATCACCCCTTCATCCAGATCATTGATGTACATGACAAACAACAAAGGACCCAACACAGATCCCTGAGGCACCCCACTAGTCACCTGCCTCCAACCCGACAAACAGCCATCCACCATTACCCTCTGGCTTCTCCCATTCTTGCTGATCTGTAACTGTCACTGAGCTTGGTTTGAAGTATCTGTTTTGAGAGATTCACATCACAAGATGCCAAATTGTTCAGCCAGAGCTGAACACACGTCTCGGCATCTGCATCCAATTTTGTCCTGTGCTTCTTGTGCGTAGTGGTGGAAAGATTGGTGGAAACAGGGCTCTTTCCTTGACCCCAGGTGAATGATGTGGCCAGTTGAGTGTAATTATTATTTTTTGAGTTGAGTTTAGTTTATTGTCACATGTGACACAGGTACAGTGAAAACCTTTTGTTGCATGCCAACCAGTCATGGGACAGACAATGCATTACAATCGAGCCATCCACGTTGTACAGATACACGATGAAGGGAATAATGGAATCATGTTTAGTTCATGATAAAGACCAATTGAAGATAGTCCCAGGGTTTCCAATGAGGTAGGTAATTGCCAGGTAGGATGGTTCAGTTGCCTGATAACAGCTAAAGGAAATTGACCCTGTATCTGGACAAGTGCATTTTCACACTTCTTGCTGTTATTTATTGGCCATTGCTTCAATATGGGTGGATCAGGACATGTTTGTTTGTGATATTTAATCCTGGGAATTCGAAGCTTTCAACCATCTCTACTTCGGCAATAAATATTTAGCCACGTGAAATTTGAGCTTGCTTTAAACTTATGTTTCAATGTTTCTAATGCAAAGTTATATGCTTTCATTATCCACCAAGGCTGCTCTCGTTGACACTTATGATGCATCTCCTTTGCGATTTTAATCCAATAATCTAAAATGAAAAGTGTTATGAATATATAGTTGTGCCTCCCGGCCAGGCTATACATTAATTTTTTAGGCAATAGTCAGAAAAATTCTGGACAACTGTAGCCAGGTTGATTAAATTGAAAAAAATTCAAGCATTCATGGAATCATCGAGTCATACAGCATGGAAACAGGCCCTTCGGCCCACCTTGCCCATGCTGACCAAGATGCTCCATCTACACTAGTCCCACTTGCCTGCATTTGGCTCGTATCCCTCTAAACCTTTCCTGTCCATGTATCTGTGCAAATATATTTTAATTGCTGGGATAGTACCTGCCTCGACTACACCCTCTTGGAGTTCATTCCATAAACCCACCATCTTCTGTGTGAAAATGTTGTCCCTCAGGCTCCTATTAAATCTTTCCTCTCACTCCCCTCTGCCCTCTGGCTCTTGATTTCAATACTCTGGGTAATATATTCAGTGCATTTGCCCTGACTATTCCCCTCGTGATCTTATTCGCTGCTAAAAGATCATCGGCGCTCCATGGAATAAAGTCCCAGCTTACCAAACCTCTCTCTGTAGCTCAGGCCCTCAAGTCCTGTCAACATCTTAGATCATCTTCTCTGCACTCTTTCCAGCTGTTCCTCAAAGTATTTCATCTTTCTGTGAGATTTTGATGGTTCTCCTGAGGTTCTACAGCAATGAGGATTAAAATAAGATCTTGCCCGAAGTGCGTTTCCTGGAGTTGGAGGGGTATTATTATTGATTTCTCTAACTTCAAGTAACCCTTGCATCCCCTCTCTCTCTCCCCGTCCCTTCCACACCCTGGTCCTCCTCCCAGTTTCACTGTCATCTTGTTGAGCTCCACTGTCTGTATAACACATCATCACCTACCCCACAGCCAACAATGGACCATTGTGGGCTCCACCTTTCCTTGATCATTGTTACCTTTTGCACGTCTTTCAGAACTCGTACAAAACAGAACTCGTACCACTAATCATCAGAGGGGACTGTGGAGAGGGTGGCTGATTTCCGCTTCCTGGGAATCCATATTGAGGAGGACCTGACGTGGAGCGTGAACACCTCTGCGCTGCTGAAAAAGGTCCAGCAGAGACTGCACTTCCTGAGGGTGCTCAGGAAGAATAACATCACACAGAGACTGCTGCTGTCCTTTTATCGGTGCTCCATTGAGAGCATCCTAACATACTGTGTATGCGTGTGGTACACCAGCTGCACAGCGGCTCAGAGGAAAGCGCTCCAGAGTGCCATTGACAACGCCCAGAGGATTGTAGGCTGCCCTCTCCTTACCTTGGAAGACTTACACAGTTCCCGCTGCATCAAAAAAATCCCAGAATATTATAAAGGACATTTCCCACCCCGGACACTCCCTGTTTGAACTGTTGCCGTCAGGCAGACGGTACAGATCTACAAGGTCAAGGCCAAACAGACTTAAAAACAGTTTTTACCCCACTGCTATAAAGGCACTAAATGTAGCCGCCAAGGAACGCGAGGACTAAGGGACTGTGGTTGGTACACTGTGAAATCGACAGAAGGATGTAGGGTTGGGTGTTTATGCGTGCTGTTTTCATATTTCATATTTATTTTAGTTGTTTATCTTTTTTAATATTTTACCTTGTATGTATCGTTAGCTTTTATGTTTGAATGTTGCACTGACTGGTTGACATTTTTTAATTTCGTTGTACATGGTTCATGTTACAATGACAATAAAGAAACTATTCTATTATATATTCTATATTCCATTCATTCACTTGTTCCTATGTCTCGTCTGTATCTCTCGTTTCCCTTTTCCTTGACACTCAGTCTGAAGAAGGGTCTCGACCCGAAAACGTCGCCAATTCCTTTTCTCCAGATGTGCTGCCCGACCCGCTGAGTTACTCCAGCATTTTGAGTCTGTCTTTGATGTAAACCAGCATCTGCACTTCCTTCCCACTCACCCCATGCACTAGCACTATTCTACACACTGGGACAAATTACTTTTTATTTGCACACCAAAGCCGATTAAGCTACAAACCTGTGTTAAAGAAGCAACTGCAGATGCTGGAGAATCGAGGGTTACACAAAAAGCTGGAGAAACTCAGCGGGTGCAGCAGCATCTGAGGAGCGAAGGGGATAGGCGACTTTTCAGGTCGAGACCCTTCTTCAGACTAGAGCTACAAACCTGCACGTTTTTGGATTCTGGTTTTGTTCAGGTTGATGTAAGGTAAGGAAGAACTACAGATGCTGGTTTAAACCGAAGACACACACACAATGCTGGAGTAACTCAGCGGGACAGGCAGCATCTCTGGAGAGCAAGAATGGGTGACGTTTCGGGTCAAGAGTCCCTGCTTCAGGTTGATGTTTTGGACGCGGTCAGGAGCGGATTTGCTCGCTAGGCGGCGCGACTGTCCCACAGCAGAGACTGGAGCAGCAGCAGCAGCAACGCGGCTGGGTGCAGCGTGGGCGCGGAGAGCTCCTCAGCTGCACATCCAGGCTGGGATCTGGAGTAAGGTAAGCATCAAATATACTCATCAGGGTTCAGAACTCACCGGGTTTTTTTTTGTTAAATATTTATTTTTCGTTTTTTTTTTTTGGGGGGGGGGGGGTGTTAAATATATAAACGCAACAAGCGCAGAATCACGGAGCAACTATCCATGCATCTGACTGCAGAACCGTTGCTGAAATGTAAATGACCTGCTGAATATTCCTTCTGTGCGGACACGCGTGCAATTTAAGGTGCAAACTCTACTGGGAAAAGTAAGCCCCTTCATTTGGATGGCGGTGGGTAAAATGAATGTAAAAGTCTGGACGTGGTACTTGGCGTTGGATTACGGGACTGTTTTGGTGCCTTGATTTTGTTGGGGACAGTAATATCGGTGAAGATTATACATTGTCATAAATTATCAAAGCTACCGCCTTTGTAGAATCGCCATTGGGATGGCACTTTTTCAGATAGATTGCTGCATTTTTTTCCCCACTTAGCATTGGATATTATGTTCTTTAATTTAAGAAAAAAAACTAGATACATTTACAGCGGGATTGGGTTTTAAACCCGCCTTAGCTCCGTGTGACTTGATGCAGTGGCTGAGAAGGTTGGTTAGCCGGGTGCGGGCAATGGGATCAGTACAAACTTCAATTGGTGCCAGGTGCTCGTCAGTGGAACTTCTTCAGTGTTGCTTGTTCCCAAGGTAGCAGTTCAGTAACACGATTTTGATACAGCGGAAACTGGCCCTTTGGCCCACCGAGTCCGCGTCGACCAGCGATCCCCGCACATTAACGCTATCCTACACACACGAGGGACAATTTACAATCTTTACCAAATTGCCAATTTGCCTACAAACCTGTAGGTCTTTGAAGTGTGGGAGGAAACCGGAGCATCTGGAGAAAACCCACGTCGGTCACGGGGAGAAGGTACAAACTCCGCACAGACAGCACCCGAGGTTGGGATCGAACCCGGGCCACTGGCGCTGTAAGGCAGCAACTCTGCCGCTGCACCACAGATCTTGTTACTGGATCCAACGTATCTAAACTTGCCCATGCCGGCCAAGATGCCTCATCTACACTATTCCCACCACCCAGCTACCTACACCATCTAAACTATTCCCCTTGCCTATCCGAATGTCTTTCAAATATTGGTATAATTCCTTGTCTCAACTACCTCCTCCGGCAACTGGTAAGATACACCTACTAACATCCGAGTGAAAAAGTTGTTCCTCGGATTCCTATTAAATCTCCCCCCCCCCCCCCCCCCCCCCCCCTTAAACCTATGTCCTCTGGTGTCCTTTTTGATTCCCCTACTCTGGGCAAGAGACTCTGTGCATCTACCCGGTCTATTCCTCTCATGATTTTACACACCTTTAGAAGATCACCACTCATTCTCTGTGCTCCAGGGAATAGAATCCCAGTTTACTCAACCTCTCACAATAGCTCAGACCCTCGAGTCCTGGCAACATCCTCGTAAAGCTTGACTGGACCCTATCCAGCTTGATAACATCTTTCCTATAGCATGGTGCCCAGAACTGAGCACAATATTCTAAATGTGGCCTCACCAACGTTCGGCCTGGTTCGCTCGTTCTGTCCTTTGTGAATCTTGACCCTGGTCCACTGTTGCGGATAATCGACTGTCATCCACAGAATCATGCTAAGATTATGGGGAGAAGGCAAGAGAACGGAGTTGAGAAGGAAAGACAGATCAGCCATGATTAACTGGCGGAGTAGACTCGGAGTCATACAGCGTGGAATCAGGCCCTTCGGCCTAACTTGTCCACACCATCCGATATCTCCCGTCTACACTAATCCTACCTGCCTGCATTTGGCCCATATCCCTCTAAATCCATCCTATCCATGTACCTGTCTAAATGTTTTGTAAAAGTTGCGATAGGCCCTGCCTGGCAGCTCATTCCATACACCCACCACTCGATGGGCTGAATGGCCTAATTTTGCTCCTAGAACTTATGAAGTGCCGAGTGGACAACTCGCTCCTCTGCACCAAAAACGGACTCCTCGTGTACCGTTCTAGAGTCTGAACCACATGGCTCTCCTTACGTACATCTGTTCACGATTTTACTCCCAACAGACTCCAAAGTTCGATATTTTACACGAGTCAATAGTGAAGGAGGCGGGGTGAACAAACTTGAAACCCACAGATACACAGAACTGTAGAGGCTGGAATCTTGAGCAAAGCACAAAGTGCTGGAGGAACTCAATTGGTCAGGCAGCATCTGTGGAGGGATATTGATTGGCGAAGATTCGGGTCGGGACCCTTCTTCAGAATCAACGCTTGTCCCTTTTCCACCGCGGATGCTCCCTGACCCGCCGAGTTCCTCCAGCGCTTTGCGTTTTACCTAAAATGTAGAGACTTGCCTATCGTGGCTGCTTGTTGCCTGCATCTGCCCAAGGTGAATTAATTGCTGGAGACTGGCAGGATAATCCGGGAGGATTGGTAATCGCGATGGAGACTAAGAGTGTAGGAAGGAACTGCAGATGCTGATTTGCACTGAAGATAGACCCAACATGCTGGAGTAACTCATTGGGTCAAGCAGCATCTCTGGCGAAAGGGAATAGGTGACGGATAGGATAAGGTCGAGACCCTTCAGAATGAGAGTCATGGGCTAAGTATATGTTCACACGGTCACGAATGTCCACAACGCACACACATAAACACACACACACACACACACACACACACACATACACACATAAACACATACACACATAAACACACACACATACACACACACACACACACGTAAACACGCACATACACACACATAAACACACACATACATAAACACGCACACACACACACATAAACACACACATACATAAAGACGCACACACAAACACATAAACACACACACACATATACACATAAACACACATAAACACACACACACACAAATACACACACACACAACAATCAGCTCACACCTCCTGATGACTGAGTCTGTGTGTGTGTTTATGTGAGACACACACACTCCGTCATCAGGAGGTGTGACCTGATTAAACGGCGAGGCTTTTGACCGCTGCGATTGTACAGCCGCTTAACGGGCTGGTGTGCGAGGGAGAGTGGAGACGTCGTCTGTCAGGCGCCACGGATTCTGCCTCTGGTTACAGTAAATCCGCCGTTTGCAAAGGTATTGTGTCAACGTCACATAGTGATAAACGAGGGGTTTGCAGCAACTTAATTCTATTTGTTGAGAGAGAGAGAGAGAGAGAGAGAGAGAAAATAAATAATCTCCAGATGCAAAAGGGCGATGAGGTGTTCTGAGCTGAGCCATTCGGACAGAGAGTGGCTGAACACTGGGCGGGCATGGTCTTTGGAATCAGGATGGTACGTTTGACTACAAGTCCTTCTTCATGATTTTTTGATGGGGTCGTGGCGCGTTTGGCTTGAACTCGTTGCTCCATGAGTTAGTTGTAGGGGCGCTGTTTCTGATTCCTCCACCCCACCCCAGAATATAGACACACACACACACACCCTCACTCCCCCCACCCACCCACCCACCCACCCACGCACAACATGTGATTTGAGAACAGCGATTCCGTGCCACACGCGCGAATGTGTGTGTGTGTGTGTGAGTGTGTGCGCCTCGGAAGCCTCTGAGACTCGCTCACTGAGTGGGAATTAAAGATAAATTGTCAACCAGCGGAACTACACGCCGTGTATCCAAAGTCCGGCCAAAGAGAAACCATCCCTACTTTAAAACCCGAGGGCCACAAGGAAATGAGTGCGCTTAGTGCCGTTTAGAGCGCTCCTGCTAATGTACCAATAGCCAGAGGCATTGACGAAGTCAGGTATTTATTCATTCATTTGTTCCATATCTCTCCACATCACCGACTGTATCTCTCGTTTCCCTTTCCCCCTGAAGAAGGTTCTCAACCCGAACCCTCACCTATCCCATTTTTTTTCCAGAGATGCTGCCTGTCCCTCTGAGTTACTCCAGTTTTTTTCGTGCCTATCTTCGATTTAAACCAGCATCTGCAGTTCCTTCCGACATAATTATATTTCATGTATTGTGTGTCAAATAAAACAAATATGCCTTTACGCCGCGATTAACCTTGCTGGGGTTGTGCGTGGCAATATGATTTTGGAGCATCTATGCAAAATATATATTATACTTGTGGTTGGATAGATTAATGATACGTTTGGAAAGGATTGGCTGGGTTAGAGCTGGCCCCAGTAGCCATGAAATAGATCGCGGTTTTTGTTTGTTTGTTGATTGGGCTGCAGACCGGGCTAATGAAATGGTTTTCCGAGAAGCCATCTCGCCCGTGTTCAACAATGCTTATGAAGCGCTCACTTTGTGCTGTTAACAGTAGGGCACTCTGTATTTTTTCTTGGCGGCTTGCTCCATTGATTGCGAGTCTCTACAGAACATGGCCCTTTAGTCCGCGCTGGGCAGTGACCCAACCATCCTTGGCTCGGGCGTCGAGCTGAATGATAAGGAAGGACCTATTCTCCGCCAGTTCTGCATGTGGACGCGTGAGACGCGGGGCGCATTAGTCGAACGGATGGCACACTTTGCTGTCCTCAATGAAGTCTAGGGACACTTGGTCAAACGACTAGGACGGTGCTCTCGCTGTCTCTCGCTGTCTCTCTCTCTCTGTCTCTCTCTCTCTCTCTCTCTCTCTGTGTCTCTCTCTCTCTCTCTGTGTCTCTCTCTCTCTCTGGCTCTCTCTCTGTCTCTCTCTCTCTGTCTCTCTCTCTGTGTCTCTCTCTCTGTGTCTCCCTCTCTGTGTCTCCCTCTCTGTGTCTCCCTCTCTGTGTCTCCCTCTCTGTGTCTCCCTCTCTGTGTCTCCCTCTCTGTGTCTCCCTCTCTGTGTCTCCCTCTCTGTGTCTCCCTCTCTGTGTCTCCCTCTCTGTGTCTCCCTCTCTGTGTCTCCCTCTCTGTGTCTCCCTCTCTGTGTCTCCCTCTCTGTGTCTCCCTCTCTGTGTCTCCCTCTCTGTGTCTCCCTCTCTGTGTCTCCCTCTCTGTGTCTCCCTCTCTGTGTCTCCCTCTCTGTGTCTCCCTCTCTGTGTCTCCCTCTCTGTGTCTCCCTCTCTGTGTCTCCCTCTCGCTCTGTCTCTCTCGCTCTGTCTCTCTCGCTCTGTGTCTCTCTGTGTGTCTCTCTCTGTCCCTGTCTCTCTCTGTCCCTGTCTCTCTCTGTCCCTTTCTCTCCCTCTGTCTCTCTCGCCCGCTCTGTCTCTCTCTGTCCCTCTGTCATTCGGGAAAACCACACGGCCCCTTGCTGATCCGACATGTTTTAGGAGGCTTTAACGCTGGGTTCAGGGTCCCTGACACGATTGTGAGTATTATTTTCCTTATTATCAGTTCCAAGGTCTCCCGGGTTATTTTTTTAAATTTTGGAACGAACATAAGAGGGCATAACTAACTACCACACACATTCACGGTCGGAAGAACGGACTCGACTCGAAACGTCGCCTATTCCTTTTCTCCAGAGACGATATCTGACTTGCTGAGTTACTTCGGGCTTTTGTGTCTACGCTGTGCATGGGGCTCGTGTACATGGGGCGACGGGTGGTTTGCTTTGACCGAAAGAGGTTTTATTTGATACCGAAAACGAAGTCGACCGGAGGAGCCACCTCCGGCTGGTGAGCAGGTGGAGAGAAAGAAGAAATGACAGTGTGTATAGCAGGGTAGCAGCGCCAGAGACCCGGGTTCGACCCTGCCTGTACGGAGGTTGTACGTTCTCCCCGTCACCTGCGTGGGTTTTCTCCGAGATCTTCGGTTTCCTCGCCCACTCCGAATTATTGGCCTGATATAAATGTAAAATTGTCCCTCGTGTGTGTAGGATAGTGTTAATGTGTTAATAATGTTAGGGATCGGTGCGGACTCGATGGGCCGAAGGGCCTGTTTCCGCGCTGTATATCTGAACTAAACCCAACAGGTGATGGGCGACTGGGGGGGAAGCACTGCGTTCGTTGAGGCGTGGAGCCCAGAGTCCAGGGTCTGCCCGCACGGAGATGCCTTTTCCCCAGAATTTGCACCAAAAAAACCTCCTTTCCTGCCTCTGATTTATTGCAAACCTAAGGTCCCCAAATCAAGAACACACACACACAAAACACACACACACACACAAAAGCAGCAGCAGTAGTTCCCCCTCCCCTCCCTCCCCCCCACACACACAGACAGATTTTCCATAGGTAGGTTTAAGCGGGAGCCTTCTCAAGAGCTGAATGGAGGCAGGAGAACGGGGTTAGGAGAGAGAGATAGATCAACCACGATTGAATGGCGGAGTAGACTTGACGGGCCGAATGGCCTAATTCTGTTCCTATCAATTAAATTTAAAAAAAAGCGCCGTAACATTGGCGGAGTGGCGAGCGGTAACGCAATTTCTGCGGCAACTGGCCGGCGGGCGACAGGTTCTCTCTCATTCCACTCCCATCCAACCGGTGGCAATCACAGCAGAGCAGAAAGAAAGGGATTGTTGAAATGATTGCATGTATCACCAGCGCGTTTTTGGACTTGCAAATAACAACAAAATAATCTGTTTTAAAATCGCTTTTGGCATATCACCTTACAAACCGACCTTTGTAACCCAGTGGGCGTTGATATCTCCAGGATAAAGCCGCGCTTTGTACATTGGATCGCGTGTTGGGGATGATTGAGTGACATGTACACGCCCACTTTGATGTTCTGCCTTTCCAACTTTATCCCGGGATCGCCGCCTGCACATGTGGTAATGGCCAGACGGGGTCGCTGGAGGTCCTAGTTTAGCTCGGGGCGCCCCTGGTTCGCACCTTCCTTGCAAAATAAGCTAATGTGATTCCTACATCTTTCAGTGTTTTTCTGAACCGCCCAATCTGACACTGCCTTTCATTGACAACGGCATAAAGTGTTAAAGATACTTTAATGTCGAGTTAGATATAGCTCTTAGGCCTAACGGAATAGACAATTGGTGCAGGAGTAAGCCATTCGGCCCTTCGAGACAGCACCGCCATTCAATGTGATCATGGCTGATCATCCCCAATCGGTACCCCGTTCCTGCCTTCTCCCCATATCCCCTGACTCCGCTATCTTTAAAAACCCTATCCAGCTCTCTCTTGAAAGCATCCAGAGAACCGGCCTCCACCGCCCTCAGAGGCAGCGAATTCCACAGACTCACAACTCTCTGTGAGAAAAAGTGTTTCCTCGTCTCCGTTCTAAATGGCTTACCCCTTATTCTTAAATCGGGGGATTATGGGGAGAAAGCAGGACCGGGATACTGGTTTTGGATGATAATAGACAATATGTGCAGGAGTGGGCCATTCGGCCCTTCGAGCCAGCACCGTCATTCACTGTGATCATGGCCGACCATCCACAATCAAGATCGCACAAGATCATTTTGAACTGCGGTGCTGGCTCGAACCGAAGGGCCGAATGGCCTGCTCCGGCACCATTTTTCTATGTTAAATGTGCAAGTTGTAAAGGAACGAGCCATGTACGTCTATTTCTTTAACTCGAAGATAGACAGTATATAGACAGTATCTAGACTCTCAAGAATTTAGGAGATTGAGAGGGGATCTTATAGAAACTTACAAAATTCTTAAGGGATTGGACAGGCTAGATGCAGGAAGATTGTTCCCGATGTTGAGGAGGTCCAGGACAAGGGGTCACAGCTTAAGGATAAGGGGGAAATCCTTTAGGACCGAGATGAGAAGGACTTTTTTCACACACGGAGTGGTGGGTCTCTGGAACTCTCTGCCACAGAGGGTAGTTGAGGCCAGTTCATCGGCTATATTTAAGAGGGAGTTAGATGTGGCCCTTGTGGCTAAGGGGATCAGAGGGTATGGAGAGAAGGCAGGTACGGGATACTGAGTTGGATGATCAGCCATGATCATATTGAATGGCGGTGCAGGCTCGAAGGGCCGAATGGCCTACTCCTGCACCTAATTTCTATGTTTCTATGTATATGCTAGAGTAACTCAGCGGGACAGGCAGATTCTTTGGGGAGAAGGAATGGGTGACGTTTCGGACCCAGGCCGTTCTGCAGACCCGAAACGTCACCCTGTCCAGAGATGCCGCCTGTCCCGCTGAGTTACTCTAGCATTTTCTGTCTATCTTCGGTGCAAACCAGCATCTGCAGTTCGTTTTACACAAGACAGATATCGGGTCTGGTGAAGGGTTTCGACCTATTCCTTTTCCCCAGAGATGCTGCCTGTCTCGCTGAGTTACTCCAGCATTTTTGGTGTAAACCAGCATCTGGAGCTCATTTTTTAAATTAAAATACACTATTTTGGGGATTGGCGTATAAGCAGGAATTGAACCATTTTTCTCATTTATGTCTTAGTACAAAGGAAGGCATTACAGATTGACTGATAATTTCTAAGTATATATATGTGTGTGCGTGTGAAAGATACATCTATATATATCTGAAACGATTAAGGATGTTTTTCATTGATAAATAGCTAGTTTCATTTAGTTTCATTTATTATTGTTTCTTCTCGAGCAAGGCAGATGTAACCATTTTCTCTTCTGTCAATCCAACCATCCCGAACTGTATTCTGAATAGTAACCGACCTCCATATCAATAAACTGCCCAGTACAGTCAGAGGATAGTCACAAGATGCTGGAGTAACTCAGCGGGACAGGCAGCATCTCTGGAGAGAAGGAATGGATGACGAATGGGCGATGGAATCCCGCTGAGTTACTCCAGCATTTTGTGACTGTCTTCGGTGTAAACCAGCATCTGCGGTTCCTTCCTGCACAGACAGTGCAGTCAAATGTCTTGCCACCGCGATCACCGTGCTTAAATGTGAACTGGGTTAATTCTGGTTGCGCTGGCTCGCAATCAGCCATAGGAACGTCACCTAAAAACGACTGAGTTAATATTGTAATTTAAAAAAAAACACCTAATGATATCTTCCATCTTTCGGAAGAAATGGTCGCAAATTTTCCCCCAACAGACCCCGTGGGTCAGAGAATTGGAATGGGACAGCTCTAGTTTGATATCACATAATCTCGGATGCTGATTTGATGCGGACAAGCGAAGAGTGTTTGTCGATTAAAAATGTGTAGGAAGGAACTGCAGATGCTGGTTTAAACCGAAGATAGACACAAAATGCTGGAGTAACTCGGCGGGACAGGCTGCGTCTCTGGAGAGAATTAATGGGTGACGTTCCGGGTCTGCAGAAGAGTCCCGTCCCGAAACGTCACTCATAGGGCTCTTTAAAAATAGCGGAGTCAGGGGATATGGGGAGAAGGCAGGAACGGGGTACTGATTGGGGATGATCAGCCATGATCACATTGAATGGCGGTGGTGGCTCGAAGGGCCGAATGGCCTACTCCTGCACCTATTGTCTGTTGTCATTCCTTGTCTCCAGAGATGCTGCCTTTCCCGCTGAGTTACTCCAGCATTTCTTGTCTATCTCTGTACTTGTCGGCTGCCTTTTCAGTCAAAATGCAACAGTACCTGACAGTGTGTTAGTCCCATCCTCGTATAACAAACCCCACACTCAGGCCTTGAACGCGACACTGGGGATAGATAGTTGGTCTGTCAACACCTCTCGTTTCCCTTTCCCCCATTCCTTCTCTCCAGAGATTCCGCCTGCCTGACCCGCTTAGTTACTCCAGCATGTTGTGTCTTATCATGGGTTATCTCCGAATGTCTCGCGTGTTCAATGTCAGCGAGTCACGACCCATGCAAAGTGTCCGGGCGCGATTTGCTTCAAAGTTAAACCCGTGTGTGTGTTGATAAAGCGCGTTATTAAAAAAAAAACACAATTGAACAGATACGAATAATGTTCCTTGTAGTTATTATTCCATTCCATCTATCCCTTGCCCGCTCACCCGCCCCTAGATGCATACACACACACACCAGCAGTAGATTTAGTGGCGGGTCTCATCGCGTCCTCGCACTTTTACATGTGACATTAAAACAAAAATCCGGCATTCTCCTGAGAGAAACCTGCTCGCTCAACGGCCGCAGTAAGATTTTAATAACCCGGGGATGGTCAAGGATTGGGAGAGGGGGGGAAGGGGTGTCGGGTTAGCCAGAGAGGGGGAGAGAGGAGAGGGGTGGGGAGGATGATGATGAGAATCAGTGTGACCTGCAGATGTCGGTAAGCCAGATTCCTGGTCCCGTCTCCCGCTCCCCGTCACATCTAAATGCAAAGCTCCACGTCAGACAAGCGTGTGTGTATGTGTGTGTGTGAGAGAGAGACAGAGAGAGCGCAGCGGTGCGGCGAGAGCACGTATTTTTCTAGATGTTCTTTTTTTAACCAATTGATTGAGCTGCCGTCTGAATGCGTTCGATATTGATTCTTATCACTGGATATTTTTTCTTGTTCCCTCTCTCCTCCTCACGCCCCACCTCCCTCCATTCTCTCCTTACCACCCCCCCCCCCCCCCTCCCCTTCTCTCTGTCTCTCCCTCTCCCTCTCTACCCCCTTCCAACCTCCCCGTCCCACGCCCTCATCGCCCCTTTCAGCGCCGCCGCTCCGGACTTGTGCATGGATTTCTCCAAGATTGTGGGAGTCTGAAAAACATGGATGTCCCGCCATTCCTTGCAGCGGAATAGTGCGTTTCTGCGCAGTGAATGAACGAAGAACATGCAGGGCTTGCTAATGCACTGAGGAGCATACGCTGTCTCCAGCCTGCCTCGCCGTGACCATGTCGTGATCTTTTTTTTCCGTGGGGCCACCGACTGCTCTTCCTGCTCTTCCTAACCTCATCCAACCGTGAACCCTGATATTGACGACAACAGACAAACACACACACACTGAGAAAGAGAGAGAGAGGGGGGGAAATACGCCCCTGGAATTGATACACCTGCAAACATCATGAAGATTATCTCTCCGCTTCTAAGCGATCTGGTCTTTGAGTATTCGATTCGACTCTTTCTGTGCCTCGCGGGGACGGGCTATGCTCAAGGAATGCCGCACGTTTTGAGATTCGGTAAGGACAATGTTTTAATGTTGCTGTTATTTATCGGATGTGAATTTTCATGTTGAACTTGCGCTGGCTCGGTGCGGGCGGGCGGCGGGTACACGAGATGACCCCCCCCCCCCCCCCTCCTCCCTCTCCCTCCTGTAATGTCCCACACCATTTAGAGCTTTGAGATGGTCTGGGATGTTTGCTGCAGTTCGCATAGCCCGGCTTTTGACAACGAGCCCACTGTCCCCGCACTGACTTTGTCATCTGATGCTCCGTGGTGGGATATGTGTTTTTTTGTTGTTGTTTTGGTTCAACCACTATAAACTGCCGGGAACATCATTCAATCCAGCGTGAAGTTAATATTCCTCTGCCGTCGGTCAATGCGGAATCACCTTTCAATTCATTGTCTTGTGTGGGACAGGACTCCGGTGGCCCCCGGCCTGATAAGTGTTAATGGATAGTCTTTGATGGAGAAATACCCAGTGTCTCCTCATCCGTGCGTGTTCTAGTTAATTATGCTCCAGCATTTTAAGTCAAACTGTTTCAACGCAAGCAGAAAAATGATCAGCCGAGTAGACCTGACCAGCAGGCTGGGTTGAAACTGTCAGTGGCAATAGGCGTGCGTTCCTCTCAAATAAATACTTGCACTTTGGAGATTCCTGGATGAAACTGAATAGCAGGTGCTAAGTAAGGGCTTGATGTGTTAATAAATTCCGCCAGCATGGTTGCAATTAATTACGGGGACGGGGACGCGTGGCTCTGTGTGGATTACCGCGAAACAATTAAAATGTTCTCGACTGACGCGCGAAATCAACTGTTAATCAATTAGCGCGCTGTGTTTGCAAATAATTTAGTGGGGAATCAAGACGCCTTTAGTAAAGCAGGTTTGATCAATTAACCGAGGGGGGAAGATAGATAGAGAGAGAAAATACAAAGTCTGCTATTAAAAATCCTAGCCCGTGCGAGTGTGGACATCCGATTATTATTGGGAACTTACAAGTGTCTGCAAGGAAATCCGGAGAACGGGGTGGATATCGGACTTGAAGGATATGTATAGACGGTCCCGGATGCAACAAGTACTGGGAATGAAAGCCCTCATATTTTTTGAGCACCCCTTTGACAGTGGTCATGGCACCAGCTTGGTTCATATTGGGGGTTACACAAAAAGCTGGAGAAACTCAGCGGGTGCAGCAGCATCTAAGGAGCGAAGGAGATAGGCGACGTTTCGGGTCGAGACCCTTCTTCAGACAGTCTCGACCCGAAACGTCGCCTATCTCCTTCGCTCCTTAGATGCTGCTGCACCCGCTGAGTTTCTCCAGCTTTTTGTGTAACCCTCGATTCTCCAGCATCTGCAGTTCCTTCTTTAACACTGGTTCATATTGGTCTGATGTGCTGGGTCCCCTTTGGAGCGTACGGTTAATTTCCCCGTAGTCAGTGGCACGTTGATCTGAACTGTTCGCGGCGTTATTAAAAGAGCGATTCTCCCAACACCACATAACATCTCCCCAGACTCCCGGCCACTTCCTTTTCTGTTTGCTACTGTTAATGGGGACGGTGGGGAGAGGACACTATTTTTTCACGTACTCCTCTCCTCTGCTGATGAAATTGAATCTTAACTGCCTTCTCGTAACAAGCGCGACCGCTTCCTAACCAACGCTAGGCATTGAAAGGCGTGGAAGCAAGTTACAACCAACAGATGGTTGGCTGTTGCAAGTGAGAATATGCGCATTAGCCTGAACTGGAGCCGCTGCGGTGTGTGATCCCATTACGAGCGGCAATTGATGCAATTATCTCCTAATTTATCCCCAGGATCCAAGTTGCCGGTAATCGATATATCGCCCAAACCTATCCCCTCTAACGACACCGTCAGGCCACTCCAGTGTAGGGTGGCGCTCCGAAGCTGGGAGCATTTGTTCCGATCGCCCACAGCTTCGACGTGCCGTGTGGATTGAAAGAACAGCACTTTGAATGCGAGCATCGCGGAATCTTTCCATGCGCTTGTAAAGTCCTTTCAGTGTGCTATATGACTTCCAAGCAGACAATACCAGGATTACATTACAAGGTGTTTTACTTTTCTTGACCATATTCCCTGGTCTTTTTTTGAAGCGACATATCCCTTGTTATAACAGCCGTGTTAACCCTTAAAGCCCGAGTCCCTTCGCCTAACATTGTTACGGCCGAAAGTTGATCTAATTCTACATTGATACAGTCAGATCTGTTTTACATCTACAGCTTGGTAATATTTGTAATGAACGCCCAGACGAGAAATAAATACTCATAATTTTAATTGCGAACCCCCCCCCCCCCCCCCCACGATGGATTGTACCCCAGATCCATTCAATGTTGTAGCCGTTTGCTTTGGCACTGGCGCTTTGAAAGCAAGCAGAGCTTGCATCGCTCCTGTAAGGACAGGCAAGAGAGCTAGAGACGGCGATGTCAGCGAGCACTGTTTAAAAGGCAGGTCGCATCTTCACACTGGCAGCACTATAGCAACGCGCGTTCACTTGAAACATTCCACTCACCGCGTTTTGAAATGTATCATTACCTCTTATTGTCTTATAATAGCTGAGAAAAAAAATCGCCAAGTTGTCGTCCACAACATTTCATATGGGTTGGATAGACACAAACATGCTGGACTAACTCAGCGGGACAGGCGGCGCCTCTGGATAGAAGGAATGGGTGGCGTTTCAGGTCGAGAGACCCTTCTTCAGACTAGAGTCAGGGGGAGAGGGAAGCAGGAGATGCGAAAGGGAAAGGTGTGAAAACGACAGATCAAAGCAGACGGTGATCGAGGAAATGAAAATGGTTCATTGTTAACTGAGAGGCAGGTGACAACGCGGCTTAAATTCAGAAAGATATGAAGAAGATCTGACTATGAAGAAGGGTCTCGATATCTAACGCTACCTATTCCTTTTCTCCAGAGATGCTGTCTGACCCGCTGACAGGGTTTCTCTCCTGTTAACGGTGGCGGGTTGGTCAGGCGGCGTAAGCTTTCCCATTTGTATTGGCGAGGTCGAGAGGCGACTCGGGACTCAACTACAAGGGTCAGCGCAGTGAGGAAATGACACCGTGACATTGCACGTTGATTTTCAGACTGCCCCGTGTCTGCTAACTGAGAAGTGATCAAGCCTAGTTATGTATGGACATGCCTTACTTGACAAGTAGCCTTCAAACCACCAGTTCTCCAATAGTCCACATAAAGCATTGTAATTGTGACATGAATGCCGAGAGCGGATCCACAAAAGTAGTTTAGTAGATGTGCTCAAGGCAGCAAACCCCTACCCTTCGTCCCTCACCCCATCCGACATATATTCCTCCAACACGTCGCTAACACACCTGGAGGAATGCACAGAATATATTTATTTCTGAATTAGTAAAAAGTTCCGGTCCATTGACATGAATCAAAAGGGTATTCAATATTATTAATAAGATTAATTAATAATAACACTAAAACACTAATGATAACAATGACATGGAGGTCATCCTTCTCCGAAGGATAAACAAATCTCACACTGGGTTAAAACCGGGATGAGGAGGAATTTCTTTAGCCAGAGTGTGACGAATCTGTGGAATTCATTGGCACAAACGGCGGTGGAGGCCAAGATACTAGATTAAAAAAAGATGAGAGAGGGGGCACTTGATTAGTACGGGAGTCAAAGGTTATAGGGAGAAGGCAGGGGAATGGGGTTGACAGGGAAACATGGACCAGTCTTGGGTGATTGGCGGAGTAGACTCGATAGGCCGAATGGCATAATTCTGCTCCTATGTCTTGTGATCTTACGGTCTTATATTATGTGGCTTCAGAAATATTAAATGCCTGTGTCTCTTTAACAAATACGTTTAGCATTATATTGTGTATGGGATGAGCTGCCAGTTGAGGCAGGTACTATTGCCACCTATACGAATCATTTTGACAGGTACACGGATAGGACATGTTTGGAGGGGTATGGGCAGGCAGGTGGGACTAGTGTAGCTGGGACATGTTTGTCGGTGTGGGCGAGTTGGGCCGAAGGGCCTGTTTCCACGCTGTATCACTCTGTGAATTTATCTGGTCGGTGTGCCACTATTGTGGAAGGGATTCACAGACCGGGCAGATGTATAGGACTTGGGATTTGTGGGCTGGTGTGGTTGAGAACGGCATTTTCCCCCTGCAGACCCTGTAATGCGCCGCTTGGCTCGGCTGACGCCGCTTCTGGAGAAACAATACTGCTTTGGGTTTCAGCACCGGGGACAGCGGCAAGCATCCGCACCAGAACCTGCCTTCGGAGGCAGCACGGCTACCGGCACACGGTCAATGATAAACACAGCGTGGGTCGTCATCAGGAAGCACGGCGAGCTGCAGCGAGCAGGGAAGGCAAAGTCGAGGCGAGCAAGAGATAGCGCAGTGACATGGCCTGAACAAGGGGCCAAGCTGCAAGAAAAAAACATCAGAACACGACTACACTCTGCAAGCGGCCAGAGAAAAACCGCGTCCACAGTCTGCCACATGCATCTGAGTTATAACTGCAGCCGAAACACAGCCGGAAGGATTCACTAAATGGACTCTTTATGCATCCTTTGTGTATGTCTGAAGAAGGGTCTCGACACTAAACGTGGCCTATCCGTGTTCTCCAGAGATGCTGCCTGACCTGCCGAGTTACTCCAGCACTTTATCATAGTCATAGAAACATAGAAACATAGAAATTAGGTGCAGGAGTAGGCCATTCGGCCCTTCGAGCCTGCACCGCCATTCAATGTGATCATGGCTGATCATCCAACTCAGTATCCCGTACCTGCCTTCTCTCCATACCCTCTGATCCCCTTAGCCCCAAGGGCCACATCTAACTCCCTCTTAAATATAGCCAATGAACTGGCCTCAACTACTCTCTGTGGCAGAGAGTTCCAGATACCCACCACCACCACATGTCATGGAGTCATGCAGTGTGGAAACAGGCCCTTCGGCCCAACTTGCCCCTGCCGACCAACATGTCCCATTTTGCTCATCTCACCTGCCTGCGTTTGGCCAACATCCCCCTAAACCTATCCTATCCCTGCACATATCTAGGTAGACAAAAGTGCTGGAGGAACTCAGCGGGTGCAGCAGCATCTATGGAGCGAATGAAATAGGCAACGTTTCGGGCGGAAACCCTTCCAAACCACATGTCTAAATGCTTCTTAAAATATGTGATAGTCCCTGCCTCAACTACCTCCTCCGGTAGCTCGTTCCATGCACCCACCACCCTTTGTGTGGGAAAAAAACATGTTCCTATTAAATCTTTCTCCCCTCATCTTAAATGATGCTATCCAGAGATGCTGTCTGACCTGCTGAGTTACTCCAGCACCGTGTGTCCGTTCTCTTTGTTCATTGTTCATGACCCCATGTCGCAGGCTAGACACACGACTAGATACCCCACAACACTCGCTGCCACCACTCGCAACCATTGGCGAGCCAGTGGCGTGCAATAAGGACCAGAACACGTTTTCGAAGCGATTCCAATTTCAGTTGTCGATCGGACAGGAGGACAATGTCGCGTTTTTCCACCCACGGGGAGGCCACAAATCCGAGGGAAGCGGCGGCGCTTGAAGGATGGGCGTCCAACGAGCACCAGGCAGGGGGTTAAAGGACCGAGACGGTCGGCCGGATGAATGAGCTTCGGTGGGAATCGAAACAGGAACCAGGCAGCAAAGAGCGGACAAACAGGACGCCACAACTGCGCCCAGGGTGGGGTCCAACCCAACACAGCCCCAAAGTTTCAACAGCGACGATCGACACGAAATGCTGGAGTAACTCAGCGGGACAGGCAGCGTCTCTGGGGAGAGGGAATGGGTGACGTTTCGGGTCGAGAGCCAATATCGACGGCCGAGTGCCGTCAATGAAAACCCAAACACCTCGATTTCCCGGTGCCATATTCTGCAATGATGCTCTTTAAAGGAATTTGGCGAGGGAAGGGTTTCACCGGCCTTTGTTGCTGTTATTTTCGCCTCACTTATACGTTGCCCGCAGCATTAAACCTTCATTAAAACCGCCGTCCGCCCGGATAAACTCATGGTGTGGTGGAAGAGGAAGAGAATCTAGTCTCAAGGCCACGGGCAGCCGCAGTGGAATCACCAGCAGTGGAAGCTAGGGCGCAAAGTGCTGGAGTAACTCAGCGGGACGGGCAGCATCTCTGGAGAAGAGGAACAATGTGACCTCAGCCGGCCTGGGAGCGTGTTGGGGGGAGGGAAGGACAGCGAAGATCTCCATCAGCCATCGACCAGATTCACTGGCTCAGCTTCTCTCTCCGCAGATGCTGCCCGATCTGCTGACATTCAGTGCAGACATTCTCTGCTCTGGTTTCAGATTGCCGGCAGCTGTTTCACCTTTGGACGAATAGTAGCTGGGTTTATCAACGGTGTTAGACCTTAGACATACAGCATGTTCACAGGCCCTTCGGCCCACCGAGTCCTCCCCGTCCAGCGATCACACTAGCACTATCCTACACACTGGCATGGGTGGTGGAGGCAGATACAATAGTGACATTTAAGGGGCTGTAGATATGCACATGGATGTACAGGGAATGGAGGTTTGTGCATGACATGCAGGGTGAAGAAATTAATTTGACTTGCATCAAGTTTGGCTGAAAGATCGTGGGCCAAATGACCTTTTCCTGTGCTGTCTATGTTCTATTAATGTTCATTTACTGATCTTCTGAAATGTATTTTCTCGATTATATCTCTCGATGCAACAAAGGGGAGAAGGCAGGAACGGGCTACTGATTGGGGATGATCAGCCATGATCACGTTGAATGGCGGTGCTGGCTCGAAGGGCCGAATGGCCTACTCCTGCACCTATTGTCCATTGACAGGTCAAAATATTAATGCGACTTATATCTGATGGATTTGGGGATGGTGGCAAAATGGAGGCACCAAGCAACGTAAAATTGTCAAGGTAGACATTGTTTTAATGATGCACCTTTGTGGCTGATTGTATTAAATTGCCATGTAGCAACTTAATTGAAAAAGGCAATGGGGACTAGGTGGATGTGGTGTTCTGCTCCAGAGAAGAGAATAAAACTGATGAATGTGAAAATGGAGAGGATGAGAAGGGGTTTCTTCCCAGAGGCCATTAGCACTGTAAACTCCTATCTCACCAGGGACATGTTGATTAGTAGGACTGGATGTTACAATCCATAAGGTTCTTCACCACAACTGACACCCGGTATTCTTGGGGATTGGCCACTAGGTGAATTTGCTACCAAGCGGACACATCTTCAGTTGTGTGCCTCAACGCCACTGGGTGTTTCGGCCTTTTATCACATCACGCCCTCAGCGGAGGCAGGCCCACCGCAGGGTGATCAGCCCTGGGTGTCTGTCTTATGGTTAGCCTCTAGATGGTCACGTGACAGCCTAGACAGCATCTTGCCTCTTCAGCCACAGCCAGTGACTGCTCCATTCGGCTTTTTTCCTTCCATCTTCCTCTCTACCGCTGACTGTGGCTGGTTGGGCTCTGGACTGACATATCGATATCGACAGGCCGCTCGATTTGTTACTAACACCTACGAGAGAGAAGCGAGTGTCACCAAACTTCTGAATTCTCTGGGGTGGAACCCTCTCCAAGACAGACGTGAAGCTCACCGTTTGACCTGTTTTTTACAAAATGTTAAATGGTCAGCTAGACATAGATCACAAGACCTACACCAACCCCAAACCAATTAGGAGCAGACGAGGTCATTCGATCCAATTTGTGGTCCCAGCCTCAAAGACAGATGTGTACAGCAATTCGTTCTTTCCATGCACTATTAAAGCATGGAATAATCTCCACCAAGCCACGGTTGCCCAGCCAGATGCAACTAAATTTAAAGTGGCACTTTCTTCCCAATAACCCTCTCTGGCTAAACCCCTCCCTTCACCACCTCCAGTTTAAATTCCAGTTGGAATATTTTGGAGGGCCAAGTAATCAAGAACCAAGAACCAAGACTCGTGTCCGTTGGTGGGACACTACTTGGTTGAGCTTCACCTGGAGTGCTGATACCTTGTAGACTGTGGTGGTTAACCTGCCACTGGGCTTCACTCGACTGATTTGGCCTACCTCTTAGAGAGTAATGGTCAATGCGAGGCTCCACACCAAGCTCTCTCAGGCACTTTTCCCTGCCCTGGTGGATCTTGAGACCCTTCTCTGATGTTATGTTTTCCCAGCCACAGATGCAGCTTTGTAGCTTATGTCCTGCCGGTGCTGCTGCCCTGTCAATTGCTGCGCTAGTTGTCTTATTCATAGTCTATTCTTTCCGTAGCAATATAAGGGTGGATGCTAAACGCTGATTAGCGATGGATCCTGCTGGCATGAGGAGCTAGCCCAAGCCAGCCCCGGTGGGGTCTATTCCCTCCGGTCAGCAGTCTCTCCAGGCCGTCACTAGGTCTTTCTCCTGTTGTCTTTTTAAAATTGCCATTTTTTTCTTTTTATTTCCTCCCACAAATATGTAATATGTGAATATGTGATTCTGTTCCATTCTGTTTGTAGTTTTTTTGCACAATGTGTATGTGACGAATAAACTTGACTTGATATAACTTAATAGAGGAATGGCAGTGTGGAATGAAGTCTGGACTGTTATTTTGGAATCAAATTTGAAGATCTCACTGTTCCAAGAGCAAGGAGCTATCGTGTACATACTAGGAGTCTTTAGGGTGGCACAGTGGCACAGCGCCAGAGACCCGGTTCCACCTTGACTATTTGTACGTTTGTACAAACAGCTCCTTTTATTTGAGTTTGTATGTTCTCCCTGTGACCGCGTGGGTTTCCCCTGGGTGCTGGTTTCCCTGGTTTCCTTCTACATTCCAAAGATGTGCGGGTTTGTAGGTTAATTGGCTTTGGTAAAAAATTGTAAATAGCCCCGAGTGTGTAGGATAGTGCTGGTGATCACTGGTTGGCACAGACTTGGTGGGCCGAAGGACCTGCTTACACGCTGTATCTCTAAAGTTGACGTAAAGTTAAAAAGAGTATATCTAACCATCTTTTAGCTTGTACCACACACACACACACACACATGACAAGTTCACACATGAGGAACTGGTGCCCAGTTGTATTCAAGGCATGGTGGCGCAGTGGTAGAGTTGCTGCCTTACCACGCTAGAGATCCGCGTTCGATCCTGACTACGGGTGCTGTCTGTGTGGAGTTTGTACATTCCACCTCTGACCCGCGTGGGTTTTCGCCGAGATTTTCGGTTTTCTCCCACACTCCAAAGACGTACAGGTTTGTAGGTTAATTGGCTTGGTATAAATGTAAATTTGTCCCTAGTGTGTGCAAGATAGTATTAGTGTGTGGGGACCATTAGTCATCCGTGGGCTGAAGGGCCTGTTTCCATGCTGTATCTCTAAACACACACATGCACACACACTTATTTTACCTTTTATCTGACATAATCTTGTCAGCTTGCTGACCATTAAGTGAGATGGTTATTAATAATGAGAAAGTTTGTGAGTGTGATCCTTAGCCATTGATCAAAGGGTCTGGATTCCATTGTGCAATTACTTCCCACTAATAGCCCACAGGTTGTGATAAAATAATGCCCAATCTATACCCGCCAACATCCATCAGGTATTGAACACTACGGACACCACCTAAACTCCAAACTACCAACCACATGGGTTGCACAAGGGGCTTTGTTTTGTTTTTGCATTATATTTGGTTTTTAATTTATTGAAGGTATTTTGTTTGTTGTCGTGTTATCTATTTAGTAATGTGTTTATAAACCCGTTGTTGCTGCCACTGGATGTAATAATTACACTGTTCCATTTTGGGACATACAACAATAAAGCTCTTTTAGAGATACAGCATGGAACCAGGCCCTTCGGCCCACCGAGTCCGAACCGACCAGCGATCCCCACACATTAACACTATATAACCATATAACAATTACAGCACGGAAACAGACCCTCTCGGCCCTTCCAGTCCGTGCCGACCATTTATTTTCCCCTAGTCCCATCTACCAGCACTCAGACCATACCCCTCCATTCCCTTCCCGTCCATATACCTATCCACTTTACTTTTAAATGTTAAAATCGATCCTGCCTCCACCACTTCTGCTGGAAGATCATTCCACACAGCCACCCCTCTCTGAGTAAAGAAATTCCCCCTCATGTTACCCCTAAACTTCTGTCCCTTAATTCTTATGTCATGCCCCTCTTGTTTGAATCTTCCCTACCCTTAATGGGAAAAGCTTATCCACGTCAACTCTGTCTATCCCTTCCATCATTTGAAAGACCTCAATCAAGTCCCCCCTTAACCTTCTGCGCTCCAAAGAATAAAGACCTAACTTGTTCAACCTTTCTCTGTAACTTAGTTGCTGGAACCCAGGCAACATCCTATACACACACAACACAATAGGGACAGTTTTTACATTTACAAAGCTAATTAACCTATAAACCTGCATGTCTTTGGAGTGTGGGACTCTTGACTACTGTTTTAAATTATGCGTGATAACTTAAGGCATGCGCTTGCTCACTTGATATCAGTGGAAATCATGGAGTATAATCATACACATAAGTGGCAAATTCATGGAAAATGATTCTGTATTTTGTCACATGCACATGCTCAATGTGGGAAACACACCATTGGCCTTAATCCTTTAACTGTGCATTGTGGACAGGTTGATTGCAATGTATTTTCTTTGACTGGCTAGCATGCAAACGAACGCTTGTCACTGTACCTCGGTGCACGTGACAATAATAAATGACACTAAAATAACCAAGCACTTTTTGAATGAAAAAATCCTTAATTATTCCAGAAATATACTTAGAAATTATCAGTCAATCAATTCCTAGGTGCGAAGAGATAAATGAAAACATGGTTTGAATTCCTGGTTATAAAGGATACACCAATCCCAAAATGGTTTATTTTAATAAAAATGAAATGCAGATGCTGGTTTATACCAAAGATAGACACACAATGCTGGAGCAACTCAGCAGATCAGGCAGCATCTCCGAAAGGGTGACATTTTGTGTCGGGTCCCTTCTTCAGACTATTTAAACAATTTTGGTAAAATTGTCTAATTTACTTTTGTGAGTAGGTTTGAGGAAGGAGAATCATGTATTCATTTTGGTGAGGATTTTGAAAGTATGCAAGGAATTATTTTTACATTCAGTTGGTCAGGAATATTTTAATACATATCTAAAATCTCAGTCATAAGATAGCAATATTACATAAAATGGCAAATTATGTTGATATAATAAGTACCAGTTTGCTGTGTGCTCAGATTACACAATACACAACATGCCGCTGGAATTGCATAGGTTTTTGCAACATCCTTGGGTACCTGGCAACCAGTACGTTTCATTATGTTATTCACAAGATGGTGCCCAACCTAGGCAACTATTTGTGTGCTCGCCACAGAAGCACATCTACAATGACATATTACAATCGCACCACATGCTAAATCTCCACTGCAACATTTTTTCCTTTATCATGTATCTGTACACTGTGGATGGCTCGATTGTGATCATATACTGCCTTTCTGTGGACTGGGTAGCACGCAACAACAGCTTTTCACTGTACATCGGTACACATGACAATAAACTGAACTGAACTGAAGGTTTTACTCAAGGATTTGCTTTTATGGAATCAACATCCTGATTCTGGTGTCGTGGGCTTCAGCAACATATTTAAAAGCTACTGTTTAAAAGTCATCTCAGTCTCTGCCTTTCCTTCACCAGTAGGTCTATAATGCCTTCTTTTCTAGTAAGAGATAGGGCGGCATGGTGGTGCAGTGGTTGAGTTGCTGCCTTACAGTGCTTAGAGTGCCAGAGACCAGGGTTCGATCCTGACTACGGGTGCTGTCTGTGCGGAGTTTGTACGCTCTCTCCCTATGATCGCGTGGGTTTTCTCCGTGATCTTCGGTTTCCTCCCACACTCCATTGACGTGCAGGTTTGCAGGTTAATTGGCTTGGCATAAATGTAAACAAATTGTCCCAAGTGTGTGTAGGATAGCGTTAATGTGCGGGGATTGCTGGGCGATGCGGACTCGTTGGGCTGAAGTGCCTGTTTTCGCGTTGTATAGCCAAACTAAATTACGACAGATTCCTCGTGTTCCATCCATTATTTACAACCATTACATTTATGTCTTAGTACAAAGGAAGGTATTACAGATTGACTGATAATTTCTATGTATATTTATTGAAATGATTAAGGATTTTTTTCATTCATAAATAGCTAGTTTATTTTAGTTTATTATGTTGATTGAATCATCTGAGCATTATAGTTCTAATCTATGCCAACTAAACTCAAGTTTAATCATTTAGTTTAGTTTAGAGATACAGCGTTCTTTACACTTTGCCCCTCCCCCCTTAAAGTTTTGGTGTTTAGTCAGAAGGTGGTGAATCTGTGGAAGTCATTGCCACAGACAATCAATTGACAAGTCATTTGGTTTTTTGAGGGTGTGGATTGACAGATTCTTGATTAGTAAGGTTTTATGGAGCGAAGGCAGGAGAATGGCATTGAGTAGGAACGATAGATCAGCCATGATTGAATGGCCGAGTAAACTTGATGGGCCGAATGGTTTAATTCTGCTCCTAGAACTTATGAATTGGCATTTCCACAAAAGGACACAAAGTGCTAATTCAGCAGGTCAGACAGCATTCATAACAAGAGGAGTTCAGTCGAGGAGCAAAGAGTTCCTTCTGCAGTTGTACAGGGCCCTAGTGAGACCACACCTGGAGTATTGTGTGCAGTGCTATATGACAGCATGGTTGCTATATTTAAGAGGGAGTTAGATGTGGCCCTTGGGGTTAAAAGGATCAGGGGGTATGGAGAGAAGGCAGGTACAGGATACTGAGTTGGATGATCAGCCATGATCATATTGAATGGCGGTGCAGGCTCGAAGGGCCGAATGGCCTACTCCTGCACCTATTTTCTATGTTTCTATGATTCCATGAGTCCATGGCTCCATCTGAGAGCCTGTGGCCAAAGGAGAAGCAGCCAGTTGAGGTTTGCCTTTGCCAAGACAACTGTATTGTCAGGTGTGAGAGGGAGCAAAAGAGTCGTGCAGATGGATTCATCCTCTCTTCTTCTCTTCTTTGTCCGCTGTTATTTTGAGAAAAAAATGTAATAGCAATTTGCAGCAAAATGATAACATTATCTAAAATCCTGCATTTTCTACAGTGATAAAGGAATATTGGTAACTTGATAGCTATTGGATTTTCATTCAACCAACAGTGCTTATTTATTTTAAGTTAAAATCTATATACTAATTTCCATTTTGGGCAGATTGAGTCAGGCTCTTTCAAAGAGCAGCATAGTGGCGCCGAAGTAGAGTTGCTGCCTTATGCCCCTGTCCCACTTTGCGCCCCATCCAAGGTTTCCTTGCGGTTCCCGGAGGTTTTTGTCAGTCTCCCTAATGGTCGAATGTGGTTTCCGTTTTGAAAATCGGTAATTTGTTAGTCGAAGCCGGTTGCGATGGTAGTTGAAGGTGGTTGCCGGCGGACCAAAACCTTCGGGAACCTCCGGGAACTGCACGGAAACCTTGGGTGGGGCGCAAAGTCTCCAGAGGTTTCCGTTCAGGTTTCCTAAATGGGACAGGGGCATTACAGCGCGGGAATCCTGGGTTTGATCCTGACTGCATTCATTTTGTGAGTTTGTATGTTCTCCCTGTGACCATGTGGGTTTTCTCTGGGGGCGCCGCTTTCCTCCAACATTTCAAACACGTACTGGTTTGTCGGTTTAATTGGCTTCTGTAACATTGTCCATAGTGTGTAGGATAGTGCTAGTGCACAGGTGATTGGTTGGCGCAGTCAAGGTGGGCCGAAGGGCCTGGTTCATTGCTGTATTTCTAAACTAAACTAAATTAAACTATCCTAAACTAAGCTAGGCTAGGCTAAACAAAGCTGAACAAAGCTAAACTAAACTAAACTAGTTATTAAGTCAAGTCAATTTTATTCCTATAGCACATTTAAAAACAACTCGTTGACCACTTTACATTGGTGGAGGTACTAACGTGCTACAAACAGTGCTACATAGATCAACAATACTTACATAGATACATACATACAGCGCTCCCTCAGAGGACCTCAAGAAAGGCTTGGGAGTAGAAATAAGTCTTAAGTCTAGACTTAAAAGAGTTGATGGAGGGGGCAGTTCTGATGGGAAGAGGGATGCTGTTCCACAGTCTAGTTGCTGCAACCGCAAAGGCAACTAAACTAAACTAAACTAAACTAAACTAAACAGCTGGGCTTTAGAAGATATACGTACACGAGTGGGAAGTATTTGGCTTTTTCCACACTCCCTAATAAAATGAGCTTATCATTTAAATGAATAGATTGAACTGCCATCTTAGTTAAAATCTATTATTTAAGGACTTCAATTCCTTAATTGCAGGTGACGTATTCCAGCAGCGTTTGCAAAGGCTGTTAGAGTGATAACCAAAGTATGCAGCTACATCAGATGAAACAGCTACAGAATAACTGCCATTTGAGACCTGTGATGCAGAAACAATGATAGTTAATCAGCAGGAGAAAAGTGCGGGTTTTAATTTAGAATGATAAAAGTGTGAAAGATGCTATTACTGAAGAAGCAATAAGCCGCATTCATAAAGATTAAAGCAACCATTAAACTCCAAAAAAAGCACACAGTTAATGGTGCAAAACCGAAAAGAACAGATTATTCAGATGGATTATTGCAAGAATATGCTGCATGCATGTTATTATTGCTATTGTTTAAGACAAGCACCCTGTGTTTTTATCCCCTCCAGCGTTGAATTTCCAGGTATGAATGATGGAAATTCACTTGTTGCTTTTCCACCACTAAATATAATCTGTCACTTCCAGTCTTGCTTCATGGCAAAATGAATCATTGGCGATGGCTTTATTAATAACGGAAGTTATATTTTCCACTTCAAGAACAATTGGTCTTATCTCAGCTATTCCTGGACATCTGTCAGGCAATTGCAACAGTACAAATGGAAGGTCAATGATTTCAACATATTAGAGTCATAGACTAATACAGTGTGGAAACAGGCCCACACCGACCAACATGTCCTCTCTACACTAGGCCCACCTACCTACATTTGGCTCATATCCCTCTAAACCGGTCCTATCCATGTACCTATCTAAATGTTTCTTAAACATTATGATAGTAATTGCCTCAAATATGTCCTCCGGCAGCTTATTCTATACACCTACCACATTTTGTGTAAACAAGTTCTCCTCAGATTCCTGTTAAATCTCCCCCCCCCCCCCCCCCCCCCCCCACCTCACCTTGAACCTATGTCCTCTGGTTCCCGACTCCCCTACTCCGGGCAAGAGACTCTGTGCATCTACCTGATCTATTCCTCTCAAGATTTTGTACACCTCCAAAAGATCACCCCTCATCCTCCTGCACTCCAAGGAATAGAATCCCTGCCTGCTCAACCTCTCCCTAAAGCTCAGGCCCTCAGGTCTTGGCAACATCCTCATAAATCTTCCCTGTACTCTTTGCAGCTTAACAATATCTTTCCTATAACATGGTATCCGGAACTGAACACCATACTCCCAATGTGGCTTCACCAATGTCTTATATCTTCCACTTCCGTAAAGCATATGGCATTGGGGGTTCAGTATTGATGTGGATAGAGAACTGGCTGGCAAACAGGAAGCAAAGAGTAGGAGTAAACAGGTCCTTTTCACAATGGCAAGCAGTGACTAGTGGGGTACCGCAAGGCTCAGTGCTGGGACCCCAGCTATTTACAATATACATCAATGATCTGGATGAGGGAATTGAAGGCAATATCTCCAAGTTTGCGGATGACACTAAGCTGGGGGGCAGTGTTAGCTGTGAGGAGGATGCTAGGAGACTGCAAGGTGACTTGGATAGGCTGGGTGAGTGGGCAAATGTTTGGCAGATGCAGTATAATGTGGATAAATGTGAGGTTACCCACTTTGGTGGCAAAAACAGGAAAGCAGACTATTATCTAAATGGTGGCCGATTAGGAAAAGGGGAGATGCAGCGTGACCTGGGTGTCATGGTACACCAGTCATTGAAAGTAGGCATGCAGGTGCAGCAGGCAGTGAAGAAAGGGAATGGTACGTTAGCTTTCATAGCGAAATGATTTGAGTATAGGAGCAGGGAGGTTCTACTTCAGTTGTATAGGGTCTTGGTGAGACCACACCTGGAGTATTGCGTACAGTTCTGGTCTCCAAATCTGAGGAAGGACATTTTTGCCGTAGAGGGAGTGCAGAGAAGGTTCACCAGACTGATTCCTGGGATGTCAGGACTGTCTTATGAAGAAAGACTGGATAGACTTGGTTTATGCTCTCTAGAATTTAGGAGATTGAGAGGGGATCTTATAGAAACTTACAAAATTCTTAAGGGGTTGGATGGCTAGATGCAGAAAGATTGTTCCCAATGTTGGGGAGGTCCAGGACAAGGGGTCACAGCTTAAGGATAAGGGGGAAATGCTTTAGGACCTAGATGAGAAGGACTTTTTTCACACAGAGAGTGGTGGGTCTCTGGAACTCTCTGCCTCAGAGGGTAGTTGAGACCAGTTCATTGGCTATATTTAAGAGGGAGTTAGATGTGGCCCTTGTGGCTAAGGGGATCAGAGGGTATGGAGAGAAGGCAGGTACGGGATACTGAGTTGGATGATCAGCCATGATCATATTGAATGGCGGTGCAGGCTCGAAGGGCCGAATGGCCTACTCCTGCACCTAATTTCTATGTTTCTATGTTTCTATATTATGCAACTACAACATGTCCACAACTTCTATACCCAATACTGCTTGTCTGAAGGGTCCCAACCCGAAAGGTCACCCAATCCTTTTACTCCAGAGATGCTGCCTGTCCCGCTGAGTTACTCCAGCACTTTGTGTCTTTCTTCGGTATAAATCAGCATCTGCAGTTCCTTCCTACACAAAATGCTAGAGAGACTGTTCTATTTTCTGAGTACTGACAGTATTATTCAGCCCCACATACCAAGCGATGCTTCAATACATTCCTTTCCTGTTTCAGTTTAGTTTACTGAGGTACAGTGAAAAGCTTTCGTTGCATGCTAACCAGCCAGTGGAAAGACAATACATGATTACAAGCGAGCCATTTAACAGTATACACATACAGGATAATGGAATAACAATTAGTGCAAGATCAAGCCAATAAAGTCTGATCAAAGATAGTCTGAGGGTCACCAATGAGGTAGAAAGTAGATAGAGGTACGTTAAGGACGGCTCTCTAGTTTGTGGTAGGATGGTTCAGTTGCCTGATAACAGCTGGGAAGAAACTGTCTCTGAATCTAGAGGTGTGCGTTTTCACACTTCTATACCCTTTGCCGATAGGTGAGGGGAGAAAGGGAGTGGGACTCATCCTTGATTATACTGAGGCAGCATGAGGTATAAATGAGTCAATGGAAGGGAGGTTGGTTTGTGCGATGGTCTGGGCTGCGTCCATCCGCGATGGTTGAAAGGGTTACTTAATTCACTTCTTAATGAAGCAGATTAGCCACGTGTACCATGACGGCACTCTGTTAATGGAGAGACTTGGAATGGAATATGGTCCACTTGATTTATTTCTCATGTCAGAGTCAGATGGATTAATATCTTATTGTATTTGATGCATCTTTATTTAAGTGGGTTTGTATTTGGATTATTATCAAATCTTTTCTAATTGTCAACCTTGTCTGTCATTAAAACAGAGTCAAATCCAAACATCTATTTGCAGTAGGATATGAGCAAGCCAACTAGAAACAAGAGGGGTCGCACGGTGGTGCAGCGGTTGAGTTGCTGCCGTACACCGACAGCGGCCCGGGTTCGAACCTGACCAGGGGTTCTTGTCTGTACGGAGCTTGTACATTCTCCCCGTGACCTGCGTGGGTTTTCACCAGGATCTCTGGTTTTTCTCCCACGCTCCAAATACGTACAGGTTTGTTGGTTATTTGGCTTGGTATAATTGTAAATTGTTCCTAGTGCGTGTAGGATAGCATCAGTGTGCGGGGATCACTGGTCGGCACAGACTGGGTGGGCCGAAGTGACTGTTTTCATGCTGTGTATCTCTAAACTAAAATTGAGCTGAACAAAAGTGCAGATGCTGGTTGACAGAATAGGTCACAAAGTGCTGAGGTATTTTGAAACCATTGTTTTTGTAATTTGTGATTTGGTGCCACAGAAGGCTGTGGAGCCCAAGTCAATGGATATTTTTAAGGTGGAGATTGACAGGTTCTTGATTAGTATGGGGGTGTCGGGGGTAATTGGGAGATGGCAGGGGAATGGGGTTGAGAGGAAAAGATAGATCAGTCATGATTGAATGGCGGTGTAGACTAGATGGGCCGAATGGCCGAATTTTGCTTCTATGAACTTGAGATTTCGGGCTATATTTCAATGTTGGAGATAATCTCTAATGGGATAAATACCGATGAAACCCCGCACCTGTTTGGATATGGAGTAAAATAGAGTTAAACATAAGATTGAGTTGTAGTTCATTTATGAGACCTAAGCCCCTGTCCCACTTAGGAGACCTAAACAGCAACCTCTGGTGACCTTGGCGGCCACCCAAAAAAAAATCAAGGTCGAGGTGACCTGCAACTTCCTACTACCTCCCACGCATATGTTGAAAACCTCCCTCGACTATGAAGCAAACCGGCTTCGACTAGGCCTGCGAAAAAATTTAAATCGATTTTTAAAGACATGGACACCCTTTACCGAATTCTTACAACAATAGCATGGTGCAACACAAATGTAAATTTAAATCCGATGCTGGGTTGGGTGAGGTGGGTGAGGTGGGCGAGGTGGGACGAGGGGCAAGGTATATCTCCACCTTTCTTTTTCTTTCTTCTTATTTCTATATCTTTCTGCCACACTACCTTGGTAGTTTAGGGGACTTTCTATTGTTCTTTTTCGATCTATCTTTTCACCTTCTATTCTTTTTTTTTTCTTTTTTCATTTTCATGGTTTAGGTTATAAGGATAAAAATGAAGCTGTACAATAATTGTATAATTTTAGATGCAGAATGTTTTATCTTTGTACAATTGCTTCTAATAATTTTTTTTTTTTTTTAAATGATTGATTTTTAAAATAGCAACCTATTTTTAGTCGAGGCCAGATTTAAACATGATGAAAAAATAGCAGCAACCTAGATGAAGCCTCGACCACGCGGAAACCACTTTCGACCTTTAGGGAGAGTGACCAAAACCTCTGGGGACCTCATGGAAACCTTGGGTGGCGGGCAAGAGGTTGCTGTTTAGGTCTCCTAAGTGGGACAGGGGTTTGTTCGAAACCTGTGTTCAACTTCCACAACACACGAACAATTTATATACACATAATTATGTCAACCTGGAAAAAAGCTCAGGAATGGTGACAGTGGAATGACTGGATTGTTATAGGAACGACCGGATTGTTTATTGATGCCCTGCAGGAAAGGGGATGTGCAAGACCGTTCTTCAGAGTTGGCGGAGAGGCAGTCTAGAGATATGGAAGGGTAAGGTGTGAAAACAACACATCAAGCAGATGGTGATCAAAGAGATTTCTAGAATGGTATATTGTTAGCTGAGGGGAAGGTGACCATGAGGCATATAATCAGTCATTTGTTGCGAATTGAAGGGTTGTGAATCTGTGGAATTGTCTGCCACAGAAGACAGTGGAGACCAATTCACTGGATGTTTTCAAGAGAGAGTTAGATTTAGCTCTGATGACTAAAGGAATCAAGGGATATGGGGAAAGAGCAGGAACGGGGTACTGACTTTAGATGATCAGCCATGATCATATTGAATGGCGGTGCTGGGTGGAAGGGCCGAATGGCCTACTCCTGCACCTATTTTTCTATGTTTCTAATATTAATCAGGAGGACAGTGAAACTAGTCGGAGAATTAGGGTGGGGCGGGATGGGGAGAGAGGGAAAGCAAGGGTTCCCGGTACCATGTTAGCTGATTGTCTAAGATAGTCAGGTTGGCTTTGTTGTTGAGGCGGGTGGAAGGGCTTGTCTCGTGCTCATCGAAGGCATTTTATCAGTATACATCACAGCTTGGTTTGGGAACAGCTCCATCCAAGACCGCAAGAAATTGCAGAGAATTGTTGACACAATCCCAGACCATCACACAAACCAACCTCCCTTCTATTGACATCATTTATACCTCACGTTGCCTGGGCAAGGCCAGCAGCATAATCAAGGATGAGTCGCATCCAATCCACTCCCTCTTCTCCCCTCCCCCATCAGGAAAAAGGTATAGAAGTGTGAAAACACACACCTCCAGATTCAGGGACAGTTTCCTTGCAACCGCAGGAGATGTAACACTTGTCCCTATGCCTCCCCCGACTCCGTCCAAAAATCCCGACAGTCTTTTCAGGTGAGGCAGAGGTTCACTTGCACCTCCTCCAACCTCATCGACTGTATCCGCTGCTCCAGGTGTGGACTCCTGTATATTGGCGAGACCCAGCGCAAGCTCAGCGATCGTTTCGCTGAACACCTCCGCTCAGTCCGCCTGGACCAACCTGATATCCCGGTTGCCAAACACTTTAACTCCCCCTCCCATTCCCAAATGGACCTTTCTGTCCTGGACCTCCTCCATTGTCAAAGTGAGGCCCAGCACAAATTGGAGGAAAAATAACTCGTATTTCACTTGGGCAGGTTACAGCCCAGCGGTATGAACATTGACTTCTCTAATTTGAAGTAACCCTTCCTCTCCCTCTCTCTCCATCCCTCCCCCAGTTCTCTGACTCATCTGATGGTCCTCATTTACATTTTATCTCTGTTTGCTTTGCTGTTAGCATCTCAGAGCTAACAATTCTACATTTTACTTGATTTCCGTCCCCTTGGTCTGGTTTTTACATCTTACACTTCCTTATCTCTGTATCTCCCTCTCCCTGACAGTCCGAAGAAGGGTTTCGACCTGAAATATCACCAATTCCTTCTATCCAGAGATGCTGCCTGTCCCGCTGAGTTACTCCAGCATTTTGTATCTATCTGCAGTTTCTTCCCAGCTGTTATCAGGCAACTGAATCATCCTGCCACAACTAGAGAGCAGTGCTGAATTAGTATCTACCTCTTGGTGACCCTCGGACTACCCATGATCGGACTTTGCTGGCTTTACCTTGTACTAAACGTTATTCCCTTATCATGTATCTAAATGGCTCGATTGTAATGATGTTATGTTTTTCCGCTGACTTAGGCAGCACGCAACATAAACCTTTCACTGTACCTCGGTATACGTGACAATAAACTAAACTGAAGCCATCCCTTAGTGATGCTCTTGATGTAGGCATGGCCCTGCCTCTATGCCAGAGCTCACAGAGTATCTGCTTGGCACCATGCCACAAACCAGAGACTCACCACCCACTGTTGCAAAGGTCAGCAGGAGCTTAGCCTAATGCAGTAAATTCCGGATCATCAAAATAAGTTCAATCCTTGTTGCACTTCCACTCCTGGGGCAGAGAGCGGTGGCTATGTCCTCTGCTATCACAACTTGACTTTGCAGGTATTTACACAAAATGTATACTGCACTATCACAGTGAAATATGACTTAACCTGTCATCGCATTAAAGCAGTGCAACATGACAACAACCTTCACTCTTATCGCCTTTCAACAGATTTAAGTCATGCCCATAAACGTAATCAAACAAAACTTGAGACCATGCAGGGAAAGGAATTGTTGCCATCGATGACAAGCCTGATTTTAAGTGTCTGATTTTAAGCCTGACTCATAGAACATAGAACAGGATAACACTTGGACTGGCCTTTCAGCCCACAATGTCTTGTGCCGAACATGTTGCCATGGTAAACTAATCTTAGACAAAAGTGCTGGAGAAACTCAGCGGGTCTGAAGAAGGGTTTCGGCCCAAAACGTTGCCTATTTCCTTCGCTCCATAGATGCTGCCGCAGCCGCTGAGTTTCTCCAGCACTTTTGTCTACCTTCGATTTTCCAGCATCTGCGGTTCCTTCTTAAACTAATCTGATCTGCCTGCACATGATTCAGTTCAGTTCAGTTTGGTTTATTGTCACGTGTACCGAGGTACAGTGAAACGCTTTTGTTGCGTGCTATCCAGTCAGCGGAAAGACAATACATGATTATAATCGAGCCATTTACATTTCATGAGAGGGGAATAATGTTTAGTGCAAGGAAAAGTCAGCAAAGTCCGATCAAAGTCCGAGGGTCACCAATGAGGTGGACAGCAGTTCAGGACTGCTCTCTAGTTATGGCAGGATAATTCAATTACCTGATAACAGCCGGGAAGAAACAGTCCCTGAATCAGGAGGTACATTTGTCTGTCTGCACATGTTACCTGTTTCCAAAATTACAACAAAAATGAAAGAAAGAAAATTCTAGTTAAGTCTTGCAATGTGACGACACAGTCGCTATCAATGGAACAATTAAATTCAAGTATTTAACACAGTGAACCGTTTCTTCTGAAACCTAGTGTGCCCAATTCATAATACCAAGCCATGGCATGGCAAGCAAATGAATTAAACCAAATCTTAAACCAGTCTTAAACCAACGTACAAAGTGGGATAGCATTCAAAGGGTCAGGGAGCATCTGAAAGGAGAGAAATGATCTTGAGTAAAACACAACGTTCTGGGGTAATACAGGGAGGGAATGGATGCAGACCAGTGGACTATCGGGAGCTCGCGGGTCCGGGTGAGAGACCGCTCTCCGGAGCTCCCGCAACACAGCGTATCCAGCCCATGTCGCGTGGTTGGAGCGACCTGGAGCGGGGCCGTACATCGCCCGGCGCGGCTTTCATGGCCGCGGGACATTCCAGCGCCCGCCGGGGGCTCCAACGGTGACTGTGACCTTTGGGCCTAGAGCGGGGCCGTACATCGCCCGGCGCGGCTTTCATGGCCGCGGGACATTCCAGCGCCCGCCGGGGGCTCCAACTGTGACCTTTGGGCATAGAGCGGGGCCGTACATCGCCCGGCGCTACCTCAAAGGCCGTGGAATTTAACACCGCCCGCCTGCAGCTTGGACCTCGGGAGAGAGATGGTGCGGGGGAGAGAGAAGACTTTGCCTTCCATCACAGTGAGGAGGAGATTCACTGTGATGGATGTTTGTGTGAATTGAATTGTCTGTGTTTTTTTTTATGAATTGTGTATGGCATGTAGAAACGGAGTTTCGTTCGAGCCTCTGAGGTTCGAATGACAAATAATAAAAATCAAAATCAAATCAAAGATAGGCTATATTTCTATTCAGGCCCCCTCTTCAGGCTGACTGGAGTTGAGGGCCAAAACGTGGAGAAGAGAGGTGCAGGTGGGGCAAAGTCTGATGAGTGATAGGTGGATACAGGGGGCACAAAGTGCTGGAGTAACTCAGCGGGCCTGGCAGCATCTCTGGAGAAAAAGGATGGGACCCTTCTTCAGGCCCGAACGTGAAACGTCACACATGCCTTTTCTCCAGAGATGCTGCCTGACCCATGGAGTTACTCCAGCACTTTGTGTCTATCTATGGTACAAGCCAGCATCTGCAGTTCTTTGTTTCTACTTTTGCATCCTCCAAACTAGGGGCAAAATACAGAAGCCAATTGACCTACACACCTGCATGTCTTTAGAATGCGGGAAGGAACCGGAGCACCCGGAGAAATCCCACGTGGTCACAGTGAGAACGTACAAACTCTGTTCAGAAGGCACCCGTAGTCAGGATTGAACCAGGGTCTCTGGCACTGTGAGGAAACAGCTTTACCTCTGTGCCACTGTGACCCCCAACTTTGGCTAGGCCACACTTGGAGTATTACTTACAGTACTGGTCGCCCCATTGCGGGAAGGATACCGAGGCCTGGCAGTGGGTGCAGAGGAGCTTTAGCAGAATGATGTCCGGATGGAGGGTATTAGTTGGACCGAGTTGAATTGTTTTAAATTATCCCTCGTGTGTAGGATAGTGCTAGTGTAAAGGGGTGATCGCCGGTCGACGTGCACTCGGTTGGCTGATGGGCCTGTCTCCACACTGTACCTCTAAAGTGAAACATATATTTCCTGTTCTTCGTTGCCCTTGAGCGGAGCAGTTTGCTCGGACCTTTTCGGAGTGCATTTAGGGCTTAACTGCAATCGCACGATTGCAAGCCACACAGGGGAAGCAGAGCTTCTGAAGAGATTAGTGAACCAGATGTGTAATCAGGTAAATTTTGCAGTTATCATTACAAAGAGTAGTTTTTTTTTTAATCGCAAAATGTCTCACGATTAACCAAATCTAAATTCTGTTGCCCCTACAGTGGGATCTGAACTTCAAGAATGTCCGGCCTTAGAGTCATAGTGTGTGGTAACAGGCCCTTCAGCCCAACTTACCCACACCAACCAGCTAGTCCCACCTACACTACTCCCACCTCCTGCATTTGGTCCCTATTTCCTCTAAACCTATCCTTTCCAAGTGCCTGTCTAAATGATTCTTAAACGTTGCCAGCTCGTTCCACACATCCACCACCCATTGTGTGAAAAAGTTACCCCTCGGGTTCCATTACATCTTTTCCCCCCCCTCACCTTAAACCCATGTCCTCTGGTACTTCATACCTCTACTCTGGGCAAAAGAGTCTGTGCGTTGACCCGATCTCTTCCCCTCACGATATTGTGCACTCCGTAAGATCACTCCTCATCCTCCAGCGCTCCAAGGATTCGGATCCCTGTAGGAAAGATGGCAAATTTGGATTTGTACAATGGAGGTAAAAAATCTTGAGTACCAAGCTAGTTTCAACAATGGTGATCAAGAAACTGCTGGATTGTCATGAATGGCCTCTCCTTGCTTCTAAGATGGCGCCCAACCCAGGCGACTATTCGCGTGCTAGTCACAGAAGCAGATCTTCAAACACATATTACAATCATTCCACATTCTTAAATCTCCGTTCCCACAGCAATACTCTTTCTCATGCACTGTATACACTGTAATGGCAATATTGTGATCATCTATAGTCTAAACTGAAACTGATACCGGTTCTCCCTATGAAACTTACTGACCTCTGAAATTTATCCCTGCACTCAGGTGTCAGGGGTTTTGGGGAGAAGGCAGGAGAACGGGGTTAGGAGGGAGAGATAGATCAGCCATGATTGAATGGCGGAGTAGACTCGTTGGGCTGAATGGCCTAATTCCTGATGACTTTATGACCTTATGGCAAGAACACCGTATTTTTGAAAGCAATGCCCATTGACCCACGAATTTTAAAAGATCTTAAAGGGCCTTGGTTCTTGGTTTCTTGGTCCTCCAAAATATTCCAAATGGGATTTAAACTGGAGGTGGTGGAGGGGGGACTTAAGCCAGAAAGGGTTTTTGGGAAGAAAGAGATACCTTCAATTTAGTTGCATCTGGTTGGGTATGTGTCCCAGGTATGTGTCCTTGGCAAGCAAATTATGCGACGTGGTCGCGTTGAGCCGTGACGGTCCCACGAAGTTCGCGGGCGACTTAATTCGACCGCACAGCCCTCTGGTGTGCGTGACGTCATTTCAACATGGACGCAAAATGCCGGAGTAACTCAGCGGGACTGGCAGCATCTCTGGAGAGAAGGAATGGGTGATGTTTTGGGTCGAGACCCTTCAGTCTGAAAGAAGGGTCTTGACCGGAAACGTCATCCATTCCTTCTCTCCAGATATGCTGCCGGTCCCGCTGAGTTACTCCATCATTTTGTGTCTATCTTCAATTTTCTTGGCCCCGCTCTGGGCGTAGGAGTGGGGGCGGATCCGGACTGCAACGGCCGTGAGCCCCAGGCCGAGCTCGCCGATCATTTGCCTGCTTCTCCTGCTGTTAGAGGTGAGACGTTGCCAGGGTCTTGGGCCTGTCCCACTTCGGCCGTCAGTTCCGCGACAAGCGTGTAAAGATTTAGTTTGCTACAAAAATTTCGGAGTCCCGCGCGATGTTGCGCACAACTACATACCTCTCCGTATTTCTCAGTGAGACCGGCCCCGCACGGCCATACGATGCCCATGCACCTCAACACGACCACGAAGGTCGCGTAATTTGCGTGCCAAGGACACGTAAGTGGGACAGGCCCTTTAGTTTGTTTCTCTGTGAGAAGTGAAGGAAGGGTTTTGCTGATGGAAGTCTCAATTGTGTCCCAGGTCAGCGTAAACATGAAATATTGATCTTAATTTGACACGCTAGCATCGGGCTATCAGTCCTGGTCATGGTCTTATGGCTTTTGAAGGCCATGGAGCACTTCACAGTTTTCTGATAGAAATTGGTGATCATCGCCATTAGGGATATGTTTCTCCGTGGAAGTCATCCTGATTTGAAATGAACTCTTTCTGCCAAATTTGAAAGATATTCCCTTCTGACCATCTATCATCCTAGTGAAGATACGGGTAAAAAAACAATAGAATTTGAAATTGGAATAAAAATGTTGGATCATATTCAATTCCATTTTTTGATTTAAGAGATAAAACATTTTTTTTTTAAATGATGAAGGGTGGTGGGTGTATGGAACGAGCTGCCGGAGGAAGCAGTTGAAGTGGGGACAATCGCAATGTTTATGGAGCAATTAGACGGGTACATGGACAGGGCAGGTTTGGAGGGATATGGGCCAAACGCAGGCAGGTGGCACTAGTGGAGATGGAGCATCTTTGTCAGCATGGGAGAGGTGGGCCGAAGGGCCTGTTTCCACGCAGTATGTCTCGATGATTCTATGAATGCTTGAATTTTTTTCAACCTGGGTATAGTTGTCCAGAACTTTTTTGGCTATTGCCTGATATATTGTGGATGTGCGAGTGGCATATTTTGGATGTGCGAATGCAAGTAAACATATGGATGCACGGCTAAACTAATGATTTGTACAGTGATTATCAAGCAGTCAACTCCATTTGGGTTTTGCATGCTCACTCGCAGTGGAAGCTCACTTTTATGAATTACGTTGTTTGTGTTGCACCCTTGCTCTGAATAATTATTTTGATTCTCTTTCATCTCCTCCTGTGAAAAATAAATTACATTTTTTGTTATAACCTTGCGTGAAGAATAATTCCTGTCGGGGAAAAATACTGTTGTCGTGGGGGGGGGGTCATGGTGGCACAGTGGTAGAGTTGCTGCTCCTCAGCGCCAGGGACCTGTGTTCGATCCTGACTACGGGCTACGGGTGCTGTCTGTATGGAATTTGTTTATTCTCCAAGATTGTAAATTGATTTTTAGCGATACAGCACGAAATCAGGCCCTTCGGCCCACTGAGTCCGAGTCGACCAGCAATCACGCCGTACTCTTCCACTATCTTATGCACTATGGACAATATACAATTTATTAGCAAAGCCAATTAACCTACAAACCTGTATGCCTTTGGAGTGTGGGAGGAAACCAGAGCACCCGGAGAAAACCCACACGGTCACGGGGAGAACGCACAAACTCCGTACAGACAGCACCCGTTGTCAGGATCAAACTCGGGTCTCTGGCGCTGGAAGACAGCAGCCCTACTGCTGCGCCACCGTGCAACCCTTCGTAGGTTCAAAGTACGTATGATAGAACGAGTGTGCAGGGATCGCTGGTCGGCGCGGATTCGGTGGGCTGACGGGCCTGTTTCCTCGCGGTATTTCTAAACTCGACCAAACTAAACTAAACTAAATCTGGTACACTGAACTTATCAAATCACTCGGGATAATGGAAGAGAGAACTAAATATTTATTGAGTGGATGCATATGATGCCTCTCTACCCTGAAGCATGGCAGCTGGAGCAGTGTGTGGGATTCACAGTGATGTTATCGCAAGCAGCAGGCACAAGCACTCATAATACTTGCAGTTTGTTTTATATTCTGCAAAAAGGCAGTAGTTTGGTTTGTTCCACACTGTGAAAATAGATTTGTTTACTTCTGTTCACTAAATTAATGTCAAATATTTTAAAAGAAGCAGACAAAGTGCTGGTGTAGAATCATAGCGTCATAGATTCATGCGGCATTGATATAGGCCCTTTAAATCTAGCCCTTCTCTCCTTAAACCTACGTCCTCTGTTCTCGACTCCCCTACTCTGGGTGAAAGGCTCAGTGCATTTACTCTATCTATTCCCCTCATCATCTTACATATCTCTATAAGATCACCTCTCCAGGCACAGAAATCACTATCAAAATATGGAGGGGACTGGGGGGGGCCACAATTTCTTGGCGGCCGTGCGCACATGCGCACACCCACACACACACGCGAGGCTTCGGAGGATGAATCCAGCGCTAAATGCAGCTCAACTCTGTCTGTCTGTCTCACCGGGTTAACCTACAGCCCTGCCTGGACTGACGGGACACCAGCGCTGCTTCTCCACACTGGCTGTAAACCTGGGCCATATTTCCCGCAAGTCCAGGCAGGGCTGTAGGTTAACCTGGCGGGACGGGCAGAGTTGAGCTAGGTTTAGCGCTGCTTCTCTGCGCTGGCTGTGGGCCTTGGGGCACCGCGCCCGTCTGACTCCCGACATCTCTGGACACCCCCGAGCGTGGGGGTGGGGGGCGGGGCACATTGGTGGGGACGGGACAGCGCCGGAGAGCCGGCCGGGAACGATCCTGGCTGCGGGATGAGGCGCAGGTCTGTGTCACGTCTCCCCCCTCCAATCACCGGGCTCTATCCTCAGTCCCACCCACCCCCCCCCCCCCCACTTCCACCTCTGACCGACACCTCCAATGATCGCGCTGAATCATCATGTCCCACCCCCATTGCCTGCTGACCGACGTCTCTCTCGTCCAATCGGCGCCCTCGATCAGCAGTCCCACCCCCACTGTCTCGCGGAAAGCAGAGATTTCGCCGGGTTTAAAAATCCGCATTACAAAAAATGGGGGGGGGGGGGGGGGTGGGGGGGGACACACGTCCCCCGTCTCTCAAAACAGGGGGGGGGGGGATGACGTGTCCCCCCTGTCCCCCCTGGGAATTCTGCCCCTGCACCTCTCAGCCTCCTGCGCTCGAAGGAATAAAGCCCCGCTCCTTGTAATAACTCAGCAGGTCATGCAGCATCTCTGGAGGATATGTTTCCGGCTGATTGTAGTTGGGGGGGAAAATGCTCGAAAAGGGCATGGGCTGAGATAAATCATGGCAAGTGATAGGGGGATGCAGCTGAGGGGGATATTATTGGGAGATTGTGGGGAAAGGCTGGAGATGCAAAGGAGACAAGGAGTGGAAGATAAGGAGTGGGAAGTGGAGCCAGAGGGAGGGATATAAGTGAAAGGGGACGGGAGGTTCGGGGGCGCGAGGCGAAGGGAGGCTAAACGAGGCGGGATAGTGGGAGAAAAGGGTGAGTCACAAGAAAGTGAGGGGGTAAGGGGGGGGGTTGGCACTACATAAAATTGGAGAGTTCCATGTTCATACCGTTGGGTAGTCAGCTAAGCAAGCCAAACATGAGGCGCTGTTCCTCCAGTTGAACAGTATTTCAGTTCAGTTTAGATTAGTTTAGTTTAGAGATATAGCATGGAAACAGGCCCTTCGGCCCACCGAGTCCAAACTGACCAGCGATTCCTGCACACCAGCACTGTTATACACACACACACACTAGGGCCGATTTACAATTTTACCAAGCCAATTAACTTTCAAGCCTGTACGTCTTTGGGGTGTGGTAGGAAGCCGAAGATCTCGGAGAAAACCCACGCAGGTCATGGGGAGAACGTCCATACAGACAGCACCCGTAGTCGGGATCGAACCCACTTCTCTGGCGCTACTCCAGCACTCCAATCACTTAAATTTCTGCCACTGCATCTTGATTAACTGATTTCCTGACTGAAGAAGGGTCCCGACTTGAAACACCACCTGTCTATGATCTCTTGAGTTACTCCATAACATTGTCTTCTACTGAAGGTTCTGGCATCTGCAGTTCCTGTGTTAACAACCTAATTTTCCTGTTCAATCTTACTATGTATGCTATCATACCCTTGTATTTACCTCTAATTAAGTCGTAAGTATTTCACTTTAGTTTTAGAGTTACAGCCTCCAAACTGGCCCTTCGGCCCACCGGGCCCGTGCCGACTAGTGATGCTTGCACACACTAAAACACTATCCTACACACACCAGGGACAATTTACATTTATACCAAGCCAATGAACCTACAAACCTGCACGTCTTTGGAGTGTGGGAGGAAACCGAAGATCTTGGAGAAAACCCATGCAGGTCACGGGGAGAACGTACAAACTCCGCACAGACAGCACCTGTAGTCAGGCACGAACCCATAGAAACATCGAAACATAGAAAATAGGTGCATGAGTAGGCCATTCAGCCCTTCGAGCCAGCACCGCCATTCAATATGATCATAGTTGATCATCCAACTCTGTATCCTGTACCTGCCTTCTCACCCGGCTTTAAGGCAGCAACTCTACCGCTGCGCCACCGTGCCGCCCTTGCTGAATGTACACCTGATGAACTTTAGGCCTGTACTTACGGCCGTGAGATAACAACGACCTTTGTTTCACCTTTCTTTCATATTTCCTGTCTGACTGGAGCACCAAACCCATCACCCCCAAAAATTGAAGGTGCAGCAAATTGTTTCATAATGTACCAGATCATTTTATTTAGAAATAAACGTGTTGAATGTTCAGGCAATTTCCATAACCTAAGTAGTATGAAGAGATAAATGAATTATAAACCTGCAAATTACTGTGACTGACTATTGTGTGGCTTAATGAGATCACATAAAATCCAGTCCTCAAAGGTGGAATTGCCTTACATAAAATAAGTTGGTTAAAACCATAAATAAGTGACTCCTCAAACTTGCCTCTGGACTAATGAACCCACAGATGAGCACTAGGCCGTTATTTCTCAAGCTATCTCTGATTTGGTCACTTCCAGCTGTTTGCTCTCCACAGCCTACATCCTTATTGTTCCCCAGCCCCCCAAACTAAAAGTGTCTGAAGAAGGGTTCCGACCCAAAACGTCACCTATTCCACTTTTGGTTTGGGTTAGAGATAGAAACATAGAAACCTAGAAAATAGATGCAGGAGGAGGCCATTCGGCCCTTCGAGCCAGCACTGCTTCACTGTGATCATGGCTGATTGTCCCCAATCAGTAACCGGTGCCTGCCTTCTCCCCATATCCCTTGATTCCACTAGCCCCTAGACCCTGGGATAGACAGAGTTGACGTGGATAAGCTTTTCCCATTGAGGGGAGGAAAGATTCAAACAAGAGGGCATGACATGAAAATTAAGGGACAGACGTTTAGGGGTAACATAAGGGGGAACTTCTTTACTCAGAGAGTGGTGGCTGTGTGGAATGATCTTCCTGCAGAAGTGGTGGAGGCAGGATCGATTTTAACATTTAAAAGTAAAGTGGATAGGTATATGGACGGGAAGAGAATTGAGGGGTGTGGTCTGAGTGCAGGTAGATGGGACTAGGGGAAAATAAATGGTCGGCACGGACTGGAAGGGCCGAGAAGGCCTGTTTCCATGCTGTAATTGTTATATGGTTATATGGTTATATCTCTATCTAACTCTCTCTTAAATCCATCCACTGCCCTCTGTGGCAGGGAATTCCACAGATACAGCACGGAAACAGGCCCTTCGAGCCCACCAAGCCCACGCCAACCAGCGATTCCCCACACATTAACACTATCCTACACACTCTGGGGGCAATTTACAAATTTAACCAAAGCCAATTAACCTACGAACCTGTAGGTCTTTGTAGGAGTGTGGGAGGAAACCGGAGCACCCGGAGAAAACCCACGCAGGTCACGGGGAGAACGTACAAAGCAAATTAACCTGCAGACCTGTATGTCTTCGATGTGTGGGAGCACCCAGAGAAAACCCACACAGTCAACAGAAGAACGTACAAACTCCGTACTGACAGCACACCAAGTGAGGATCGAACTCGGGTCTCTGGCGCTGAAGGGGACTCTACCGTTGCGCCACTGTGCCGCAACCAGCCCTGTTATCTACCTTCTTACCCTTCTGTGGAAACCGTGTGTGTCACCGAATAGCTGACTCTCGATTCTCTCTCTGTAACTAACACTCTCTCTAAGTAAATCATCCAAGGAACTGTCTCGGGAGAAGAAGAACACGAGGATCCTAAACTCAGCAATTCAGTCACTGACAATTCCTGTCACTCTTCAAATCTCTTTTTTTATTCTAGGATGCTCATTAAATCCCAGGTTGTTGTCTCTCCTGATTTCTGCTCCTATAATTCAATGTAGCATTTTAGCTTGATAATGCATCTCAGGATAATTCCTGAGGGATCTTTATTGAAGTAAACTGTAAATGTTTTGAGACTTTACTACATAATACTGAATATATTCTTTGTCTAAACATTGCTTTGGTAAGTGCAGGCATTTGGACTGTGGAACATTACACATAGAAGAGTATAGCACAGGAGCGGGCCCTTCGGCCCACAATGTCTTTACTGAACATGGTGCCAAGTTAAACTGATCTCTTCTGCCTGTGTATGATACATATCCCTCTATTCCCTGCACTTAAACATCACTATTGTACCTACCACTACCAGCGATGCATTCCACCCCCCAGGAAAGAAAACTAATTTGAACAGAAAGTCAATGTTTTTAATCTGGTCACTGTCTTTAGGTTTAGGTTTAGATTTAATGATTATTATTGCCATGTGTATCAAGGTACAATGGAATGCCTTATTGTAACCATATAACATATAACCATATAACAATTACAGCACGGAAACAGGCCCTCTCGGCCCTTCCAGTCCGTGCCAACCATTTATTTTCCCCTAGTCCCATCTACCTGCACTCAGATCATTCCCCTCCATTCCCTTCCCGTCCATATACCTATCCACTTTACTTTTAAATGTTAAAATCGATCCTGCCTCCACCACTTCTGCTGGAAGCTCATTCCACACAGCCACCACTCTCTGAGTAAAGACGTTCCCCCTCATGTTACCGCTAAACTTCTGTCCCTTAATTCTCATGTCATGCCCTCTTGTTTGAATCTTTCCTACCCTCAATGGGAAAAGCTTATCCACGTCAACTCTGTCTATCCCTTTCATCATTTTAAAGACCTCAATCAAGTCCCCCCTTAAACTCCTGCGCTCCAAAGAATAAAGACCTAACTTGTTCAACCTTTCTCTGTAACTTAGTTGCTGGAACACAGGCAACATTCTAGTAAATCTCCTTTGTACTCTCTCTATTTTGTTGACATCCTTCCTATAATGAGGCGACCAAAATTGTACACCATACTCCAGAATTGGTCTCACCAATGCCTTGTACAATTTTAACATTACTTCCCTTCTCCTGTATTCAATGCTCTAATTTATAAAGGCCAGCACACCAAAAGCTTTCTTTACCACCCTATCTACATGTGATTTCACCTTCAGGGAACTATGCACAGTTATTCCTAGATCCCTCTGTTCCACAGCATTCCTCAATTTCCTACCATTTACCATGTACGTCCTATTTTGATTTGTCCTGCCAAGATGTAGCACCTCACACTTATCAGCATTAAACTCCATCTGCCATCTTTCAGCCCACTCTTCCAAATGGCCCAAATCTCTCTGTAGACTTTGAAAATCTACTTCATTATCCACAGCACAACCTATCTTAGCATCATCTGCATACTTACTTTCAATTTTCCACCCCATCATCTAGATCATTGATGTACATGACAAACAACAGTGGATCCAACACAGATCCCTGAGGCACCCCACTGGTCACCGGCTACCAAACTGACAAACAGCCATCCACCATTACTATCTGGCATCTCCCATTCAGCCACTGTTGAATCCATCTTGCTACTCCACCATTAACACCCAAAGATTGAACCTTCTTAACCAACCTTCCATGGGGAACCTTGTTAAATGCCTTACTGAAATCCATATAGACAACATCCACTGCTTTACCCTCATCAATTTCCCTAGTAACCTCTTCAAAAAATTCAAGAAGGATTGTCAAACATGACCTTCCAGGCACAAATCCATGTTGACTGTTCCTGATCAGACCCTGTTTATCCAAATGCTTAGATATATATTATCTCTAAGTATCCTTTCCATTAATTTGCCCACCAATGATGTCAAACTAACAGGTCTATAATTGCTAGGTTTATTCTTATTATTTTCCATGCTATCTAACCAGATTGGATATTATCCATCCAGTGACTTGGCCTCCATTGCCCTTTGTGCCAGGGAATTCCACAGATACAGCACTGAAACAGGCCCTTCGGCCCACCAAGCCCACGCCAACCAGTGGAATTCTCTGCCTCAGAGGGCAATGGAGGCAGGTTCCCTGGATGCTTTCAAGAGAGAGCTAGATAGAGCTCTTAAAGATAGTGGAGTCAGGGGATATTGGGAGAAGGCAGGAACGGGGTACTGATTGGGGATGATCAGCCATGATCACATAGAATGGCGGTGCTGGCTCGAAGGGCCGAATGGCCTACTCCTGCACCTATTGTCTATTGAGGACATAGGTTTAAGATGAAGTGGAAAAGATTTAATAGGAATCTGAGTGGTAATATTCCCACACAAAGGGTGGTGGGTGTATGCTACCAGAGGTGGTAGTTGAGGCTGGGACTATCTCAACATTTAAGAAACAGTTAGACAAGTACATGGTGCTGGCTCGAAGGGCTGAATGGCCTACTCCTGCACCTATTGTCTATTGTCTATTGTCTATAACACTGGACATAACTACAATCAAGTCAAACTCAAGTACAGATATAGATATCTGTATACATATGCATACATACATTTGAACAGCACGGTGGCACATCAGTAGAGTTACTGCCTCACAGTACTAGAGACCCGTGTTCGATTCTGACTATGGGTGCTTGTCTGTACTGCGTTTGTACGTTCTCCCCGTGACCCGTGTGGATTTTCTCCAGGAGCTCCGGTTTCCTCCCCCACTCCAGAGAGTGTAGGTTAGTTGGCTTTTGCTAAATTATAAATTGTCCCTGGTGTGTGCAGGATAGTGTTAGTGTACTGATCGGGGCACGGACCCGGTGGGCCGAAGGGCCTGTTTTCCGGACTGTATTTCTAAACTAAACCAAACAGTTCCATAGATGAAGCCCACTGTCTGCAATGGAGTAGAGGTGAATTGGATAGTGCCCTGGCTTACGGTAGGATTGCTCGGCAGCCTGATACGAGAGGGGAAGAACGCGGTCCTGAGTTTGGTGGTGCGAGTTTTCGACCTTCTGGAGTTTGACTTGGAAATAAGAGCATTTGATTTGTAGGAAATCTCCTTGCATCAGGCAGTTGTTTGTCTGTAGAAAGTATTTTATTGCAATAGTGAGCTGAATAAACACCATAATCTTTAGCTACACATATGATCTACACAAACGTGTGATGGCCAGTGTCAACCATTAAGTAGCTTCTGCTTGTTATTGGTGGTGCTATTACAAGGACATGGCCTTGACTGGAGCTACCCTTCTGAATTGAATTGAATTACCTTTATTGTCATTTTGACCTTTCGGTCTGAACGAAATTTCATGCCTGCAGTCATACATATATAAAAAATAACAAAACCACACAATATACACAAATTTAACATCCATCACAGTGAGTTCACCAAACACCTCCTCACTGTGGTGGAAGGCAAAAGTCTTGGAGTCTCTGTCTTCGCTCCTTGTTCTCCCTCTGCGCTGAGGAGATCCAGGTCTCCGATGTTGCCGTCCACCAGGCCCGCGGCCGAACCTCCAAAACCGGGCCGTCGCCAGAACGCCGGAACACCGCCACAGGGCCCGCCGCTAGAACGCTGGAGCACCGCAGCCCCGAAAGCCAGGTCGCCGCTGGAGCACGGCAGCCCCGAAAGCCAGGACGCCGCTGAAGCTCCGAAGCCATGCCGCCGCTGCTGGAAGCTGGAAGGCTGCCAGCTCCGCCATTAGGGCCTCAGCACAGACGGAGACGGTGAGACTAAAACCCCGTTTCTCCCCCCCCCCCCCCCCACACACACACATACACTACCTAATAAACCAAACATAATCACTAAAGACAGACACGAAGACAAAAATAAAATAAAAAACAGACGGCCTGCAGGTGAGCCGCAGCTGCCAAGCAGTGCTGCCACTTCCGGTATTCTCTCTCCGTCCACAAAGTCAGTCAGTCAGTCAGTATTTTTTACCGGTCAAATCAGGACAACACGGAACATTGTTTTCAGTGCATATTAAGTTGGTTAAGGGGCTGTCCCACTGTACGAGCTAATTCAAGAGCTCTCCCGAGTTTAAAAAAAATCAAACTCGTGGTAAGCATGTAGAATGTACGTAGCGGGTATGTCGGAGCGCGGGACGTCTCTTAGCGGCTCGTAACGCTAACGGAAGGTACTCAGAAAACGCGGTAAGCTCGGGAAGATTTTTCACCACGTTGAAAAATGTCCACGAGAGCCCCGAGTACCTTCGAGCGGCTATTACCGTAATTCTCCGAGTTCGAATCAGGGGAAACTCGGGAGAACTCTTGAATCAGCTCGTACAGTGGGACAGCCCCATTAGTTTAGTTTATTGACAAGCGTACTGAGGTACGGTGAAAAGCTGCTGTGCCACAACCAGCCCTGTCATGAAATTCTTATTTGCAACAGCTCAGCAGGTATGTAAACATAGTATTCTGTGAACTCCACACTAAGCAGCAAGGTCAGTTTATTAAAAAAAAACTCCACATCATATTTCAGCTGTTCTCCTTTATTTAGGATTCAGTTTATTATTGTCTCATGTATAGTTACACAGTTTTGTTTATTGTCACGTGTACCGAGGTACAGTGAATATATTTTGTTGCTTGCTAACCAGCCAGCGGAAAGACAATACATGATTACAATGGAGCCATCCACAGTGTACAGATACAGGGTAAAGGGAATGGCGGGAATAACCTTCAGTGCAAGATAAAGTCCAATCAAAGATAGTCCGAGGGTCTCCAGTGAGGTAGATAGTAGCTCAGGACCGCTCTCTAGTTGTTGGTAGGATGGTTCCGTTGAACGATAACAGCTGGGAAGAAACTGTCTCTGAATCTGGAGGTGTGCGTTTTCACACTTGTCTGTACCTTGCTTTTGGATTTGATTAAAATCACTTGTGTTCATAATTTTACTTTCTGGCAATTGTCACAGTTTTCCATTTCTATTGTTTTTTGTTGAGCATCACGATGTTCCTCAACATTTCCACACAGCACTGGATTTATCACTAATATTGATCCGTTGGTGCTAAACGAGGCTTCAAAGGTTGGTACCAAGCTAAAGTTTACAATGTGGTTGTACAATCTTAATTCCGAATACACAAAGGGCCCTTGTCATTTAAGTCAAAGGATTTTACAACGGTGATTTTCTAAATCGATTCCTCTAGATTAAATAATAATTTCACCAAAATGGCAGATGATGCATAAGGCACATGACTGTGAGTTAACTTTTTCAAATAGGTTTCAAGTTGATGGAATTCTAAATTGACCTTTCTATTTGTCAAATGGGCAAGACTGGATTTATTCGAATGAAAATTGGATGTTAGATTGGATTTTATTGGCAAATTCGTATTATCTATTTATCACAGTGAAGTGCAGAATGTCTGATGCAGTTAGCAATGAGACATTCATACATAACAACAATGACGAGGTTCACACAAAAAGGAATAACTCAACGAGACAGACAGCATCGCTGGAGAAAAGGAATCAGCGACGTTTCGGGTCGAGACCCATCTTCAATTCAATTCTAAAAGGGTTGACGGTAGATACGCAATGGAAGACATTTAAAGACTGCATGGATGAACTACAAAAATTGTTCATCCCAGTTTGGAAAAAGAATAAATCAGGGAAGGTAGTGCATCCGTGGATAACAAGGGAAATCAGGGATAGTATCAAAGCAAAGGATGATGCGTACAAAGTAGCCAGAAAAAGCAGTATACCAGAGGACTGGGAGAAATTCAGAGACCAGCAGAGGAGGACAAAGGGCTTGATTAGGAAAGGAAAAATAGATTATGAAAGCAAACTGGCAGGGAACATAAAAACTGACTGCAAAAGTTTTTATAGATATGTGAAGAGAAATAGATTAGTTAAAACAAATGTAGGTCCCTTGCAGTCAGAAACAGGTGAGTTGATCATGGGGAACAAGGATGTGGCGGACCAATTGAATAACTACTTTGGTTCCGTCTTCAGTAAGGAAGACATAAATAATCTGCCGGAAATAGCAGGGGACCGCGGGTCAAAGGAGGAATTGAGTGAAATCCAGGTTAGTCGGGAAGTGGTGTTGGGTAAATTGAATGGATTAAAGGCCGATAAATCCCCAGGGCCAGATAGGCTGCATCCCAGAGTACTTAAGGAAATAGCTCCGGAAATAGTTGATGCATAAGTGATAATCTTTCAAAACTCTTTAGATTCTGGAGTAGTTCCTGAGGATTGGAGGGTAGCAAACGTAACTCCTCTTTTTAAGAAGGGAGGGAGAGAGAAAACGGGGAATTACAGACCAGTTAGTCTAACATTGGTAGTGGGGAAACTCCTAGAGTCAGTTATTAAAGATGGGATAGCAGCACATTTGGAAAGTGGTGAAATCATTGGACAAGTCAGCATGGATTTACGAAAGGTAAATCATGTCTGACGATTCTTGTGGAGTTTTTCGAGGATGTAACTAGTAGCGTGGATAGGGGAGAACCAGTGGATGTGGTGTATCTGGACTTCCAGAAGGCTTTCGACAAGGTCCCACATAAGAGATTAGTATACAAACTTAAAGCATACAGCATTGGGGATTCAGTATTGATGTGGATAGAGAACTGGCTGACAAACAGGAAGCAAAGAGTAGGAGTAAACGGGTCCTTTTCACAATGGCAGGCAGTGATTAGTGGGGTACCGCAAGGCTCAGTGCTGGGACCCCAGCTATTTACAATATACATTAATGATCTGGATGAGGGAATTGAAGGCACTATCTCCAAGTTTGCGGATGACACTAAGCTGGGGGGCAGTGTTAGCTGTGAGGATGCTAGGAGACTGCAAGGTGACTTGGATAGGTGGGACAAATGTTTGGCAGATGCAGTATAATGTGGATAAATGTGAGGTTATCCACTTTGGTGGCAAAAATAGGAAAGCAGACTATTATCTAAATGGTGGCCGATTAGGAAAAGGGGAGATGCAGCGCGACCTAGGTGTCATGGTACACCAGTCATTGAAAGTAGGCATGCAGGCGCAGCAGGTAGTGAAGAAAGCCAATGGTATGTTAGCTTTCATAGCAAAAGGATTTGAGTATAGGAGCAGGGAGGATCTACTTCAGTTGTTTAGGGTCTTGGTGAGACCACACCTGGAGTATTGCGTACAGTTCTGGTCTCCAAATCTGAGGAAGGACATTATTGCCATAGAGGGAGTGCAGAGAAGGCTCACCAGACTGATTCCTGGGATGTTAGGGCTGTCTTATGAAGAAAGACTGGATAGACTCGGTTTATACTCTCTAGAATTTAGGAGATTGAGAGGGGATCTATTGGAAACGTACAAAATTCTTAAGGGGTTGGACAGGCTAGATGCAGGAAGATTGTTCCCGATGTTGGGGAGGTCCAAGACAAGGGGTCACGGCTTAAGAATAATGGGGAAATCCTTTAGGACCGAGATGAGAAGGTACTTTTTTTACACAGAAGCTGGTGGGTTTCTGGACCTCTCTGCCACAGAGGGTAGTTGAGGCCAGTTCATTGGCTATATTTAAGAGGGAGTTAGATGTGGCCCTTGTGGCTAAGGGGATCAGAGGGTATGGAGAGAAGGCAGGTACGGGATACTGAGTTGGATGATCAGCCATGATCATATTGAATGGCGGTGCAGGCTCGAAGGGCCGAATGGCCTACTCCTGCACCTAATTTTTATGTTTCTATGTTTCAGACTGGACTTAAGTCTAAAGAAGAGTCTCGACCCGAAACGTCACCAATTACTTTTCTCCGGAGATGCTGCCTGACCCGCTGAGTTACTCCAGCTTTTCATGTCTATCTTCATTTTAAACAAGGATTTGCAGTTCCTTCCTACTCTCGGTGACTAGGTTTGGGTGATGTGAAAAGGTGCAAAGAACAAATGAATGAATGGTATGAAATGAAGAAATCTGCACCTTTTCATATCTCTAGTTTCCCTCTCCGCTGACTCTCAGTCTGAAGAAGGGTCTCGACCTGAAACAGCAACTATTCCTTTTCTCCAGAGATGCGGCTTGACCCACTGAGTTACTCCAGCATTTCTATCTATGAATATGTAAGTATAGTACTTAACGGGAGAAAAAACGTTCAGTATGTATATATATATACACACAGTTATTTTATTCTACGTTATGACTGCAAGACACGAAATTTCGTTCAGACAGAAAAGTCAGAATGACAATGAAGGGTACTTTGATTTTGTCTTTATTAGCTGCAAGAGAGGTTAGACAAATGTGGATTGTTTTCTCTGGAATGCCAAAGGTTGAAAGAAGTGTATAAAGAGGTATAGATAGAGTAGACAGTCAGAACCGTTGTCTCAAGGTGGAAATGGCTACCTTGAAATAACAAGAGAACAAGCCTGAGCTACTATCTACTTCATTGGAGACCCCCGGACTATCTTTAATTGGACTTTACTGGACTTGCACTCAACGTTATTCTCTTCATCATATATCTGTAGCTGTGGATGGCTCAACTGTATTCATGTATTGTCTTTCTGCTGACTGGTTAGCATGGTTCAAAAGCTTTTCACTGTACCTCGGTACATGTGACAATAAACTAAATGAAACTAAAAATGTCAGACTAGAGCAGGTGTTCCCAACCTTTTTCGCCCCGTTTTCCCCTGGCAACTTTAATAGCACATAACAATGTTACTTCATTAATTTATGAACAGCTAACAATGACCAGATACCGGTATACCAGTTCCAAACACAGTCAGTCAATGAGAAAAAATATGTACAAATCCCGAATCAACATGATTGAATGGCGGAGTAGACTTGTTGGGCCGAATGGACTAATTCTACTCCTATCATTTATGACCTTGTGAGGAATTAATGAAAACACCCTGAACTGCTTGGAAAGTGAAATATTTTTCACGGTATCATGCATTTTATTATGCCTTTGGGGTGTGGGAGGAAACCGGAGCACCCAGAGAAAACCCACTCAGGTCATGGGGAGAACGTATAAACTCCGTACAGACAAGCACCCGTAGTCAGGATGAAACCTTGGTCTGTGGCGCTGTGAGGCAGCAACTCTACCGCTACGCCAGAATGGTGGCACTGAATGGCATAAGATTTTACCTCAGCCAGATATATGCACAACCAAGGTCATGCTAAAAGGCAATAATGGTGGCACTTAACTGGAAGCTTAGTCCCAACTATATTCGCTGACTCTCAGCCAAGCCTTTGTTGCAAATGCACTTCTTTCAATATTAAATCCTAGCTTTAAATATAAGCAGGTTACGTCATATGCATTCCAAGTTTGAAATGGAGATTGAGTAGAAACATGGCTTGAACAATTGTAATGATTTGAAATAGTGTTATAGTGTTCATGTTGAATGTATTTATGTGGTTGGAAGACATTCTTATGCATGCTATTTGAAGTATTCAGTATTTAAACTGAGCTGTTAACCTTTGGGCTGTACTTTCATTACAATGATTGATGGAAAGTTTGCGATCATAAAATTACAATCCCTGCTTCATTTCCTTGATACTCGACTACATTCATCGACTACAAATATAAGGTTGTTCTACATATGCACAATTCTAAGGAGTTGTCACTGTATTACTAATACATGTGCAGTTGCATCAGTGGATTTGACACAGTGGGTCGAACCCAGAGTGGCACAGCAGCACAGTGGTAGAGACGCAGGTTCGATCCTGACCATGGGTGCTGTCTGTACGGAGTTTGTATACTCTCCCTGTGACCGCGTGGGTTTTCTCTGGGTGCTCCGGTTTCCTCCCACACTGTAAAGACATCCAGGTTTGTTGTTTAATTGCCTTTGGTGAAAATTATAAATTGGCCACAGTGTGTAGGATGATGTTGGTGTACGGAGGTGATTGCTGGTCGGCGCGGACTCGGTGGGTCGAAGGGTCTGTTTCAGTGCTGTATCTCTGAACTGAACTAAACATTAATATCTATTGTGTAGGAAAGATTAATATATCTTGCTGATGTAGTTGATCGGAATTATGCCATTTATTATGATGAAAATCAGAATGTCATGACTTAAACATTTAATCCCTGAGGAAACATTTAATCTGATGGAAAGACAGATTCAAACATGACATACCCAGCATGTTAGACAGAGACATAAAGTGATACCATGTGGAAACAGGCCCTTCAGCCCAACTGGCCACCATGCGGGCATCCCTGATTGGACTGATCCAGGATGGGGAGGAATCTGCCTACGGACAGGAAGTGTCATAGCTGGCGTCCTGGTGCCATCACAACAACCTGGAGCTCAAAGCTTTTAAGACAGTGGAATTGATAGGAGGCTTTAGGAGAGCCCCCCCCCCCCTCCCCTCCCCTCACCCCACTCACCATCACCAACACCACAGTCACATCTGTGGAATATTTTAAATTCCTTGGAACCATCATCTCCATGGACATTAAATGGGGGGCCACCATCGACTCCACAGTCAAAAAGGCACAACAGAGGATGTACTTCCTGCGGCAGCTGAGGAAGCACAATCTGCCACAGGCAATGATGGTCCAATTCTACACGGCCATCGTAGAGTCTGTTCTCACCTTCTCTATCATGTTCTGGTTTGGCTCAGCCAACAAACATGACACCTGGAGGCTGCAGCGAATCGTCCGATCAGCAGAGAAGGTTATTGGCTGCAACCTTCCCTCCATTGACGAACTGTACACTGTAAGGGCCAGGAAGCGAGCGGGCAAGATCATCTCTGACTCCTCTCGCCCTGGCCACAAACTCTTTGAATCACTTCCCTCAGGAAGGCAACGCCGGACTGTCAAAGCCGCCACAGCCAGACATAAAAACGCCTTTTTTCCATGAGTAGCTCTACTCAACAACCAAAAATCTGTAGCCTCTTTTTGCTCTGGTATTTTATTTAATTCACATGTTTAATCAATAATGTTTTATTATTAATGTTTTATGTGTCATTCCTGTCACTGTATGTCATGTTGTCATTTGCGGGCGGAGCACCAAGGCAAATTCCTTGTATGTGAATACTTGGCCAATAAACGTATTCATTCATTCATTCATTTCATGTCCCAGCTACACTATTCTCACCTGCCTGCGTTTGACCCATATCCTGCCAAACCTGTCCTATCCATGTACTTGTCTAACTCTTTCTTAAATGTTGAGATAGTCCCAGCCTCAACTACCACCTCTGGTTAGCATACACCCACCACCCTTTGTGTGAGAATGTTACCACTCAGATTCCTATTAAATCTTTTCCCCTTCACCTTAAACCTATGTCCTCAATAGACAATAGACAATAGGTGCAGGAGTAGGCCATTCGGCCCTTTGAGCCAGCACCGCCATTCTATGTGATCATGGCTGATCATCCCCAATCAGTACCCCGTTCCTGCCTTCTTCTCATATCCCATGACTATCTGCTAAGAGCCCTACCAAGCTCTCTCTTGAAAGTATCCAGAAATCTGGCCTCCACCACCCTCTGAGGCAGACAATTCCACAGGCTCACAACTCTTTGTGAGAAAAAGTGTTTCCTTGTCTCCGTTCTAAATGGCTTACCCCTTATTCTTAAACTGAGGCCCCAGGTTCTGGGCTCCCCCAACATCGGGAACATGTTTCCTGCCTCTAGCTTGTCCAAACCCTTAACAATCTTATATGTTTCAATAAGATCCCCTCTCATCCTTCTAAACTCCAGAGTGTACAATCCTCGATCCGCCTAATCTGGGCAAGAGCCTCTGTGCGTCTACCCGATCTATTCCTCTCATGATTTTATACACCCCTATATGATCACCCCTCATCCTCCTGCACTCCAAGGAATAGAGTCCCAGCCTACTCAACCTCTCCCTGTAGCTCAGACCCTCTAGTCCATGGCAACATCCTTGTAAATCTTCTCTGTACTTCTTCCAGCTTGACGACATCGCTCCTCTAACATGGCGCCCAGAACTGAACACATTGAACACTGAGATGATGGTGAAATAAATATATATTGTGTTCAGTGTTAAAAATGTATGTGAGAAATCCCTAATGATTAAGAGAGCTTAAAGCCTGTATCTGTATGCATTTGTCTGTGTTACATCAGCTGCTAAACCTCACCAATTAGATTTTCCTTTCATTAAATTGGTAATTTTCAAATCTTTGATAAGCACTTGCTGATGTTGGATTTTGTAGTGTAAATGGGTGATCGACGTGAGAGTGGACTCAGTGGGCCATAGGGCCCTTTACCATGTTGTATCTTCACTAAAAAGAACGTTAACAAGAAAATAATGCTGAAATTTTGAGCAAAAAAGACAGTGCTAGATACAGGTCAGGCAGCATCTGTAGAGTGGATAGTTGATGTTTCCAGATGAGACCCTTCAGACTGCATAATACATCGTTTAGACTTCAGAGATACAGCACGGGAACAGGCCATTTGGCCCACCGACTCCACGCTGACCAGCAATCACACACATACTAGCACTACCCTGCACACCAGCGACAACTTACAATTTTTACCGAAGCCAATTAACCTACAAACCTGTAGGTCTTTAAGTGTGGGAGGAAACCGGAGCACCCGGAGAAAACCCACATGGTCACGGGGAGAACCTACAAACTCCGTAGGCCCTTCGGCCCACCGAATCCCTTCGGCCCAAAGATCCCGGCACATTAGCACTATCCTACAAACACTAGGAACAATTTCCAATTATACTGCCGATTAGCCTACAAACCTGTAAGCCTGTATCTGTATGCATTTGTCTGTGTTACATCAGCTGCTAAACCTCACCAATTAGATTTTCCTTTCATTAAATTGTTAATGAAACAATTTGGAGAGTGGGAGGGGAAACCCACATGGTCACGGGGAGGACGTACAAACTCCATATGGACGGCACCCGTAGTCAGGATCGAACCCGGGTTTCTAGCGCTGTAAGGAAGCAACTCTACCGCTGCGCCACCGTACCGCCCTAAGTAAAAGCTTGTTTGTCTCTTAATCCTACTCACACATACATATGCTCCTCCATAAATTATGATTTAAATCTGAAGCTGGTTTGAAGTATTGGCCGTTTCTCCACCTCTTTATCCCTTCCATCCGTTTGTTTGTATGACCTTCTCAAGTTGGCAAAAAGCATTTTATCTTTGTCTGAAAATGCAAAGCAGTTGACGGAGGTTCTGGAGCCGGTTTTACAGCTCTAATTTTTATTTCCATTTTTATTGCCCGTTTTACTCAAAATGACTCCAAAGTATTGGATTTATTATGTTCTCTGTTACAGTGCAGGAATCATCTCAGAACTTCCCTGTGTATAATGATCCATGCACTCCCTTCACGCCTTTGCCAATTCTCCTCACTAATTGACAATAGGCAATAGGTGCAGGAGTAGGCCATTCTGTCCTACGAGCCAGCACTGCCATTCAATTTGATCATGGCTGATCATCCACAATCAGTACCCCGTTCCTGCCTTCTCCCCATATCCTTTGGCTCCGCTATCTTTGAGAGCTCTATCTAACTCTCTCTTGAAAGCATCCAGAGAACTGGCATCCACCACCCAGAGACAGAGAATTCCACAGTCTCACAACTCCCTGTGTTAAAAATTGTTTCCTCATCTCCGTTGTGGCAGGTTTAGTACAAACCACATCATGAAGTACGCAGATGACACAACAGTGGTGGGCCTCATCAGGGACGACAATGAGCTGGCTTACAGGGAGGAGGTGAAACAACTGGTGGACTGGTGCAATACGAACAACCTGATCCTGAATGTCAAAAAAACAAAGGAGGTCATCGTCGACTTCAGGAAAAACCGGCACAGTCCCACACCACTTCACATCAATGACAGCGATGTGGAGGTGGTCAGTAGCACTAAGTTCCTGGGGGTGCAGATCACTAACAGTCTGACCTGGTCAAATAACATCTCATCAACAGTTAAGAGAGCACAGCACCGGTTGCACTTTCTGCGCCGGATGAGAAGAGCTCACCTCCCTCATCCCATCCTCACCACTTTCTACAGGGGCACCATAGAGAGTATTTTGACCAGCTGTATCTCTGTCTGGTTTGGGGACTGTAAAGCCTCTGACTGGAAGTCCGTGCAGAGAGTGGTGAGGACAGCGAAAAAAATCATCGGGACCTCTCTCCCCTCAATCGGGGATATTGCGACCAAACGTTGCGTGTCTAGGGCCAGCAGTATTATAAAAGACCCCACACATCTCCATCACGGACTGTTCACTCTGCTGCCCTCGGGAAAAAGATATCGTAGCATAAGGAGCAGAACATCAAGGTTCTGCAACAGCTTCTTCCCACGAGCCATCAGACTCCTGAATGCCATGTAATGGGCTGCCACCATTGTCTATTTATCCTTTTATCCTTTTTATCCATGTTTATCCTTCTGTTAATTATCATGTTGCACAGGGAGCCAAATGCAATGGAATTTCGTTTGGAACTGCATATGTCAATGTATTTCTAAATGACAATAAAGTTTGTTTGACCTTGACTAAATGGCTTACCCCCTTATTCTTGGTTGAACAATTTTTGCTCATTGTTGTGGACTGACTTGGACTACTTCAGGAAATGTAGATGCACAGAGTCTCTTGCCCAGAGTCGGGGGAATTGAGGACCAGAGGACATAGGTTTAAGGTGAGGGGGAAAAGATTTAATAGGAATCTGAGGTGTAATTTTTACACACAAAGGGTGATTAGGGTATGGAACGAGTTGCCGGAGTCAGTAGTTGAGGCAGGGATTATTACAACATTTAAGAAACAGTTAGACAGGTACATGGATAGGACAGGTTTAGAGGGATATGGGCCAAACACAGGCAGGTGGGACTAGTGCAGCTGGGACTTCAGGTCTCAACCTGAAATGTCAGCTATCCCTCTCTTGCGGGATAGACAATAGACATAGGTGCAGGAGTAGGTACAGGAGGAGCTTCAAGCCAGCACCGCCATTCAATGTGATCATGGCTGATCATCCTCAATCAATATCCCATTCCTGCCTTCTCCCCACATCCCCTCACTCCGCTTTCTTCAAGAGTCCTATCTCGCTCTCTCTTGAAAGTATCCAGGGAACCAGCCTCTACTGCCCTCTGTGGCAGAGAATTCCACAGACTCACCACTCTCTGTGTGAAAAAGTATTTCCTCATCTCCGTTCTAAATGGCTTGCCTCTTATTCTTAATGCTGCCTGACCTGCTGAGTTACTCAAACATTTTGTGTCATAGAGCCATAGAGTGTGGAAACAGGCCCTTCACCCCTACTTGCCCACACCGGCCAACAAGTCCCATCGACACTAGTCCCACCTGCCTGCATGTGGCCCACATCCCTCCAAACCTGTCCTATCCAATTACCTGTCGAATTGTTTCTTAAACGTTGCGATAATCCCTGCCTCAACTACCTTCACTGGCAGGTCGTTTCATACACCCACCACCCTAGACTCTGATTAAAATTTGCCCCTTCACCTTCAACCTATGTCCTCTGGTGTCCTTTTTGAAATTTTGAAGTGTTATTTATTTACTCTTTCTTTTAAAATCTTTTTATTAGCTTTTTTTTCCCAAAACAAAAACAAAACAACAAAATTAAAATAATGATAAACATAACAATGATATTGACACATAGGGATCAGGATTACATTAATAGCAGGTATAACCTAAATATGAGTCCAGTGTCAAAATACACATTGAATATAGACCTCTATGTAAATATAGTTAAATGTTTAAAAGAAAACTTATATATATATTTAAAATAGATTTAAAAAAAAAGAAAAAAACAAAAAAACAAAACCCCCTAAACTAGAAAAAAAAAGCAAAACAGAATCTGGGCTGCAAAGAATTTCAATAATTTAAGTCTCTGTTTGTCGTCAAGTCCGTTCCACCGTATAAAGGTAAAACAATTGTATAACGGTTGGAGAGGGGACAATTTATATTGTGTGAAAGTGTTGAATAAATCTTCTCCAAGTCTTATCAAATTTAACCAAGGGGTTATTTATTTAGTCTGGTTCAGTTTAGCTTATTGTCACGTGTACCGGGAAGCTTTTGTTGCTTCTCAACCAGTCAGCAGAAAGACAATACATGATTGCATTCGAGCCATTCACAGCGTACAGATGCACGATTCAAAAGAGAGGAGCGATTGTAATGAGTGATTGCAGATTAACTTCGGTGACCAGCACACAAAGAGTCGCCTGGCTTGGGTGCCATCTTGGATCAGATTTTCCTGGGTCCAGTTTCAGTCACTTTTATTCCATCCTATCAAAAATACATGTTCACCTCATGAGCATAGTTTAAACTCAGAGCTTTCTAATTTCATTTTCAAGTTAGATTGAGCGCTTCGGGCTAAAGGAATCAAGGTATATGTGGGAAAAAGCAAGAACGGGATACTGATTTTAGATGATCTTCCGTGATCATATTGAATGGTGATGCAGACTCACAAGGCTGAATAGCCTACTCCAGCACCTATTTTCTATGTTTCTACGTTTCATTGAAGTGGATCTGAAAGCTGAATTTTTAAGTTTACTGGCTGCCTATATACCATATTATAAGCAATGCATATTCATGAGTTGACTGCATTATTTTGCATTTCAGAATAGTGGGAAACATGATTGACGGAGGTTAACCAACCAGCAATTAACGCAATGTTTATTTTGGAAGCTCGGGTGAATTCTGAGAGCTTAAAGGATTAGTTGTATAGAAAAGTGATCTTTCTCCAATTCAGTGTGAAATAAATTTAATTTAAATATTTATTTGATATTTATCCAAAGTTAATAAATGGAAGTAGGAGTGTCGTAGTACAATTTACCAGCATTTGGAATAATTTTACATATATGGCACATACCAGTATTGGCATTGTACAATATTTTTCTTTTCACAAATATTTGATTTAATCTGTTTGCAAAGCTTCACAACTGTGATATAGCTGAAATATTCAGTTAACTTGTGCACAAAAATGATCGCTGGGTTTACCCTTGTACCTGTGGCACAGCGGTAGGGTCGCTGCCTAACAGCGCCAGAGACACGGGTTTGATCTTCATGACGGGCGCTGTCTATACGGAGTTTGTACGTTCTCCCCATGACCGCGTGGGTTTTCCACGGGTGCTCCGGTTTCCTCCCAAACTCCAAAGATTTGTAGGTTAATTGGCTTTTGCAAAAAATGTAAATTGTCCCGAGTGTGTTGGATGGTGTTAATGTGTGGGGAGGGCTGGTCAGAGCGGACTCAGTGGGCTGAAGGACCTGTTTCCGCGCAGTATCTCTCAATTTAACTAAGCTGGAGGGAGAGGTTGGACAAACCAGGAGATACAGAAAGTTCAGTTAAGTTTATTGTCACGTGTATCGAGGTACAGTGAAAAGCTTTTGTTGCTTTTGTGCTAACCAGTCAGCGCAAAGACACTACATGATTACAAATCGAGCTATTTACAGTGTATAAATACATGATAAGGGAATAACTGGTGTGCTGGCCTTTATAAATCAGAGCATTGAATATAGGAGTAGGGAAGTAATGTTAAAATTGTACAAGGCATTGGTAAGACCAATTCTGGAGTATGGTGTACAATTTTGGTCGCCTAATTATAGGAAGGATGTCAACAAAATAGAGAGAGTACAGAGGAGATTTACTAGAATGTTGCCTGGGTTCCAGCAACTAAGTTACAGAGAAAGGTTGAACAAGTTAGGTCTTTATTCTTTGGAGCGCAGAAGGTTAAGGGGGGACTTGATTGAGGTCTTTAAAATGATGAAAGGGATAGACAGAGTTGACGTGGATAAGCTTTTCCCATTGCGGGTAGGGAAGATTCAAACAAGAGGGCATGACATGAGAATTAAAGGACAGCAGTTTAGGGGTAACATGAGGGGGAACTTCTTTACTCAGAGAGTGGTGGCTGTGTGGAATGATCTTCCTGCAGAAGTGGTGGAGGCAGGATCGATTTTAACATTTAAAAGTAAAGTGGATAGGTATATGGACGGGAAGGGAATGGAGGGGTATGGTTTCAAAATAAATGGTCGGCACGGACTGGAAGGGCCGAGAGGCCTGTTTCCGTGCTGTAATTGTTATATGGTTATATGTTATATGGTTAATAATATTTAGTGCAAGGTTATTGCCAGCATAGTCTGATCAAAGGTAGTTTGAGGTAGACAAAAATCCTGGAGGAACTCAGCGGGTGAGGCATCATCTATGGAGGGAAAGAATAGGCTGCGTTTCAGGTCGAGACCCTTCTTCAAACCAGTCAGCAGACCCGAAACGTCACCTATTCCTTCTCTCCATAGATGCTGCCTCACCCGCTGAGTTCCTCCAGCATTTGTCTACCTTTCGATTTTTCCAGCATCTGCAGTTCTTTCTTAACCAAAGGTCACCAATGTGGAAGGTAGTACTGGACTGCTCTGTAGTTGTGGCATTCACAGTCCCATGCGTTCCCATTCCATGTGAGTTCTTGGCTTTAACAAGGATGCTACACATGATCGCAGAAACTCTGCGGGAGTCAACCAGAGGATGTCAGTGACTGTGCCTCGAGACTTAGTCTGAGGAACTCCTCCCCACGGTTTACCAGCCACACTCTCTGTGCTACAATGGTTATCTGCCACGTTTGCTAAACGCAGCAACTGTCTGATGAGGACAAGCAACACATTTCCCTGTGCTAAAGAGCAAAGTTGAAGACTTGAATGAGGATGCAAGGCAGCCTTTCACTCTGAAATAACCACCCTTGTGGATGGAGGCTGCAACTTGAATGTCGCTAGTTTAGAGATACAGGCCCTTCGGCCCCCTTGAGTCCATGCTGACCATCGATCACCTGTTCACACTAGTCTTTCTGTCCTGGGCCTTCCCCACTGTGGACACACACAAATTGGAGGAACAGCACCTCATATTTCGCTTGAGCAGCTTACAACCCAGCGCCATGAATATTGATTTCTCTAACTTCAAGTAACCCTTGCTCTCCCTCTCTCTCCTTCCCTCCCCCACCCTAGTCCTCTTGCTAATTTCACCATTTGTATCCCTTCGATATTAGTGTGTCCCCAGCCAACAATGGACCATTGTGCGCTCCGCCTTTCCTGAGTCATCGATGCTGACTGTTCTGTACCTTTTCATATCTCTAGTTTCCCCCTCACTGACTCTCAGTCTGAAGAACAGTCTCGACCCTAAACGTTACCTATTTGTTTTCTCCAGGGATGCTGCCTGACCCGCTGAGTTACTCCAGCACTTTTGTATTCTGCTTTCTGTAAAACCGCCATCCGCAGTTTCTCATTTCTCCAGAAGTTAAAAGACTGTCAGAGTCAGTACACCAGTCAGGGTATTGAGTATAGAAGTTGGAGGGTCATGTTAGAAACATAGAAATTAGGTGCAGGAGTAGTCCATTCGGCCCTTCGAGCCTGCACCGCCATTCAATATGATCATGGCTGATCATCCAACTCAGTATCCTGTACCTGCCTCTCTCCATACCCTCTGATCCCCTTAGCCACAAGGGCCACATCAAACTCCCTCTTAAATATAGCCAATGAACTGGCCTCAACTACCCTCTGTGGCAGAGAGTTCCAGAGACCCACCACTCTCTGTGTGAAAAAAGTCCTTCTCAACTCGGTCCTAAAGGATTTCCCCCTTATCCTTAAGCTGTGACCCCTTGTCCTGGACCTCCCCAACATCGGGAACAATCTTCCTGCATCTAGCCTGTCCAACCCCTTAAGAATTTTGTAAGTTTCTATCAGATCCCCTCTCAATCTCCTAAATGCTGCAGTTAATACAACTAAATGTTGCAGTTGTATAAGACGTTGGTGAGACAGCATTTAGAATATTGTGTTGAGTTCTGGGCACCATGTTGTAGGAAAGATATTGTCAATCTTGAAAGGGTTCAGAAAAGATTTACGAGTATATTACCAGGACTAGAGGGTGTGAGCTATAGGGAGAGGTTGAGCAGGCTGGGTCTCTATTCCATGGAGCGCAGGAGGATGAGGGGTGATCTTATAGAGGTGTATAAAATCATGAGAGGAATAGATTGGGTAGATGCATACAGTCTCTTGCCCAGGGAAATCAAGGACCAGAGGACATAGGTTCAAGGTGAAGGGGAGAAGATTTCAAAGGAATCCGAGGGGTAACTTTTTCACATGGAGGGTGGTGGGTATATGGAACAAGCTGCCAGAGGAGGTAGTTGAGGCTGGGACTATCCCATCGTTTAAGAAACAGTTGGACAGATACATGGATAGGACAGGTTTGGAGGGATATGGACCAAGCGCAGGCAAGTGGGACTGGTGTAGCTGGGACATTGTTGGCCAGTGTGGGCAAGTTGGGCCGAAGGGCCTGTTTCCACACTGTATCACTCTATGACTATGACTCTATGATGCAGAGCTTGGCAAGGTTTGCCAGCTTCACCAGACTGCAGAGTGTAGTTGAGTGCACGTTCAACCTTTTGGAAATTGTCCCACGTCGATCAGTGATTCAACTCCCTCCACGTCCAGTTAGCCTTTGACCACAGGCTGTTAATCACGCAGCTCAGCGCCCGTCGTGCTGGCAGCGTTCTTGAGTTCTTTCATTCTGTGGCAGTCTGCCGTGCCAGCTCCATCTGAGCCTGTTCTGTTAATCGCCGTTTGGCTGGTGGGGGGAGCAAAGCGATCGGCTGACAACGTGACTAATGACTGTGATGCCCAACACATGTCGGCGACGGGGTGCATGCGATTAAATCCATGTGGCGTGCAAAAAGTGCAGAGCACTGGCGCTCTGAGTGCTGCCTCTGCCCAGACTGCGGTGCAGATTGCCTGTGGTATCTGACATAGTCGGCTATTGTGCTGCACAATCTGGATAGGCCTGGATGGAGTGGACGTGGAGAGGATGTTTCCACTAGTGGGAGAGTCTAGGACCAGAGGCCACAGCCTCAGAATAGAAGGATGTACCTTTAAAAAGGAGATGAGGAGGAATATCTTTAGTCAGAGGGCGTCAAAGCTGTGGAATTCATTTCAATAGAACAAATCATTGGTTATTTTTAAATGGAGATTGAGGCGTTCTTGTTTAGTACGGGTGTCAGGGCTTATTGGGACAAGGCAGGAGAATGGGGTTGAGAGGGAAAGATAGATCTGCCATGATTGAATGGCGGAGTAGAGTCTTAGAGGGATACAGTGTGGACACAGGCCCTTCGGCCCAACTCGTCCACACCGGCCAACAATGTCCCAGCTACACCAGTCGCACTTGCCTGTGCTTGGTCCATATCCCTCCAAACCTGTCCTATCCATGTACCTGACCAACTGTTTCTTAAATGATGGGATAGTCCCAGCCTCAACTACGTCCTCTGGCAGCTCGTTCCATACACCCACCACCCTTTGTGTGAAAAAGTTATTCTTCGGATTCCTATTAAATCTTCTCCCCTTCACCTTGAACCTATGTGCTCTGGTCCTCGATTCCCCTACAATGGCCAAAAGACTGTGCATCTACCCGATCTATTCCTCTTATGATCTTATACATATCCTACTTGGCCTCTCGAACTCCATCAAAATGATAGCAGGCAGCCTTGGAAGCCTTACCCCCTTACTCAAACCTCACGTCAAAAACCTTGGCGTGATATTTGACCCCGCATTGAAGTTTGACAAACAAGTCAATGCCGTGGTAAAAGCTAGCTTCTCCCAGCCTCGCACGATAGCTTGGTCCATATCTCTGCAAACCTCCAAACCTGTCCTATCCATATACCTGTCAAACTCTTTCCTAAGCGATGGGTGGAATAGCCTAATTCTGCTCCTATAACTTATGAACGTATGAGTGACGTCAGTGACACAGTGTTAACAGAGTACACGCAGGTGCAAGTGAATATTGTTCTGAGACAAGGGTGTAAGGACATCATGGTTGATCTATCTTTCCCGCTCAATCCCATTCTCCTGCCTTCTCCCCAAAACCCCTGACAGCTGTACTAAAATGTGTGCTGCCTCAGCTACTGGAGGTGTAAAATATAGAAACATAGAAACATAGAAATTAGGTGCAGGAGTAGGCCATTCGGCCCTTCGAGCCTGCACCGCCATTCAATATGATCATGGCTGATCATCCAACTCAGTATCCCATACCTGCCTTCTCTTCATACCCTCTGATCCCCTTAGCCACAAGGGCCACATCTAACTCCCTCTTAAATATAGCCAATGAACTGGCCTCAACTACCCTCTGTGGCAGAGAGTTCCAGAGACCCACCACTCTCTGTGTGAAAAAATTCCTTCTCATCTCGGTCCTAAAGGATTTCCCCCTTATCGTGGATTTTGAAGCAACAGCAACAAAGAGAAGCAGGAGAAAGCACTGATTGGCTCTAGCCCAAGTGGGAGGAGAGTTCTCAGTGAGTCAGAGGGGGAGAGCAGTTAAAAAGGAGAGGCAAAGCACAGGCAGACTTCACTCAGTCTTCCCGTGGATTTTGAAGCAACAGCAACAAAGAGAAGCAGGAGAAAGCACTGATTGGCTCTAGCCCAAGTGGGAGGAGAGTTCTCAGTGAGTCAGAGGGGGAAAGCAGTTCCTCAAAACTGAGGAATTTGGTTTGTAAGTTAGGCAATTGAACAGTCAATATAAGCAAGGCAGCTCTTGGGGAGCGGCCTTGTGAGGGAAGTGCCCTGTGAGTAAAGTGTGAGTCTTTGGCTCGAGAGTCTTCGGCAAGGAGGCTGCGCAAAATACTGGATAGGGCGAGACCGAGGCAAAAGAAGATGTCAAGCAAGCTGATGCAGTGTGATGCTTGCAGTATGTGGGAGGTCAAGGACACTGCTGGTGCCTCTGGATGCTACAAATGTGAGAAGTGCATCCAGGTACAGCTCCTGAAGGACCGTGTTGGGGAACTGGAGAAACAAGTGGATGACCTCAGGTTCATTCGAGAAACTGAGTCGTTTCTCGACAAGTCCTTCAGTGAGATTGTTACACCCAAGGCACTAGAAGAGAGAAGGTGGGTGACGGTGAGAAAGGGAGGAAAACATGGGATGCAAAGGTCCCCGGGTGTTGTACCTCTTGTGAACAGGTTCACCCACGTGGAAGCTGCCGGGACAGAAGACGGTATCCCACTGAGCGGCGGACTGGCTTGCCAAACAAAAAGGGCTGATGAGCCAAACCCACAGAGGCCAAAGTCGGGCAACGCCATTGTAGTTGGAGACTCCATTTTGAGAGGTACGGACAGGGGTTTTTGCGGCAACAGACGGGATTCCATGATGGTGTGCTGCCTTCCTGGTGCCAGGATCCAGGATGTTACGGACAGAGTGCAGACAATCCTCAAGGGCGAAGGTGACCAGCCGGAAGTGGTCGTGCATGTTGGCACAAATGATGTTGGAAAGAAGGAGATGAATTTTTTGCAGCGGGACTTCAGAGAGCTCGGAAAAATGCTGAAAAGCAGGACTTCCAGGGTTGTTATCTCCGGTTTGCTTCCAGTTCCTCGTGCTGGCGAGAGCAGGAACAGGGAGATATGGGACCTGAATGTGTGGCTGAGGAACTGGTGCAGGGGGCAGGGATTTAGATTCTTAGATCACTGGGATTTTTTTTATAGTAAGGGGGAACTGTACAAAAGGGACGGATTGCATCTTAACAGGTGGGGGACCAGCATTCTGGCCGGCAGGTTTGCCACTGCTACACGGATGGTTTTAAACTGAATAAGGGGGGTGGGGTATCAAATGGGATAGTCGAGGACGGAGTTAGAGGGAAAGAGAGTAAAGCGATGGTTAATGACCCCAGAATTAACGGGGAAGAAAGCTCACAAAGGGATAGGAGAGTATGGCCAAGTGTAATAGGGATCGATGTGAAAGGGGCCACTTGTCAACATAATTGTATAAGGAGTAAGAGTGTTGTAAAAACAAGCCTGAAGGCTTTGTGTCTCAATGCGAGGAGCATTCGTAATAAGGTGGATGAGTTGAAGGTGCAGATAGCGATTAATGACTATGCTATAGTTGGAATCACGGAGACTTGGCTCCAGGATGACCAAGGCTGGGAGCTGAACATCCAGGGATATTCAATATTCAGGAGGGATAGACGAAAAGGAAAAGGAGGTGGGGTAGCGTTGCTGGTGAGAGAGGAGATTAATGCAATAGAAAGGAAGGACATTAGCGTGGAGGATGTGGAATCGATATGGGTAGAGCTGCGAAACTCTAAGGGGCAGAAAACGCTAGTGGGAACTGTGTACAGGCCACCTAACAGTAGTATTGGAGTTGGGGATGGCATCAAACAGGAAATTAGAAATGCGTGCAACAAGGGTAACACGGTTATAATGGGTGACTTCAATCTGCATGTAGATTGGGTGAATCAAATTGGCAGGGGTGCTGAGGAAGAGGATTTCCTGGAATGTATGCGGGATAGTTTTCTCAACCAACATGTGGAGGAACCAACGAGAGAGCAGGCTATTCTAGACTGGGTATTGAGTAATGAGGAAGGGTTAGTTAGCAGTCTTGTTGTGCGTGGCCCCTTGGGCAAGAGTGACCATAATATGGTTGAGTTCTTCATTAGGATGGAGAGTGACAAAATTAAGTCAGAAACAAGGGTTCTGAACTTGAACAAAGGTAACTTTGAAGGTATGAGATGTGAATTGGCCAAGATAGACTGGCAGGTGATTCTTAAAGGGTTGACAGTGGATGTGCAATGGAAGGTATTTAAAGACTGCATGGATGAAGTACAAAAGTTGTTCATACCAGTTTGGCAAAAGAATAAATCGGGGAAGGTGGTGCATCCATGGATAACAAGGGAAATCAGGGATAGTATAAAAACAAAAGATGAGGCATACAAATTTGCCAGAAAAAGCAGCCTACCGGAGGACTGGGAGAAATTCAGAATCCAGCAGAGGAGGACAAAGGGCTTAATTAGGAAAGGGAAAATATATTATGAAAGGAAACTGGCAGGGAACATAAAAACTGACTGCAAAAGTTTTTATAGATATGTAAAGAGAAAGAGACTAGTTAAAACAAATGTTGGTCCCTTGCAGTCAGAAACAGGTGAATTGATCATGGGGAACAAGGACATGGCAGACCAATTGAATAACTACTTTGGTTCTGTCTTCACTAAGGAAGACATAAATAATCTGCCGGAAATAGCAGTGGAACGGGGGTCAAATAAGATGGAGGAACTGAGTGAAATCCAGGTTAGCCGGGAGGTGGTGTTGGGTAAATTGAACGGATTGAAGGCCGATAAATCCCCAGGGCCAGATAGTCTGCATCCCAGAGTACTCAAGGAGGTAGCCACAGAAATAGTGGATGCATTAGTGATAATTTTTCAAAATTCCTTAGATTCTGGAGTAGTTCCTGAGGATTGGAGGGTAGCTAATGTAACCCCACTTTTTAAAAAAGGAGGGAGAGAGAAAGCGGGGAATTACAGACCAGTTAGTCTAACATCGGTAGTGGGGAAACTGCTAGAGTCAGTTATTAAAGATGGGATAGCAGCGCATTTGGAAAGTGGTGAAATCATTGGACAAAGTCAGCATGGATTTACGAAAGGTAAATCATGTCTGACAAATCTGATAGAATTTTTCGAGGATGTAACTAGTAGAGTGGATAAGGGAGAACCAGTGGATGTGTTATATCTAGACTTTCAGAAGGCTTTCGACAAGGTCCCGCATAAGAGATTAGCATACAAACTTAAAGCACACGGTATTGGGGGTTCAGTATTGATGTGGATAGAGAACTGGCTAGCAGACAGGAGGCAAAGGGTAGGAGTAAACGGGTCCTTTTCAGAATGGCAGGCAGTGACTAGTGGGGTGCCGCAAGGCTCAGTGCTGGGACCCCAGCTATTTACAATATATATTAATGATTTGGACGAGGGAATTCAATGCAACATCTCCAAATTTGCAGATGATACCAAGCTGGGGGGTATAGTTAGGTGTGAGGAGGATGCTTGGAGGCTGCAGGGTGATTTGGATAGGCTGAGTGAATGGGCAGATGCATGGCAGATGCAGTACAATGTGGATAAATGTGAGGTTATCCACTTTGGTGGCAAAAACATGAGGGTAGACTATTATCTGAATGGTGGCAGATTAGGTAAGGGGGAGATGCAACGAGACCTGGGTGTCATGGTACACCAGTCATTGAAAGTAGGCATGCAGGTGCAGCAGGCAGTGAAGAAAGCAAATGGTATGTTAGCATTCATAGCGAAAGGATTTGAGTATAGGAGCAGGGAGGTTCTACTGCAGTTGTACAGGGTTTTGGTGAGGCCACACCTGGAGTACTGCGTACAGTTTTGGTCTCCAAATCTGAGGAAAGACATCCTTGCCATAGAGGGGGTACAGAGAAGATTCACCAGACTGATTCCTGGGATGTCAGGACTTTCATATGAGGAAAGATTGGATAGACTCGGTTTGTACTCGATGGAATTTAGAAGATTGAGGGGGGATCTTATAGAAACCTACAAAGTTCTTAAGGGGTTGGACAAGCTAGATGCTGGAAGATTGTTCCCGATGTTGGGGGAGTCCAGAACAAGGGGTCACAGTCTAAGGATAAGGGGGAATTCCTTTAGGACCGAGATGAGGAAAACATTCTTTACACAGAGAGTGGTGAGTCTCTGGAATTCTCTGCCACAGAAGGTAGTTGAGGCCAGTTCATTGGCTATATTTAAGAGGGCGTTAGATGTGGCACTTGTGGCTAAAGGGATCAGGGGGTATGGAGAGAAGGCAGGTACGGGATACTGAGTTGGATGATCAGCCATGATCACATTGAATGGCGGTGCAGGCTCGAAGGGCCGAATGGCCTACTCCTGCACCTATTTTCTATGTTTCTATGTTTCTATCCTTAAGCTGTGACCCCTTGTCCTGGACCTCCCCAACATCGGGAACAATCTTCCTGCATCTAGCCTGTCCAACCCCTTAAGAATCTTGTAAGTTTCTATAAGATCCCCTCAATCTCCTAAATTCTAGAGAGTATAAACCGAGTCTATGCAGTCTTTGTTCATAAGACAGTCCTGACATCCCAGGAATCAGTCTGGTGAACCTTCGCTGCACTCCCTCTATGGCAATAATCTCCTTCCTCAGATTTGGAGACCAGAACTGTACGCAATACTCCAGGTGTGGCCTCACCAAGACCCTATACAACTGAAGTAGAACCTCCCTGCTCCTATACTCAAATCCTTTTGCTATGAAAGCTAACGTACCATTGGCTTTCTTCACTGCCTGCTGTACCTGCATGCCTACTTTCAATGACTGGTGTACCATGACACCCAGGTCGCGCTGCATCTCCCCTTTTCCTAATCGGCCACCATTTAGATAGTAGTCGGTTTTCCTATTTTTGCCACCAAAGTGGATAACCTCACATTTATCCACATCCAAAGTGGATAACCTCACATTTATCCACATTTATCAAAATATATTGAATCACCGATTTTTTAAATTGAGTTTAGAGGAACAGCGCAGAAACAGGCCATTCGGCCCACCGAGTCAACACCGAACCAGCGAGCCCCGCACACTTACACTATTCTACACACAGTAGAAACAATTTACATTCATACCAGGCCAATTAACCTACAAACCTGTACATCTTTGGAGTGTGGGAGGAAACTGGAGATCCTGGGGAAAACGCATGCTGGACAATTGACTATCTATCCCCAGTGTCGCGTTCAAGGCCTGAGTGTGGGGTTTGTTATACGAGGATGAGACTAGCACACTGTCAGGAACTGCTGCATTTTGACTGAAATGGCAGCCAACAAGTACGGAGATAGACAAGAAATGCTGGAGTAACTCAGCGGGAAAGGCAGCATCTCTGGAGACAAGGAATGACAACAGACAATAGGTGCAGGAGTAGGCCATTCGGCCCTTCGAGCCAGCACCGCTATTCAATGTGATCATGGCTGATCATCCCCAATCAGTACCCCATTCCTGCCTTCTCCCCATATCCCCTGACGCCGCTATTTTTAAGAGCCCAATCTCGCTCTCTCTTGAAAGCATCCAGAGAACCTGCCTCCACCGTCGGTCACAGGGAGAAACTTTGTATTGACAACACCTGTAGTCAGGATTGAACCTGGGTCTCAGGTGCTGTAAGGCAGCAACTCTACCACTGTACCACCCTTTGCACCACTGTGCCGAACTTTGATATCATTGACAAACTTCTGAGGACTCTACAATTACTGTTGCTGTGACAATGCATCAGATATAATTGGCGTTACGTTATCGGTGAGGGGAATAGGGTTAAATATGCCGAAGGCACAAGCAATAAAAGCTGCCTTCGAGGGAACCGTGAATGAGGAAATTAGTAGTTGTGATCCTTTGGGGAATTTAGTGAGATAGATGAAATATTGGTTGCAATTAGAAACAGGGCCTTTAGTTGACTCAAAAATCAATGCTCATGGCAACTAATATAACAGCAATCGTGCTTTATTTTTTCTTTGGCTGCAGGGATTGACTTTCCAGACTCCGGGAAGAGTTTACAAGAAGCTTATTCAAAGCTTCACCTTGACTTTAAGGAAGTGAGTTATTCTTTGTACCGTAGGGTTGGCAGCTGCATTTGTTCCTTTCAAATAGGGTCAAACTACCTATAATATCCAAGTTAGACTCAAAATGCTGGAGTAACTCAGCGGGACAGGCGGCATCTCTGGAGAGAAGGAATGGGACGAGACCCTTCTTCGGACACAATTACACCCAAGTTTTGGCCAAAGGGAATAAAACCAGGTAAAATGTTGGAAAGGCAATACCTCTGGAAAGAGAAATAGCATCTGTGGAAAGGTCTGGATAGAGCGGATATGGGGAGGATGATTCCACAATTGGCCGTAGCCTCAGAATAAAAGGGCGTGCCTTTAGAAAGGAAGCCAGGAGGAATTTCTTTCGTCAGAATCTGTGGGATTAATTATCACAGTGGAGGTCAAGCAATGGATATTTTTAAGGCAAAGATTGGGAGATTCTTGATTAGTACGGGTGTCGGGGTTATGGGAATGGGGTGGAGAATGGGGTTAAGAGGGAAAGATAGATCAGCCATGATTAGAAACATAGAAAAATAGGTGCAGGAGTAGGCCATTCGGCCCTTCGAGCCTGCACCGCCATTCAATATGATCATGGCTGATCATCCAACTCAGTATCCCATACCTGCCTTCTCTCCATACCCCCTGATCCCTTTAGCCCCAAGAGCCACATCCAACTCCCTCTTGAATATAGCCAATGAACTGGCCTCAACGACCTTCTGTGGCAGAGAATTCCAGAGACTCACCACTCTCTGTGTAAAGAATGTTTTCCTCATCTCGGTCCTAAAGGAATTTCCCCTTATCCTTAGACTGTGACCCCTTTTTCTGGACTCCCCCAACATCGGGAACAATCTTCCTGCATCTAGCTTGTCCAACCCCTTAAGAATTTTGTAAGGTTCTATAAGATCCCCCCTCAATCTTCTAAATTCCAGTGAGTACAAGCCGCGTCTATCCAGTCTTTCTTCATATGAAAGTCCCGACATCCCAGGAATCAGTCAGGTGAACCTTCTCTGTACCCCTTCTATGGCAAGAATGTCTTTCCTCAGATTTGGAGACCAAAACTGTACGCAATACTCCAGGTGTAGTCTCACCAAAACCCGGTACAACTGCAGTAGAACCTCCCTGCTCCTATACTCAAATCCTTTTGCTATGAATGCTAACATACCATTTGCTTTCTTCACTGCCTGCTGCACCTGCATGCCTACTTTCAATGACTGGTGTACCATGACACCCAGGTCTCGTTGCATCTCCCCTTTTCCTAATCTGCCACCATTCAGATAATAGTCTACCCTCATGTTTTTGCCACCAAAGTGGATTGAATGGCAGAGTTGACTTTGTAGGTTAATTTTGCTCCTATAACCTATGAATGTATGAACTAATTCACATTTAAGCACTTCCCTCATCTGCTTCCTTATCTTCTGAGGTTTTCCAGCACCTTGTGCTTTATTTTAGATTTCCAGCATCTGCAGAGTTTGTTTAAATGCTCTTGGGCAGCTGTGAAAAATATTCTTCCAGATACTGCTGAGCAAACTAGCGTGCATCCTACAACATTCTTGCAAAGCTAGCTTCAAAGTTATTTCCCTTGTTGACCCATCGGAGAGAAAACACTCCGAAGGCAGGAACCACTAACAATTCCATGCCAACTCTAGTTTCACTCTCTTGGTAGCACAGCTTTTCACTCAGAGGGTAATGGGTACATGGAACGAGCTGTCAGAGGAGATAGTTAAGGCAGAAGATATCACAGCATTTAAAAAACTCTTGGACAGGTACATGGATAAGAAAGGTTTAGGGGGATTTGAGTCGAACGTGGCAAATGGGGCTAGTTTAGATTGGGACGGCCGAGTTGGGGGTCATGTTTCCATACTATATGATTCTTTAATCAATAAAGCATCAGATTGGTTTCAGTCAAGTCAAACAAAGTCAAGTCAAACAAACTTTATTGTCATTTAGAAATACATCGATATATGCAGTTCCAAACGAAATTCCGTTGCATTTGGCTCCCTGTGCAACACGATAATTAACAGAAGGATAAACATGGATAAACATGGATAAAAAGGATAAAAGGATAAATAGACAATGGTGGCAGCCCATTACATGGCATTCAGGAGTCTGATGGCTCGTGGGAAGAAGCTGTTGCAGAACCATGATGTTCTGCTCCTTATGCTACGATATCTTTTGCCCGAGGGCAGCAGAGTGGACAGTCCGTGATGGAGATGTGTGGGGTCTTTTATAATACTGCTGGCCTTAGACACGCAACGTTTGGTCGCAATATCCCCGATTGAGGGGAGAGAGGTCCCGATGATTTTTTCCGCTGTCCTCACCACTCTCTGCACGGACTTCCAGTCAGAGGTTTTACAGTCCCCAAACCAGACAGAGATACAGCTGGTCATAATACTCTCTATGGTGCCCCTGTAGAAAGTGGTGAGGATGGGATGGGGGAGGTGAGCTCTTCTCATCCGGCGCAGAAAGTGCAACCGCTGCTGCGCACTCTTAACTGTTGATGAGATGTTATTTGACCAGGTCAGACTGTTAGTGATCTGCACCCTCAGGAACTTAGTGCTACTGACCATTTCCACATCGCTGTCATTGATGTGAAGTGGTGTGGGACTGTGCCAGTTTTTCCTGAAGTCGATGATGACCTCCTTTGTTTTTACGACATTCAGGATCAGGTTGTTCGTATTGCACCAGTCCACCAGTTGTTTCACCTCCTCCCTGTAAGCCAGCTCATTGTCGTCCCTGATGAGGCCCACCACTGTTGTGTCATCTGCGTACTTCATGATGTGGTTCGTACTAAACCTGGCACAACTGTCGTGGGTCATCAGGGTAAACAGCAGTGGACTCAGGACACACCATACATTGATGGTGCCGAATTTGAGATGGTTGAAATCCTCAAGTTCCCAGAAGTAAGTATCACCAGTAACATGTCCTGGGCCAACCATGTCGAAGCAATGGCTAAGAAAGCACACCAACGTCCGTACTTCTTTGGAAGGTTTAGGAAGTTCGGCGTGTCCCCAGCAACTCTCACCAACTTCTACAGATGCACCACAGAAAGCATTTTATCGGGACACGTCACAGCTTGGTTTGGGAACAGTTCCATCCAAGAAGGCGACAAATTGCGGCGAATTGTGGACACAGCCCAGACCATCACACGAACCTTCTAGTGACTCCATTAATACCTCATGCTGCCTCGCAAAGGTCAAGGACGAGTCTCACCCTGGCCACTCCCTCTTCTCCCCTCTCCCTTCAGGCAAGAGGCATAAGTGGGAAATCACGCACCTCCAGTTTCAGGGACAGTTTGTTCCCAACAGTTATCAGGCAACTGAACCATCCTATCAACAACTAGAGAGCGTTCCTGAGCTACAGTCTAAATTATTGTAGACCCTTGAACTATTTTTAATTGGAATTTACTGGACTTTATCTTCCATTAAACATTATTCCATTTATCCTGTTGCTGTACACTGCGGACGGCTTAATTGTAATCACGTATAGTCTTTCTACTGACTGGAAACAATGTAACAAAAAGTTTTTCACTGTACCTCGGTACGCGTGGCAATAAACATAATTAATTAACTAATTAATATGTATCATTACTGAAAGTTTAATTCTTGCCATAGAGGGAGTAATTCTTGCCATAGAGGGAGTACAGAGATGGTTCACCAGACTGATTCCTGAGATGTCAGGAATTTCATATGAAGAAAGACTGGATAGACTAGGCTTGTACTCACTAGAATTTAGAAGATTGAGGGGGGATCTTATAGAAATGTACAAAATTCTTAAGGGGTTGGAAACCTTGGAAACCTTTGAGTCCGTTTATGCCTCACGCTGCCTCGGCAAGGCCTGCAGACTGATTCCTGGGATGGCAGGACTTCCATATGAAGAAAGACTGGATAGACTCAGCTTGTACTCGCTGGAATTTAGAAGATTGAGGGGGGATCTTATAGAAACGTATAAACTTCTTAAGGGGTTGGACAGGCTAGAAGCAGGAAGATTATTCCTGATGTTGGGAAGGTCCAGGACAAGGGGTGAGAGTTTAAGGATCAGGGGGAAGTCTTTTAGGACCGAGATGAGAAAAAAAAAATTCACACAGAGAGTGGTGAATCTGTGGAATTCTCTTCCACAGAAGGTTGTTGAGGCCAGTTCATTGGCTATATTTAAGAGGAAGTTAGATGTGTCCCTTGTGGCTAAAGGGATCAGGGGGTATGGAGAGAAGGCAGGTAAAGGATACCGAAGCTCCCGAAGCCGGTACCTAACCAGGGACAGCGAGCTCCACATTGTTAAAGTCTGCGGGCTCCTGCGGTCGGAGCTTCCGAGGTCTCAGCAAAAGGCCGCCAGCTCCACGATGTTAGGCCGCAGTGCAGACGGAGATACGTCAGGGGAAAAGAGATTTAAAAAGTTACTCCCACCACCCCCCACATAACACAAAACTAAAGATAATATAAAACATACATTTTACAACAAACTAAAAATACAAAGAAGGAAAAAGATGAGACAGACCATTGGTGAGGCAGCCATCATATGGCGCCACCTGGTGATATTTGCTGTGGGGATGAAAATTAAGGAGTATAATTTTAAGGTCATCAGGTCATAAGTGATAGGCACAAAATTAGGTCATTTGGCCCATCAAGTCTACTCCGCCATTTAATCATGGCAGATCTATCTCTCCCTCTCAACCCCATTCTCCTGCCTTCTCCCCATAATCCTTGACACCCATACTATTCAAGAATCTGTCAATTTCCGCCTTAAAAATATCCACTGACTTTGCCTCCACAGCTGTCTGTGGCAAGGAATTCCACAGATTCACCACCGTCTGACTAAAAAAATTCCTCCCCATCTCCTTCCTCGAGGAACGTCCTTTAATTCTGATGCTATGTATGACCTGTAGTCCAAGACTCTCCCACTCGTGGAAACATCCTCTCCACATCCACTCCATCCAAGCAACTCTCTGTAACATTGACCTTCAGCCAGTGTAGAAAATGGACTAGAGTTCCTTGGTCCAAAGGGAGATAAAATTAAATTATATGGTTATTATTAACTTTTAGTTAAGAATAGATGGGAGAAATTACAATTGGTTACAGTTAGGTATGATTTGTGCGTTCGCTGCCATGGTATCTTATTTATACAGCTGTTCAGGGGCCAGGAAGGGGAGTGGTTAAAGAATAAATGAGTTGCAATTAAGATAATAATTTTGAAACTAGTGCAATTGCGCATTTTCCAAATGAGATTCAACTCTTTTAAAATGGGACTGAAGCCATGAACGTCCAAGCTTACCTGTTGATGTTGCTTTCAGTAGAAGATGTTCGTGAGCCAACTGGGTTTTGTGCTCTCTAGATCAATAATCCATTCCGCTTTGCTCTGAACATTGTACTTGAATTTGAGCCGATTGCGTCTGTGCATGGTATATCTGATCTGTCGGGAGAGCATGCAAAACAAAGCTTTTCATTGTGTCTCAGTACAGCTACTGGCTTTATCTTGCACTAATCTTGCAAGATACATCTTGGCAGGACAAATCAAAATAGGACGTACATGGTAAATGGTAGGGAATTGAGGAATGCTGTGGAACAGAGGGATCTAGGAATAACTGTGCATAGTTCCCCGAAGGTGGAATCGCATGTAGATAGGGTGGTAAAGAAAGCTTTTGGTGTACTGGCCTTTATAAATCAGAGCATTGAATATAGGAGTAGGGAAGTAATGTTAAAATTGTACAAGGCATTGGTGAGACCAATTCTGGAGTATGGTGTACAATTTTGGTGGCCTAATTACAGGAAGGATGTCAACAAAATAGAGAGAGTACAGAGGAGATTTACTAGAATGTTGCCTGGGTTCCAGCAACTAAGTTACAGAGAAAGGTTGAACAAGTTAGGTCTTTATTCTTTGGAGCGCAGAAGGTTAAGGGGGGACTTGATTGAGGTCTTTAAAATGATGAAAGGGATAGACAGAGTTGACGTGGATAAGCTTTTCCCATTGAGGGTAGGGCGAATTCAAACAAGAGGGCATGACATGAGAATTAAGGGACAGAAATTTAGGGGTAACATGAGGGGGAACTTCTTTACTCAGAGAGTGGTGGCTATGTGGAATGAGCTTCCAGCAGAAGTGGTGGAGGCAGGATTGATTTTAACATTTAAAAGTAAAGTGGATAGGTATATGGACGGGAAGGGAATGGAGGGGTATGGTCTGAGTGCAGGTAGATGGGACTAGGGGAAAATAAATGGTCGGCACGGACTGGAAGGGCCGAGAGGGCCTGTTTCCGTGCTGTAATTGTTATATGGTTATATGGTTATTTGTTTGTTATATGGGAAAAGGGTAACTAGAGAGAGAGTGGGACTTCTCAGGAATCAAAGCGGTCACCTCTGTGTGGAGCCACTGGAGATGGGCAAGGACCTAAATGAGTATTTCTTCTCTGTAATTTCTGAGGAGAAAGACAGTAGGACGGAGGAAATTGGAGCAGTCACTGCAAGTGTCTTGACAGCAGTCAGGGTTACTGTCGAAGAAGTACTGAAGGTACTGTCGTGTTTGAAGGTAGACAAATCTCCAGGGCCTGATCAGATTTATCCGAGGACATTGCAGGAAACTACAGAGGAAATTGCGGGAGCCCTGGTTGAAATTTAAGAGTTGTCTTTAAATACAGGAGAGGTGCCGGAAGACTGGCGGTTGGCAAATGTCGTGCCTCTTTTCAAGAACGGCTGCAGGGAAAATGCTGGGAACTATAGGCCGGCGAGCTTAACATCTGTAGTTGGTAAAGGCCCTGTCCTGCAAGCATGCAACTCTATGCGATGAACGCGATCAAACTAGAAGCGGGGGCCGCGCGGAGGTCGGGTGATCCCTGTACAGGGCCGTTCCCACCAGCATGCGCCTGCATGCGGCAAGCCCGACCAAACCGGCAGCGAGGGCCGCGCGGAGGTCGGGTGAGTGGCGCAACGCGGCGCAAAGTGAGGCAAACTTGGAGCGAAGTCTAAGGTAAGTTCGCCAGGACAGAGAGGGGCACCCAGAGAGGGGCACAGAGGCACACACACACAGAGGGCCATGGAGCCACACACATAGAGGGTCACGGAGGCACCTACAGATAGGTTCACGGAGGCACGATGTCGGGACGGTGTGTAATGCGTCGAGGCGACTGCGAGCCGTTGCCACGCGGAATTTTTTAACATAGTCAGTTTTTCGGAGCCCCGCGCGATGTCGGGTCGAACTCCGCACAATTCCGCACGGCTCCGGCGATCGAAGTGGGACTGGCCCCGCGACACCGGACGGCTCAAGCGACCACGTTAGGTCACGCTCATCGCATAGAGTTGCATGCTTGTAGGACAGGCCCTTTAGTTACTGGAGAGTTTTCTGAGGGATATGTTATACAGGCATTAGGATGGGCAAGGGCTGACTAGGGATAATCAGTATGGTTTTGTAGGTCGTGTCCATTAATTCGTGTCTCACGAATCTGATTAATTTTTTTGACGATGTGACCAAAAAGCTTGATGAGGGCAGAGCTGTAGATGTTGCGTCAATAAGGTGTTCAACAAAGTTCCACAACGTAGGCTGTTCTGGAAGGTTAGATGACATGGGATCCAAGGAGAGATAGCTGAATCGAAAGCAAATTGGCTCCATGGAAGGAAGCAGAGGGTGATGGTGGGAGGTTGCTTCTCGGACTGGAGGCCTGTGACTAGTGGTGTGCTTCAGGGTTCGGTGCTGGGCCCGTTACTGTTTGTCATCTACATCAATGATTTGGATGAGAACATACAGGGCAAGATTAGCAAGTTTCATGATGATACAAAATGTAGTGGTTTTGCAGATAGTGAAGATGGTTGTGAACGATTACAGAAGGATCTGGTTTGATTGGCCAGGTGGGCGGAGGAATGGTTGATGGAATTTAATACAGAGAAGTGTTGCATTCTGGGACGTCAAACAAGGGCAGGACCTACAGAGCAAATGGTAGGCATCTGGGTAATGTTGTAAAGCAGAGGGATCCAGGAGTACAGGTGCATGGTTCCTTGAAGATCGAGTTGCAGGTAGATAAGGTGGTCAAAAAGGCTTTCGTCACTATGGCCTTCATCAGTCAGAGTATTGAATTATAGAAGTTGGGAGGTCATGTTGCAGTTGTATAAGACGTTGGTGAGACCACATTTAGAAGATTGTGTTCAGTTCTGGGCACCATGTTATAGGAAAGATGTTGTCAAGTTTGAATGGGTTCAGAAAAGATTTACGAGGATGTTGCCTGGACTAGAGGGTGTGAGCTATAGGGAGAGGTTGAGTAGGCTGGGTCTCTATTCCATGGAGCGCAGGAGGATGAGGGGAGATCTTAGAGGAATAAAATCATGAGAGGAATAGATCAGGTAGATGAACAGAATCGAGGGCCAAAGGACATAGTTCAAGGTGAAGGGGAAAAGATTTAATAGGAATCCGAGGGGTCACTTTTTCACACAAAGGCTGGTGGGTGTATGGAACAACTTGCCAGAGGAGGGAATTGAGGCTGGGACTATCCCATCATTTAAGAAACAATTAGACAGGTACATGGATAGGACAGGTTTGGAGGGATATGGACCAAGTGCAGGCAAGTGGGACTAGTGTAGCCGGGACATTGTTGGCCGGTGTGGGCGAATTGGGCTGAGGAGCCGTTTTCCGCACTGTATCACTATGACTCTGTGACCCGAAATGTCTCGACCTGAAATGTCACCTATTCCTCCTCTCTCGAGATGCTGCTTTGTCCCGCTGAGTTACTCCAGCTTTTTTGGCCTATCACACTAATTCTATGTTATCCCATTTTTACACCCACTCCCTACTCACAAGGGGCAATTTACAGAGGCCAATTAACCTACTAAACCAACACATCTTTGAGATGTGGGAGGAACCCGGAGCACTCAGGGTATAAAACCACACGGTCACAGGGAGAACGTGCAAACTCCACACAGGCAGCACCCGAGGTCAGGATTGAACTCGGTTCTCCGTTGCTGTGAAGCAGCAGCTCTAGTTCAGTTTAGTTTATTGTCACGTGTACCGAGGTACAGTGAAAAGCTCTTGTCGCATGCTAACCAGTCTTAGAAGGACAATACATGATTGTAATCGAGCCATTCACAGTGTATAGATACATGATGAAAGGACTTGCATGAATAATGCTTTGTGCAAGGTAAAGCCAGTAAAATCCAATCAAAGGGTCTCCAATGACAATTAATAATAGACAATAGACAATAGGTGCAGGAGTAGGCCATTCGGCCCTTCGAGCTAGCACCACCATTCAATGGCTGATCATCACCAATCAGTACCCCGTTTCTGCCTTTTCCCCATAACCCCTGACTCTGCTATCTTTAAGAGCCCTATCCAGCTCTCTCTTGAAAGCATCCGGAGAACCTGCCTCCACTGCCCTCTGAGGCAGAGGATTCCACACACTCACAACTCTCTGTGAGAAAAAGTGTTTCCTCGCCTCCGTTCTAAATGGCTTACTCCTTATTCTTAAACTGTGGCCCCTGGTTCTGGACTCCCCCAACATCGGGAACATGTTTCCTACCTCCAGTGTGTTCAGACCCTTAACAATCTTATATGTTTCAATTGCAGTAGTTGAAATTGCAGTAGTTTCCAAATTATTATCTTAATTGCAATCATTTATTATTTAACCACTCCCCTTTCAAGATATCCTCTCATCCTTCTGAACTCCAGAGTGTACAAGCCCAGCTGCTTCATTCTCTCAGCATATGACAGTCCCGCCATCCCGAGAATTAACCTTGTGAACCTACGCTGCGCTCCCTCAATAGTAAGGATGTCCTTCCTCAAATTAGGTGACCAAAACTGCACACAATACTCCAGGCGTGGTCTCACTAGGGCTCTGTACAACTGAAGAATGAGATAGATAGTAGTTCAGGACTGCTCTCTGGTTGTGGTAGAATGGTTCAGTTGCCTACCATCTGTGCCACCATGCTGCCCAATAGCAAATGGAAATAATGCCAACTCTGAACGATGGCGATCGAAGCCTAAATCAGTTTGGTACGAATTGCGAATTAGTGTTGCCAAGGATCCAAATCTATAATTTTTAAAGGTTAATTAGATGGTTAAAACCAAAGAGGCGAAACAGGTTAGATGTTGAAAATAATTATTAATACCTCAAGTCAAAGAATTCAGTAAAATAAAATCTCGGAAGGACAAATGTGGAACGTAACAGAACCAACAGGTTGAAGACCATCAACCAAATAGCTCAATAAGATGATAAGAATGGAAATGGGGGAAATTTAGGTTTTTTATGTCATAGTTTAGAGATACAGGCCCTTCGGCCCACCCAGTCTGCACCGACCAATGATCCCCGCACATTAACACTTCCCTACACACACACAAGGGACAATTTGCAAATTACACTAAAGGGCCTGTCCCACCAGCATGCAACTCTATGCGATTAGCGCGACCTAACGTGGTCGCTTGATCCTGGCGAACTTACCTTAGACTTCGCTCCAAGTTCGCCTCACTTTGCGCCGCGTTGCGCCACTCACCCGACCTCCGCGCGGCCCCTACTGCCGGTTTGGTTGCGCTTGCCACATGCAGGCGCATGCTGGTGGGAACGGCCCTGTATAGGGGATCACCCGACCTCCGCGCGGCCCCCGCTTCTAGTTTGATCGCGTTCATCACATAGAGTTGCATGCTTGTAGGACAGGCCCTTTATACTAGTCAATTAACCTACAAACCTGTACGTCTTTGGAGATGTGGGGGGAAACTTAAAATCCCAGAGAAAACCCACGCAGGGCACGGGGAGAACGTACAAGGTCCGTACAGACAGCACCCGTAGCCGGGATCGAACCCGGGTCTGGGGCGCTGCAAGCACTGTAAGGCAGCAACTCTACCGCTGCGCCACCGTGCCACCCACGCTGTTAAAAAGGAGTGACCAGCAAGAAGAGCAGAAGGCTCAGTAATGTTCAGAAGACTTGATTTGAAGAGGAAAGAATCAAACAGGTAACATGTAGAGCCGCAGGCGTTAACACGTCAAGGAGCTCCTCCAGTACGGTGAAAGCTGTGGAATTCACAGAGAGGAGATGGAAAAAAAAACAACTTTTAAATGACTCCTGTAGAGTTAGAACTGAGGATAAGCGCGGAATTGCAAATATATTCAACGCATGCTTCCTACGAAGGACTCACTGGAGATGTTAACAATGTTATGCATTCAATTAATTGAGAGACTCTAAGCAGATTTATGAAATTTGACATTGGGATAGAATTACAAACAACTTTAAAAGCCCCAACCAATAAATCTGCGGCATGGTTTTATCACAGCGCACTAAGAGGGCTTTCAGATTAAATTTGCAAATGCTGTAAATTGCCTCAAAGGAATGATTCAATACTGGGGAGATCAGGAATAATATATTCCTGTATTGAAAGGAAGGGGAGAAATCTAATCCCGGCAACCTTAAACCCATAAATCTTAGATCCAGAATTTAAAAATAAGCTGCAGATGCTGGAAACCTAAAACTATAACAGGATTATAAAAGGGATCAGGGGGTATGGAGAGAAGGCAGGTACAGGATACCAAGTTGGATGATCAGCCATGAGCACATTGAATGGCGGTGCAGGCTCGAAATGCCGAATGGCCTACTCCTGCACCTATTTTCTATGTTTCTATCATTTCATGGAAAAAACATGGTCGGTTTGGCAACATCTGTGGAATGTTGATTGATTGAAAGATGCAACATTGAAACAGGACACTCGGCCCACTGGGTCCATGCCAACCATCGATCTATGTTACCCCACTTTTGCATCAACCCCCTACACATTTGGGACAATCTGCAGAAGCCAATTAACCTACACACCAACATGTCGTTGGGATGTGTGGGGAAATCGGAGCACATGGAGGAAACCCACATGGTTACAGGGAGAATGAGCAAACTGCACGCAGACAGCACCCAACGTTAGGTTCGAACCTGATTCCCCGGCACTGTGAGGCTGCAGGTTTAGACCTTAAGACCATAAGACAAAGGGGCAGATATAGGCCATTTGGCCCATCAAGTCTGCTCCACCATTCCATCATGGCTGATCTATTTTTCCCACTCAACCCCATTCTCCCTTCTTCTTCCCGTAACGTTTGGCACCCATACTAATGAAGAATCTATCAATTTCTGCTTTTGAAGTGCCCAATGACTTGGCCTCCACAGCCGTCACCATGAATTTGTAGCTGCACGTAAATGTTTGACCTTGCAACTGTGGCAACAGGCCCTGCGGCTCAACTTACACCGATCAACATGTCCCATCCCCACTAATCTCACTTGCCTACACGGGTACCATGTAATCCCGTACTACCCGCTCCATGGTTTTGCCAGGTGGGGAGGGGGCTGTGGACCCCCAGCAGGACCAAAAACAAGACCTGTCAAAGGGCGGACGAGCTCCTAGCGAGCCAACGGCCATCCACACTTGAGTAGAAGTTGCGATCACTGTCGTACGCAGCTTTGTAAGGCACCGTGCCCGTTGATGTTTTCAACGATGATGATGATGATGATGATGAATGGTAATTGCAAACTCTCAACCATAGACCATAATTGCAAACCGTAGATGAGGCAAGAATTGCCCCTCAGAGAGGCACTTGGTGATGTGATCCACTCTGGTTGCCACCAACACTGGTCTTCAAATTGCTTCTGACACATGACCTTGATGACCCTCATACCATCTGGAAAGTTATCTCTTCACATTGTGGGTTTATGGGCCTGATACTTCCTAGGACTTACGCAGATCATTAGGTTTAGGTATATTATTGCCACAGACACCGAGGAAAAGCTTTGTTTCACACACTATCCAAACAGATCAGATGTACCGTATATAAATACAATTGGTTCAAACTCAAGTGAAACAGATAGAGCAAAGGGAAGATACAGCATGCAGAGTATCCTCCGTCCTACTGTCTTTCTCCTCAGAAATTACAGAGAAGAAATACTCATTTAGGTCCTTGCCCATCTCCAGTGGCTCCACACAGAGGTGACCGCTTTGATTCCTGAGAAGTCCCACTCTCTCTCTAGTTACCCTTTTCCCATATAACAAACAAATAACCATATAACCATATAACAATTACAGCACGGAAACAGGCCCTCTCGGCCCTTCCAGTCCGTGCCGACCATTTATTTTCCCCTAGTCCCATCTACCTGCACTCAGACCATACCCCTCCATTCCCTTCCCGTCCATATACCTATCCACTTTACTTTTAAATGTTAAAATCGATCCTGCCTCCACCACTTCTGCTGGAAGCTCATTCCACATAGCCACCACTCTCTGAGTAAAGAAGTTCCCCCTCATGTTACCCCTAAATTTCTGTCCCTTAATTCTCATGTCATGCCCTCTTGTTTGAATTCGCCCTACCCTCAATGGGAAAAGCTTATCCACGTCAACTCTGTCTATCCCTTTCATCATTTTAAAGACCTCAATCAAGTCCCCCCTTAACCTTCTGCGCTCCAATGAATAAAGACCTATCTTGTTCAACCTTTCTCTGTAACTTAGTTGCTGGAACCCAGGCAACATTCTAATAAATCTCCTCTGTACTCTATGTATTTTGTTGACATCCTTCCTATAATTAGGCGACCAAAATTGTACACCATACTCCAGAATTGGTCTTACCAATGCTTTGTACAATTTTAACATTACTTCCCTACTGCTATATTCAATGCTCTGATTTATAAAGGCCAGCACACCAAAAGCTTTCTTTACCACCCTATCTACATGTGATTCCACCTTCAGGGAACTATGCACAGTTATTCCTAGATCCCTCTGTTCCACAGCATTCCTCAATTCCCTACCATTTACCATGCATTGTTGTGCATCAGTTCCGTAGACAAAGTCTACTGGCCGCAATGGGGTGGAGGTGAATCGGACAGTATCCTAGCTTATGGAAGGACCGTTTAGAAGCTTCGTAACAGGGGTGAAGAAGCTGTTTCTGTGTCTGGAGGTCCCCATTTTCAAGCTTCTGAACAGGAGCAAGAAAAAAAGGAATGACCAGGATGGGACAGGTCTTTGGTTGCGTGAAGTGTAGATGGAGTCAATGGTGGGAAGTCTGGTCATCTGTGTGATGGATTGGTCATCTACAACTCTCTGCAATTTGCTTGCATTCTCGGGCAGAGCTGTTCCCAAACCAAGGATTACACAAAAAGCTGGAGAAACTCAGCGGGTGCAGCAGCATCTAAGGAGCGAAGGAGATAGGCGACGTTTCGGGTCGAGACCCTTCTTCAGACCCTGAAGAAACCAAGTTGTGTACCTTCCACGTTGCATCTGTGGAAGTTTGTAAGAGTCACTGGAGATGTGCTGAATTTCCTCAGTCTCCTCAAGAAGCAGAGGTGTCGCTGTGCCTTCTTGGCTGTCAAATCAGTGTGCTTGGTCCAAGACAGTTGATTGGGAATTTTAGTTTAGTTTAGTTTAGCTTAGAGATACAGCGTGGAAACAGGCCCCTCGGCCCACCGAGCCTGCGTCGACCAGCGATCCCCGCACAGAGATATAGCCGGGAAACAGGCCCCTTGGCCCACCGAGCCTGCGTCAACCAGCGATCCCCGCACAGAGATACAGCGCGGACACAGGCCCTTCGGCCCACCGAGCCTGCGTCGACCACTGATCCCTGCACATTAAAGGGGCTGACCCACTTGAGCGACCTAATTGGCGAGTTTAGAAGAGTTTGAAAAAATGACATGTTGAAGACCTCCTCGACTATGTAGAAGACCTCCTTCAACCTCCTTCAACTATGTTGAAGCCAAGCTTCTTCTTCTTCATGCGTGTGGCGTGCACAGCCTAAAGTTGTAGGACAACTTGTTCTACTTGATCTTATTTGATTGTGCACGCCGGGTTGATTGCATTCGTCGAAACAGGGCGGACCACGTGAAGGTTGCAATCTCCCACCCCAAGACAAGCTTCGATTGGCTACGACTAACTTTGGGAAAATTGGACACCGAATAGTGGAGAGTGAAGACGATCTCCTTCGATCTCCCTCGACCTCCCTTCGACCTCCCTTTGACTATGATGAAGACTATCTACGACTACCTTTGACTACCCTCGACTACCTATGACTAACTTGCCGACTTACTACGACCTACTAGGACTAAACCTACGAATAAAAAAAGGTGTAGATTTTTTCCATGGCGACCTTTTTTTACTCGCGGGCATTTTTTAACATATTGAAAAAAACGCCGCGACCTAGCTGAGGCCTCAAGTACGCGGAGACCACTCTCGAGCATGAAGGAGAGTTACGAAGACCTCCTACGACCTCGTGTCGACCATGCTGCGAATATGAGCCAAGGGAAAACTCACCCGAACTCGCAGATTAGGTCGCCCAAGTGGGACAGGCCCTTAACACCACCCTACACACTCTCTGGACAATTTACAATTTTACCAGAGCCAATTAGCCTTTAAACCTGAACGCCTTCGGATTGTGGGAGGAAACTTGAGCTCCCAGAGAAAAGTGTAGGAAGGAACTGCAGTTGCTGGTTTACACCGAAGATAGACACAAAATGCTGGAGTAACTCTGCGTGACGAAGGATTTTGACCCGAGACATCACATATTCCTTCTCTCCAGAGATGCTGCCTGTCCCACTGAGTTACTCCAGCATTTTGTGACGAGCTCCAGGAGATAACCCGCACAGATTACATACAAAGTCCGTACAGACAAGCACCTGTAGTCATGATCTACTCTATGGCGCTGTGAGGCAGCAACTCTGTCGCTGTGCCACCGTGCCTCCCAAAGTAATATTAATGCCAAGGAGCTTGAATCTGTCAACCATTACATTTTAAAGCCCTGTCCCACGGTACCAGTTCTCCCGAGTGTGCGCTGATTCGAACTCGGAGATTTACGGTAATGGCCGCTCGTCGGTACTCGGTGCTCTCGTGGACATTTTTTCAACATGTTGAAAAATCTTCACGAGTTTTCCCGTGCTTGCCTGCCGTAAGCGAGTCTTCCCGAGTACCTGCCGTTAGCGTTACGAGCCGTTAAGAGACGGCCCTGAGCTCCGACGTACCCGCTACGTTCATTCTCCGTGCTTACCACGAGTTTGATTTTTTTAAAACTCGGGAGAGCTCTTGGAATGAACTCGTACTGTGGGACAGGGCTTTTAATCGCAACAACACAGCACAATTGGGCATCCCATTGGTTGGATGACGATGTCTAAAGTAGATAACGGGGGGGAAAAACCGATATCGTAATTTAGAATCCTCCACTGGTGAAAATCTTCATGGAAAGCTGCTCCTCGAGAGCAATTCACAGGTTGTCTGAAAATAGACAAGATGTCGCCAAGAGGAAAGCAGCAGTGAGAACTCGCGGGCGGCATGATACACGTGCCACAGGGGATGTCATTGGTTCACACCCTGTTTTTCCATGTACTCGCCTGTGATTTAGATTCATTTGCCAAATCAACCATGTAAGAATTTTTAGAAAGACACAAAACGCTGGCGTGGCTACGCTTGGCCAAGGCCGACCCTGCAACGTCGCCAGGGCAACGGACCTTCATGGTCAGACCAAGATCCCTGCACATGCAACAAGTGGGACTTGAAAATGGCCCCAAACTGGCGACTCTGTATACTGTCTCAGTGTACTACTGCTGTACACTTGTACTGTATCTGAGATACTTACCTAATATGTATCTAAGTGCTTATGTATGGTGATACTTATACTGAACTTAGTTTAGAGTTTAGTTTAGAAATACAGCGTGGAAACAGGCCCTTCGGCCCACCGGGTCCGCGCCGATCAGCGATCCCCGCACATTCACACCATCCTACACCCACTAGGGACAATTTTTACATTTACCAAGCCAATTAACCTACAAACCTGTACGTCTTTTGAGTGTGGGAGGAAACCGAAGATCTTGGAGAAAACTCACGCAGGTCACGGGGAGAACGTACAAACTCCATACAGACAGCACCCTTAGCCGGGATCGAACCCGTATACTGTATACAAAGATGGATTTCACTGTACATCGAGACATGTGGCAAATAAACACCATAGCATAAGCGGGTCAGGCAGCATCTCTGGAGAAAATAATAGGTTTTATTGAAGATGGGTTCTGACACGAAATGTCACCTTGTAGCGTGTGTCCAAACTTCGTGATCAAACAGTTACTTTATTAGCTGAGATAAGTTTAACATACATGTGCGTTCAGGACTCCTTAACATATGAGTCAACAGGAGCTGAGCTCGAGTCAACACCATCGCTTAGCAGCAGCAGCAATGACTCTTATGTTAGGGAGTTTCATGTCAGAACCCTTCTTCAGTAAAAGTAGAGGTTGGGGGAGAACTGGAGGCAAGAAGCGGCAGAATGAATCAGGGCCAGCTTCAGTCTAAAGAAGGGTTCCGTCCCGAAATGTCCACTTATCCTTTTCTCCAGAGATGCTGTCTGACGCACTGAATTACTCCAGCATTTTGTGTCTATATTCGGTTAAAACCAGCATCTGCAGTTCCTTCCTACACATAAGATTTTTAGATGATGGTCTTTTCATGAGGTGAAACCAGACAGGGCTCTGGGAAAGGAGTTAGATAATGTCTCGAATCATAGTCATTCAGCTTGGAATCTGGCCCTTCGGCCCAGCATCTTCATGCCGACCAAGATGCTCCTTCTAAGCTAGTCCCACCTGCCTGAGTTTGGCCCATGTCCCTCTAAACCTTTCCCATTGATGTACCTGTCCAAATGTCTTTTGAAAGCTGTAATATAACATGCCTCAGCTGCCTCCTCTGGGAGCTCAATCCATGTACCCACCACCCTCTGAGTGAAAAAGTTGTACCTCAGCTATCTATTAAATCTTTCTCCACTCATCTTAAACATATGCCCTCGAATTGTTAACTCCTCTTCTCATGATATAGAGATAGGTAGAATGGGAGCTGATGAATATGAACATAGCGTATTTGAAGTATCCTACTGCCTGGAAAGATCATAGGTTTAAAATGAATGGAAACATTTGGCCATCATTGCACTGCTTATACCTAAGTGACCATTGTACACACACATGCGTAACATTTTGATTGGGGTTTGCAATCAACTCTGATATTTTTTGGTCACAGTCAGTATCTTCATTTCCTCTTCGACAGAAAATGCTCCACTTAAGACATAGGAGTGGAATTAGGCCATTCGTCCCATCGAGTCTGCTCTGCTGTTCGATCGTGGCTGATTGATTTTCCCCTCTCAACCCCATTCTCCTGCCTTCTCCCCATAACCCTTGACACCCGTACTAATCAAGAACTGATCCACCTCAGCTTTAAAAATATCCATTGATTTGGCCTCAACCGTTGTCGCAATGAGTTCCACATATTCACTAGAATATGACTAGAGCAATTCCTCGTCAATTCTAAAGATATGTCCTTTTGTTCTGAGGCTGTGCCCTCTGGTCCTGGACTCTTCCACATCTGGAAACATCCTCTCCACATCCACTCTATCCAAGCTTTTCAATATTTGGTTGGTTTCAATGAGATCCCCCCTCACCCTTTCTAGACTCCAACAAACGCAGGCCCACAGCCTAACTGACCACATTACCTATAAATTATGTTCTTTCCTGAATGTCCTTAGTATCCCCTTCCCATGTGCTTTCTACCCAGAAATGTAGGAAGATGAATATATAACCATAAGAAGTAGAAAATGGGATGAATAATGGCTGTCTTTGAGTAGATTTGATGGAATAACCTATTTGCTGCCAGGTTTCTGCTGTCAGAGGCTGCTGAGCGAAGCAGCAACTGGCTGTAGCTGAAGGGGAAGGACTTCAACTGGGCTGCAAAATGACCAGCAAGAGGGGTAAAACGGTGGGGCGCTCACCTGGGACGCCAGGTGTTGCTGTTGAGACCTCTGGAGGTGTCGTGAGCCTATCAAATTATCTGAATGGTGGCCGATTAGGAAAAGGGGAGATGCAACGAGACCTGGGTGTCATGGTACAACAGTCAGTGAAAGTAGGCATGCAAGTACAGCAGGCAGTGAAGAAAGCGAATGGTATGTTGGCATTCATAGCAAAAGGATTTGAGTACAAGAGCAGGGAGGTTCTACTGCAGTTGTACAGGGTCTTGGTGAGACCACACCTGGAGTATTGCGTACAGTTTTGGTCTCCAAATCTGAGGAAAGACATTCTTGCCATAGAGGGAGTACAGAGAAGGTTCACTAGACTGATTCCTGGGATGTCAGGACTTCCTTATGAAGAAAGACTGGATAGACTCAGCTTGTACTCGCTAGAATTTAGAAGATTGAAGGGGGATCTTATAGAAACTTACAAAATTCTTAAGGGGTTGGACAGGCTAGATGCAGGAAGATTGTTCCCGATGTTGGGGAAGTCCAGGACATGGGGTCACAGTTTAAGGATAAGGGGGAAATCGTTTAGGACCGAGATGAGGAAAAACATTTTTCACACAGAGAGAGGTGAATCTGCGGAATTCTCTGCCACAGAAGATAGTTGAGGCCAGTTCATTGGCTATATTTAAGAGGGAGTTAGATGTGGCCCTTGTGGCTAAAGGGATCAGGGGGTATGGAGAGAAGGCAGGTACAGGATACTGAGTTGGATGATCATGTTGAATGGCGGTGCAGGCTCGAAGGGCCGAATGGCCTACTCCTGCACCTATTTTCTATGTTTCTATGTTTCTATGTCTTTGGAGTGTGGGAGGAAACTGGAGCACCGGGAGAAAACCCACCCAGTCACAGGGAGAACGTACAAACTCCACACAGACAGCATCCGAGCTGAGGATTGAACTTGGGTCCCTGGCGCCGTGAGGCAGCAGCTCCGGCTGTGCCATTGTGCCATCCATGGGGTCAAAAGCAGCAGATGCACCTCATCTATGAAGTCAATTCACCCAGAACTTGGATCCAAGCTTAGCCACCTGTAGCAGTAGTAGGCCCCACTCGGTCATGACTGACCATGGGTGATGCATCCTAGCTGTTAGCTGCTTGCTCCAAACCTCATCTAGAGCAGCTGTATGCTGCGTTAATCATGACCCATCATGGATATATTTCCAAGTGATCACCTTTAACACATGAACAAATCCCAGCATTATCAAGCAAACGTTACAAACAAAATGTGATGCTCAACCACCTCAGGTCAAAGGTATATTTTAAAATATGCAAAGCATAAAATAGTGAGAGGCATAGATTGGGTACACAGTCAGAACCTTTCTCCCTGGGTGGAAATGTCAAAGGCTGCCAGAGGAGATAGTTGAGACAGGGACTATCCCAATATTTAAGAAACATTTAGGCAGGTACATGGATGGGACAGGTGTCGAGGGGCATGGGCCAAACGCAGGCCAAACTAGTGTTGATGGGACATGTTGGTCGTATGAGCTGAAGGGTCTGTTTCCATGCTGCACGACTCTCTAACGAGATGGGAGAGCTTGAAGGTGGCGGGCAAAGTTTAAAGGAGGCAGGTTTTTTTACAGAGAGAGTGGTGGGTGCCTGGAATGCACTGCCAGTGGTGTGGAAACAATAGTGGCATTTAAGAGGCTTTTAGTTAGGCTTGTGGATATGGATAGAGGGATATAGATTATGAGGACGCAGAGGAGATTAATTTAACATGGCATCGTGTTCGGCACGGACATTGTGGGCTGAAGGGCCTGTTACTGTGCTGTACTGCTATATCAATGTTCTGCAATCAAATAAGAAAGGTTCTATGTTTGAGAAGGAACTGCAGATGCTGGAAAATTGAAGGTAGACAAAAATGCTGGAGAAACTCAGCGGATGAGGCAGCATCTATGGAGCGAAGGAAATAGGCAACGTTTTGGGCCGAAACCCTTATGATTGTCTTTGAGGAAGAGAGGGAACACAAAGTTTGGATGGAACAAGACGCTGGTTGCTGGTCCTTCCTATTTTCCAATTGCCTTGTCTTGATGTATTTCTGCACCAGTTTCCTCAGCAGTTTGAAACTGTTGTACGATTTTGATGGTCATCTTTGAAATCTCATCATTGATGAGTCAATTTCAAACTCGGGGTAGGCCATTTAGGACAGAGATGAAGAACAACTTTTTCACCCAGAGAGTTGTGAATCTGTGGAATTCTTTGCCACAGAAGGCGGTGGAGGCCGATTCACTGGACGTTTTCAAGAGAGAGTTAGATTTAGGTCTTAGGGCTAACAGAATCAAGGGATATGGGGTGAAAGGAACCGGGTACTGATTGTGGATGATCAGCCATGATCACATTGAAGGGCTGAATGGCCTACTCCTGCACCTCGTCATACAGCTGGACAGACACAACAAGCTGGAGTAACTCAGCGGGACAGGCAGCATCTCTGAAGAGAAGAAATGGGTGACGATTCAGGTTGAGACGCTTCTTCAGACTAGTCAGGGAAAAGGGAAACGAGAGATATAGACGATATAGATGATATAAAGAGATAAAGAATAATGAATGAAGGATATGCAAAAATATAATGATGATAAAGGAAACAGGCCACTGTTAGTTGTTTGTTGGGTGAAAACGAGAAGCTGGTGCGACTTGGGTGGGGGAGGGATGGAGGGAGAGGGAATGTTGGGGTTGCTTGAAGTAAGATAAGTCAATATTCATCCCACTTGGCTGTATAGCGCTGGGTCATATTCAATAACAATCCAGCCATTTTGTGCTTCGCATGAATCGTGACTGGTTTGTTTTTCATTTTGGATTATTACATTTTTTTAAAAAACACAGCAACTTTGTCGCCTTTAATCTCAGGTGCTCAGACTGTTATACAAGGCTTCAGATCACTAACCTGATAACTGGTGCACATCATCAATACAGCAGGCAGAGAGGACAACTGACCATTTAATTAAGTAGAAGCAAGGAACTGCAGATGCCTGTTTACACAGGCCAACACATAGAAACATAGAAAAATAGGTGCAGGAGTAGGCCATTCGGCCCTTCGAGCCTGCACCGCCATTCAATATGATCATGGCTGATCATCCAACTCAGTATCCCGTACCTGCCTTCTCTCCATACCTCCTGATCCCTTTAGCCACAAGGGCCACATCTAACTCCCTCTTAAATATAGCCAACGAACTGGCCTCAACTACCTTCTGTGGCAGAGAATTCCACAGATTCACCACTCTCTGTGTGAAAGACTCCCCCCTTATCCTTAAACTGTGACCCTTGTTCTAGACTTCCCCAACACCGGGAACAATCTTCCTGCATCCAGCCTGTCCAACCCCTTAAGAATTTTGTAGGTCTCTATGAGATCCCCCCTCAATTTTCTAAATTCCAGCGAGTACAAGCCGAGTCTATCCAGTTTTTCTTCGTATGGAAGTCCTGACATCCCAGGAATCAGTCTGGTGAACCTTCTCTGTGCTCCCTCTATGGCAAGAATGTCTTTCCTCAGATTAGGAGACCAAAACTGTACGCAATACTCCAGGTGTAGACCCTGTACAACTGCAGTAGAACCTCCCTGCTCTTGTACTCAAATCCTTTTGCTATGAATGCCAACATACCATTCGCTTTCTTAACAGCCTGCTGCATCTGCATGCCTACTTTCAATGACTGGTGTACCATGACACCCAGGTCTCGTTGCATCTCCCCTTTTCCTGATCGGTCACCATTCAAATAATAGTCTACTTTCCTGTTTTTGTCACCAAAGTGGATAACCTCACATTTATCCACATTATACTGCCACTCACCCAGCCTATCCAAGTCACCTTGCAGCCTCCTAGCATCCTCGTCACAGCTAACACTGCCCCCCCAGCTTTGTGTCATCCGCAAACTTCGAGATGTTGCATTTAATTCCCTCATCCAAATCATTAATACATATTGTAAATAGCTGGGGTCCCAGCACTGAGCCTTGCGGTATCCCACTAGTCACTGCCTGCCATCCTGAAAAGGACCCATTCACTCTTACTCTTTGCTTCCTGTCTGCCAGCCAGTTCTCTATCCACATCAATACTGAACCGCCAATACTGTGTGCTTCAAGTTTGTATACTACTCTCTTGTGTGGGACCTTGCCGAAAGTCCAGATATAACACATCCACAGGTTCCCCTTATCCACTCTACTAGTTACATCCTCGAAAAATTCTATAAGATTCGTCAGACATGATTTACCTTTCGTAAATCCATGCTGACTTTGTCCAATGATTTCACCACTTTCCAAATGCGCTGCTATCTCATCTTTAATAACTGACTCTAGCAGTTTCCCCACTACTGATGTTAGACTAACTGGTCTGTAATTCCCCATATTCTCTCTCCCTCCTTTTTTAAAGAGTGGGGTTACATTAGCTACCCTCCAATCCTCAGGAACTACTCCAGAATTTAAAGAGTTTTGACAAATTATCACTAAGGCATCCACTATTTCTGGAGCTACTTCCTTAAGTACCCTGGGATGCAGCCTATCTGGCCCTGGGGATTTATCGGCCTTTAATCCATTCAATTTACCTAACACCACTTCCCGGCTAACCTGGATTTCACTGCGCTATACTGCTCTATGTTCTATGCTCCATGTCTGGGTGGTGTTTTTAAGTTCTCTTTTAAGTGTCCTCTGCATTTGGCCCGCAATCCATCTGAAGAAGGGTTCTGTGTGTGGAACGAGCTGCCGGAGGAGGTAGCTGAAGCAGGGACTATTTCAACATTTAGGAAACAGTTAGACAGGTACATGGATGGGACAGGTTTAGAGTGATATGGACCGCACACAGGCAGGTGGGGCTAGAGTAGCTTGGGCACATTGGCCGTCGTGGGAAGTTCACAAGTTATGGAAGTAGAATTAGGCCATTCGGCCTAAGTAGAATTAGGCCATTCATTCATGGCTGATCTCTGCCTCCAAATTCCATTTTCCTGCCTTCTCCCCATCACCCTTGACACCCGTTCTAATCAAGAAATCATCTATCCCTGCCTTAAAAATATCCACTGTGTATGTGCATGTGACAAATAAACTTGACTTGACTGACTTGGCCTCCACAGCCCTCTGTGGCAATGAGTTCCACAGATACACCATCCTCTGACTAAAGAATGTGGAGAGTTTTGTCAGATGGCGTTTTGGTTCAGAACCCTTCTACAGACTGATGGAGATGGGGGAAGAAAGAGTGAAAGCAATTTCCTCAAAGTACGTGTGGGAGGACGGAAGGTCGAACAAAGACAATGACTGCAGTAGTCTGAAATGATGGACAGCCATAGAATGGGCAGTTAAGCTCCTTAGCTGCTGCTAATGTCGTGAAGTCTGGGTGACATTGAAAAGTCTAGTGTGCTGCAACGTGCTGAACATGCCAGAATATGTAAAGGAACAATGGAAAGTTTTGGAACACGCATAAGCCCTTGAATCTCTTGGGATGACTTCACCATCAGGAAGATTGAGTTGTAGATCAACCCCTTTTCAGGGAGTCACCGTCAGAGAGTGATAAAGCATGGAAACAGGCCCTTCAGCCCAACCTGCCCACACAGACCAACATGTCCCATCTACACTAGTCCCTACCTGCGTTTGGCCCCTTATCCCTCATAACATGTCCTATACAGGTACCTGTCTAATTGTTTCTTTAAACGTTGCATTAGTACCTGCCTCCTGATAGTTCCCGACTTTCAGCTCTGTTTCCCTTAATATCTTTAGCAAAAGGTTATAAGTCTCAAAGGATCAATTTTACAAAGAATTGTTACACAGTCTACAGGGCGGCAGGGGGCGCAGCGGTACTTTGTGCCTTAGAGCACCAGAGACCAGGGTTTGATCCTAACTTTGAGTGCTGTCTGGATGGAGTTTGTATGTATGTCAGTTGTATAGGGTCTTGGTGAGACCACACCTGGAGTATTGCGTACAGTTCTGGTCTCCAAATCTGAGGAAGGACATTATTGCCATAGAGGGAGTGCAGAGAAGGTTCACCAGACTGATTCCTGGGATGTCAGGACTGTCTTATGAACAAAGACTGCATAGACTCGGTTTATACTCTCTAGAATTTAGGAGATTGAGAGGCGATCTTATAGAAACTTACAAAATTCTAAATTCTGGACAGGCTAGATGCAGGAAGATTGTTCCCGATGTTGGGGAGGTCCAGGACAAGGGGTCACAGCTTAAGGATAAGGGGGAAATCCTTTAGGACCGAGATGCGAAGGACTTTTTCACACAGAGAGTGGTGGGTCTCTGGAACTCTCTGCCACAGAGGGTAGTTGAGGCCAGTTCATTGGCTATATTCAAGAGGGAGTTAGATGTGGCTAAGGGGATCAGAGGGTATGGAGAGAAGGCAGGTACAGGATACTGAGTTGGATGATCAGCCATGATCATATTGAATGGCGGTGAAGGCTCGAAGGGCCGAATGGCCTACTCCTGCACCTAATTTCTATGTTTCTATGTTCTTCCCGTGACCGCGTGGGTTTCCTCTCATACTCCAAAGACGTCCAGGGTTGTAGGTTAGTTGGCTTTGGTAAAACATGTAAATAGTCCCTAGTATGTTCAGCCATGATCATAGTGAATGGAGGTGTTGGTTTGAAGGTCCGAATGGCCTACTCCTGCACCTATTGTCTATTGTCTATGGTCAAGTCAAGTCACTTTTATTTCTATAGCACATTTAAAAAAACAACTCTCGTTGGCCAAAGTGCTTTACATTGGTGGAGGTATTAACGTTATACAACAGTGGTTCATAGATTAAGTACATACATAAATACATACATATAGCCCTCACTCAGAGGACATCAAGAAAGAATTGTCTATTGTGCACAAGATAGCGATAGTGTACGTGATGAACGCTGGTTGGCAGGCCAAAGAGCACGTTTCTATGTTGTATCTCAACACTAAACTAAACTAATGCTGTCAGTTTGGCGAGAAAAGGTACTGTAATCTTTGGTTAAATATATAACCTTTGTTTAGACCTTGGCTGATAAAGGGCCTGTCCCACAGTACGAGGTAATTCAAGAGTTCTCTCGAGTTTCCCACAATTGGAATTCGGAGAATTATGGTAATAGCCGTTCGTAGGTACTCGGGGCTCTCGTGGACATTTTTCACACTGTTGAAAAAACGTCACGAGTTACTGCGTTTCCCGAGTCCCTGCCGTTGGCATTACGAGCCGCTACGAGACATCCACGAGCTCCGCCGTAGCCGCTACGTACATTCTACGTACTTACCACGAGTTCGATTTTTTTTTAAAAACTCGGGAGAGCTCTTGAATTACCTCGTACAGTGGGACAGGCCCTTAACACTGCCAAATATGTATTTGCTCAATTCTATGTATAGATTATGACCTAGATCACATCTACTTAAAAGTAAGCAAATCTGGTCTTCTCTATAAGGAGAGGTTGCACAAACTTGGATTGTTCTCTCTGGAACTTTGGAGGCCAAGAGGAGACCTGATGGATGTACTGTATATAAAGTAATTGTAGCCTTAGATCGGGCAGACATGTCGCCTGTATGGTCGTGAGTAGTCGCCCAAGGAATCGTACCGTTTTCTGGTCGCCGCTGGATTTTCAACATGTTGAACATTACGCAAGTGGTACAGGCCCTTTAGAATTCTGATAAAGGAAACTTTGAAATGAATAGTAGACAAGAATAAGACTCCACCCTTTCAAATGTCTGATGTTAAGTGGGAATCACAAACGCACAAATCTTATCATCATTATAACTAATTTCTTCTGGTGAGAATAATTTATATTTATTGCACGCATCCAAGGTTTTGCCAGAACCTAGAGAACGTTGAGTGGTACAAATTGCTTTGAAATTTATAGCGACCTGCATGTGATAACATACGGGCCTGTCCCACTTGGGCGTCATTTGTGCGTCATTTACGCGACGTCATTTACGCCGCACGCCGCGCGCATTGTGTCATGCACGTGATGCGCACATGGCATGCATTACGCGGTCACACACGGCGCCCCAGGATTTTGGGATTCACAAAATCTCCGTGCGCCACCTGCGTGACGCGCAAATGACACCCAAGTGGGACAGGCAAAATGTTCACCTTTTTGAGCACTTTTTAACATCTTTAATATAAAATGGAGCCAGTCCCACTTACCTAACCAAAGGAAAGGTGTTTGTAACTAGTAGCTCAGATTAAATCTTTGACCGCATGGATATGCTTCAATGGTTCCAATGGACCTTTAGGGCCACATATGCACTGCACGGGCACATTTCTGCCCCCATTACCATATTTATCCGCCATTTTCAAAAGAAAAACAAATTGACAAAATGTCCAAAGGTCTATATGATGGATGTGCTGGATGCCCCTGATCCAGGTAAGCCCAAATAAGTCCAGGTAGGCCCCAGGGCCTCCACCATCGCCCGCGACCAGCTTGGCTTGCGAACCGACATCCCACTCCTCGCCCAGCCACCTCTGTGTCCCAGGGGACGCCTCCTGCAGCCGACCTTGAAGACACTGGGGGCCTCCTGCAGCCGACCTTGAAGACCCCGGTCCGTTTCCTACCTGCCTTCCGAGCTTCCCCCCTCCCACCTGCTGGCCACGGCCCACCGGGTCTTTCTTCGCAGCGGCGAACCAGACCTTGCTGCCACACGGGACCACAGGCAACTCACCGGGTCCGTCCTTGTTTTCGCCGGCCCGCCGGAACATTCACAGCAGCTGCCAGGCCCGGATTTGTCTGTGTTTGCGTACAATTCAAAATCTCCCAAATGTTATGATACGCTGAAGGTAGACACAAAATGCTGGAGTAACTCAGCGGGTCAGGCAGCATCTCAGGAGAGAAGGAATGGGTGACGATTCGGGTCGAGACCCTTCTTCGGGGGAGAGGGACAAGAGAGATATAAAATAGTAAGGTGTGAAAATGACAGATCAAAGCGGATGCTGATAAGGAAATGTAGAATGGTTCATTGTTAGCTGGGGGGAAGGTGACAACGAGGCATTTCATCAGTAATATTTAATCATGAGGACAGCAGAAGTAGTCAGAGAACTAGATTGGGGGAGGGACGGAGAGAGAGGGAAAGCAAGGGTTGATGTTACAGATCCTCTGTTAGCTCTTTGAGGATGACAATATATTCACTCGTCGTTTTTCGCAGCTTTTGACATTTGGCGCCGACTTTATAGCTTTCTCCTTCCCGGATGCAAATTCGAGATGTTTAATTTTCTCTGGAGCTAATAAATTAGAAGGAGAGTGAAATGCATTGGGGTCAACTCCTCTCAATAAAACTATTTTGTTATGTCACCTCACTGCAGATTTTCATCTCTGCTGATCAACCCCACAATATTTCTGGCCTTGGAGATTATCTTCATCCTATTCCTGGTGGATACTAATGATTCGCCCATTGTTTTGCACCTTCAGAAGGTCATAAGTAATAGGAGCAGAATTAGGCCATTCAGTCCATCAAGTCCACTCTGCCATTCAATCATGGCTGATCTTTCTCTCCCTCTTAACCCCATTCTCCTGCCTTCTCCCCATAACCCCTGACACCCGCACTAATCAAGAATCTATCTATCTCTGCCTTAAATATATCAATTGACTTGGCCTCCACAGCCATCTGTGGCAAAGAGTTCCACAGATTCACCACCCTCTGACGAATGAAATGTCTCCTCAGCTTCCTTAAGGAACGTCCTTTAATTCTGAGGCTGTAACCTCTAGTCCAAGACTCTCCCACTAGTGGAAACATCCTCTCCACACCCACTCTATCCAAGCAACCCTCTGTAACATTGACCTTCTGCCAGTGTGGAAAACAGGCGCGAGTTCTTTGGTCCATTGGGAGGTAAAATTAAATTATATGGTTACTATTAACTTTAAGTTAAGAATAAATGGGAGAAATTACAATTGGTTCCAGTTTGGTATGATTTGTGCATTAGCTGCCATGGTATCTTAATCTGGTCCTAGACTCTCCCACTAGTGGAAATCCCCTCTCCACATCCACTCTACCCAGGCCTTTCACTATTCGACCATTAGGCTGTTAATGAAGACTTTAGCACAAACCACAACTTTCTTTCTTCTGGTAAAACAGTGCCGCAGTGCTGAAGTCTCTTGTGTATTAGGATTTCCACTATTTATAGACATACACTGTATTTTTTGCTTTAATCCTACTTTAAAAGTCAGCAATGCGACTTTAAGCATGACCCCATTACAAGCCGATTCCCAGCATGTACTCACTAAACCATAATTCCCCTTGAGACCAAAAACTCCTTATCTCAACCTTGAACATATTCAGTGGCTCAGCCTCTGCTACTATCTGGATTGAACATGTCAAGCATTCATGACCCGATAAGAAATTCCGACCTACAAGAAGGGATTCGTCCTCCTCTCCACCTAACGTGCGTGACCCGTAATTCTGAAACTCCACCCACCCCGCGTGATTTAAGCTTTTGAGATACAGCTCAGAAACAGGCCCTTCGGCCCACTGAGTCCATGCCGACCAGCGATCACCACGTACACTAATGCCCCTGCCCCACTTAACAAACCTGAACTGAAACCTTCCTGGTGGAATAAAACTGGGTGAAAAAAAAGGTCTTACCTTCCTTCCTTTCTTACCTGCAACCTCCGGCGACCACCTTCAACTAGCATCGCAACCGGCTTTGACTAAAAAAATTACCGATTTTTAAAATGGCAACCTTATTTTAGTCGCGGCCGGTTTTGAGTTTTTTGAAATAATCGCAGAAACATAGAAGAAGTGGAAACCAAATTTCGACCATTAGGGAGACTGACAAAAACCTCCGGGAACCGCACGAAACCTTGGGTGGGGCGCAAAGTCGCCAGAGGTTTCCATTCAGGTTTCCTAAGTGGGACAGGGGCATAACACTATCCTACACAGGGGGGACAATTTACAATTTTACCGAAGTCAATTAACCTACAAACCTGTGTGTCTTTGGAGGGTGTGAGGAAACCGGAGCACCCGGGGAAAACCCACATGGTCACAGGGAGAATGTACAAACTCCATAGAGACAGACAGCACCTGTAGTCAGGATGGAACCCGGGTCTTCGGTGCTGTAAGGCAGCAACTCTACTGCTGCGCCATCGTGCCGCCTATACCGAAACAATCAAGTTAGAAACTGCGGCCATTAGAAAAAACTTTAAATTAAAAAATATATATTTTAATACCATTGAAGTACCACTCTACCCTTAGTTGTGTGGGAAGGAACTGCAGATGCTGTTTTAGACAAAATGTGTAGTAATCCTCCTCTACAGAGACGCTGCCTGTCCCGCTGAGTTACTCCAGCATTTTGTGTCCATTCTCAACTGCTTGTGCAACAGTGGTTGGGCAGTGCACTCCATCGAAAGTCAGTTCCATTGACTTCAAGGCTATCATTATCACAGAGAGCATCAAAGCCAATCTGTTCTGAATTGCTGGTCCTGATTATATTGACATTTTCACTATCTGTGTCATCTTTAAGTAGCTTATAGTAAACTTTAAATTGGATCATAGTGCCGGCTTTATGGGCTCTAACCATGTTCGGATTGATTTTGCCCTCAGTAGATTGATCTGGGGATTATTTCGAGGCGAGATTGTGATGGTTGCAAAATGGGATTGGGAACGGAGAGCCGGGCTCGTCGCTGGTGCATCTGACCTTCACGTGGTGTCGGCCCTGCAGGCAAAGACGTCACCACCGGTTCAGCACTGCATCTTTTACTCGCTACTGACTCTTTAATGCCACTGTCGTTTCTGCTTCCAACATCGCCCCTGGCAGTGCCTTCCCGGAACCCACCGCCTTCTGTGACAAAATACTTGTCCGTACCCAACACGATGCCGTGAAACTAATCTTCTCCACCTGTTCCTGACCCACATCCCTCAATTCCCCGCCTGTTAGAAACATAGAAACATAGAAACATAGAAAAATAGGTGCAGCAGGAGGCCATTCGGCCCTTCGAGCCTGCACCGCCATTCAATGTGATCATGGCTGATCATCCAACTCAGTATCCTGTACCTGCCTTCTCTCCATACCCCCTGATCCGTTTAGCCACAAGTGCCACATCTAACGCCCTCTTAAATATAGCCAATGAACTGGCCTCAACTACCTTCTGTGGCAGAGAATAGTAAGATTGAACGAGAACTTACCAGTTCGAAGGTTGATCTTTATTTCATGAGGAGTCGAAGTGAGGGATTTCGTGAAGAGCCCGCCGGCGCGCATGCTCGACATACTTCAAAGTAGCGGCGTGGAATCACAGAAACCAATCAAAAGAAATGACTTCACATAGTAAGAATGAAAACGACTAAGATTACCAGATGAAGGTGATTGAGGGTTGGGCGACGAGGGCACGAAATCCCTCACTTCGACTCCTCATGAAATAAAGATCAACCTTCGAACTGGTAAGTTCTCGTTCAATCTTACTATTTCATTTCGGAGTCACGTGAGTGACTTCGTGAAGACTTCAAAGCTTCTGTGATGACACGCCCTGGACCACGTCCATGCTGACACACCACTACCAGGGATGGATGGGAGGAATAACGTGCTGACTAGTCCATACTGCAAAACAAATCATATTTATTAACAACAAATCAAAACCCCTTATTCGGGGACATCTCCACGTTCTTGCCCCGCATCTAGTACGGCTTCTGCGAACTGTAGAGGCGCAGCGACGGGCCGATTGTAGAAACGCTGGAACACAGCTTCATTAGCCCATCCATTAGCTTCATTTCACCCATGCCTATCCTTCGGTTAATTTATTGTGTTGCACAGGGAGCCAAATGCAACGTAATTTCGTTTGGAACTGCATGTATCAATGTATTTCTAAATGACAATAAAGTTTGTTTGACTTTGACTTGACTTGACTTGACCATCCTGCTGTGGCGAGAATATGGTCCATGGGCACCTCCATGACCCTCGCCGCCGACGTCGATGCAGCCCTGGTGGAATGAGATTTGAACACATTAGTGTCGATACCGGACTTACCCAAGACGACTCGAAGCCACCTGGATATCGTCTGTGTTGTCACTCGATGGTGAGGTCTCTTATGAGTGACAAGCAGGTATCTCTCCTTTCCTCTGATGCTTGCCGTCACCTTGACGTAGTAACAGATGTGAGAGGCTAAACATAGCCTAGCATCTGCGGGGTATGCCGGGAACTTCAGCTGCAGCCCTGTGCACCCAGGTCTATGCTGCTTTAGTAGCTCGTCAACAAAGAAAACTACTTCTGTGGGGGTAGACATCATTCTGTCGACACGTAATTTATGGAGTGTCTGTACCCTCTGCGCTGAAGTCAGCGCTAGTAACATCACCAGTTTCATGGTGAGTTTGTCCAGCTGGAGCCCTTCCATGGGGGACCACGTCCTGAGCAGAGCTAAAACTACCCTGACATCCCAGGTGATATTGTAGCGTGGTGTAGGCGGATTCGTATTGAAAATACCCCGCATGAGCCTGGACACTAGCTTGTTGGATCCCACCTCAATATTGAGGTAGAATGATAGAGCGCTCCTGGCGCTGTTGATGACACTGTAGCTTAAGTGTTCATCATGGTGCAACCCCGCGAGGAATTCCAGGACGTCGGTTATAGTCACGGCATCGTACGTGATGCGAGAGAGGCTGCAGAAGGCTTCCCACTTCCTGATGTGAGAGCGGTATCTTCGCCTTGTAGACTCTCGGCACGACGCTGCAATGGTATCCATGGTCCGGGTAGAAAGGCCGTATCCAACTAAAGGCCGATTCAGAATCTGCAAGCCAACAAATTTAAATAGCCATGGCAGGGATGTGGCTCCCCTGAAACAGGGTGAGTAACTAATTCTGGGCTACCCTGCAAACGGACCCAAGGTTCACTGAGCGTGTCAAAGACCATCGGATACCACGGCTGTGTAGGCCAGTCGGGTATGATAAGGATGCCCTTGGCACCATCCATCTGAATTTTCCGTAATACCCGACTGATGAGGCAAAACGGAGGGAATGCATAGAAAAAGCAATTCCCCCAGTCTAGCGAGAATGCATCTAACGCTATAGCCCCAGGATCTGGTTCCCACGAGACGTAGGTTGGTACCTGATGGTTCAACCGGGACGCAAAAAGGTCAATGTCCGGTTTCCCAAATTTGGCTGTGATTTTTGCAAAAATTTCAGGATGTAACATCCATTCAATATTATCATTGAACTTGCGTGACCTGGCGTCCGCCACAAAATTAAGCTCACCTGGCAAATAGGTGGCTGAAATCCAAATGTCTCTCTTGACACACCAGAGCCAAATTGAATTAGCCAATTTATCACATGAAACTGACCTGGTACCGCCCATGTGATTTAAATACGCCACCGCTGTGGTGTTGTCTATTTGGAGCCGGACATGTGCTCCAAAGATCTTGGAACAATATGCACGAAGTCCGTGAAACGCTGCAAGCAGCTCCAAATAGTTGATCCCTTGTGATACCAACATTGTATTCTCAAGGGTATCCCATCGGCCCCCACAACTAGAATGTTGATTCGTAGCTCCCCAGCCATCAGAGCTCGCATCAGTTTGTAAGTATATCATCGGTTTCGCCTCAATAATAGTTTTAAACAAGTTACTAATGTGGCAAACCCACCATCGTAACTCATCCAATGCTGCAGGCGGCAGCTGCATTGATCGATCATAATGACCAGCATGCCGTCGCAGCGCAGCAATCTTGGCTCTCTGCAAGTTTTGATAATGCAGAGGTCCATACCGGGCTGCCGGAAACAAAGCCACAATCTTGCCAATGACAGTAGCTGTGTGACGAATCGATGGTATACGAGTATTGAGTAAATCTGTACACACCTGTGTTACCTCCTCAATTTTGTTAATTGGTATGGTGACTCTCATGCTAATGGAATTCACCTGGAACCCCAGATAATTAATTACCTGGGTGGGGCAGAACTTAGATATTTCTGGATGAACAATGAACCCAAGCTGTTGGAACAAATTGACCGCAGCTGCAACCCCTTGTTGAGCTGATTCCAAGGTGTGGCCGATGATTAAAATATCATCTAAATAGGCCATAACGATATGATGTCGTTGTCTTAAATAAGCCATAATTGGCTTCACCAATTTAGTAAATAATCGAGGGGCTGTGGTGAGCCCATTAGGCAACGCCCTATATTGCCACAGCTGGTCCATCCAGATAAATTTTAAGAACCTTCTGTAATATTTTTGCATGGGTACGGTATAGTACGCATCCTGTAAATCAATACATGCCATAAAGCACCCTTGTGAGATCAATGATTTGGCCGTTTCAAACGTGTCCATTTTAAAATGAGTATATGTTACAAAGTTATTCAGAGTGGTCAGATCAATAATGACTCTACAGCCTCCATCTTTCTTAGGTCGGGTAAAAATATTGGAAACAAATTCAACGGGCTCATGAACCGTTTTCTCTATGACCCCTTTCTGTTCCAACCTTAAAATTTCCTTATAGCCTACGGACTGTTCCGCAGCCGTTAGTTTAAACATACGACCCGGTCTATGCTGAGACGGAGGGATGTCCCCATTAATAAACTCAATGCTATGGCCCTGAATATTCCGTAACACATACTCATCACTAGTAATATCACCCCATGCACCCGCAAACAACCGCAAACGCCCACCAACATGTGAGGTTAAACAAAGAGAAAAAAGAGAACCAGACCGCCTCACCTCTGTGGTTACCGGCGGTCCCTGACACGAGTGGGTGGACGTAGAGGTGCTGGGTTGGTTTGAGGTCGTGGCGTCCTCATTTTCCATCTCGGCTTCTGCCGAGCCTGTCCTAAAAAAGACCCCTGTGGTTGGGGTGGTTGATATCGGTTTGGAGCTGGAGGGTAATTGCTGGTAGACGTGCTGGCAGACCCTCGTGAGCGGCCAAGCGGAGCTTTGGAGCTCGATGGCGTGGGGGCACTCTGAGAGCGCATGAGCCCCACGGTCTTGGCTTGTTCATCAAGCTCTCTGACCCTTTTGGCAAGGTCTTCGCTAAAGAGCTGACGGGGCGGCGGCGGCGGCGGTGGTTTGCACAACCCTGCAAATTTGGGGTTGAGCGCTGGGCGGATGCTATTTTTCCGAAAGCCGTTGATTTCATTTTGAGTAGCGCATAGAAGCGCCAGAGCATCCTCCTGGTCCAAATTAAGCTCCTCTCCGTCGACCGACCGCACAAAAGCAGTAATCCCGGCCGTGAGGAGTTTCAGGATCCGCTGAATCTTTAGTTCCTGCTGACGGATCGCCGCACTGATGTTGCCCCAGATTGGCGTATTGACCACAGGCACGTTGAGGGAGTTGCAGTTTGATGGAGCCTTGTGACGGCTCATGGCTTGTAGTAGAACTTCCTCCTGAAGCTGGTGATTATTTAGGAAGTCCACAGTGGCTGCCAGTTTAGTATTGATAGGAAGCCCCAAGGATTGAGGGGCTGCAAACTTGGTGGCCACATCGAGGAGGTCCTCCGCCGGTAACTCAGGCGGGGGTGGGATGGGATCGACCACTGCCTCCTCGTCCTGCTGCTCCAGGCTGGTGTATGAAGCTGGTGATGAAGCCCTGTGCCTGTCGCTGCTGGATGCCTGTTGTTGTTGAAGGAGACGTTCCAGCAGCCGCTCTATACGGTCAATACGCCCTTCACCCTGAACACTCAGGTGGTCGGAGTCCTCCAGCTCTGAAAATTGGCCGGGGCTCCTGTCATCGGCCCGCACCTCGTCGAGGCCCTGCCGGTGCCGGTAGTTGTCGTCGACAGCCGCCGAGGCGAAACTGCGCGATTCCTGCACGGGCGTGTTCAACCGCCTCCGTATAGCGGGAGCGGAAGCCGTTGCCTCTAAGGACAGATGCGGCATGGTGTCGGCACCAGCCAAAGCCTGGATACCTTGGGCCCGTGCAGGCTTGCCAGCTGCCCACATCGTGGACCTTGCCAACGCATGGTCTCGCCCACCCATCCATGGGGGGCTCGGCGACCGTGACGGGACCCCCAACTGACTCGTCCCGGCGTCGGAAGTTGGGGGGGCGACGGCTGGACCTCACAGCTGCCCCGGGTCCCGTCCTAGAACCTGACCGCTCCTTGGCGACAGGCAGAGCCTTAGCCCCGACAGGGTTAGGCTTTTGGGCTCCTGCCCTTCCCCTCCTCAGGGGGCTTCGTGAAGCGGGCCGTGCAGCCGCACGGACCCTTCTGCTCGAGGCCGTCAGCAAGCCTGCTGACGACCTGACTGCCACGGCAGGGTCGTCCTGCTCTGGCGGCACACCACACTCCTCCTCGTCGAACTCCTCCGAGCTGTGGTGTGCGGGCGGGTCCGGACCTGAAAAAACAGAGCTCACCGACATCTCCGCCCTCATTCCGGTCTGCGTTGCAGGTACCCCCGACAACTCTCGCTCCGGAACTGCTGGCCGGCGACTTCTCCTCGAACTCCGGCCTCTAAAACTCCCATCCATGTTCTTGCTGTGAAGCAAACACAACAAGAACCACCAACTTAAGGTAGCATACTTACCTGCGTGGTTCCCTTATGAAGGGCTGGCGAGGAGCACGCTCCTCCGTCAGCCGTCGCAGCAACGCGGTACGACGATATGTCGAGCATGCGCGCCGGCGGGCTCTTCACGAAGTCACTCACGTGACTCCGAAATGAAATTCCAGAGACTCACCACTCTCTGTGTAAAGAATGTTTTCCTCATCTTGGTCCTAAAGGAATTCCCCCTTATCCTTAGACTGTGACCCCTTGTTCTGGACTCCCCCAACATCGGGAACAATCTTCCAGCATCTAGCTTGTCCAACCCCTTAAGAATTTTGTAAGTTTCTATAAGATCCCCCCTCAATCTTCTAAATTCCAGCGAGTACAAGCCGAGTCTATTCAATCTTTCCTCATATGAAAGTCCTGACATCCCAGGAATCAGTCTGGTGAATCTTCTCTGTACCCCCTCTATGGCAAGGATGTCTTTCCTCAGATTTGTCACCTCGGTTGGGCATAGCGTTGCCAACTTTCTCACTCCCAAATAAGGGACGAAATGTCAAAATACGGGACAAATTCCTGACGGCAATTCGTTGACCAACTGGGCCGTGACTGGGTGAATGATGAGGTGGCCCCGGGTGCTGGACTGTCACACAAAGCCCAGCCGGCGGGCCAGCTGAGGAGTTTTGGCCCAGATGCCGGACTTTGCGCGCGGCATCTCGCAGCCCGTGCCAAAACCCCTCAGCTGGCCCGCCGGCTGGGCTTTGTGTCCTGCTGCACCCAAAGTCCGGCACCCCGTCCAACTCATGAACCGACGATCGGCCATGGGAAGGCGGGGTGGTGCTGGTGTCGGCGCTAAGCGATGGCACGAATGTCGGACAGCTGGCTGGCCATCCGACCGACGGGGCCATGGGCGAGGTGCTGCTGCTGCTGCACTCCATGGGCTGCACTACATCGGGTCGGGTGAAACGGGGCCAGACGCGGCGCTCCGACCCGACAGACCCCTCGACCCGAGTAGTAGCAGTCAAATACGGGACAAGGGCGGTCCCGTATGGGCCAAACCAATTTAGCCCAATATATGGGATGTCCCGGCTAATACGGGACAACTGGTCGGCATCTTGATCGGGAGATGCTGCGTTACTCTCGCATTTTGTGACTACCTTCAGCTTTCTGGTAAAGTTTTTTTGCACCCTTTCCAAAGCTTCCAGGTCCTTCCTGTAATCTTAAAACAAGTAAAGGAAAATACTATGTTGGAAAGACTGGCATTTGTTTATTGACACAGATATCAATTATTTTCTGAAGATTGCATGGGTGTGCCTCATCACAGTTTGCGATATTGTTATATATAATAATAAACTAGCAATTAATTGGGTTGCAATAGTCTTTTATGACATGACAGCCAGTTTGTATCCATGCTGATCCCACCGACTGATGAGATTAATCAAATGTAGCCTATATTTGTCAGTGGTGGCCCAGGGACTATTATTGGGCAGTAATCTCAAAGAATGATCCTCGAGTATCTTTGGGTTTTCACACATCATCAGGACCTGACGTCACACATAAAGCTGGCGTTTATTTCCTATGTGCAGGAAGGAACAGCAGATGCTGGTTTAAACCGAACATAGACACAAAGAGCTGGAGTAACTCAGTGGGACAGGCAGCATCTTTGGAGAGAAGGAATAGGTGACGTTTTGGGTCGAGATCCTTCATCAGTCAGGGGAAAAGGAAACGAGAGATATAGATATAGACGGTGATATAGAGAGATATAGATATTTGCTATCTTTAATTAGTGTAGGTATTAGTTCATTATTGTCAAGTGTGCCGACTTAGAGTTAAAAGCTACCTCATTGGAGATCCTCGGACTCTCTTTGAGCGTACTTTACTGGACTTTACCTTGCACAAAACGTTATTCATGTTATTCCCATTATCATACATCTGTCCACGGTGGATGGCTCGATTGTAATCATGTATTCCCGCTGACTGGTTTGCACGCAACAAAGGCTTTTCACTGTACCTCGGTAAACGAGGCAATAAACTCAACTCAATCTCAATGATTCCTTCATTATCACGTGCGTCAAGGTACAGTGCGATTATATTTTCGCATACGGATCAGTAAGGTTGTTGCCATACAGAAGTCCAATTCCTGCTTAAGCACATAATGCTTAGAAACAATCCACTGTGTTTATATGTAAGAGTAAAGGGCTTGTCCCACTTGGCCGTCATTTGCACCTCATTTACGCGACATATGTAAAATAGGTCGACGCGTCATTACACGCGACAAATCACGCGTCATCATGCCGTCTGGTGCGCGTGATGTCATTAGAATACCCTGCGGTGCGTGGCGATGCATGGTTACGCACGGTGACGTAACCATGCATCACCACGCGATACACGTGAGACATCGGGACACAGCGTGCAACGCTAATGCATCAGCGATACGTCACGCAGGTGGCACGCGAGGATTTCGTACAGGACTAAATCCTGGAGCACTGTGCGATACCGCACACTCCTCCACGCCTCTCCATGCGCCCGTCCCACGTTACCCACACGCTACCCGTGTGTCACAACGCGTCGACCTATTTTACGCGTAAATGAGGCGCAAATGACGGCCAAGTGGGACAGGCCCTTAACTGGGTTTAGGATCCATTTCATAGTTACATGTGCAACCGGCCACCAAGACCTGTTGCAGCCGTCACCTCCATCTGGTCATCCCGTGAACTGTCGTCCGGCCCACCTTCAACCTTTGTGTGGCGGGAGGATCTCCCACAGCTGAACCTTGAGGGCGAGGAAGGTAAAACCCCCGGTTCTTCCAACCGTCCCTTGTCCATCGCCCACCGCTGTCACTGACTCCATCCAACAACGAGAATACTAGACATGAATACTATCGAGCCAAACACAACTAGCATGAAGAGAAGGCACCAGGGCTCTGTGCAGACCATAGCTTTCGGCATTGTCGAGTCATAGAGTGATACAGCGTGGAAACAGGTCCCTCCACCCAGCTTGCCCACACCGGCTGACATGTCCCAGCTACACCACTGTAACAGTTCCAGAGAAAAGGTCCAATGTCTGCAGTCAGGCAGGCTGGAGAATCATGACTGTACACCAGCTTAAGGACGAACCGTTCAGAGGTCTCATAACAGAAGGGAAGAAGCCGTTCCCGAGTCTGGTCGTATGTGCTTTAAAACCTTTGTAACCTTTGCCTGACGAATTCGGAAAGAAGAAGGGATGACCTGATGCCTGATGGGAGAGGGTGGAAGAGGGAGTGACTGGGGTGAGGCTGGTCTTCGATTATGCTGCTGGCCTTGCCGAGGCACCGTGATGTGTGGTTGGAGTCGATGGAAGGGAGATTGGTTGGCGTGATGGTCTGGGCTGCGTCCACAGTACTTCATTTCTTGCCATTAGCTTCAACTGGTTATCCTGCAGTTCCACTCCCACTGTCACCTCCACTGTTCTCTGCGGATCCACAAATCGGCCTCCAGTTTCCAAGCACTTCAACCTCCTGCAAGTCGAAACAGGTTAAAACCAATAGGGCAAGCTGGGTAATGAGTGTAACTCAGCAGGTGAAGGCAGCTGCAAGTGGAGTAACATGCCCAAGGCAGCTGGAGTTGTAGCTGAACAGCGGGCCCATTCTGCAGCACCGTCCCTTGGGAAGGGCAGAAGTAGGATCAGTTCCCGGCTTCTGAGCGACTGAACAGAGCTTGTTAAATGTCAGATGTTCCGCAGCGCAGATCCTTTTTTAAATGTGATGAAACCCCAGATGCATTTGGCAGTGCATATCAGGGGTCTCCACGTTTTTGTAGCTGAGAGAGAGACCAGTGGCAAAGTCAGGCAGCATCTCTGGAGGATATTGATGTTTCAGCGTCTTAAGAAGGATTCCAATCCGAAATGTTGTCTATCCATGTCCTCCACGGATGCTGACTGACCCGCTGAGTTACTCCAGTACTTTGTGCTTTTATTTGTATACCAGCATCTACACTTCCCTTTGTCTGCCCGTGTCATTCATGTGGCACCTCTGGGGTGATATCCTTTCCCTTGTTTGAGGAGTGTCCCCTCAGGATTGTGCCCATCAACATCCAGCAACAGAAGGACCCATGTTTAATGCCCAAACTAAAATCAGATGAGTGAATTCAACCTGGCAATGATTTTCCAACCCACTTCAAACGAATGGTGGTAAAATGAACTCTTGCGATTTATAGACAATAGACCATAGGTGCAGGATTAGGCCATTCGGCCCTTCGAGCCAGCACCGCCATTCAATGTGATCATGGTTGATCATCCCCAACCAGTACCCTATTCCTGCCTTCTTTCCATATCCCCTGACTCCACTATCTTTAAGAGCCCTATCTAGCTCTCTCTTGAAAGCATCCAGAGAACCAGCCTCCACCGCCCTCTGACGCAGAAAATTGCACAGACTCACCACTCTGTGAGAAGAATTAGGCTATTTGGCTCATCAAATCTACTCCGCCATTCAATCTTGGCTGATCTAATTTTTTCCTCTCAACTCCATTCTCCTGCCTTCTCCCCATAAACCCTGACACCCGTAGTAATCAAGACCTGTCAATCTCTACTCTAAAAATACCCAATGACTTGGCCTCCACAGTCGTCAGTGGCAATGAATTCCACAGATTCACCACCCTCTGGCCCAAGACGTTCCTCCTCATCTCCTTTCTAAAGGAACGTCCTTTTATTCTGAGGCTATGCCCTCTGGTCCTCGACTCACCCACAGGTGGAAACTTCCTCTCCACATCCACTTTAACTAGGCCTTCCATTTTTCGGTAATTTCCCCTCATCTTCCTAAATCCCAGCGAGGCCCAGAGCTTTCTAACGGGAATGCACAACATTTTCCTAACCTAACCATGATCATTTTGGGAGGGTTTGGCCATTTGGCTGCATTGATTGACGTTACCACTGCAAAACCCATCTGACCACATTGATAGAAGCCTCTCGGGGAATATACGGCCTGAAGGCAAACAAATCACTCATTCTCGGCGAGCTGAGGGAAATAGTCTAAGCTTTAGTACCATGTCAAGGTTCAAACTGTTTGCCTGCGGACTTTGTTCAAAAACAGCAATGCTAAAATGTTAAGTAAGTGGAATGGAACTGGCTTGCCTTTTAAATATTTAATTACATTTCTCTTCTGTAAGTAAACAGTGTGGTGCAAGTGTAATCGTACATGAAATTTACATACCTTCTGGAGTTGCACTCAAATTTGACAAGGCCAGTCGACATTAACATCTATGTTACTTCGACCTTTCTCATACATTTTGGTATGACTATTGTTCGCGCGGCTAAATTGGAGCAGCTAGGACTTCAAAATGGGGTTAAGTTTCAGGGTTGCTGGGAGATTTGGTCAAGTTGGAGTTGCTCGCTGCAGAGCTGGGACAAGCTGCGGAGAGATGCCAGAGTGTCTGGAGCTTAGATACAATTTGCAAGCAAAGAATGGGATTATCTGCAAACCCTTTCAATTAGGTGCAAAATGCATAGAATGGATTGGATGGCTGCAAACCAGGCATACACCTTGTAAATAATTGTCAATAATGTTGCAGAGTTTGACTTTGTCGAGTGTTGATTGGATGAGGTGTTGAGTCTTGTCTGGGTTTTCTGTAAATCAGGGTAAATGTTTCTAAGTTGGCTTCCTTACGAAGTCCGTTTCTAATACAATACAGGCTGTTGTATCATTGGGTTAGGGGAATGCCTGTTACGTATGGGGTTAATTGATGGGGTTATTAAGAGACCACCCCCATGTGGTTCGGCCCCTCGAGGTCCCGGGACAAATACCGCGACCACGAGGTCCACTACCACGAGGTTCAGCGTCGATCTTCTGGGAGAGCGCTTGGGACTGCGTGAACTTCTGGAGTGTCTCTGGCTGAGCGATGCCTAGAGGGCTTGAACAGGCAGACACGAGGATTGAACCCGCGGTGGGATAGGTACAGTGGTTGAACTGTGACGCGCTTTTGTTAAAATAAAATGTAGTTGTTTGAAGCGCTTGATTCAGTGTTTTTACTGAAACTAGACTGGGGGAGGGGGGGAGCTTAGAAACGCGCAATTATCCCTCGGAGCAGCAGAATTATGTTGTCTGTTTATGCGGCATGAACTATTGCAAAAATAGGTGACATTTATATTAATCAGAACTTCCCAAGCACTTTATATCCAACAAAATATTTTGATCTGCGGTTAATATTGTCCTGTAAAGAACGACAGTTCAGTTCAGTTCAGTTCAGTTTATTGTCACGTGTACCGAGGTACAGTGAAAAGGTTTTGTTGCGTGCTAACCAGCCAGTGGAAAGACAATACATGATTACAATTGAGCCATTTACAGTGTAGAAACATGAAAAGGGAATGACGTTTAGTGCAAGATCAAGCCAGTGAAGACCGATCAAAGATTGTCCAAGGGTCGCCAATGATAGTTCAGCACTGCTCTCGGGTTGTGGTAGGATGGTTCAGTTGCCTGATAACAGCTGGAAAGAAACTGTCCCTGAATCTGGATGTGTACGTTTTCATACTTCTATATCTTTTACCTGATTGGAGAGGGGAGATTGGAGTGGCCAGGGTGTTACCTGTTCTTGATTATACTTAGAAACATAGAAAATAGGTGCAGGAGTAGGCCATTCGGCCCTTCGAGCCTGCACCGCCATTCAATATGATCATGGCTGATCATCCAACTCAGTATCCTGTACCTGCCTTCTCTCCATACCCCCAGATCCCTTTAGCCACAAGGGCCACATCTAACTCCCTCTTAAATATAGCCAATGAACTGGCCTCAACTACCTTCTGTGGCAGAGAATTCCACAGACTCACCACTCTCTGTGTGAAAAATGATTTTCTCATCTCGGTCCTAAAAGACTTCCAACTTATCCTTAAACTGTGACGCCTTGTTCTGGACTTCCCCAACATCGGGAACAATCTTCCTGCATCCAGCCTATCCAACCCCTTAAGAATTTTGTAAGTTTCTATAAGATCCCCTCTCAATCTTCTAAATTCCAGCGAGTACAAGCCGAGTCTATCCAGTCTTTCTTCATATGGAAGTCCTGACATCCCAGGAATCAGTCTGCAGGCCTTGCCACGGCAGCGTGAGGCATAAACAGACTCAAAGGTTTCCAAGGTTTCCAAGGTCTTTTATTGTCACGTGTAACAATTAAGGTACAGTGATATTCGCATTACCACATAATCATATTAAAACAAGCAACAAGACACACAACTACATAAAGGTTAGCATAACCATCCACCACAGTGGATTTCCCACATTCCTCACTGTGATGAAAGGCAGTAAAGTTGAAACTTCATCCCTCATTTTTCTCCTGCGCTCGGGGCAGTCAAACCATCTGTGGGGGCGATCGAAGCTCCCGCAGCCGGCAGTCGAAGCCCCCGCGTTGGGACGATCAAAGCTCCCCACGTAGGGGCGGTCATAGCTCCCGCGTCGGGGCGGTTGAAGCGCCTGCAGCTTGGAGCTCCCGAAGTCGCTCTCCAACCAGGGACCGCGGGCTCCACGATGTTAGGCCGCAGTGTGGACGGAGATACGACACGGAAAAAAATCGCATCTCCTTCGAGGTAAGAGATTAAAAAACGTTTCCCCCACCTCCACATAAAACAAGCTAAAAACATTAAAAACATACATTGAACACATACTAACGATGGGAGGGGCAGACAGACTGTTGGCGAGGCAGCCATTGCTGATGCCACCCGGTGGTTTATGTGGAAGGAAGGTTGGTTTGTGTAATGGTCTGGGCTCCGTCCACAATTCATTCCAATTTCTTGCTGTCTCGGATGGAGCTGTTCCCAAACCAAGCTGGGATGCATCCTGATAAATTGCTTTCTATGGTGTATCTGTAGAAGTTGGTGAGAGTTGTTGGGGACAGCGGGCATTTCACTCAAACAATTTTCCACACACATTTGTGCGCTAAATTGTGTGCGGGCAGCAGGGTGGCGCAGCGGTAGAGTTACTGCCTCTCAGCGCCAGAGACCCGGGTTCGATCCTGACTAAGGGTGTCTGTCTGTACGGAGTTTGTACGTTCTCCCCGTGACCACATGGGCTTCCCTCGGGTGTTCCGGTTTGTCCCACACTCCACAGAATTGTTGGATTGCAGGTTATTTGTCATCCGAAAAAATGTCCCTAGTGTGTAGGAAGTGGGTGAGAACGTAGGATAACACAGAACAAGTGTAAATGGATGATTAATGGTTAGCATGGACTCGGTGGGCCGAAGGGCCTGTTCCCATCCTGTATTTCTAAACTGAACCACACTAAGCTAAGTGTGGTCAAAATATTATTTTTAATTCTTGTGCCCTACTTTATGACAAATCTACACTATTAATATCACAGTTACTAAATCAAAAGCAATATATCCTCAATCATGGAAATTAATTACATTTGGTAGGTCAAATATTTATCTTCCTCCGAAAAATATGTTTATTTGATTATGAGGCCATTTCCCCCTTCTCTTGTCCTTTGTTAACAAGCAAATCAGTACCACAATGTTTCGTTCATGTTATCTGCTGCCTATTTAACACCAGGCAAATAAACCTGCTGGATGTTTAGACGCAGAAACCTGTCATCAAATATCAGAAGGTCCTATTTATTGCTCGCTCTGTTCTCTCATCCGTGTGGCATCTCCAGAGCAATCAATCCAGAAAGACTAAATCCACTCTCATCTCATTGCCGCGTCTAATTCTAATTCTAGGTCTCTGGGCCACACCTAATCTCTCTTGTGGTGAGGTGCTATGTTGATGTTTCATTGGGACCATAAACATTAATGCTTTGTATGATACAGAACAGGATTTACCTCTCAGATAACAAAACAATTCCAATTTCGGAATGTTTTTCTCCTTGGCAAAATTAGATCGCGGCGAAGATTTTCGGCGACGATTTATTGCTGTGCCTTTTAGCCTGATTTACACGAATATATATCACCACTCTTTCTGTTATCGTGGCTACACTGTAAAAGTCTGATGTGCTTTAAAGGCGATAAATAATTAAAGATGTAGAGGATCGTTGTTAACCCCTGAAGGAATGGTCTGGACGTTTGTCGAGAGTGCAATAGTAGTTAAGATTACCAAATCCTTTCTGTCAGGGCGTTGTTAAATTTCAAGATCTATTGTGTTTGCTGTCAGTCGTGCCAAATCTGTAGGGATATACTGCTGCTGCTAACATAGAAACATAGAAAATAGGTGCAGGAGGAGGCCATTCGGCCCTTCAAGCCAGCACCGTCATTCATTGTGATTATGGCTGATCGTCCCCAATCAATAACCCGTGCCTGCCTTCTCCCCATATCCCTTGACTCCACTAGCCCCTGGAGCTCTATCTAAGTCTCTCTTAAATCCATCCTGTGACTTGGCCTCCACTGCCCTCTGTGACAGGGAATTCCATAAATTCACAACTCTCTGGGTGAAAACGTTTTTTCTCACCTCAGTCTTAAATGACCTCCCCTTTATTCTAAGACTGTGGCCCCTGATTCTGGACTCGCCCAACATTGGGAACATTTTTCCTGCATCTAGCTTGTCCAGTCGTTTTATAATGTTTTATGTTTCTATAAGATATCCCCTCATCCTTCTAAACTCCAGTGAATACAAGCCTAGTCTTTTCAATCTTTCCTCAAATGACAGTCCCGCCATCCCAGGGATCAATGTCGTAGATTAATCAAACCCAGTCACTCGATGTTGCACTGGAACCTCACTCTGCCTTTTGGAGAATGAGAACTTTAGGGTGGCACGGTGGCGCAGCGGTAGAGTTGCTGCCACACAGCATCAGAGACCTGGGTTCGATCCTGACTACGGGTGCTGGCTGTACGGGATACATACGTTCTCCCTGTGGCCAACGTGGGTTTTCTCCAGATGCTCCAGCTTCCTCCAAAGACGTACAGGTTTGAAAATAAATGACTTGGTATAGACAATAGAGAATAGGTGCAGGAGTAGGCCATTCGGCCCTTCGAGCCAGCACTGTCATTCACTGTGATCATGGCGGATCATCCACAATCAGTACCCCGTTCCTGCCTTCTCCCCGTGACTCTGCTATCTTTAAGAGCTCTCTCAAACTCTCTCTTGAATGCATACAGAGAATTGGACTCCACTGCCTTCTGAGGCAGAGAATTCCACAGATTCACAGCCCTCTGTGTGAAAATGTTTTTCCTCATCTCTGTTCTAAATGGCTTACCCCTTATTCTTAAACTGTGGCCACTGGTTCTGGACTCCCCCCAATATCGGGGACATGTTTCCTGCCTCTAGCGTGTCCATACCCTTAATAATTTTATATGTTTCAATAAGATCCCGTCTCATCCTTCAAAATTCCAGAGTACACAAGCCCAGCCTCTCCATTCTGTCAACATATGACAGTCCCGCCATCGTGGGAATTAACGCTGCACTCCCTTAATAGCAAGAATGTCCTTCCTCAAATTTGGAGACCAAAACTGCACACAATACTGCAGGTGTGGTCTCACAATTGTAAATTATCACTAATATGTATGGGGTACTGTTAATGTGCGGTGATCGCTGGTCGGCGCGGACTCGGTGAGCCGAAGGGTCTGTTTCCGCTGAACTAATCGCTGAACTAATCTAAACTAAGCGGGAGAAGAAGCTGTAAGATCCTCTCACTCACTCAGATGTAGCAGGGCTCAAGAGAGTCATTACAAATCAGACCTCTTGATCTCGTCCTGGTAGAAATCTCCCAGGGATTCCGATGTCACTCTGAAATCAACCAAAATCATTCCATAGCGCCATTTCAGGAAAAGAAAACGTGTCATCCCTCAGAAGATATTAGACAGTAATCAACTCGGAAATGAAGTGCAAGTATAGTCCCATTTGGGCACAAGAGCTGTGTGGAGTAAAAGAGACAGAGAACGTGCTGCAGAAAATCAGACCGATTCTGGTATATTGCACTCTCAGACACTGGCAGATTTCTATTGGAAACCTTGCGATAATTTACTGTTGTGACACCGGAGATGATTTGCTACTTTTTGGAATGCATCCCGGGCTGAAATTGCATTCAACTGATGCAATCTGCTGAGCACTATAACCAGAATCGAATGAGCGTAGACTCCGTGGCAGACGCGCCAGCGAGACGCCGTACGTCACCTGCCACCCTGCTTTGACAATTGCTAAGAAAAACATACCTCACCAGCAACAAAGAGACGCGTCCAAAATTATCCCCTTTGTCTGGTTTGTTTAGAGATGCAGCGTGGAAACGCCGAGTTGGTGCAGACCAACCGAGTTGGTGCATACCAGCGATCACCCATACACTAATTCTATATTATGCCACTTTCCATCCAGTTTACTTTAGTTTGTTATCACATGTACCGAGATACAATGAAAAGCTTGGTGTTCATAAGTTTATGGTCACAAGTTATAGGAGCAGAAATAGGCCATTCGGCCCATCAGGTTGACTCCGCCATTCAATCCTGGCTGATCTACCTTTCTGTGAGGGATAAGATGATTAAACCGCCATCATTGTGAGGGGCCGAGTAGTTGGAATCACCAACCTTGTGATTCGAACAAACTGTTACTGTCCTTCAGAGCTGTTGATAACATTGTAGAATAACAAGATGAGGTAAGGAATGTAGCTGACAACACAGAAGCTAGTCTTTAGGTCAAAGGCAATTAAGTAGGTTAGGGCAAAAGCGACTGAGCATGCTTAATGAAATAAATGAATATTAACTCTACGCCCCTCATGAACAAGAACCTAATTTAAATGTACATGCGATGTATGATGTGGGAGAAGAGGGAATGATTGATGACGCACAGAGGGGAGGGTTGGAAGATTGTGAACCTCGGTACCCTGATTGGAAAGGGTCAGAAGGGAGGCGTCCGATCAATAAAGACTGTATAATGAATTATATAAAAATAGACGTTTTTCCTTTGCTCGGTGTGTCTCAACTTGGAGAGGCACCCGATTCTGCAGACTCGCAAATAAAGCATTTCTTGTTTCCACAATTTAGTCTCTGAGTAGTGATTGTGAGCACAAACTATATCTCACATTTCCCTCTCAATTCCATTCTCCTGCCTTCTCCCCATAACCCCTAACATCCGTACTTATCAAGAATCTATCCATCTCCACCTTAAAAAATATCGATTGACTTGGCCTCCTCAGCCTTCTGTGGCAATTAATTCCAATTGTTGCGTGCTAACCAGCCAGCAGAATGACAACACATGATTACAATCGAGTCATCCACAGTGTGCAGACAAAGGATGCTGCTGTTGGAATAGAGGTTTAAAAAGAGTGGAGCGATTGTAAAGCGTGACGGCAGATCCATTTCTGTGACCGGCACGGAAATAGTCGCCTGGCTCGGGCACCATCTTTACAGAACCCAATTAACGTACAAATGGAATGTGAACCCGGGGGACCTGGAGAAGACCCACACGGTCACTGGGAGAATGTGCAAACTTCGTACAGACAGCAGGTGTAGTCAGGATCGAACCTGGCAAGGTGAGGCAGCAGCTCTACCACTGTGCCTCCACGCCGGCATGAACAGGTCTCTGCAACAGTAGGCATTTAAACCGGCAGTGTTAGCGGTGAAATTCTCGGATGTCTCCTTAGTTTCCCTCAGGGGCAGGACTCCAATAAATTGCAAATTAAAAGGAACATTTCGTGATATGAGCTTTTTATTTTCTTTTATTATGCAGTCATATAATTTAAATTAAAGCACTGGAAGTATTTTTATAGTAAAAGGGTAATTTTGCCGAGTATTCAGTGGTGGGGATTAGCATCGTACAACACATGCAAGGGACATTAATGGCCAGGGAATCATCTTCTACTGCATTATGTAGATGATAAACACGGCTCTAAAAAATCATTTCTGATTTCTATAATTTAGAATTTAACCCTAGTGCACAGTTAACTACGGCTATTGATGAGTGACCATCAAAGACAGGCACAAAATACTGGAGTAACTCAGCGGGTCAGACAGCATCTCTGGAGAAAAGGAATAGGTGATGTTTTGTGTCTACCTTCAGTGTAAATCAGTATCTGCAGTTCCATCCCACACAAGTTCAAGAGTAGCTTCTTCTCAGCAAGCCATCAGGTTCTTGAACAGTACACATCACGGACAAAACCAGAACTGTCGGCTGTTTATGGTTGCACAAAGGACTTATCGGCTTTTTTGAACTAGTATTAGGGTTACTAATTAATTGACTATTTTCTAATTTACATGCTCTCTTGGAGTATCATGTTTATAGGCCTGATATGCTGCTGCAAGTAAGAATTTCATGGTCCAGTTGACCGTACATATGATAATTAAACTGTCCTAAATCCACTCTTCTGTGATTTTAGAAAGTCGCATTATCCAGATTTAATTGGATTTGAGATATGGAGAATTGTTGCCGATATTCTTGTTATTGATTTAAAGAAGTTCTGTAAATAGAGTCAGTGTCATTGAGCTCCACAACGTGGAAACAGGCCCTTCGGCCCATCTTGCCCACACCACCCAACATGCCCCATCTACACGAGTCCCACCTGCCTGCATTTGGCCCATATCCTTTTAAACCTGTCCTATCCATGTACCTGTCCAAATGTTTCTTAAATGTTGTGATAGTCCCTCAACTGCCTCAACTAGCTCCTCCGGCAGCTCGTACATCCACCACCCTGTGTGTTAAAAAGTTACCCCTCAGGTTCCTAATAAATCTTTCCCCCTCCTCATCTTAAACCAATACCATCTGGTTCTTGATTCCCCTACTCTGGGCAAGAGACTCTATGCGTCTACCCGATCTATTCCTCTCATGATTTTTAAATAGCAAGTAATTTAATAATGCAGAAACACTAGACCTTGATTAAATTAACCTTCATGGGTCATCAAAATATAGATGGCCTGTAATTCTAGCAGCAGAGTACTCGACTCCTCATCAGATAGATAGACATTTTATTTACAGACTCAATTGAGTCTGAAGAAGGGTTTTGATCAGAATCAGGACCTATTCCTTCTCTCCAGAGATGCTGCCTGACCCACTGAGTTACTCCAGCATTTTGTGTCCTTCTTTATGTTGACCTTTAACACCTTGGCCTCATAATACAGGCCCTAAATGGACAACCTCACACAGTCGTAAAGACTGTTAACAATCCGTAGATCCACAGAATTGCTTCTTTACTTTTTCTCATTGAGGCCTTGTATTTTTAATCCAGTTTTTTTTTAAACAAAGCCTCAGAATAAAAAGATGTACTTTGGAAAGATTAGGACATTTTTCTTCATTCAGAGGGTGGTGAATCTGTGGAATTCATTGCCAAGGATTGCTGTGGAGGCCAGGTCATTGGGTACTTTTAATGCAGGTTCTTGATTAGTAAGGGCATCAAAGGTTATGCGGAGAAGGCAGGAGAATGGGGTTGAGAGGAAAAAAATAGATCAGCCGTGATTGAATGGCGGAGCAGACCCGGTGAGCTGGTCTAATTCTGCTCCTATGATGAAAAACATAAAAATCCAGTCAAAGAATACTACACATGAGTATAATCAAGCCGCCCACACTGCATGGATAAAGGATAAAGTGGCAACATTTAGTGCAAGATGCAAATAAAGATTTAAAAAAGTGCAATGTTTGTAATCGATGATACCAGATCTGGGCGGCTCGATGGCACAGAGGTACAGTTGTCGCCTTACAGCACCAGGGACCTGGGTTCGATCCTGACTATGCGTGCTGTCTGTACGGAGTTTGTACGTTCTCCCTGTGACCGCGTGGGTTTTCTCCAGGTGCTCCCACACTCCAAAGCCGCCCAGGTTTGTAGACTAGTTGGCTTGGTATAATTGTAAATTATGCCTAGTGTGTAGGATAGTGTTAGTGTGCGGGGATCGCTGGTCGGCACGGACTCGGTGGGCAGAAGCGCCTGATTCTGCACTGCATCTCCAAACTAAGCTAAACTGTCTTTGGGTTCCAGGAATGAGTAGGTTAAACATATGATAAATGTTTGACGGAACAGGGCCTGTACTCGCTGGAGTTTAGAAGAATGAGGGGGAACCTCATTGAAACATACAGAATAGTGAAAGGCTTGGATAGAGTGGATGTGGAGAGGATGTTTCCATTAGTGGGAGAGTCTAGGACTAGAGGCCATGGTCTCAGAATTAAAGGACGTTGTTTCAGGAAGGAGATGAGGGGGAATTTCTTTAGTCCCTCTGTGGCGAATCTTCATTAGTACGGGTGTCATGGGTTATGGGGAGAAGGCAGGAGGATGGGGTTAGGAGGGAGAGATAGATCAGCCATGATGGAATGGCAGAGTAGACTTGATGGGCCGAACGGCCTAATTCTGCTCCTATCACTTATGACCTGCAGACCTTATATGTTTCCAGGTTTATTGTTCCTGTCCGTAAAATGCGGCTCACCATTTGAATAGACACAACAACAGCACATATTATTCCTGCACGCTTGCTCTAGCTTGGACATACGGAGCATGCCATGATTGAATGGCAGAGTAGACTTGATGGGCCAAATGGCCTAATTCTGCTCCAATCACTTATGATCTTTTGGTCTTATGATTCCCAGTGGAGTCTGGTTCCAGAGAGGAAGAGTAATGACGGATGAGGTAGAGTTTGCCACACGGCATGTCTCTGACCTCTGCATTGAGCGATTTTGCTGCAGAGGTCCAAGGCGTTCCGGCATCGACGGTGCAGCCAGCAAGATTCATCTCATTAAGTCAGCAAGTGAATACCATGTGCAATGTGCAGCGGGCATAGATCTGGTTCATGTCAAGAAGATTAATGTATTTTATGCATGCCGCATGATGAGGCAATCTTTCCAGGGTCAGCTTTTAGCATGCAAGAGGCCAATATGACAAGCAGATAAAGGTCAAATTATGATCCAGATGAAGTAGCATATACCAGTTAAGACAATAGCCACGGAAAAAAAATCCTGAAGGGCAATTTTACATTCATGGTAATTCCTCGGTAATGAATATCAGAAGAGATGCAGACATTTCGCCTCAAGAGCATGTTCTACTGTTCAGTCGGATCAGGGATGATCTGTCCTAATGCCAGAAACCTGTCTTTTCCCCATATCCCTTAATACCTTCCATTTTCAAAACTCTGTCAGTCTCCGATTTAAAAGCTAACAATTGGCGTAGCACTAATTGCTATTTGCAGTTAGTAAGTCAAAGCCAGCAGCCTCTCGAATGAAATAGTCTGAATGAGAAATACAACGAAATGGGGAAAGATCAGGTAAGAACACTAATAGGTCGCTCCTGCCTTGGAGCATGTCCTGCCATTCAATTATATCGTGTCTGACTTGTGCCTCAACTCCACTTAACCAATTGGAGTCATAGAGTGATGCAGTGTGGAAACAGGCCCTTCAGCCCAACCTGCCCGCACTGACCAACATGTCCCATCTACACTAATCCCACCTGCCTGCATTTGGCCCATATCCCTCTAAACCTGCCCTCATAAACCTATCCTCATTTAACAAAAGCTTTTCACTGTTCATTGGTAATGGCAATAAACTAAACTCAACTAAACTATCCATGTACCTGTCTAATTGCTTCTTAAACGTTGTGATAGTACCTGCCTCAACTACCTCCTCTGGCAGCTCGCTCCGTACACCCACCAGCCTTTGTGTGAAAAAATTACCCCTCAGATTCGTAGGTTTAAGAAGGAACTGTAGATGCTGGAAAGATCTATGGTAGATAAAAATGCTGGTGAAACTCAGCGGTCGAGGCAGCATCTATGGAGCGAAGGAATAGGTGACGTTTCGGGTCGAGACCCTTCTTCAGACTGATGTGGGGGTGGGGACGGGAAGAAGAAAGGAAGAGGCGGAGACAGTGGGCATATATGTCCTCCTGCACATATATTCTATGTTTCTATGTTTCTAAGTTGAAAGCTGTGAAGTATTTTGATGGGTAAAATAGTTTCACGAGGCAGAAATTTGATGACAAGAAGTGCAAGATTAAAGATGAGGGGGAAAAAAAGCCTTGGACTTGAATACATAAAGCAAGATTTGAAAGGGTGGGTGAAGCAGATTGAATAGTAAGTTTCAGTCACTAGGTAAGAACTCGTAGGAGTAGAGTGGAAGAGATGGGACTAAGGTTAATTGAGTAGCTCAGCTCCGCTGCAGGCATAACAAATTGCAAACCATCTTCCCTTTTGTATTCTCCGATCCTACACTGTCAAATTCTGTTATCATTTCACATTCTTCAATTAGTCTCTAATCAACTGCAAATCCAAACTAAAGGGAATATGAACTGTTATCTGAGCCTTCGTAATTAAACTCGTTAAATTCTGAATACAGACACAAAATGCTGGAGTAACTCAGTGGGACAGGCAGCATCTCTGGAGAGAAGGAAAGGGTGACGTTTCGGGTCGAGACCCATTCCCGTCTCTCTCGTTAAATTCTGAGATCAGTCTCTCCAACCTGCGATAAAAAGTGGAACATGGAAAAGCACAGGAAGACGTCCTTCGGCCCAGTTTCAGTTTAGTTTATTGTCACGTGTACCGAGGTACAGTGAAAAACTTTTGTTGCGTGCTGACCTGTCAGCAGAAAGACAATGCATGGGTAAAATTGATCCATTTACAGCATATAGATATATGATAAAGGAATAACATTTAGTGCAAGGTAAAGCCAGCAAAGACTGATCAAGGATAGTCCGAAGGCCACCAAAGAGGTAGACGGTAGTTCAGCACTGCTCTCTGGTCGCGGTAGGATGATTCAGTTGCCTGATAATAGCTGGGAAGAAACTGCCCCTGAATCTGGTGGTTTGTGTTTTCACACTTCTATACCCTTTTTCCTGATGGGAGAGGGAGTGGCCAGGGTGCGACTCGTCCTTGATTATGCTGCTGGCCTTGGCGAGGCATCGTGAGGTATAAATGTAGCCAGTAGAAGGGAGGTTGGTTTGTGTGATGGTCTGGGCTGCGTCTACAATTCTCAGCAATTTATTGTGGTCTTGGATGGAGCTGATCTGAAGCCAAGCTGTTTGGTCATGGCTGATCTATTTCTCCCTCTCAATCCCATTCTCCTGCCTTCTCCCCATAACCCCATGACACCCAAGCTAATCAAGTAGTAATTTGAGTAAAGCTTTGAGTATGGAAGTTAGGAGGTCATGTTGCAGTTGTATAAGACATCCCTGAGACCACATTTAGAGTATTCTGTTCAGTTCTGGGCACCATGTTATAGGAAAGATATTGTCAAGCTTGAAAGGGTTCAGCAAAGTTTTAACAGGGCTAGAGGGTCTGAGCTATAGGGAGAGGTGGAGTAGGCTGGGTATCTATTCCTTGGAGTGCAGGATGAGGATTCCAGGAGTATGCGGCCTGGGTTAAAACCCTTTAATCCAGGCTGCATACCCTCTCCAAAGCTGCCACATCTTTCCTGTACCCCGAACTGCATCAAAGTCTCCTAAAATAAAGATGGAAGGGCCTGTCCCAATTGCCGATTTTTTTCAGCGACTGCCGCCATCATATCAGTGTTGCCAAAAGATTTTGAACATTTAAAAAAATTAAACGGCAACGAAAAAAATGTTGCGACACTCGAAATAACACCGCATGCCATCACCGCCGCATCACGCCGCAAATTTTTCAGTGACCTGATACATCAGTCGATGATGCCGGCAGCCGAGTGGGACAGGCCCTTAAGATAAAGGCAAACCTTTTCTGGGCCAACTAACTAGAATGAATAAAAACAGCTAGTTAGTGATGTGCAAAGCCTGGACAAAGAATTAGCAGCACCCAACTATTCTTCTCTCAAGCAGGTGAAGAAGGGTCCATGCAGTCTGAAGAAGGGTCCCGACCCAAATGTCACCTATCCCTGTTCTCTCGATTTGCCTGGCCCGCTGAGTTACTCCAGCACGTTGTGTCTTTTTGTGTGAACCTTGTTTCTCCAGCTCTGTAGTTCACTGTCCTCTGCAAATTTCCCCTGATTCATGCAGGCCCTTTGGCCCACCCAGTCTATCGCCGACCAGTAATCACCCCTGCACACTAGCACTATCCCACACACTCGGGACAAGTTACAATTTACAGAAATTAATTAACCTACAATCCACGACGTCTTTGGCATGTGGGAGGAAATCGGACCACCGGGAGAAAATCCATGCGGTCACGGGGAGAACATACATAGAAACATAGAAACATAGAAATTAGGCCCTTCGAGCCTGCACCGCCATTCAATATGATCATGGCTGATCATCCAACTCAGTATCCCGTACCTCCCTTCTCTCCATACTCTCTGATCCCCTTGGCCACAAGGGCCACATCTAACTCCCTCTTAAATATAGCCAATAAACTAGCCTCAACTACCCTCTGTGGCAGAGAATTCCACAGATTCACCACTCTCTGTGTGAAAAATGATTTTCTCATCTCGGTCCTAAAAGACTTCCAACTTATCCTTAAACTGTAACCCCTTGTTCTGGACTTCCCCAACATCAGGAACAATCTTCCTGCGTTTAGCCTATCCAAACCCTTAACAATTTTGTAAGTCTCTATAAGATCCCCCCTCAATCTTCTAAATTCCAGCGAGTACAAGCCAAGTCTATCCAGTCTTTCTTCATATGGAAGTCCTGACATCCCAGGAATCAGTCTGCAGGCCTTGCCGAGGCAGCGTGAGGCATAAACAGACTCAAAGGTTTCCAAGGTTTCCAAGGTCTTTTATCGTCACGTGTAACAATTAAGGCACATTGATATTCGCATTACCACACAACCATATTAAAACAAGCAACAAGACACACAACTACATAAAGGTTAGCATAACCATCCACCACAGTGGATTTCCCACATTCCTCACTTGATGAAAGGCAGTAAAGTTGAAACTTCTTCCCTCATTTTTCTCCTGCGCTCGGGACAGTCAAACCATCTGTCGGGGCGATCGAAGCTCCCGCACCCGGCAGTCGAAGCCCCCGCGTTGGGAACGATTAAAGCTCCCCGAGTTGGGGCGGTCGTAGCTCCCGCGTCGGGGCGGTCGAAGCTCCTGTGGCTTGGAGCTCCCGAAGTCGCTCTCCAACCAGGGACCGCGGGCTCCACGATGTTAAAGCCGATGTCCTGGACTTCCCCAACATCGGGAACAATCTTCCTGCATCTAGCCTGTCCAACCCCTTAAGAATATTGTAAGTTTCTATAAGATCCCCCCTCAATCTTCTAAATTCTAGAGAGTATAAACCGAGTCTATCCAGTCTTTCTTCATAAGACAGTCCTGACATCCCAGGAATCAGTCTGGTGAACCTTCTCCGCACTCCCTCTCTGGCAATAATGTCCTTCCTCTGATTTGGAGACCAGAACTGTACGCAATACTCCAGGTGTGGTCTCACCAAGACCCTATACAACTGACGTAGAACCTCCCTGCTCCTATACTCAAATCCTTTTGCTATGAAAGCTAACATACCATTCGCTTTCAATACAATACAATACCATACATACTCCGTACAGACAGAACCCGTAGTCAGGATCAAACCCGGGTCTTTGAGGCAGCAACTCTACTGCTGCGCCACCATGCCGCCCTTATCAGTCACTTATTAATTTGTAACTTACTAGTCATCAATCATTTACTAACTGTGGTTGGAATGGCTACATCTACCCATTATTTGTAAGTGACAACCATAGGCAACCATAGATTCACACAGTCATAGAGTTATAGTCATGCAGTGTGGAAACAGGCCCTTCGGTACAACTTGCCCAAAGCAACTAACATACCGATAACATGCGGCAGAGCGGCACAGTGGTAGAGTCCATGGGACCTGTGTGGGTTTTCTCCAGGATATCTGGTTTCCTCCTACACTCCAAAAACGTACAGGTTTGTAGGTAAATAGGCTTGGTACAATTATAAACTATCCCCCGTGTGTGTAAGGTAGTGTTAGTGTGTGGGGATCGCTGGTCGGCGCGGACTCGATGGGCCGAAGGTCCTGTTTCTGCTCCGTATGTCCAAGCTAGAGCAAGCATGCAGAAATAATATGTGCTGTTGTTGCGTCTATTCAAATGGTGAGCCGCATTTTACGGACAGGAACAATAAACCTGGAAACATGTAAGGTCTGCAGGTCATAAGTGATAGGAGCAGAATTAGGCCGTTCGGCCCATCAAGTCAACTCTGCCATTCAATCATGGCTGATCTATCTCTCCCTCTTAACCCCATTCTCCTGCCTTCTCCCCATAACCCCTGACACCCATAACTTCCACCATGGGAAATTTTCAGGAGATTTACCTCTGAAGAGAAATGGTAGGTACCTGATACAACCTTCTGGGGACAATTAAATTGTCCTTGAAACTCATTAAAACTGGAACAATGAAATAAAACTGAAATTAATCCTTGCAGAAAGGTTACACATGAGATAATGAAACGTAATTTGTATTCAATTCATGTGAATGATTTAAAATTAGTTAGCATTGACAGATGATATTGTTCATAATTTGAAGATGGATATACAGATATAGATTTCACAAGAGTACTAAGTTTGTTCATTTATGTGATTGACCCTACTCCAAAGATTATTATAATACATGACATTTGTTTACCAATTATGTCGGCATAATAGTGGATAACGCAATCACATAATCAGCATACTGAAAATGATGGGAACAGTAAAGTAGTAACACTCAACAATTCGGTTAGAGATGCTTCGTGGAAACAGGCCCTTCGGCCCATCGAATCACCCATACACGAGTCCCATCCTACATACTGGGGACAATTTACAGAAGCAATTAACTTACCAACCTGCACGTGCTTGGATTGTGGGAAGAAACCAAAGCACCCGGAGAAAACCTTTGCGATCACGGGGAGAACGTACATACTCCGTACAGACAAGCGCCCGTAGTCAGCATCGAACCCGGGTCTCTGCACCACGTTGCCGCCTTACTTGAGGAACATTGACTGCGAGGGACAGGGTGCATCAGTTTGCAGAGATGTAAATTGTTCTTTTGAGGTTCAACTTGTGGTTGAGAGAGTGCAGAGGAGGCTTTACTCCTTGTCTGAGAGGACATGGCTCCAAAGAGGAAGTCAGTCTATTCTCCATCATGGCTAAAGCTCATAGCGATGAAAGTTTAGTTTAGTTTAGTTTAGAGACATAGCGCGGAAACAGGCCCTTCAGTCCACCGAGCATGCGCCAACCCACGATCCCCACACGCTAACAGGTACAGCAGGCAGTGAAGAAAGCTAATGGAATGTTGGCCTTCATAACAAGAGGATTTCAGTGTAGGAGTAAAGAGGTTCTTCTGCAGTTGTATAGGGCTCTGGTGAGACCACATCTGGAGTATTGTAGCAATGTTACAACATTTTGAGATTTAAAAAACCAAGCCTGCAATTTATCCCATCAGATAAAGCATAAAAATAAGTTTAATTTGACACCTAATTCACTTTCATACCTTCAGTATTAAAAAAGTTATGGCTATTTTCATACTCGGAAATTAACATCTTGTTCCCTATTGCTTTTCCATTGACTTAACACAAAAGCTGTGATCAAGGACAGTCAAAAGCCCAAAACATTCTTAAAAATTAAGAGAACTGAAAGAAATTTTCAGTTATTATACATTGAAATATTCTGAAACAAATATGAAACAATCTTACTTGGATGAACTGAAATTAAAGCATATAATTAGTTAGATACCCAATTGTAGCTAATTACAAAATTAAATTACTAGATCTAAACATCTATCCATTTCTTAAGAAAAGATTAACATTTTTAAATAGCCTAAGTGTCCAAATAACATTCACACAAGAATTCACAATATAACATGATTTTTAAATCTCATTGTCATGAATTTATAGGCCTAATGGAAGGAATTTAGTGTTTAATTCCCGTACATTAATGGCCATTTAAATCATCTTGTGAGTGCGATTTTGTGGAATGCGATCGATTAGAACGTTGCGGTTGCAGTGAATTTAAACCCCAGTCGGCAGGAAAAACACTGACGGCTCGTATCTTTTCTAAGTTACCTTTTCGCAACATGAAATTTTGATTATAGGCATCCTAAGAAGCAAGTTTATATGAAAAAATAAACGGTGTACCTTGCCTTGTCCCGTACGTGAGATCCATCCCGTTGAAGGCGTTCACGGCTTTACAAGATGATTTACAAGATGGCAGGACAAATCAAAAAAGGATGTACATGGTAAATGGTAGGGAATTGAGGAATGCTGTGGAACAGAGGGATCTAGGAATAACTGTGCATAGTTCCCTGAAGGTGGAATCGCATGTAGATAGGGTGATAAAGAAAGCTTTTGGTGTGCTGGCCTTTATAAATCAGAGCATTGAAGATAGGAGTAGGGAAGTAATGTTAAAATTGTATAAGGCATTGGTAAGACTAATTCTGGAGTATGGTGTACAATTTTGGTCGCCTAATTATAGGAAGGATGTCAACAAAATAGAGAGAGTACAGAGGAGATTTACTAGAATGTTGCCTGGGTTCCAGCAACTAAGTTACAGAGAAAGGTTGAACAAGTTAGGTCTTTATTCTTTGGAGCGCAGAAGGTTAAGGGGGGACTTGATTGAGGTCTTTAAAATGATGAAAGGGATAGACAGAGTTGACGTGGATAAGCTTTTCCCATTGAGGGTAGGAAAGATTCAAACAAGAGGGCATGACATGAAAATTAAGGGACAGAAGTTTAGGGGTAACATGAGGGGGAACTTCTTTACTCAGAGAGTGGTGGCTGTGTGGAATGATCTTCCTGCAGAAGTGGTGGAGGCAGGATCGATTTTAACATTTAAAAGTAAAGTGGATAGGTATATGGACGGGAAGGGAATGGAGGGGTATGGTCTGAGTGCAGGTAGATGGGACTAGGGTAAAATAACTGGTCGACACAGACTGGAAGGGCCGAGAAGGCCTGTTTCCGTGCTGTAATTGTTATATGGTTATATGGTTATTTTTAATTTACTCATGCTAATAAATTATGCAACGTAGTTTAAATATAACTTCATAAAACAAATGTCGGAGTGATTTCTCTTCAGCAACTAAACACCCTGAGAAAAATCGATTTGAATTTATCTGGAGAAAACCGCATTTTAAACCCGCCCCCTCTCAAGGGCGCCAAAGTCGTGCACACGGGCAGTGGCAGAACTGCAGCGTCGCTGAAGATAAGTTTTGTAACATACCTAAGTATTGTGTACAGTTTTGGTCTCCTAATTTGAGGAAGGACATCCTTGTGATTGAGGCAGTGCAGCGTTGGTTCACGAGATTGATCCCTGGGATGGCGGGACTGTCATATGAGGAAAGATTGAAAAGACTAGGCTTGTATTCACTGGAGTTTAGAAGGATGATGCGGATCTTATAGAAATATATAAAATTATAAAAGGACTGGACAAGCTAGATGCAGGAAAAATGTTCCCAATGTTGGGCGAGTCCAGAACCAAAGGCAACAGCCTTAGAATAAAGGGGAGGTCATTTAAGAGAGAGGTGAGAAAAAACTTTTTCACCCAGAGAGTTGTGAATTTATGGAATTCCCTGCCACAGAGGGCAGTGGAGGCCAAGTCACTGGATTGATTTAAGAGTAAGTTATATAGAGCTCTAGGGGCTAGTGGAGTCAAGGGATATGGGGAGAAGGCAGGCACGGGTTATTGATAGGGGACGATCAGCCATGATCACAATGAATGGCGGTGCTGGCTCGAAGGGCCGAAAGTCCTCCTCCTGCACCTATTTTCTATGTTTCTACTAACACTACCCTGTACACATTAGGGATAATTTACAATTTTACCGAATTTGTACAAACCTGTACATCTTTGGAGTGTGGGAGTAAACAGGAGCATCCTGGAGAAAACCCACATAGGTCACAGGCAGAACATACAAACCCCATTCAGACAGCACCTGTAGTCAGGATCGAACCTGGGCCTCTGGCACTGTAAGGCAGCAACTCTACCGCTGCGCCACCGTGCCACTGTTAAAGTGTAATACAATTAAAAGAAGAAAGAAATCCAGTAACTGGGGCAATGTTGGACAAGATGTTAAGCCTCATATTTGAGAGATTATCACTTATAACCAACATCCAACAATTCATTCAAGTCAATGCAAGAGTCGAGTCAATCCAGGTCAACAATAGGAAAAATGACAAGTGTTGGTATTTTAATTATGTATCCAGAGGAAATTCTGACACTTCAGTTTGCAATTAGCCTTGTTATGATTTGGTTTATTATTTCTAGCTATGGTCAATATACACTGTGGATGAAGATGTATTAGTGACAGGCCTTTCATTTTGCCAATAATAATCAGATTACATTACACAGTATAAAAATAAGCATCAGTCTGAAGAAGTGTTTCGGCCCGAAACGTTGCCTATTTCCTTCGCTCCATAGATGCTGCTGCACCCGCTGAATTTCTCCAGCATTTTTGTCTACCTATAAAAATAAGAAATGGCAGCTCTGCTACAACAGGGGCGGCAAGGTGGCACGTCGACAAGCCGGAGTCGCCTCCCAGAGGGAAATGATTCAAAGACTACACTTTCTCATAACTACAAACAATGCCTCCATCAGGTCTCCGCTCAGCCTCTGACTTGATGATGTAAATTGGACAAACATGGTATCGGGATGTAAGTGGTCATTAATAATAGGAAACGTTCACCTTGCACAACCAATTAATTCTAAATTAACAATTGCTGCGAGAAACACTTTTAATTTTCAGAGACGTTACAGGTTGATGAGGGGATGGCATGCTGAGTGGCATCTGGTCCGCCTGGTAGAGAATAGATTCAGTGGTGAAGCCTTTATCATCCCCTATGGTGTGCATGTTGTGTCATCCACAATAGGGCTGCCAGGCAGTGACTTTGCCACTGTGCCGCCCCTCTCGAACTTGTTGCTCTTGGAAAGCTTCTCAGAAAAGGGCCATTATGGACAGAAGTATTGGTCCTCTCCCTCTCACGCTGTCCTGGGATGTCAGGACTTTCATATGAGGAAGGATTGGATAGACTCGGCTTGTACTCGCTGGAATTTAGAAGATTGAGGGGGGATCTTATAGAAACTTACAACATTCTTAAGGGGTTGGACAAGCTAGATGCTGGAAGATTGTTCCCGATGTTGGGGGAGTCCAGAACAAGGGGTCACAGTCTAAGGATAAGGGGGAATTCCTTTAGGACCGAGATGAGGAAAACATTCTTTACACAGAGAGTGGTGAGTCTCTGGAATTCTCTGCCACAGAAGGTAGTTGAGGCCAGTTCATTGACTATATTTAAGAGGGCGTTGGATGTGGCCCTTGTGGCTAAGGGGATCAGAGGGTATGGAGAGAAGGCAGGTACGCGATACTGAGTTGGATGATCAGCCATGATCACATTGAATGGCGGTGCAGGCTCGAAGGGCCGAATGGCCTACTCCTGCACCTATTTTTCTATGTTTCTATGTTTCTATGTCTCTTCTGTGAAGAAGGCTTTGCCCACCTGCTGTTGAGGGAGTGCAGCGTAGGTTCACCAGGTTTAATTCCCAGGATGGCGGGACTGTCATATGATGAAAGAATGGAGAGACTGAGCTTGTATACTCTGGAATTTAGAAGGATGAGAGGGAACCTCAGAGAAACATATAAAATTATTAAGGGATTGGACACGCTGGAGGCAGGAAACGTGTTCCCAATGTTGGGGGAGTCCAGAACCAGGGGCCACAGTTTAAGAATAAGGGGTAGGCCGTTTAGAACTGAGATGAGGGAAAACGTTTTCACACAGAGAGTGGTGAATTTGTGGAATTCTGAGCCACAGAAGGCAGTGGGTTCACTGGATGCATTCAAAAGAGAATTAGATAGAGCTCTTAGGGCTGGCAGAATCAAGGGGTATGGGGAGAAGGCAGGAACGGGGTACTTATTGTGGATGATCAGCCATGATCATATTGGCTCTATGAGCCGTATGCCCTACTCCTGCACCTATTGTCCATGTAAAGGGTGGAAATGTCGAAGACTGGCAGGCAGAGATTTAAAGTAGAAGGGGCAAATTTTAAAGGAAATACAGAATCAAATAACTGCAGATGCTGTTTTTTTTACCTGTAACGTTCACCAGACTGATTCCTGGGATGGCAGGACTTCCATATGAAGAAAGACTGGATAGACTCGGCTTGTACTCGCTGGAATTTAGAAGATTGAGGGGGGATCTTATAGAGACTTACAAAATTCATAAGGGGTTGGACAGGTTAGATGCAGGAAGATTGTTCCCGATGTTGGGGAAGTCCAGAACAAGGGGTCACAGTTTAAGGATAAGGTGGGAGTCTTTTAGGACCGAGATGAGGAAAACATTTTTCAGTGGTGAATCTGTGGAATTCTCTGCCACAGAGGGTAGTTGAGGCCAGTTCATTGGCTATATTTAAGAGGGAGTTAGATGTGGCCCTTGTGGCTAAAGGGATCAGGGGGTATGGAGAGAAGGCAGGTACGGGATACTGAGTTGGATGATCAGCCATGATCATATTGAATGGCGGTGCAGGCTCGAAGGGCCGAATGGCCTATTCCTGCACCTAATTTCTATGTTTCTATGTTTCCAAATATAGAGTAGACACAACGTGCTGGAGTAACTCAGCGGCTCAGGCAGCAGCTCTGATGGAAAAGGATGTGACATTTTGGGTTGGGACCCTTCTTCAGATTGAAAGTAAGGGGTTATGGGGGTGAACAGCAGGAGGCAATAAAAAAACAGTATCATGGCTGGCAACAAATGACCTCAGGTCGGGAAGTGCCCTGGTAGGCCCATTGTTGGCTGGGGAAGGTGTAAACTCTGTACAGAAAAGTACCCGTAGTCTGGATGGAACCCGGGTCCCTGGCGCTGTAAGGCAGCAACTCTACCGCTGCGCCACTGTGCTGCCCTGGCGAAATAACAATAACAATGGACTACACGACACGCACACCATTGGTGGATGACAAAGGCTTCACCACTGAGTCTATTCTCTACCAGGCAGCCGAGATGCCACTCAGAATGTCGTCCCCTCATCAACCCGTAACGTCTCTGAAAATTAGAATTTTTTTTCGCAGCAATTGCTAACTTAGAATTAATTGTTTGTGAAAGGTGAACGTTTTCCTCATTAATGACCACTCACTGTAGATCCTGTCACCATGTCTGTCCAATTTTCACCATCTAATCAGAGGCTGAGCGAAGACCTGATGGAAGAATTGTTTGTAGTTATGAGAAAGGGTTGCCTTTGAATCACTTCCCCCTGGAAGGCAACTCCGGCCTGACAAAGCTGCCACAGCCAGACAGCTTTTTTCCCCATGAGTAGTAGCTCTACTCAATAATAAAAAATCTGTAGCCTCCTTTTGCTCTGCTATTTTATGTAATCAATAATGTTTAATTATTAATGTTCAATGTTTTCTGTGTCATTCCGTAACTATCACTGTATGTCATGTTGTCACTTGCGGGCGGAGCACCAAGGCAAATTCCTTGTATGTGAATACTTGGCCATTAAACTTATTCATTCATTCAGTCAGAACCTTTTGCAGTGCCTCCTTGCCACCCCTGTTGCAGCAGAGCTGTCATTGCTTATTTTTATACTGTGTAATGTTATGCGATTATTATTGGCAAAGTGAAAGGTCTGTCACTAATACACCTTCATCTGCAGTGTATATTGACGTGGCTGGAAATAATAAACCAAATCATAACAAGGCTAATTGCAAACTGAAGTGTCAGAATTTCCTCTGGAAATATCATTAAAATACCAACTTGCTTGTCATATTTCCTGGTGTTTACCTTGATTTCTTTCTTGCATTGACTTGAATGAATTGTTGGATGTTGATTTTCAGTGTTAATCAATCCGATATGGGGTTTTACACCTTGTCAAACATTGTTCCTGTTGGTAGATTTTATTTTCCATTTCATTTTATTATGGTTTAACAGTGGCACAGTGGTGCAGCGGTAGAGTTGCTGCCTTACAGCGCCAGGGACCTGCGTACGATCATGACTACGGGTGCGGTCTGTACAGAGTTGATGCGTTCTCCCCGTGACCTGCGTGGGTTTTCTCCAGCTGCTCAGGTTTCCTCCCACACTCCAAAGATGTACAGGTTTATAGGTTAATTGGCTTCGGTAAAATTGTAAATTGTCCCTAACGTGTAGGATTCGCTGGTCGGCGTGGACTCGGTGGGCCGAAGAGCCTGTTGAGGGTGGTGAATCTGTGAAATTCTTTGCCACAGAAGGCTGTCGAGGCCAAGTCAGTGGATATTTTTATAGCAGAGATTCTTGATTAGTAGTGGTTAGGAGGGAGTGATAGATCAGGCATGTTTGAATAGTGGAGTAGAATTGATGGGACGAATGGCTCCAGTTTCCTCCCATACTCCAAAGATGTACAAGACTGTAGGTTAATTTGGCTTTGGTTAAAAAAAATGGCAAATTGTCCCTAGTATGCAGGATAGTGCTAGTGTATGGGGACCGCTGGTCAGCGCGGACCCAGTGGGCCGAAAGGCTTGTGTTCGTGCTGTATTTCTAAACTAAAATAAACTAAAGATAGACTAAAGGTGCTGGAGTAACTCAGCGGGACAGGCAGCATCTCTGGATAGAAGGAATGGGTGACTTTTCGGGTCGAGACCCTTTTTAAATTAGACTTAAACTAAAGGCCTAGGCCTCGACCCTTTTTTGAGGACCTCCCAAAGTCCATCACTAATCAGGATTAGACTTCTTCTGCCATTGATCAATGTGATCAATATCGTCCCATGCCTACCTCAATACTCCACGTTATCAACAGCACCAATGATTTTTGTGTCGCGGGAAAGGACAATATAAAATATTCCCCTTCATTCTGCAGTGCAAAACTCCACTGTATCTTGGGGCCAAATTATTCGTACTTAAAAGATCGCTGTCTAGAAATGTATCTCCAATCAATAATGATGAAAAGACTTTGATTAACACAATGATGGTTGAGGAATTTAGATGTAATCAATGGAAAGAATGTGGGATAAAATATAGGTATCTGCAATCACACAGTCATAGAAGTGTGGATTCATAGAAACATGCCCTATAGCCCATCACATCCTACCATATATTGTGTCCATGTATGCCAGGGGTTCCCAACCTCTTTCGTCCCGTTTACCCCAGGCAACTTTAATAGCACATAACAATGCTATTTCACTTATTTATGAACAACTAATGATGAACAGATACCATGAACAGATGGTATACCAGAACCAAACACAGTCAGTCAATGAGAAAACATATGTACAAATCCAGAATCAACAAATTTACCCCCTTGGAAGGCGAAATTTACCACAGGTTGGCAACCCTTGATCTACACCAATCCCATTTGCCTGCATTATCCTTTGCCTAGATTAGTACCTGACGAAATTCCCCCTTCAATGTAGTAATTGAAATTGACTCTCCCATCTCCTTTGGAAATATGTTCCATGCAAGAACCACTCTCTGTTCTTCAAATCATTCCTTACTTTCATCTTGAGCCTATTGCCTCTGAATTTTTATATTCCTACAGTATTGTTCAGCACGTTGGCACAGCGGTAGAGTCGCTGCCTTATAAACGCCAGAGACCCAGGTTCGATCCTGACTACGGATTCTGACTACATACCATAGTTTGTACATTCTCCCCATGACCACATGGGTTTTCTCCCGGTGCTCTGGTTTCCTCCCTCATCCCAAAGATGTACAGGTTTGTAGGTTAATTAGAGTTGTAAATTGTCCCTAATACGTAAGATAGTGCTAGTGTGTGGGGATCGCTGGTTGGCATGGACTCAGTGGACTGAAAGACCGATCTCTGAACTGTATACACAAACTAAGACCTTGAGAGAAAGGTATAGATTATCTACATTATCCATGCTTCTTTTAATGTTATATACTTCTCCAACATTAAACTTACATTTTTATCAGTAGATGAATAGGCTTTACCACCATTGTAGTTTTAATGTAAATAGATCATTATTAATAATATTCCTCAGGTAGCAGCGGTTGCAAAGGAATCAAGCATCAAATCAAGAGTCTTTCATTGTTCATATGTTCATAAGTTAGTGGAGCAGAATTAGGCCATTCGACCCATCACATCTATCCACCATTTAATCATGGCCGATCTATCTCTCCCTCTCGGCCCCATTCTCCTGCCTTCTCCCCGTTACCCGTGACACCCGGACTAATTGTGAATCTCATATTGTCATATGTTAATTGTCCTATGGATCAACAATGGAACATTTCCATTCTTACTTGCAGCACCATGACGCCCCTGTAAAGCATTAAACATTGATAAAATATAAACAAAAAAACCCAAATCAATTAATAACGCCAGTACTCGTGCAATACATCAATGTCATACTTTCCAATTTCTATCAGTAAAACCCCAATACAATTGCATTATAGTTAACACGAAGTCAGAGTCAAAATTGTGTTTTCAGAATTGTTTTATAAAAGATTGTAACTCAAATTCTGCTCGATATTTTTGTACTAGATAGAACCTAATCTTACACATTTCCTATAATGAGGATTATTATTGAATCCAATTTTGTATATTTGTCTAAGGAAGGAGCTAGACCTGAACCAAGTTCTCCAGAGATGTGCTTTTCCTGCAGAGTTCATTCAGACTTCAGAGATAAAGCGCGGAAATCGGGTCCGCGCCGACCAGCGTTCACCCATACACTAGCACCATCCTACACACGAGGGACATTTTACAGAAGCCAATTAACCGACAGACATGTCCGTCCTTGGAGTGTGGGTCGAAACCGGAGCACCCGGAGAAAACCCATGCAGGTTACGGGGGGAACGTACAATCTCCATACTGACAGTACCCGTAGTCAGGATAGAACCCGGGTCCCTGGCGCTGTAAGGCAGCAACTCTACCGCTGCGCCACCGTGCCGCCCTTGTTACTCCACCACTTAGTATCCTTCAGTATATTTCACATTTATTGATAGAAACATAGAAAATAGGTGCAGGAGTAGGCCATTCGGCCCTTCGAGCCTGCACCGCCATTCAATGTGATCATGGCTGATCATCCAACTCAGTATCCCGTACCTGCCTTCTCTCCATACCCCCTGATCCCCTTAGCCACAAGGGGCACATCTAACTCCCTCTTAAATATAGCCAATGAACTGGCCTCAACTACCTTCTGTGGCAGAGAATTCCACAGATTCACCACTCTCTGTGTGAAAAATATTTGTCTCATCTCGGTCCTAAAAGACTTCCCCTTATCCTTAGACTGTGACCCCTTGTTCTGGACTTTCCCAACATCGGGAACAATCTTCCTGCATCTAGCCTGTCCAACCCCTTAAGAATTTTGTACGTATCTACAAGATCCCCCCCCAATCTTCTAAATTCTAGTGAGAACAAGCTGAGTCTATCCAGTCTTTCTTCATATGAAAGTCCTGATATCATAGGACTTTGATGAGCGATGTTTGCTACCATATACTTAGAGAATTATATAAATTCCTCGCAATATATATTTATATTTTTGATTTTCATTATTAGCAATCTTTCATGGAGGATTTCCAACAACATAATCTATTGCAAAACTGGTGTTTGTGTTATGAGTTTGCTGACAGGCAGCTAAATGGTGAATGAGGTGAATGAAGAATAAGGGGTGAGCCATTTAGAACGGAGATGAGGAAAAACTTTTTCAATCACTGCCTCAGAGGGTGGTGGAGATTGGTTCTCTGGATGCTTTCAAGAGAGAGTTAAGAGGTTGTCCCACTGCGGCGACCTAATCTGCAAGTTTAGAAGAGTTTGCCCTCGACTCAAACTCACAGCATGGTCGACACGTGGTCCTAGGAGGTCCTATGAGGTCACTGGAACTCTCCTTCATGCTCGAGGGAAGTTCCCGCATACTCATGGCCTCAGCTAGGTTGCGGAAATTTTTTCAGAATGTTGAAAAATTTTCCCCGAGTAAAAACTGGTCAGCATTGTTCTTTTTAACTCGTAGTGCAGTGGAGTGGGGTCGCTATGTAGTTACAGGCAGTCGAGGGCAGCCGTAGGCAATCTCCGTCGCTGAACGGGCATTTTAATTGGCTCACAGGAGTTTTCAGGACACAGGAAAATGGACCGGTAGGTTAAATGCCCGCTAAACTTTATTAAAGGTTGTCTGACTTCTTAAAAGTGTCTCCACTCCTTCTCCCCCACTTCTCTCCTCTTGTTTCCCCTTCCCTCCCCTCCTCTCCCCCGCTCTCACCTCCTCTCCCTTTCTCACCTCCCCCGCCCTCCGCGCTCTCTAAAGGACTTACTGTACACGGTGCAGCCGTGTTTTACCTTCCTCTTCATCGGGGGTGTGAATTTGACACAGTGCTCCCCCGCTTTCCCTGGCCCCCGCATTTGCTCTGTGTGTGTGTGTGTGTGTGTGTGTGTGTGTGTGTGTGTGTGTGTGTGTGTGTGTGTGTGTGTGTGTGTGTGTGTGTGTGTGTGTGTGTGAATGTGTGTGTGTGTGTGTGTGTGTGTGTGGTCGGTCCATCCAGCGCGCAGTTCCATGATCTTCCGGGCGAATGCCCTCGTGCTTGAAGGTGGAAGACACGCTTCTGAACTCGCGGATTAGGCCGCCGCAGTGGGACAGCCCATTAAGATAGAGCTCTTAGGTAGCGGAGTTAAGTGCTATGGAGAGAAGACAGAAACGGGGTACTGATTGTGGATGATCAGCCATGATCACATTGAATGGCGGTGCTGGCTCGAAGGGATAAATGGCCTACTGCACCTATTGTCTATTGTCTATGGATTCAACTTCTGCATTGGGCAGTTTTAGTTTCAGTTTAATTTAACAGTGAAAAGCTTTTGTTGCGTGCTATCCAGTCAGCGGAAAGACAATACATGATTACAATCGAGCCGTCCACAGTGCACAGATGCAAGATAAGGGAATAACATTCAGTGCAAGGTAAAGCCAGTAAAGTCCGATCAAGGATAGTCCGAGGGTCTCCAATCAGGTAGATACTAGTTCCGCACTGCTCTCTCGTTGTGGTAGGATGGTCCAGTTGCCTGATAATAATTAGGTGGCTACACTGTGAGAGGGAAATATACCTAATTGATGGACACCTTTCACAGATTCTTACGCATTTGGATGAGGTAGTAGGCAAAAAATAACCATCAGCTATCAGCTGCTTGGCAGAATCTTGTAATTTGAGTGAAAACAGTCTTCGAATTTATCGTTCGAAAGATAATTGACAATTATGATAGCACAATTATGACACTGACTTTTTGTTTGCTATCGGGCAGTTGTAAACGGGAACTCAATTGTGGCATTTTACTGCACAGAAATTGAAATGACACCGAAGCCTCTGCAAGCACTACTACTGAGGATAATTAACATCGTATAATTACTAATAATGATCTGTTTCCACTAAAACTACGTATCTCATGCTAAAATATTTAATAGCTCGTGAGCAAAACCCTCGATAGTTCTATTTATATCACATCTCGGGGCAGTTTTAAATGAATACACTTCTAACAATCTTGTGAGGAAGCTCACTGCTTTAGACATTTTTAATAAAGCTGCATAACAATTGCATTAGTAGTTTGCTTCGGGCTAACTCTCTACAAATTAAAGACCCTGTTTACATGCAACTTTTTCCAAATTACCTAATCAGTTGCTCCAGTGTTGCATTAATCCTCTCTTCACATATAAAACGGTTTATGTGTGTCACACTGCTTATTGGATTTTTTTTGTTCCACATTGAATTAATTCACTGCAACCTAACGGCTCAGTCAGTCCATAAAACATATCGATGATACGTGCATTTTGGGACCGTGGAACTTTTGTAGCCCCGAACAAAAAATTGACACCTGTCGAATGCATGCGAATCCCTCATTTATTTTGTTGAAAGCCAATATCTTATCAAATTGTTGTGCTTCTGAAGCAACGCTGTTTTGTGTTGTGCACTGGGATGATCTTAGAGTCATAGAGCCATAGGGTGTGGTAACAGGTCCAACTTGCCCACACTGACCAACTAATGCCATTTAGAGTGATACAGGGTAGAAACTGGCCAACATGTCCCATCTACACCAGTCCCATTTGCCTGCGTTTGGCCCATTTCCCTCTAAACCTGTCCTATCCATGCAGCTGTCTAATTGCTTCTTAAATGTTGCGATCGTCCCTGCCTCACCTACCTCCCCCGACAGCTCGGTCCAAATCTTGACATGTAGATTGAAAATGATTTCACCATTACCACTGCAATTAAAACACAAATTGAGAATTAGTTAATTCAGTTTGAGGAAAATGTAACGAAGCAGGAAAAATATTTGTTATCTTCTCGTAATAGTAACATAAAACGGGTGATTTATTGCAATAGCCGCTGGCTAGTTTTGCTTAACGTTTAAGACTCATTTCACCTACATGAGTCTGTAGCGACTGTATTGTCTGATGTACAGGGCTCATTGGATTGAAACTAATTGTACAATGGTTCACTGGTTGTGCTAATGAATCTGTATCTGGAGAACAGGAACTCAAATCCCATCATGACAATTTTAGAATATAATTCAGTTTTTTATAAATCGTTATTAATAAATGTGACCAAACATGCCTTGACCATTGCAGCTCAGGGTCCTTATCACACAGCAGCTCCTAACCGCTTTAGGCCAGTGCATTGAATTAAGACCAACTAGATAGACCTTGCAGAAAGGAACTGCAGATGCTGGTTTATAGCAAAGATTGACACAAAATGCTGGAGTAACTTCAGCGGGTCAGGCAGCATCTTCGGAGAAAGGAATATACAGTAGGGCTGTAGGGAGAGTTTGAGTAGGCTGGGTCTTTACTCCTTGGAGTGCAGGAGGATGAGAGGGGATCGTATTGAGGTGCATAAGATCATGAGATTAATAGATTGGGTAGATGCACAGACTCTTGTCCAGAGTAGGGGAATTGAGGACCAGGGGACAAAGGTTGAAGGTGAAGGGGAAATGATTTAATAGGAATCCGATGGGTAACTTTTTCACACAAAAGATGGTGCGGTCTATGGAACAAGCTGTCAGATGAGGTCGTTAAGGCAGGGACTATCCCAACATATAACATAGAAACATAGAAATTATGTGCAGGAGTAAGCCATTCGGCCCTTCGAGCCTGCACCGCCATTCAATATGATCATGGCTGATCATCCAACTCAGTATCCCGTACCTGCCTTCTCTCCATACCCTCTGATCCCCTTAGCCACAAGGGCCACATCTAACTCCCTCTTAAATATAGCCAATCAACTGGCCTCAACTACCCTCTGTGGCAGAGAGTTCCAGAGACCCACTACTCTCTGTGTGAAAAAAGTCCTTCTCATCTCGGTCCTAAAGGATTTCCCCCTTATCCTTAAGCTGTGACCCCTTGTCCTGGACCTCCCCAACATCGGGAACAATCTTCCTGCATCTAGCCTGTCCAACCCCTTAAGAATTTTGTACGTTTCTATAAGATCCAGTTAGACAGGTACATGGACAGGACAGATTTGGAGGGATGTGGATCAAATGCAGGCAGGTGGGATTAGTGTAGCTGGGACATGTTGGACGGTGTGGGCAAGTTGGGCCGAAGGGCCTGTTTCCACACTGTATCACTCTTTGACTATGACTCTATGAATAGGTGACATTTTAGGTCTTCAGACTCATTGTCAAGCACCATTGTGGGCCGAAGGTCCCTGTTCTTGTGCTGTGCGGAAGATGGACACAAAATACTGGAGGAGCTCAGCGGACCAGGCCGCATCTCTGGAGAATGGAATGGGTGACGTTTCTGGTCGGAACCCATCCTCAGACCGACTAGAGATTGGCGTTAAGTGGCAACCGTGTCTGCGATGCCACATACTGTGAGCAAATAATAAGTGTTAGAAAAGAGCTCGCACTTCTCATGAAACATATGGTGGGTGTGAGAGAATCTTCGATATGATTTTACAGTGAGTTGTTGCTGTGCTACTCTGGGCATGAATATAAATTAGTGTGAAGCGGCCTGCTGGTGGGAGACTTCCACTGGTTTCAAGGATGCTCCAACAGTTAATTATACCTGTTCAAGAGCCACACTGCCAATTCAGTACTGATAGGCATTCACGTTTATTCCGTGGTGATGGGAACGTTATAGTGCAACCCAACCCTTAAATCACGTGCCGTCAATAGCTAATGACAACAAATAATAGCTAACAACAAACAATAGCTAATGACAACGAGCTAAAATAGCTTGTGCACAGCGATCTCCCACAAACAAAAGATAATGATTCCATTATCTGCTTGTCCTTTTATGGAGCTGGTTGAACAGGGTACTGGGTTAGAAACACTTGGTCCTCTTTATGTTCATACCTTGGGATGATCCCCTGTACTCAGCTGGGAGTGCAGATGGGACTTTATTTAATAGCATCATCCATTATTAGCAATAACTGCGCACACTTGTATTTATTACTGTTCTGGAGTGGGATTTTTGCACTAGTTTGTTTGTTTTTATTTTTGTGTGTATATACAATTAAATTCTTACATGCAGCAGCACAACAGAATATGTGAACACTGTACACTGCAAACGATATAGTGAATGGAAAATAAGTTATATACTGTATATATATATATCAATTTAAAATATAGATATATATTAAATGAAACTTTAATTTCATGTTACACGTATCTTGTGTTTTATGACTGTTGGCAGACCAATTTCCCTCCTGGGATGAATAAAATTCTATTGTATCGTGTTGTACAGTATATTTATATATATATACACAACACAATACGATAGAACTTCACTTACTGCAGGGGGGGAAATGGTCTGCCAACAGTCATAAAATACACTAAGATACATGAAACATGAAAATTAAGTAACGAGTGGAAAATCCAGGACTGGGGATGTGCTAAGATGAGGGGGGGAGGGGGGGTGGGTGGGAGGGAGTCAGTCTTCCTGATGAGCTTGGTGATTCTGTGTTGCCGTCCGCAGCCTTCGCCCTGCTACCCCAGCGTAACAGATGGCACGGGCTACTGCCAATTGGTAGAACACCTGTAGCATCTCACTGCAGACGTTGAAGGAGTGGAGGCTCCTCAGACAGTACAGCCGGCTCTGTCCCTTCTTGTACAGGGCCTTAGCGTTCCTGGACCAGTCCAGTTTACAGTCCAGGTACACTCCAAGGTATTTGTACTCCCTGGTAAACTACACATCAACACCCTTGATAAATCTCCTCCTAAAGTCCACCACTTAAGGGCCTGTCCCACTTACGTGTCCTTGGCACGCAAATTACGCGACCTCGTGGTCGCGTTGAGGCATACGGGCATCGTATGGCCGCATATACCCCTCCCATTTAGAAGCGCGGAGGGGTATGTAGTTGTGCGCAACATCGTGCGGGGCTCCGAAATTTTTGTAGTGAATAAAATCTTTGCGCGCCAACGGCCTGTCGCGGAACTGAGGGCCAAAGTGGGACAGGCCCAAGACCCTGACGCGACGCAATGTCTCACCTTCAACAGCAGCAGGAGAAGGGAAACGGTCGCCGAACTCGGCCTGGGGCTCACGGCCGTTGCGGTCCGGATCCACCCCCACTTCTATTCCCAGAGCGGGGCCAAGAAACTTGATGATAGACAAAAAATGCAGGAGTAGCTCAGTGGGACCGGCAGCATCTCTGGAGAGAAGCAATGGGTGATGTTTCAGGTCAAGACCCTTCTTTTCAGGCTGAAGAAGAGTCTCGACACGAAACATCACCCATTTCTTCTCTCCAGAGACGATGCTGGTCCCGCTGAGTTACTCCAGCTTTGTGTCCATCTTCAAATGACGTCACATGCTCCAGACCGCTGTGTGTACGCATGAAATCGCACCCGACCTTCGCAGGACCAGCGCAGCTCAATGCGACCATGAGGTCGCGTAATTTGCGTACCAAGGACACGTAAGTGGGACAGGCCCTTTAGTCTTGTCGGTGTTGAGCTGCAGGTGATATATACTGATTTATTTTTTCCCATTCACTATATTGTTTTAAAAATATTGTTATAAATCATTATACACTATATATATATAGTTTGGAACATGTGAGGGTTAGATAGAACTCTAGGGGCTAGTGGAATTAAGGGATATGGGGAGATGGCAGGCACGGGTTATTGATTGGGGACAATCAGCCATGATCACAATGTATGGTGGTGCTGGCTTGAAGGGCCGAATGGCCTCCTCCTGCACCTATTTTCTATGTCTATGTCTATGTCTTAAATGCTGGAGTAACTCAGTGGGTCAGGCAGCATCTCCCGAGGACGTGGACAAGGAATATTTCAGGCCAGGACCCTTCTTCAGACTGATTGGCACACTAGAACTATACTTGAGGAGTTAAAAATTGAAAATATGATGGTATTATTTAAAAATATAGTGAAAAGCACACTTCCAATTCCTTTAGATGAAGATGTCCACTGAGTTAAATTTATAGAAAGCTAAAATGTTTCCGTTCAGTTTAGTTTAGAGATACAGTGTAGAAGCAGGCCATTCTGCCCACCGAGTCCACGCTGACCAACGATCACCCGTACACTAGTTCTATGTTATCTCACTTTTGCTTCTTACTCATGAGGGGAAATTTACAGAAGCCAATTAATCTACAAACCTGTATGTCTTTGGGATGTAGGAGGAAACCGGAGATCCCGGTGGAAAACCATGCGGGAGAATGTACAAACTCCGTACAGACAGCTGCGCCACCGTTCCGCCCAATAATAGTGATATAGTGTTCTTGCAATACCCCTTCCCAGTGCTTTGTAGCTTTTAGTGGACTCAGCACCAAGCATGTTCACTCACTGCATTAATGCAGCAAAGCTGAGTTTGCAGTTAAAATAGCAGAGTGGTCAATAAATATGGTTTTGACTGGAACGCAGCTTGTTCACTTTGTCTATTTCTTTCACCAAACAAGAATTATCAGGATGAATTTGAGATTCCTTACCCTCGGGAAGGGTGACCTCCTGGAGGAGCATGTAAATGTTACAGGAAAAGATAGATCCAGGCCACAATAAATGAGGCCAAATTAATAAATAGGTTGAGAAGATAACATCATAGTAGAGGACATTGCTTGAAGGAAGATTAGCAGGTTGTGTCGTTTTTGACACAGATAGGTTGATGAGAGCATAAACTGCAAAATGTTAGGAACCTCGTTAAATACGATCATTAGGAAGATTTGTAGTAATTGAGTCACAGGGTGATACAGTGTGGAAACAGGCCCTTCAGCCCAACTTGCCCACACAGGCCAACATGCCCCATGTACACTAGTGCCACCTGCCCGTGCTTGGCCCATAAGGCCTCCTATACCTATCCTGTCCAAATGCCTCCTAAATATTGTGACAGACTTTCAGCATGGAGGAGATGAAAAATACCTCAACAGCCTTCCACATTTTACTCAAATTATCAAGAGTGAAGAGTGGTTTATTGTCATATGTCCCAGACAGAATAACGCAATTCTTGCTTGCAGCAGCACAACAGAATATATAAACATAGTACTCTATAAACAATAAAATAGAAAAATTAAACGAGCTTCCCATTGGAAGTTTGATCTCTATTTTACGAGAGGTTGAAGTGAGGGACTACATGAAGAGCCCACCAACCCGCATGTGCATCAATCTTCAGAGAAACTGTATGAAGCCACAGACCACTTGCACGAGCTTAAACTATAGAAATATTAATACCCATCGGCTTACCGAATGATCTTTATGAGATTCAGGGTTGGGAGTGGAGGGCACATAGTCCCTCACTTCAACTTCTCATAAAATAAAGATCAAACTTAAAACAGTATGTTCTCATTTAGTATTTCTATTTTATATCGAAGTAACGTGAGTGGCTTCGTGAAGCCTTCGAAGCTCTGTGGTTTCATGCAATAAAACAATCTGTGTGTGAAACACTTAAACAGATAAACCATAAATGGTAGAAAAGACATGAGTTATTAACAACATGATGCTAACTGACATACATGTCCCTTGCCCTTAATCGGACCACAGTCCCAATTGGCTTTGAGTTAGACAATAACTCATGAAACACTGTTTAGAATTCTATCTACAATCATCCAGACATATTCAACCAAATTTTATAACTTCTGAAAGTGCACTATGTAAGCCTGCTGCTGTTGCAAGATGATCAAATGGAAATATCCATTCTATTGGCTGCTAATGAGCCAGCCCCCTTGGAAGAGTGAGACTTGAAATGATTTGAACTCACCCCCGCTGTTAGCTGCTTACCCTCTAGTCAAGTTGAGATAGTCTGTACCAGCAATCTCTTGAGAAAACTATTAAATAACAATGAAGAAACTATCCTTCATCTCATAGGTGCTAGTAAGCTCATTGTACCTGTAAACATGATAACACCCCCAAATCTCTGATCTGGTGGGTATGCTGTCAACTCCAAATTGTACCCCACCGTGCCTGGTTTGCTTGATGAGATCATTCCCATAACAAGCTACCCTCATGTCAGTTATGACCCAGAGACCGCTGGAGATTGAGTAAATACTGTGTTCTTTGTGCTGAAATCAGTTGCTAAAAGCATAATTAACTTAAAAGATACTGCTCCCATTAGGAATACAGTCGATGAATATCTGCATAATAATTTTTACTGATATACATTCCACACTACTTTGTGTCTAGGCTTAAGAGTGTTCATATAAAAGACACCTTGCATAAAGTTAGTCAATAGTGGGTGAATAACCAACAATTTATTGTCCCACTTATAGTACTAGAGAAAAGGACAAAGCAGAACAAGCAGTGTCAATTGTGCTATAACATAATTGCTTCTCTAAGCTCAATCTGAAAGAAACACAAACCTCTGCTACTGCTGTTTAAAAGTAGCTCACATGTGTCTTCTTCACAAACTTTCCATACAACCGAATGAAACCGTATGAAACCGCTGAACTAGCCATCACTCATGACTTCGAGTAAATAGAAGCTTCTTTCAGCTGCCTTTTACAATGGACACCCTGAATGAGTAGGCCAAATTGGCACTATTAAAATTCATGTCGCCTCATCTTTAATATCGTAAGAGGCATCTACTGATAAAACCCCTGAGTCTTATCAGCTACAAAAGCATGTCATCTATAAACTCCATGACACAATGCCCTTTTGATCTGAGGAGGGCAACATTAGCTTTAGAATCTTTGTAAATAGCCTAGGCCTGAAAACAACCTTTAGGCAGAGCCTAAAATTTCCACCACTGGTTTGTCATCAAAACAAGATAGATCTGCGCATCTCGTGTATAGATATGGAAAAGTATGCATCTTCAAGATCGATTGAGGCCCTAAATCCTCTGAATCAGCTAAATTGCTGAAAGACAATTATCCATCTTAAACTGATTAGCCAAACACATGATCAGACTAGCCAAATCTTAACCTGATTTGGCATTCTTCAACCTTGAGAAAAATATTAGAACAATACCCCTCTTGTTCTTGGGCAGACTACTCATCCTTTGTGAGGTTTCTCTGTTTCCACTTGGATAACCACAGTTTCCATTATTGTCCATAAGGACAAACATGTTTTGGGCTTCTCTTGCCGTGCAGGAATAATCAACCAGAAAATGAACCTTATAATTCATGTGTGATTTTGTAAACTGGAAATTTCCAGAGGTTACCTGTCGCCACTTGTTTGTCGAACCCTGACTTAAATATCGACAGCAGCTCTCATGTGACTAATATAATAACATTCACATACTCAAACCACCTCCAGCTCAATGTTGCTTTGCTGTCAATGAGAAGGCAGATAATGACTGAAGAGGAGATCAAGGCAGTTTCTGAGAATGCACTTGCTGTAACATCCACCAAGAGGATCCTTGGCTTCAGACAGAAGACCAAAAATCAGCTGATCCTACACATTGCTGTGTCCCTTTGCACATACATAGAAATTAGAAACATAGAAAATAGGTGCAGGAGTAGGCCATTCGGCCCTTCAAGCCTGCACCGCCATTCAATATGATCATGGCTGATCATCCAACTCAGTATCCCGTACCTGCCTTCTCTCCATACCCTCTGATCCCCCTAGCCACAAGGGCCACATCCAACTCCCTCTTAAATATAGCCAATGAACTGACCTCAACTACCCTCTGTGGCAGAGAGTTCCAGAGACCCACCACTCTCTGACCCGCTGGGTACAGTACTGACTATGAAGAAAGCACAGCAACCATGGTGAGCGCTGAACCTGCGGATAAAAGCCCTATCGCTTTGATAGAAGAGTAGGCCTGGTGGTCCAACCAGCCTCCATGGAGCGGTATCTTCTTACTCTTGAGAAATTTTAGCATAAATTGGATAGGCCTCAGGCCTGTACCATCCTAGTTGAATTGAGTTTAGACTGTGTATAATACAGACCCTCTACTGACCTGGTACAAGGAATCCTTCCCTGAGAAGTCTCAAAACTTTCTGGGTTAAAGCCTTTCGACTTAGATTTTGCATTATCCTACAACCTCCAGTGTCTGACTGAATCAGAACATACATCAGACCCTTATGCGACTAGAATTGAAGTGTAGCATCCACTTGGTGTGGGAATACGAGTTCCCTGTCAACTTGTCACAGTCAGAGTCGCCCTCAGAGTGAAAACTATCATAACGCAACCCTGAACCAGGAATTGCTGCCGCAGTCTTCCGCCTGGAACGACCAATTTCAGTCACCAGAGAGCACAACACATACTCTTCACCAAGGTGAGCTTGATGGCCCTGGGCCTAACAAAGGCCTCTGGCAAGGTCTGAATTGAGTAGGCCTGGTGTTCCAACCAGCCTCAGAGGCAGCTATTCCAGCCGTTAGTTAAATATAGAGGTGATATGCCAAGATACTGGAGCCCTACCCACATAGGATGGTTCTACCACCCCCGCAGCCGCCTAAAATTCTCCCTGCAAGTCTGAACCTTGCTAACATCTCTCCTCTCCGAAGAGATACATTGCAGGCTGCATGTTACTGGCCCTGCAAGCAACGTTTTTGGGAATTACCTCAGGCCTGGTAGAATTTTGTGAAGGCAGTTTAGCTCCAACTGTGTATTACATAGAAGTGCTAAAACATCTTCTGCACTATCGAGTGCTGAACCCATCTACTGCCCTCGCAAAGGCCGAAATTACGTCAGTTAATAGTCTTTCAATACGCTGAAATTTTATTATTGCTCACGTATCACCACTGAGATATCCCAAATGGTGCGATTGACGTTTGGAACATCCAAAGTCTGGCAGTTTATTTGGACTGGTACATTTACCAGCCGCATCCAACACATACCTCCTCAGCTGATGAGGAGTTAAATCACTGATGCTCTTAGCCAAATCTCCTCCAGTGGTTCTCCAATCCCTGAACGGATTATTATATGGCAAAGGGGTGACAAGAGCCGAAACTCCTTCATATGATTAAACTGCAGCAGATCCCCCATAAGTTCAGGGGATTCGAATCACTTGACGACATCCCCATAGTCGGAGTTACTTATATAATAATCTCCAGTACGCCCCTCAACTGAGCAGGAGATAACACAACCCTGCACCAGGTGTTGCTTCCCCTCTTCTGCGCAGGAGATATATAACACAACCCTGAGCCAGGTGTTGCTTGCACAGGCCTCTGACAGGAGCATCCTGTAAGTGTCTCCTGAGGCAGGAGCATAATCTATATTACTAAAAGTCTGATCTTGACTGCTTTTGGCTCGCTGTGGTGTGATTTCCGAGAGAACGCCGCCACCTACGGCTGTCATTTTTGGCCACCTCGCTCAGAGGCCCCTCCCCCTTCCTGGACCGGAGGATTTTTCCCATTGATGAAAAATCAATGAGGCACACCACTTCCGGGTTTTATAATCCCACCCCTCTCCCACCAGCAGGGGCAGCAGAAAGAATGGCAAAAAAATAAAAAAACATTAATATGTTAATATATTAACAAAAAACAACACGATATTAATGTTTTTTTATTTTTTTGCCATTCTTTCTGCTGCCCCTGCTGGTGGGAGAGGGGAGGGATTATAAAACCCGGAAATGGTGTGCCTCACTGAGTCTCTGCAAGATGGAGGAAGCCAGAGGGTCATGTCTCTGAATAACACTAAACACATGTCTAATCAACTCTTAATGTGGCCTTAATGTGGTTTGAAAATGAAAATATGGTTGCTTTGGTAGAAATGCACTGCAAATGGCTGTTTGTGTGGGGTTTTGGGTTGAAGTAGAAATGCACTGCAAATGGCTGTTTTGGTGGGGTTTTGGGTTGAAGTAGAAATGCACTGCAAATGGCTGTTTTGGTGGGGTTTTGGGTTGAAGAAGAAATGCACTGCAAATGGCTGTTTTGGTGGGGTTTTGGGTTGAAGTAGAAATGCACTGCAAATGGCTGTCTGGGGCGGGGGTTTGGGTTGAAGTGGAAATGGAAATGCACTGCAAATGGCTGTTTGGGGGGGATGGGTTTGGGTTGAAGTGGAAATGCACTGCAAATGGCCGTTTGGCTAAACCTGACAACTTCCTGTTTGCACTATATTGATTTTAGATAAAACGCTACCACTTGTGATTTTTGGCCATCTTACTCAGTCCCCCTCAGGTGCAGAGGATTATTCCCATCAATGAATAATAAAAGTGTTATTAGTGTTTAAAAAATGTTGAGAATCTCTCTCCTGTGAATCACGCCATGAAGGCCACACCTTTTCTTGTGGGAGGGGGAAGAATTATAAGACTGAGAAGTGTCGGTGTGGCTCAGTCTCTGCATGATGGGGGAGGGAGAGTTCACGACTCTGTCTGAGCTGTGAATCAACTGAACATACTGAACGTCTACTGAACTGTGAGTGTGGTGTTTTGTGTGGTCTTACGGTGGTTTTACCCTGCTTGAAATGGTATGGAACTGCATTTGAATGTGGTGTCATTGCACCCTGCATGAAATGTTATGAAACTGCATTTGAATGTGTTGTCGTTGCACCCTCCTTGAAATGGTATGAAACTGCACTTGAATTTGGTGGCCTTGCATCCTCCTTGAAATGGTATGAAACTGCACTTGAATTTGGTGGCCTTGCACCCTGCTTGAAGTGGTATGAAACTGCACTTGAATTTTGTGGCCTTGCACCCTGCTCGAAGAGATAAGAAACTGCACTTGAATTTGGTGGCCTTGCACCCTGCTTGAAATGGGAGGATAATGGATTTGAATTTAGTGGCCTTGCAATCTACTTGAAATGGAATTTCAAGGATTAGCCGTGAGTCAACTGCCAGCCCATCAGCTGTGAGTGAGCTGCCAGCACATCATGCGTGAGGGACTGAGCTGCCACCCCAAGAATCCATTTGGCCCACAATGTCCATACTAGCCCTCTGGAGACCAGTAGTCCCTGCAGCCAACAACACCCATACCAGCCGCCCCCCCCCCCCCCCCCCCCCACTGGCGACCAATATTGGAATTGGTGGAGAGGTGGAATATTGCATCGGAGGACCAGCCCTCCTGTGTGAACATGGGACCCAACGGGTCTAGAGGGGAGGAATATAATTCAACCGTGAGCCAGTTGTTGCTTCTTTCAGGCATCTGGGTGGCTCCCTTTGAGCCTCAACCAGTCCCCTGCTCCCTTGGAGCCCCAAAACCTGCTCCCTCTCGGAGCCTCAATGGCGGAGCCACCGGCCGTGCCGTCAGCCTATTGAATCCCGCTGCCTGCTCCCTCTTGGAGCCTTAATGGCGATAGCTGTACCAGCCGAGCCGTCAGCCTAATGAATGAAGCTGCCTGCTTCCTCTTGGAGCCTCAATGGCGATAGCTGTACCAGCCGAGCCGTCAGCCTAATGAATGAAGCTGCCTGCTTCCTTTTTATTTATTTTATGTTTTAAATTTATTATTATTATTATTATTATTTTATTTTTATTTTTATTTTTATTTTTTATTATTTATGTAAGAGCCTCCACGGCGGTTGTCCCGCCTGAGTCGTCAGCCGAAAATTGAAACCGCCAGCTCCTTACGGCGCCTCCACATTGGTAGCTGCACAGGCTGTGGCAACGTCTCCAGACCCGCTGCCCCTAACTTCGGAGCAGCGGCCCGTTCAACTGCTCCGATTCTCGCGCTATGCGTCGACGTATTGGTGCGCATGCGGGTTGGCGGGCTCTTCACGTAGTCACTCACGTGACTTTGATGTAAAATATATATAAACATACACACACACACGTGTGTGGTGTATGTGTATATATATATATGTGTGTGTGTGTGTGTGTGTGTATATTTATAAATATATATACACGCACACACACACACACATATATACATATATATACATATACTGTATATACATACATATATTGTATATACACACATACATACACATTAAACCTCCCCCCCCCCCCCCCCCCCCCCGCCACAACTGCGCGTTGATGGGATGGGACCCGACGGGTCCCACTTGGTCTAGTACACAGTAAAACAAAGAAACAAGCTATAACAGTGCAAAAATACAAAACCAAAGCCCCCAAGTCTATGTAGTTCAGAGCTTATTTAGAGGTTGTAACGTTTCATAGTCTGATGGCTGTAGGGATACGCTGTTCCTGAACCTGGACGTTACAGTTTTCAGTCTCCTATATCTTTTCCCAATAGCACGAGTGAAATGAGTGAGTGGCCAGGCTAGTGTGGGTCTCTGATGATGCTGCCTGCCTTTTTGATGCAGAGACTCCTGTAAATTCCCTCGATGGTGGGCAGTCCGCTTTAGGGTAATTCATTGAGGCAGATATAGTTGTGTGGAATTGCTTTTAAATATGTTAATAGAATATGACAAAAATAATATATTCCAAAATAGTGACCATGATTGATCCTGAGTATGGTTGCGATCTGTACGGAGTTTGTACGTTCTCCCCGTGACCGCGTGGGTTTTCTATGAGATCTCCGGTTTCTTCCCACATTCCAAAGATGCACAGGTTTGTAGGCTATTTGGCTTGGTACAAATGTAAAATGTCCCAAGTGTGCGTAGGATAGTGTTAATGTGTGGGGATTACTGGTCGGTGGGAATACAGTGGGCCTGTTTCCGTGCTGTATCGCTAAACTACATTAAACTCGTGAAGATTAAAGGGAGAGCTGTATTAACACATTGATTATTTATACTCAACACATGAACTATTTTAGAAGCATGCACATTTGATAAATAATTGAAGCTGTGACAATTTAGTTTAAAATGTACCATTGACAAAAGCAAGTTTCATACATAGAATGCTGTAAATGGTGGAAAATAAGTTCACATTTTTCACTTGACTGATTTTGAAAATCTTTCCTTGAAATGGCACTGGCATCAATGTCAGATTGAAAGCGCACTCTTGAGCCGATGAGAGGAATGGATCGGAGTCCCTTGCCCAGAGTAGGGGAATCGAGAACCAGAGGACATAGGTTTAAGGGAAGGGGCGACAGATTTTATAGGCATCTGAGGTGTAACGTTTTCACATAAAGGATGTTGGGTGTATGAAACAAGCTGCCAGAGGAGGTAGTTGAGGCTGCTACTGTCCCAACATTTAAGAAACATTTAGACAGGTACATGGATAGAACAGGTTTAGAGGGATGTGGGCCAAATCCAGGGTACACAGAAAGCTGGAGAAACTCAGCGGGTGCAGCAGCATCTAAGGAGCGAAGGAGATAGGAGACATTTTGGGTCGAGACCCTTCTTCATACATCCCAAAGACGTGCAGGCAGGTGGGACGAGTGTAGATGGGACATGTTGGCCGGTGTGGGCAAGTTGGGCCGAAGGGCCTGTTTCCACACTGAATCACTCTAAGATCAGAGGCTGTAATCATCTATCCGACACACACTAAGGACAATTTACATTTATTCCAAGCCAATTAACTTACAAACGTGTACGTCTTTGGAATGTGCGAGGAAACTGGTGCACCCCGGAGAAAACCCACGCAGTCACAGGGAGAGCATACAATCTCTGTCCAGACAGCGCCTGTAGTCAGGGTTGAACCCGGGTATCTAGCGCTGGAAAGCAGCAACTCTACCGTTGCGCCACCGTGCTACCTGTGCTTCAGTTCCCCTCACATCCCAAAGACGTGCAGGTTTGTAGGTTCATTAACTTCTGTAAATTGCCCTGAACATGTAGTAGTGAAAGTGGGACAACATAGAACTGGTGTACAGGTGATCGATGGCCGTGTGAGCCTGGTGGGCCAAAGTATCTCTAAAACTACAAACTAAACTAAAAGTGCCTTGGATCAAGTACTCATTGGGAAATACGAGGAGGAAGGATGGTCGATGGTCGGCATGGACTTGGTGGGCCGAGGGGATTGTTTCCGCGCGGTACCTCTGAACTCTAAACTAAACTCGAAACAATCTTGAGGAACTCTATTCTACTCTCTGTTATCTTTCTCTTCACTCTACCAGTTGTAGTTGATTTTGGTTTGACAATAGACAATAGACAATAGGTGCAGGAGTAGGCCATTTGGCCCTTCGAGCCAGCACCACCATTCAATGTGATCATGGCTGATCATCCCCAATCAGTACCCCGTTCCTGCCTTCTCCCCATATCCCCTGACTCCGCTATTTTTAAGAGCCCTATCTAGCTCTCTCTTGAAAGCATCCAGAGAACCGGCCTCCACTGCCCTCTGAGGCAGAGAATTCCACAGACTCACCACTCTCTGTGAGGAAAAGTGTTTTCTCGTCTCCGTTCTAAATGGCTTACCCCTTATTCTTAAACTGTGGCCCCTGGTTTTGCTCCCCCAAAATCGGGAACATGATTCCTGCCTCTAGCGTGTCCAAGCCCTTAACAATCTTATATGTTTCAATGAGTATCCTCTCATCCTTCTAAATTCCAGAGTGTACAAGCCCAGCTGCTCCATTCTCTCAGCATATGACGGTCCCGCCATCCCGGGAATTAACCTTGCAAACCTACGCTGCGCTCCCTCAATAGCAAGAATGTCCTTCCTCAAATTAGGGGACCGAAACTGCACACAGTTTGATTGTATTCATGTGTGGCACGAATGACTGGGTAGATTTGACAGTAGAGCACGCAAACAAAAACATTTTCACTGTACCGCAGTATACGTGACAATAATAAACCTAAAATCTAAAACCGACGCCGTCTGTTAAGGTGGTGAGTGCAGATTCAAAAGCATATTTTCAAAGACAGTTGGATATTTAGTTTAAAACAATGGCCATGGTGAAAAAGGAAAAGGGAAAGGCTATTTGAATACTCTTACAAAGGACAATCCAGCTCCTTCTGTATTATGTTGAAACAAAGAGCTGCAGATGCTAGTTTATACCAAAGATAGACACAAAGTGCTGGGATGAATCAGTGGGTCAGACAGCATCTCTGGGGAAAAAGGATGGGTGACGTTTTGGGTCAGGACCCTTCTTCAAAATCATTATGTATTATGTGTAGAAAGGAACTGTAGATGTTAACTTGTTAACCAAAGAGTCCATCAGGGTCTATGCTGTTGGAAGTTCGACAATTTTATACTGGACAATTAAAAAAAAACATTTATCAAGCCAATTAACCCACAAACCTGTACGTCTTTGGACCAGATATTGATACAAAATGCTGGAGTAACTCAGCGGGTCAGGCAGCATTTCTGGAGTAAAGGAAGAGGTCACATTTCGGTCAAACAAAACTCTGAACATTAATAGCCCATTATCTGTTTATTTGCACTTTATCTGTTTATTTATTCATGTGTGTGTATATTTATACAATGGTATATGGACATACTGATCTGTTCTGTATTCATGCCTTCTATATTCTGTTGTGCCGAAGCAAAGCAAGAATTTCATTGTCCTATCTGGGACACATGACAATGAACTCTCTTGAATCTTGAATCTTGAGTCTAGGAGAAAAGAAAACTAGAGGCATGAAGCAGTACAGGGCAAATCAAAGCCTGCACCAATGACCATGGAAAAGTGGAGCCCAACATGGTTCATGGTCTGCTGTGGAAGAGGTAATAACAAAGGGATATATGACAATAGACAATCGGTGCAGGAGCAGGCCATTCGGCCCTTCGAACCAGCACCGCCATTCAATGCGGCAGGGTTAAAATGCGGTTTTCTACCACCTGTCCTGTATATATTTTCTCAGGGAGCTAGCTAATGCTGAAGATTTGTTCTGACGGCCGTTCTCTGAATTAATTATTTTTAATCGCTGGACAATTTCAGCGCTGGAGTAAAATAAAAAGCCGCTTCGAAAGCCGTCAACGCCGATAACCGGGACGGATTTCGGGTACGGGACAGCTAAACGAAAGCCGTGTATTTTACATATAAAAGTGCTTCTTAGGATTACCTTAATCCACATTTCATGTTGCGAAAAGGTGATTTTGGCCCCATACAAACCGGCAGTATTTTTCCTACCAATATGGGTTTTAAATTCACCGCAACCGCAACGTTCAAAAACGATCACGTTCCACAAAATCCCACTGTCAAGATGATTAAAATGGCCATTAATTTACAGGAATTAAACACTAAATTACTTCCATTTGGCCTATAAATTCATGACAATGAGATTTAAAAATCATGTTATATTGTGAATTCTTGTGTGAATGTTATTTGGACACTTAGGCTATTTAAAAATGTTAATCTTTTCTGAAGAAATGGGTAGATGTTTAGATCTAGTAATTGAATTTTGTAATTAGCTACAATTGGGTAACTAACTAATTATATGCTTTAATTTCAGGTCATCCAAGTAAGATTGTTTCATATTTGTTTCAGAATACTTCAATCTATAATAACTGAAAATGTCTTTCAGTTCTATTAATTTTTAAGAAAGTTATGGGCTTTTGATTGTCCTAGATCACAACTTTTGTGTTAAGTCAATGGAAATGCAATAGGGATCAAGATGCTAATTCCGAGTATGAAAATAGCCATAACTCTTTTAATACTGAAGATATGAAAGTGAATTAGGTGTCAAGTTAAACTTATTTTTATGCTTTATCTGATGGGATAAATTGCAGACTTGATTTTTAAATTCTCAAAATGTTGTAACATTGCTACTGACTGCCAACCAATTTTCTATCCATGTCAGCACTCTACCCCCAAAACCATGTGCCCTAATGTTGCCCACTAATCTCCTATGTGGGACCTTTTTGGAATGCTTTCTGAAAGTCCAGGTAGACTACATCCACTGGCTCTCACAGGTCCATTTTCCTAGTTACACCCTAAAAAATTTCCAGAAGATTAGTCAAGCATGATTTCCCCTTCCATGCTTCTTCTTCTTTCGTGTGGCCTGTACAGCCTAAAGTTGTAGGACAACTTGTTCTATTTGATCTTCCGTTTGTGCACATTGAGTTGATTGCATTAGTCGAAACAGGGCGGACCACATGGAGGTTGCAATCTTCCACCCCGTAAATCAATGCTGACTTGGACTGATCCTGTTACTGCTATCCAAATGTGCCGCTATTTCATCATTTATGATTGACTCCAGCATCTTCCCGACCACTGATGTCAGGGATGTTATATTTTACAAGATTAACATTTTTAGCTTTACAAAACCCCACTTTGAGAACAATAACTTGGCAATTGCTGCGGCAGCTGCTGGGAGATTCTGGCAGTTTCCAGCTATGACGTCACAATGGGATCTCATTCACATACGCTGCCAATCTACAGTGTACCGCCCGGTGCAATGAGAGATGTGTTGCTGTGAGGAGATGGAGGGAGGGGGGGAGGGGAGGAGAAGAAATGTTATCTAAACATTGTGTTTAGTGGGGGAGTGCGATAGAGGAGAGGTGATGGAGGGAGTGACTGAGGGTAGGGAAAAGAGAGGGAGGGAGAGGGGACTCGGTGTCATTAGCGCAGTTGGGGGCTATGGGTGAGTGGTAGAATGTTGCGTTGGGCGAAAGTGTTACGTTCGGGTACGGGTGAATGGTGGAAATGGGTTGCGTTGAGGGAACGGGTGAGTGGTGAGATATTGTGTTGGGGAACAGAGCCCAACGGGTCCCACTTGGTCTGGTATATATATTACTAAAACTCTCATCTTGTTTGTTTCTATCATTGCGTGTGTGAGTAATCCCGGACCTAAGCCGAAATGGTACCCGATAGCACTAAGATTTTTGCACCACCTTACTCACCATTGTCCTATGGTGGTTTGTATAAAGTTTTGTACAGATCGATATTATATTTTACAAGCTATTATCGTTTTTAGCTTTACAAAACCCCACTTTGAGAACAAAAATGTGGCAATTGCTGGGGAAGCTGCTGGGAGATTCCGGCAGTTTCCAGCTATGACGTCACAATGCGATCTCATTCACCTGTATGAGCCTCACGTGCGCAGGTGGGGGAATGGGTGAGTGGTGGACTATTGCGTTGAGGGAACGGTGCCCAATGGGTCAGAGGGATAGGGAGGGCAGAGGGGTTATGGTGGGTGGGAGGGAGTGACTGAGAGTAGGGGAAAGAAGAGGGAGGGAGAGGTGAGGGTGGGAGTGGTGGAGGGGAGAGAAGAAGGAGGGTGAAGAGGAGGGGAAGGGAGTGTTGGTGGATGCGGGTAAATGAGCCGCATTTGTACTGATGTATATGTGGCAATAAAGTATAATTGTATCGTTGAACTGAATCATTGGAACATGAGGTGCTGTTTCTCCAGTTTGCGTGCGGCCTCACTTGGGCAATATTAAGTTCACGTTGTTTCTAATCCAGTAGCAAGGTGGAAATTGTTAAAACCAGGTCCAAAGTAATTTTAATACCTGGAATGATTTACAAAAATTAGGGCGCTTGAGAGTGACCATTTATCAGGGGCCACAAAGTTGACAGGTAAACAAAGGTCATATTTAGTTTTAGTCTTAATTTAGTTTAGAAATACAGCATGGAAACAGGCCCATCGGCCCACTGAGTCCACGCCGACCAGCGATCCCCGCACACTAACACTATCCTACACACGCACTAGGGACAATTTAAATTTGTACCAAGCCAATTAACCTAGAAACCTGTGCATCCATTTCTCCGTCTTTCTCTCTCTTTTTAATGTAATGTCCTTTTTGGAAAGTGTTAAAATTGAAGCTGTTCACAAAGCTGTAAAATCGACAGGTTTTTTGTACAAATGCTTCCAATAAAAACATTGAAACCAGAAACCTGTGCATCTTTGGAGTGAGGGAGGAAACCGGAGCACCCGGAGAAGACCCACGCAGGTCACGGGGAGAACGTACAAACTCCGTACAGACAAGCACCCGTAGGCAGGATCGAACTTGGGTCTCTGGCGCTGTAAGGCAGCAACTCTACCGCTGCGCCACCGTGCTGCCCATATATTCATGAAAGTTGTCTCATCACCTATAGGAACCTGGACCCACACGGATACCAGTGCAGCAGTCGCCATAGATTTGTGTCTAGAAATTGAGACATTTTTGTTATTAATTTCCCTTTTGTTCCGTCTCCTCTGAAAAACATATCCCTGGTTTAATGCTTCAGATTAAGAGGAACAGCAGATTCAATAGATAATGGCATTAGTAATGAGCTTCCATCCCTGTGTTTAAATGTCAGGTACTTGATTAAAACTTGCATTAATGTTATTTACTTTGTGACTAATTGCAAGATGTGAAGGAAGATAATGTGAAGGAACTGACAGGATCCAACAAGAAATAATTTTGTGTCAAAAGATGTTTGGCTCCAGGTTTTAACATTTTGCAAGATGCACAGTCTCTTGCCCAGAGTTGGTGAATCGAGGACCAGAGGACATAGGTTTAAGGTGAAGGGGAAAAAATTAATAGGAATCTGACAATAGACAAGAGACAATAGGTGCAAGAGTAGGCCATTCGACCCTTCGAGCCAACACCGCCATTCAACGCCATGGCTGATCATCCCCAATCAGTACCCCATTCTTGCCTTCTCCCCATATCCCCTGACTCCACTATCTTTAAGAGCCCTGTCTAGCTCACTGTTCAAAGTACCCAGAGAATCGGCCTCCACCACACTCTGGGTGAGGCAGAGAATTCCACAGACTCACATCTCTCTGTGTGAAAAAGTGTTTCCTTGTCTCTGTTCTAAATGGTTTACCCCTTATTCTTAAACTGTGGCCCCTGGTTCTGGATTCCTGCAAACACTGAGGGTGGTGGGTGTATGGAACAAGCTGCCAGAGGAGGTAGTTGAGGCAGGGACTATCCCAACAGGTACATGGATATGACGGGTTTGGAGGGATATGGACCAAAGCGCGGGGCAGGAAGGACGGGTGTAGCTGGGACATAGACACAAAATGCTGGTGTAGCTCAGCAGTACAGGCAGCATCTCTGGAGAGAGGGAATGGGTGACGTTTCGGGTCGGGACCCTTCTTCAGACGCTGAGTTACTCCAGCATTTTGTGTCCACCCTCGATTTAAACCAGCATCTGCAGTTCCTTCCTAGAGTTTAGTAGCTGGAACATGTTAGTCGGTGTGGGCACCTGTTTCCTCACTAAATCACTCTATGACTATAAGAAATTAATATTATTCACACCTGTTTAACACATCAAAAGTAATCTGTGACAACCGTTGAGCGGGAATTGGAGGTGGGGTGTGACATATGATTGAGCTGATAGCAAATTATCTCTTAATGCGCTAAAAATTAAATGTACTCACAAAATAAGATCCATTTTGTTTTTTATTAAATGGCATAAACTAAACTAAGGTCAGAAACCTTATCCCCCACCCTCCGCTGTGCCCCACCTGAACTCGCACCTATTTGTCCCCCTCGCCCATCTTCATTCCGTGAGGGGGGAGGGGGGTGGGGGATGGAGAACTAAGGAGGAAGTAGGGGAGGGAGGGGAGGGAGAGGGGCGTGGGGGGAGAACAAGGGTGGACCTGGAATGCCATGGAATACTTTGTAACGGTTGGAGCCCTTTATGTGGCGACTCTTGACATACCTTGTGTAAACAAATAATTTCACTGTGACTTCTCACATGTGACAAAAAATATTCGTAAAGTCTTCATTCATTCATTTATTTCTCTGTCTTCACATTTCACAACTATTCCATCCTTTTGTCTCACACCTGTTTTTCATCTCTGTCCAACCATCTGACTATCACACCCCCCTCGCCTGTATTCACCTATTACCTGCCACACTTTGTCGTGCCCCTCCCCTTCCAGCTTTCTTCCCCCCCCACCCCCCCGACCCCAACCCACATCCAGTCTGAAAAGGGATCCCGACAGGAAACGTCACCCAAACCCGGATCAAACCCTCGTCTCTGGCGCTGTGAGGCAGCAGCTCTAACAGCTGTACCACCGTGCCACCCTATAACAAAATTGGACCTCAAATTTCCTTCCATCTGGTGTTGAGAAAAATAATGAACATTTATTACATGAAGAGACTCGAACTGAAGTGTCATCTATCCATGTTCTCCAGAGATGCTGCCTGTCCTGCTGAGTTTAGTTTGGTACAGTTTAGTTTAGTTTAGTTAAGTTTAGAGATACAGCGCCGAAACAAGCCCTTCGGTCCACCGAGTCTGCACCGACCAGCGATCCCCACACACTAACAATATCCAAAACACTGAGGACAATTTATAATATTTATTAAAACCAATTAACCTACACACCTGTACGTCTTTGTAGTGTGGGATGAAACCGGAGCATCCGGGGAAAACCCACGCAGATGACAGGGAGAATGTACAAACTCTGTACAGACAGCACCCGTAGTCAGGATGGAACCCGGGTCTCTGGCGCTGTAAGGCAGCAACTCTGCTGCTGCACCACCGTGATGCCCAGTTATTCCTTTTGTGTAAACTAGCATCTGCTGTTCCTTGTCTCTATATTTAGGCATAGTTCTGTTTTGCGAAACTGGTTGAATGTTTATGCGAAGCTTGTTTAATGCGGTGGTTTAAATGTGATGTATGAAATACTTTCCCATGCATGCCAGGTTCATTGTGATTGTGGAAACTATTGCATTGTAAGCCCAGAGATCAGAAGGGACTGATGGGATTATTATGCTGCCATTACTTACACAATACTTATATAGAAATGATTGTGTGGGCATGAACAGATCTTTTTGTCTAGCATAAACTCTGAACTTTATTTTCATGTGTTCGTATGATTCAAACTCATGCTATAACATGTAAGGCGTAGCTTTTTTATGGCACACATGAATTTCGACCTCATGTATTAAATAGATGTGTGGTTTTTCATTTGGGTAATTAAAATATTTAGTTCAGTTTAATTTATTGCCACGTGTACTTATAAGGTCATCAGTGATAGGAGAAAAATTAGGCCATTCAGTCCATCAAGTTTACTCCGCCATTCAATCATAGCCGATCTATCTCTCCCTCTCAACCCCATTCTCCTGCCGTCTCCTTCTTACAACAGGAGTAACTGGGTGGCATGATGGTGCAGCGGTAGTTGCTGCCTTACAGCGCCAGAGACTTGGGTTCGATCCTGACTACGGGTGCTGTCTGTACGGAGTTTGTACATTCTCCCTGTGACCCAGGTACAGCAAACAGCTTTTGTTGCGTGCAAGCCAGTCAGCGGAATGACAATACATGCTTACATTCGAACCGTTCACAATGTACTGGTGCATGATAAGGGAATAACGTTTAGTGCAAGATAAATCCAGTAAAGTCCAACTGAAGATAGTCCGAGGGTCTCCAAATGTGGTGAGTAGTAGTTCTCTAGTTGTTTAAGAAAGAACTGCAGTGGAAATGTCGGAGACGTTGCGTTTGGAGAGAATTAGGTTTGTCCTAATGGACAAATACGAACTTTTTGAACAAATATGGTCTCCATTCATTGATTATTTAAAGGGGTAGCTGAGCTCAGCATTGTAACTCAATAAGTACCCAGGTGTAGGATTAGATGAAAAGATGTATTCTGGGATTTGTATACACGTCTCTATAGATATTGTTATGTGAAATTGCTCCATTCATTGTTAAGATGTATACTTCATTTTTTTATTATATAATAATTGGTTTTTTTTCTTATTTGTTTATTTTTATTATTATTATCTTTTTAAATTGTATTTATTTATTTTTTTTATTATATAATCATAATCATTATTATTTAATCACTATCTCTATTGATTATAGATCTATTCTTTTACTTCTTTACTTTCCAAAAACAAACAGAAGCATACATGAATTATTTCGTAATATTTGTATAATTTTTGAAACAAGTTAAATTTGTATTTGAAGAACTGTTATACTGTGGACAATACGCATTGCTTCTAATAAAAATATTTAAAAAAAAAGAAAGACCTGCAGATGCTTGAGAAATCGAAGGTAGACAAAAAGCTGGAGAAACGCGTGTGGCAGCATCCATGGAGCGAAGGAATAGGCGACATTTTGGGTCGAGATCCTTCAGGAATAGGCAACATTTCAGGTTGAGACCCTTTTTAATAGGCAATGTTTCGGGTCGAAACATCAACTATTCCTTCGCTCCATAGATGCTGCCTCACCCGCTGAGTTTTTCCAGCTTTCTTGACTGCTCTCTCGTTGTGGTAGGCTGATTGAGTTGGCTGATAACAACTAGGACATCTTATATAAAGGTGTGGTAAGTCATTTGGGACATTAAAATATTTGCACCTTACTTTTGATTGCGCTCTTTTATCTGTTATGAATGATTAACATGAATTCTGGGTGAGAATTGTGTGACAGGAAGATTCGATATGGGCTATCATAACCATCGTAAACTGATGCAGTGAAAACCTGCTCGATCTCTGGTTATTGCTTCATCTTTCTCCACCATCTGGGTGGCTTAAGGGCCTGTCCCAAGATGCGAGTTCACCCAAGAGCTCACCTGAGTTTAAAAAAAAATCAAACTCGTGGTAAGTACGTAGAATGTACGTAGGACCCCGTGGATGACCTCGTGAAATGCGGTAACACTCGGGAAACTCTTGGACATTTTTCACAGTGTTGAAAAAACTTCACGAGTTGCCACGTTTCCCGAGTACCTGCCGCTACGGGACATCCACGAGGTCCTATGTACCCACTACGTACATACCATGAGTTTGATTTTTTTTAAACTCGGGAGAGATCTTGGGTGGGACAGGGGCTTTAGCAGTCGAACATTAGTAAAAGCACTGGCAACTTAGTGGGTATCATATCTGAGGGACAATGTGCTGGCTCTGGCGAGGGTCCAGAAGAGGTTTACAAGAATGATCCCAGGAATGAGTGGGTTAACCTAAGATGAGCATTGGTCAGCACTGGACCTGTACTTGCTGGAGTTTAGAAGGATGAGGGGCCACCTCATTGAAACGTACAGAATAGTGAAAGGCTTGCACAGAGTGGATGTGGAGAGGATGTTTCCACTAGTGGGTGAGTCTAGGACTAGAGATCAGAATTAAAGGATGTTCTTTTAGGAAGGGGATGAGGAGGAATTTCTTTAGACAGAGGTTGGTGAATCAGTGTAATTCTTTGGCACAGAAAGCTGTGGAGGCCAGTCGGCGGATATATTTATAGAAACATAGAAAATAGGTGCAGGAGTAGGCCATCCAGCCGTTCGAGCCTGCACCGCCATTCAATATGATCATGGCTGATCATCCAACTCAGTATCCCTTACCTTCCTTCTCTCCATACCCCCTGATCCCTTTAGCCACAAGGACCACATCTAACTCCCTCTTAAATATAGACAACAAACTGGCCTCAACTACCTTCTGTAGCAGAGAATTCCAGAGATTCACCACTCTCTGTGTGAAAAGTGTTTTTCTCATCTCGGCCATAAAAAAATTCCCCCTTATCTTTAAACTGTGACCCCTTGTCCTGGACTTCCCCAACATCGGGAACAATCTTCCTGCATCTAGCCTGTCCAACCCCATAACAATTTTGTAAGTTTCTATAAGATCCCCCCTCAATCTTCTAAATTCCAGCGAGTACAAGCCGAGTCTATCCAGTCTTTCTTCATATGGAAGTCCTGACATCCCAGGAATCAGTCTGGAATGGCAGAAATGAATAGATTCTTGATTAGTACGGGTGTCAGAAGTTATGGGGAGAAGGCAGGAGAATGGGGTTAGGAGGGTGAGATAGATCGGCCATGATTGAATGATGGAGTAGACTACTTGATGGGCCGAATCGCCTAATTTCACTCCTATCATATGACCTTATGATCTTATGATCTTTCACCACTACTTATCACTTGCAACAAATGCACCACAGGAAGAACTCAGAGGGTCAGGCAAAATCTGTGGAGGGAAATTAACTGCTGACATTTTGGATCGGAACCCTTCACTCGACTCCAGCAGTCGAGTCAAAGGGTTCCGACTCGAAGCACCAACTATCTATTTCACTCAACAGCCGCTGCCTGACCTGCTAAGTTCCTTCAGTTGTTGGTCTGAAGAAAGGTCTCGACCCAAAACGTCTCCCATTCCTTCTATCCAGAGATACTGCCTAACCCGCTGATTTACTCCAGCACTTGGTGTCTACCTTCCATTCCAGTGTGTCGTGGTGAGGAAAGAAGAACCGTATTTTAGGTGGCCAACGTGGGCCTGGGCCTATTGGTAATTAAATGAAGATCATTCATAATTTTGCAGACTCTATCCCATTTGGAAGGGCTGCAATGCAGCTCATGAGTGCAATGAATATTACCTTCCTGGATCTTGAACCTTCTGACATTCAACTTAAACAGACAGGAGATGAAACTGACAGGAGATTAAACTCTAATTCATTGTAATCATTGCATTGTAGTGCATTGTAATCAATAGAACTAACCGGCAAAGGTGGGGAATGGTGCGTAGACACTTTAATACATTTGTACAGAACATTGGAGAAGCAGTTGTACCCGGGTGTGTTAGAATCAAAACTGTTCTGAAGAATGAACAGCATACTTACTAATCTCCAGTAGCTGTACATTAAGTCAGAGACATTACAGCACGGAAACAGGCTCTTCGACCCAACTTGACCATGCCGAGCAAGATGCCCCATCTATACTAGTCCCATCCCTCTCAATCTTTCCTATCCACGTACCTGTCCATATGCCTTTTAAATGTTGTTATAATCCCAGCCTCAAATACCTGCTCTGGCAGCTCGTTCCACACACCCACCACCCTTGGTAGCAATGTTACAAAATTTTGAGATTTAAAAAATCAAGTCTGCAATTTATCTCATCAGATAAAGCATAAAAAGTTTAATTTGACACCTAATTCACTTTTATATCTTCAGTAGTAAAAAACGTTATGGCCATTTTCATACTCGGAAATTAGCATCTTGTTCCCTATTGCTTTTCCATTGAATTAACACAAAAGCTGTGATTGAGGACAGTCAAAAGCCTATAACTTTCTTAAAAATCAAGAGAACTGAATGACATTTTCAGTTATTATAGATGGAAGCATTCTGAAACAAATATAAAATCTTACTTGGATGACCTGAAATTAAAGCATATAATTAGTTATTTACCTAATTGTAGTAAAATTACAAAATTGACCGTTGTGACAGAAATAGTAATATACACCAAGACTGCCTTGAAAATTCAAAAATGTGATATTCTCAAGATCAGAACTTTAATATTATTGTATAATATGCTGTAAGTCCATAACAGATAGGTGAATAAATTACAATTTCTAGCAATAGACCAAGTCTTTATGGAAAAGATCAGTTGCTAGCTGGTACATTGGCATATCATAATCAGTAGCATCATCATACTCCTCAGATTGTAATGAATAAGCAACTCTGTACATCTTGTTTTTCCTCAACTTTTCAATTTTGGCATTGTACAAGTACAGGGAAGGGAATGGAGGGGTATGTTCTGAGTGCAGGTAGATGGGACTAGGGGAAAATAAATGGTCGGCACGGACTGGAAGGGCCGAGAAGGCCTGTTTCCGTGCTGTAATTGTTATATGGTTATATGGTTATATGGTTATATGGTATCCAAATAACAAACTAATCCCATTCACACAAGAATTCACAAAATAACATGATTTTTAAATCTCACTGTCATTAATTTATATCCCAGATGGAAGGAATTTAATGTTCAATTCCCATAAATTAATCTAGAAACGTCCACCCCAAATATAATAAAATTATTGTTTTTTGCACAAACATGTGACTCAAACTGTTGTGAATATTTAGTTTTAAAATAATGATCATGGAGAGAGAGAATAAGACAAAATATAGACAATTGAGACAGCTTGTCTCCAAAATAAATGGGCATTTTAATCATCTTGCTTCTGGAACGTGATCGATAGGAACATTGCATTTGCGGTGAATTTGAACTCCATATCGGCAGGAAAAACACTGCCGGTTCGTATGGGGCCCAAATCACATTTTGCTAATATAGAGGATTGATTAAAGTCATCCCAAGAAGCAAGTTTATATGTAAAATAAACGACTTACACCATGTTTTGTCCCGTTCTTGAGATCTATCACGCTGTAAGCGTTGACGGCGTTAGAAGTCGCTTTTTATTTTATTCCAGCGATTAAATTGTCCAGAAATTTAAAAAAAAGATATAGTGCAAACGGGAGGCGGATCGATTTTTTTGCAGCAGCTGGCAGCCCGAGGAAATCCGCCTCTGACAGGCAGGAGAAAACGGCATTTTAATCACACCCCCCCCCCCCCCCAACAAAGGCGCCAAAGCCGCGCACACGGCCAGTGGCAGAACTACGCCGCTGAAGGTAAGTTTTGTAAGATCGCAACCCTTGGTGCGAAAAAATTGCCCCTCAGGTTCCTATTAAAACTTTCCCATCTCACATCAGTTTAGTTCAGTTTAGTTTATTGTCATGTGTACCGAAGGGCAGTGAAAGACTTTTGTTGCGTGCTAACCAGGCTGTGGAAAGACGACACACGATTACAATCGAACCACCCCGGACTGTGCGGATACATGGTTAACGGAATAACGTTCAATTCAAGGTCAAGTCCAGTAAAGTCCAATCAAAGATAGTCTCTGGGGATCGAGACGGAAGCCTCCTCGTGGCGATCCCTGGAAGCAAGGACGCGATGCACTCCGTGACGCATCGGGCGACAATTCTGTCAACATGTTGGTCGACGATTGAAGCCAACAGTGAGCTACATCGTCTGACACATGAGCGAAGGAACGTAAGATCGTCAAATGTTTTCCAGTGAAGTAGATGGTAGCTCAGGACCTCTCAGTAGCTCTGGACTCATAAAGCTATGTCCTCTGGTTCTTGATTCTGCTACTCTGGGTATAAGATACACATGTCCTGATAGCTGATGTTAAATTACAGTGCGTGGATATGTAGTTAAAGCCTGTACTGTCAAGGACACAGGTTAGGCACATCATATGGTCGACCCAGCACTAACTAATAGAAACATAGAAACATAGAAAATAGGTGCAGGAGTAGGCCATTCGGCCCTTCGAGCCTGCACCGCCATTCCATATGATCATGGCTGATCATCCAACTCGGTATCCTGTACCTGCCTTCTCTCCATACCCCCTGATCCCTTTAGCCACAAGGGCCACATCTAACTCCCTCTTAAATATAGCCAACAAACTGGCCTCAACTACATTCTGCGGTAATACGCTGCAGATTCCTGTAAATTCTTGAAGTGTTCCCTTGTCGTTGTTAAAAAGACCAGCAGGATCTAATAAGCTGAATTTCTCTCTTAGAGAAGAACATTTTGAACTGTGCAAGATATGCAGTAGATGCAAGATTTTTAGATATGATTTAATTATCCGGATTAATAAGTAACCTCGAGCCTAAAGCAAGTTTACGATGAATGTCTAGTAAAATAGAGTTTGCTAATAAAGTATGTTTATGTGGCCCAGTTTATTCAAGGTGAGTGGTACAACTGGTTTTACGAAAATAGGTGGAGGAGCAGTTAGTGTAGAGAAAGCAGGGACTCTGCAGACGGACTTGGACAGGTTGGGAGAGTGGGCAGAGAAGTGGCAGATGGAATATAGTGTAGCAAAGGGTGGTCATGCATTTTGGTAGTAGAAATCGAAGGTGCAATGAGATTTGGGAGTGCCGGTGCAGGATTCCCCCAAAAAAAATCTCCGTGGAATTGGTAGTAAAGAAAGCAAACTCAATGCTAGTATTTATTTCAAGAGGGCTTGACTGCATTACAAACCCAGGGGTGTAATGTTGAGGCTCTATAAGGCACTGGTAAGGCAACATTTGGAATATTGTGAGCAATTTTGGGCACCATATCTGAGGAAGGATGTGCTGGCTCTGGAGAGGGTCCAGAGGAGGTTTACAAGAATGATCCCAGGAATGCGTATGTTAACCTATGATGAGCGTTTGTCGGCATTGGGCCTGTAATCGCTGGAGTTGAGAAGAAGGAGGGGGGATCTCATTGAAACGTGCAGAATAGTGAAAGGCTTGGATAGAGTGGATGTGGCGAGGATGTTTCCATTAGTGGGAGAATCAGATGCAACTAAATTTAAAGTGGCACTTTCTTCCCAATGACCCTCTCTGGCTAAACCCCTCCCTTCACCACCTCCAGTTAACATTCCAGTTGGAATATTTTGGAGGACCAAAGTAACCAAGAACCAAGTAACCAAGAACCAAGAGTCTAGGACTAGAGGTCATATCCTCAGAATTAAAGGATGTTCTTTTAGGCAGGAGATGATGAGAAATTTATTTGGTCAGAGCGTGGTGAATCTGTGGAATTCTTTTCCACCAAAGGCTGTGGAGGCCAAGTCAGTGGATATTTTTAAGGCAGAGATAGATAGATTCTTGATTAGTATGGATGTCAGAGGTTATGGGAAGAAGGCAGGAGAATGGGGTTAGGAGGGAGAGATAGATCAGCCATGACTGAACAGAGCAGTAAACTTGATGGGCCGAATGATCTAATTCTCCTCCTATTCCTTATGATCTTATGACCTTAGTTTGTTGAAAAGCTAACGCCAGTCACATTACATACTTCCCATATAACATTTCCTTGCTGATTTTTACTAAGAATTTGATAATGTTATTTTCATTTCATGTTTTGCTTGAGCACAGCAGATTGAGTTTAGGTTTTTAGTTTAGTTTATTGTCACGTGTACCGAGGTACAGTGAAAAGCTTTTGTTGCGTGCTAACCAGCCAGCGGAAAGACAATACAATGTTTACAATTGAGTCGTCCACTGTGCACAGATGCACGATAAAGGAAATAATGTGAATAACATTTAGTGCAAGATAAAGTCAGCAAAGTCCGATCAAAGATACTTTGAAGGTCACCATTGAGGTAGATAGTAGCTCGGGACTACTCTCTAGTTGTTGGGAGGATGGTTCAGTTGCCTGAAAACAGCTGGGAAGAAACTGTCTCTGAATCTGGAGGTGTGCGTTTTCACACTTCATTCCCTTTTGCCTGATGCCCTGACGATAAATTTAGAGATTTATCCCGTGAAGTAAAAAATCGGCTCACCTGAAAATTTCGAGCTTTATTTCTTGAGTTGTTAATCAAAATGTTCAAAATGTTCAAATAACTTAGAAAATGAAACGGCTTTGGCTGATGACGTGACGATGTCACAATGGCTGCACGTTGTGTTCACGCACTGTGAGTCACGTCGCCTGGCCGCGCCGCTCGCAAGACCTTTGAAAAAAACCACGCTGCGAGTGACATCACCCCCCCACCCGACCACCCGACCACGCGTTCTCGGGCCCTGGCTGGAGCCAGGAACGAGGTTCGGGAACCATCCCTTCCCTCTGAAGACGCGCCCCCCCCCCCACCACCCCAGACCCTCTACCCCCCCTCCCTCTCTGCCCCCTCTCCCTCTCTGCCCCCCTCATGCTCCCTCTCTGCCCCCACCCATCAAAGGCAGAGATGGACAGATTTTTGATTAGTATGTGTGTCAGGGGTTATGGGGAGAAGGCAGGGGAATGGGGTTAGGAGGGAGAGATAGATCAGCCATGATTGAATGGCGGAGTAAACCCGATGGGCCGAATGGCCGAATTCTTCTCCTATCACATGAATCTATGAACTTATGAATACATTAGCTTGCAAAGCGTGATGGCACCATTTCTGAAATGCATTTTGAAACACAGACAGCGGAGGTGCCAAGTGTACAAGTAATGTTGTGAAACATAAATTAGCCAATTTATTTAATTGTAATTTGAACAGCTAAGTGCAGATTTGTTTCTGTCATCTCCAGCTGCTTATTTAATTCTCCCAGTTGTATCCAGCCTGGGCTCTTTCAGTACCACGGTGGCATGGTGGTGCTGCGGTACAGTTGCTGCTCTACAGCACTTGTAGTGCCAGGGACTCGAGTTCGATTCCGACTACGGGTGCTGCCGGTACGGAGTTTGCACGTTCTCCCCGTGACCTGCCTGGGTTTTCACTGAAATCTTCAGTTTCCTCCCACACTACAAACACGTACAGGTTTGCAGGTTAATTGGCTTGGTATAATTGTAAATTGTCCCTAGTGTGTGTAGGATAGTGTTAGTGTGCGGGGATCGCTGGTCGATGCGGACTCGGTGGGCCGAAGGGCCTGTTTCCGCACTGTATCTCGAAACAAACTAAACTAAACTAAACTAAAGCTGCCACCATTAAATGCCCTGCTTCCTTCTCCATGGGTTGTTATGCTCCATACCATCGTAGGAAAGAGACCCAAAGTCGTCTTGGGTTCTTCTGCACTGATAAGGTAGATTTAGAAAATGTAGAAACCAAGAACTGCCGATGCTGGTTTATTCCAAGGTATGTACAAAGTGCTGGAGTAATGCAGCGGGTCAGGAAGCATCTCTGGAGATTTAATTGTGCAATTCATTGGCCACAGAAGGTTGTTGAGGCCAAGTCAGTGGATATTTTTAAGGCAGAGATAGATAGATTCTTGATTAGTACTGGTGTCAGAGTTTATGGGGAGAAGGCAGGAGAATGGGGTTGAGAGGGAAAGATAGATCAAACGGTGGAGTATTTGATGGGCTGTATGGCCTAATTCTGCTCCTAGAACTTATAATTAAGTACGTAGATAGACTCAGCGGGACAAGCAGCTGGATCTCTGGAGAGAAAGAATGGGCGACGCGGGCAGGTGGGACTAGTAGAGGCAAGTTGGGCCGAAGGGCCTATTTCCACACTTTATCACTCTGACTATGACTTTATGACTGATTCAATTTTGTCACTCAAAACCTTTTAATAATCCGATCAATTTTATTTTAAAAAATCAATTATTATTCGCTGATTTGGTGCTTTTTGTCTTTGTAGGATAGTTGTTAAACAATTATTGTTTAATTGGAGGAATGACTTCAGGCAACCAAAAATCCAATGAAACTGAAGATTGTCCCCTTTGTGTTTGCGAGACTAATCGATGACTTTATCACTGAGTGGGGAAGCCTACTTAGTACTTCTGGTCACTTGGGGCCAGGCTAAGTTAGTCAGTTCTTAAATAGACACACTTAATTCCTGGGAAGATCAAATATTTATTAATAACCTGCAGTGTTAATATAAATGGCAGTCTTCTCACCCCATTAATAATAGCTTTTACCAAGCCCTGTTTAACATGATAGATTTTGCACCAATGGGCAACACGGTGGCATGGCGGTAGAATTGCGCCAGAGACTCGGGTTCGATCCTGACCACGGATATTTGTCTGTATGGAGTTTCTACGTTCTCTCCATGACCTGTGTGGGTTTTCCCCGGGAGCTCTGGTTTCCTCCCTCACTCCAAAGACGTACAGGTTTGTAGGTTAATTGGCTTCAGTAAAATTTGTATATTGTTCCCTGATGTGTTGGAAAGGGCTGGTGAACGGGGTGATTGTTGGTCAACAGACTATAGACAATAGACAATAGGTGCAGGAGTAGGCTATTCGGCCCTTCGAGCCAGCACCGCCATTCAATGTGATCATGGCTGATCATCCCCAATCAGTACCCCGTTCCTGCCTTCTCCCCATATCCCCTGACTCCGCTATTTTTAAGAGCCCTATCTAGCTCTCTCTTGAAAGCATCCAGAGAACAGGCCTCCGAGGCAGAGAGTTCCACATACTGGTCGGCGCGGACTCGGTGGGCCGAAGGGCCAGTTTCCACCTCTAAAGTAAATCTCTAAACACTGATACTGTGGATCTCTGTGGGTTAATCTTGTGAGTGTTAGGTAAATTGATATAATGCGTAAATTCTGTACATGCCTCACAATTATTCAGTGGGTGATGTTAGTTTTGGTATAGTTTATCACTATCACCTGTACCGAGGTATGGTAAAAAGCTTTTTTGTTGCGTGCTAGTCAGTTAACATGATAAGAGACTTATCATGATTACCATCAATCCATCCACAGAATACAGATACAGGACAAAGGGTAAAAAATCTAGTGCAAGACAAGTCCGTTTTTAAGATAATTTAATAGGTTAAGTTAGGTGGGAGGTCAGGCTGCTCTCTAGCTGGGGAGAGGATGGTTCAGTTGCCTGGTGACAGCTGGGAAAAAACTGTCCCTGAATCTGGAGGTGTGCGTTTTCTTTCAAGTATTTGAAGTTTTATTTTATTTTGTTTTATCACCAATAGAAAAAAAACGTCGCTAATTTATGAATTTGCATGAAGTTTTCCTATTTCATTGACCAACAGAATATCTGTATTTCTCCACAATTAAAAAAAAATTGTTAACAAATTTGCATGGTGATAAACTGATGTTTCAAAGCTGTTCCACATTTTGTGTTGGTGAATTCTTTAAATTTAAAGCCAGCATTATTCAGTTTTTAGACACAAAAAGCTGGAGTAACTTAGCGGCTCAGGCAGCATCTCTGGAGAGAAGGCATAGGTGACGTTTCGGGTCGAGACGCTTCATCAGAATGAGGGCTTCATACTTCAGACTTCAGATTTCAGTTTCTTAGTCTGATGAAGGGTCTCGATCCGAAACATCATCTATTCCTTTACCCCAGAAATGCTGCCTGTCCCGATGAGTTACTCCAGCATCTTGAATGAATGAATATGTTTATTGGCCAAGTATTCACATACAAGGAATTTGCCTTGGTGCTCCGCCCGCAAGTGACAACATGACATAAAATGGCAGTTAAGAATGATATTCAATTCAATTCAATTCAATTCAATTCAATTCAACTTTAATGTCATTGCACAGATACAAGTATGGCTACAACAAAATGCAGTTTAGCATCAGTTCGTAGTAATAGCAATATAGAAATAAATACATAATGCAGACAATGTGGACGGAGAGACTGGAGAAATCTATCGGCGGGACTCCGAGTTCAGCAGTGTGATGGTGTTATTGTAGAAGCTGTTCCTCATCCTACTAGTGCAGGACCCGAGGCTCCTGTACCGCCTCCCTGATGATAGGAGGGCAAACAGTCCATGGTTAGGGTGTGAGGGGTCCTTGATGATCTTCCTGGCCCGTTTTCAGACACCATTTTCGGTGGAGGGCATCCATGGCAGGGAGCGGGGCACCGATGATGTACTGGGCGGTTTTCACCACCCGTTGTAGTGCCTTCCTGTCTGCCACGGTGCAACTGTTGTACCATACCGTAAAGCAGGTGGTCAGGATGCTTTCGATGGTACAGCGGTAAAAGTTGGTCAGGATCTGGGGGACAGGTGGGCTTTTTTGAGCCTCCTCAGGAAGTAAAGGCGCTGCTGCACCTTTTTGATCAGCTTGGAGGTGTTGAGGGACCAGGACAGATCTTCCGAGATGTGTACCCCGAGGAATTTGTAGTTGGAGACCCGCTCCACCTCCGTCCCGTTTAAATGGATGGGGGTGTGTCTGCCACCTCTGTTCTTCCTAAAGTCAACAATGATTTCCTTCGTCTTCTGATACATTGTGATACATAAAACATTAAACATTAATAATAATACATTATTGATTATTGATCTTGTGTTTATCTTCGGCGTAAACCAGCGTCTACAGCTCCTTCACACGCATTATTTAGTTTATGTTTGGAAGCATATTCATTTGGAGGCTGAATTAAAGGACTTTCTTTTTGGAATGAGATGAGGAGGAATTTCTTTAGTCGGAGGGTGGTGAATTTGTGGAATTATTTGCCGCAGAACGCTGTGGAGGCCAAGTGGAGAAGGGAGAGATAGATAGATTCTTGATAAGTACGGATGTCAGAGGGTTATGGGGAGAAGGCAGGAGAACGGGATTATGAGGGAGAGATAGATCAGCCATGATTGAATGGTGGAGTAGACTCAATAATGCATAAAAACAGGGCTGCCAACTCTCACGCATTGAGCGTGAGACTCACGCACTTGACTAAATTCTCACGCTCTCACGCTCTCACAACATGAATTATAATCTGATTTCCATACACGAATGTACTAAGGTCATTCATGTGCTGTATTTGTTGATCAGGTCCACTGTGGAATGTAATTATGTTTACCTAATCCAATTTGAAGCTTGAATGTTGCATTCAAGTGTACGTTAAAAGACTCGCTACAGTATGCACCAGATCGCACAATTTCAAGATGAAAAATGCAAAAGTTCCCTACCGTGGGAGGGGACACCCTCCCCCCTCCACCCCCCTCCCCCCCCTCCCGTTCACTAAACTCCCTCGCGTACAAACCTGTTACTGCAGCATTTTGTGTCTATCTCAGATGAGGCATGTCGGTCAGCATGGAGGAATGGGCCAAAGGGCCTGTTTCTGAGCTATGTCGGCTCTTTACGAAAAAGTGTCAATGATCTAGCTAAATCCTGACTGTTTAGGCTCCTTTTGCCCACAGACACAGACTCTGTGCTTGGTTTGAAACAACACAGATTCCTAAGAGTGCTCGACAATGGTAGAGTGAGCCAAGGTCACGCCTGTCCTCGTGTAATACATAAAGTAACACACGACACCTTGGCCCCAATGCATCCTTGCATTCCCCATTGGTGAGCTCGCCAACAGAATGTTTAACACATTGCTGCAAGCCAGAATTTACCAGCACTTCTTCAATTCCAGACAATGGCCTTTTCCATCAGTGTGAAGAACTTTTATCGTGGCACAGATGACAGATCACCTCTCGGGGATTATCCTCGACAAGACATGTAACTGGGGCGTTTGTATCAGCACTGCATTATTTACAGGATCTGAGCGGATAATGGCTATTCTGCAGGCTGCAATCCACCGTTAGATTCCTCAAAGCCTTCTCGTTGAACATTTGCTCTCAATCGAGTAGCTGCTGCCACAAGGTGCATGTTGCAGTTCACTGAATCCGCACCCCAGCCATTGATGTCACTTAAACTCCATCACTGACTGCAGTGTCTCTCATTCACAGGATGTACTGTAGCGAACTTGGATGCCATCGCTCTCTGGTTCTGAGCCTGAACAATGATGTGAAGCTTTGCTGTACTTTAGACTTTAGACTAGAGATGCAAGGTGGATACAGGCCCTTCGGCCCACCGAGTCCGCGCCGACCAGCCATCTCCGACCAGTTCTTCTTGCATATGGCATGCACAGCCTGAAGTCAACTTATTCCATTTGATGGTAGACAAAAGTGGAGGAGAAACTCAGCGGGTGCAGCAGCATCTATGGAGCGAAGGAAATAGGCAATGTTTCGGGCTGGACACCCTTCTGTTTCCTATTGTATCCTATTTCCTTCGCTCCATAGATGCTGCTGCACCCGCTGAGTTCATCCAGCACTTTTATCTACCTTAATTTTTCCAGCATCTGCAGTTCCTTCTTAAACACTTTGTTCCGTTTGATCTTGTTTGTGCACGTCGGATTGATTGCATTAGTCGAAACAGGGTGGACCACTTGAAGGTTGCAATCTCCCACCCTGCTGCACGCTAACACTAGGGATAATTTACAATTTTACTGAAACCGATTAACCTACAGACCTGTACATCTTTGTAGTGTGGGAGCAAACAGGAGAAAACCCATGCGGTCACAGGAAGAATGTACATACTCTGTGCAGACAGCACCCATGGACAGGATCGAACCCGGGTCTCTGGCGCTGTGAGGCAGCAACTCTACTGCTGCACCAATGTGCTGCAGTTGAAGGTTTATTCTTTATTAACTGCAAACTGCTGTTATCTGCTTTGGGCTTAACCCTTTTTACACAGGGCTTTTGACATATTGGATAACACAATCTGCGTCTACCAGACTGATCTTGAAATAGTCTTCATTTTAGTTTCTTTAGTGAAAAAAATAGTGTTAGAGTAACTTTACATATCAGGCACCATCTCTGGAGAAGTTTCGGGTCGGGACCCTTCTTCAGACTGAATGTAGGTGGGAGGTGGGGACTAAAGCTGGAAGAGAGGAGGGGGTGTCCAAAGCCCGGCAGGTCATAGGTTGAATGTGTAGGAAGGAACTGCAGATGTTGGTTTGAAACCGAAGATGGGCGCAAAATGCTGGAGTAACTCAGTGGGTCTCCGGAGAAAAGGAATAGGTGACGTTTCGGGCCGAGACCCTTCTTCAAATCCATCTTTAAATCTGTGGGAAAAGTCTGAAGACGGGTCTTGACCTGAAATGCCACCTATTCCTTTTCTCCGGAGATGCTGGCTGACCCGCTGAGTTACTCCAGCTATTTGTGTCTAATTTAGGTGATAGGTTGACACAATAGACTATAGACAATAGATAAATAGGTGCAGTAGGCCATTCAGCCCTTTGAGCCAGTACCGCCATTCAATATGATCATGGCTGATCATCCATAATCAGTACCCTGTTCCTGCCTTCTCGCCATATCCCCTGACTCCGCTATCTTTAAGAGCCCTATCTAACTCTTTCTTGAAAGTATCCCGAGAATTGGCCTCCACTGCCTTCTGAGGCAGAGAATTCCACAGATTCACTGATTGAAAAAGTTTTTCCTTATCTCCATTCTAAATGGCTTACCCCTTATTCTTAAACTGTGGCCCCTGATTCTGGACTCCCCCAACATCAGGAACATGTTTCCTGCCTACCAGCGTGTCCAAACCCTTAATAATCTTATATGTTTCAATCAGATATCCTCCCATCCTTCTAAACTCCAGGGTATACAAGCCCAGCTGCTCCATTCTCTCAGCATACGACAGTCCCACCATCCCGGAAATTAACCTTGTAAACCTACCCTGTCCTTCCTCAAATTAGGGGACCACAACTGCACACAATACTCCAGGTGTGGTCTCACTGGGGCCCTATACAACTGCAGAAGGACTTCTTTGCTGCATTAGAGCCAGATTTGGCCATATAGTCGTGAGTGTATTGGGAGTATATTATGGGACTAAGAATGTATATGTTTATAATGCCTTTAAATTACAAGGCACTTGCTGGTACTACCACAATGTTTAAGAAACATTTAGACAGGTACATGGAGAGGACAGGTTTGGAGCGATATGGGCTTAAGGGGTTGGACAGGCTAGATGCAGGAAGATTGTTCCCGATGTTGGAGAGGTCCAGGACAAGGGGTCACAGTTCAAGGATAAGGACCGAGTTGAGGAAAACATTTTTCACACAGAGAGTGGGTGAGTCTCTGGAATTCTCTGCCACAGAAGATAGTTGAGGCCAGTTCATTGGCTATATTTAAGAGGGAGTTAGATGTGGCCCTTGTGGCTAATTGGATCTGGGGGTATGGATACTGAGTTGAATGATCAGCCATGATCATATTGAATGACGGTGCAGGATCGAAGGGCCGAATGGCCTACTCCTGCACCTATTTTCTATGTTCTATGTTTCTAAATGCAGGCAGTTGGGACTAGTGTAGCTGGGTGACGTTGGTTAACGTGGACAAGTCGGGCCGAATGGTCTGTTTCCATGCTGTACAGTATGTCTCTTGGACAATTTGCAACTGACATATAACTTTAGCATTAACAAGATTTGGTTGTTTATGCGTTCTTAAGAGCGTGGAAAATTATACCCATTATTTCTGTGATGTCGGGCTGTGAGGAGAGAGTGGAATTTGATAATGGATAAAGGATTGTCTGTGACTGTGCTGAATGGTGCAGCAAGCTTGAAGGGCTAAATGGCCCATTCCACATGTTATCTGTTTCTCTCCGTTTCTGCCATTGAGTTGGGTCCTTTGAAGGTCAGTAATCTTACACAAATAATTTTTTTCGGAGATCGTTACTGAAGATGTATGTGATGGAAAGATCATTTTTCAAAAGGGGTAGGTAGAGAAGAAAGTAAATAAAGAATAAGGCTCTTAAGATAGGGGGATATGGAGAGAAGGCAGGAACGGGGTACTGATTGGGGATGATCAGCCATGATCACATTGAATGGCGGTGCTGGCTCGAAGGGCCAAATGGCCTACTCCTGCACCTATTGTCTATTGTCTATTGTCTATAATAGGGTGGCAAGGTGGTGCAGCATTAGATTTGCTGCTCTAAGAAGCCAGTGACCCGGGTTCAATCCTGACTACGGGTGCTGCCTGTACGGAGTTTGTACGTTCTCCCCCTGACCGGTGTGGGTTTTCTCTGACATCTTCGGTTTCCTCCAGCACTCCAAAGATGTGTAGGTTTGGTACGGGGTGGTTGCTGCTCAGTGCGGACACGGTGATCCAAAGGGGCTGTATCTCTGCACTAAACTAAATTAATAAAGCATGCATAATGCATTTACATGACACACAGTGATGGGAGCATCTACTAGTGGGGGCTGCCTGATGTAAGATAATCAATGATCCCGACAGTGCAGTGTGCGATAGTGTCCGGCTCCACTCAAATTGAGAGACTTGGGATCCTTCTATTAGTGAAGCATTCAAATCACAGAATCAAACTCAAACATATCACTATTTTTGAGCACCATATCTGAGGAAGGAAGTGCTGGCTCTGGAGAAGGTCCAGGGAACGTTTACGAGAATGATCCCAGGAATGATCCCAGGAATGAATAGGTTAACCTATGATGAGTGGTTTTTTTTCGTCACTGGGCCTGTACTCGCTGGAGTTTAGAAGAATGGGGGGGGGCGGGGGGCTCATTGAAACATACAGAATAGTGAAAGGCTTGGATAGAGTGGATGTGTAGAGGAGCTTTCCACTAGTGGGAGAGTTATACAGCGTGGAAACAGGCCATTCGGCCCAACTTGCCCATGCCGACCAACATAGCCCATCTACACAAGTCCCGCCTGCCTGTGTTTGGCCCATATCCTCTAAACCTGTCCTATCCATGTACCTGTCCAAATATTTTTTAAACGTTTTTAAACAAACAAACAGAAACAAGGAAATCCAGTTGCTGGTATACAAAGAAAAACCACACAGACTCCTGGAGTAACTCCATGGGTTAGGCAGCATCCTCGGAGAACATGGAAAGGACACGTCTTTATCCCGACCAGAAATGTTACCTGGTAGACAAAAAATGATGGAGAAACTCAGCGGGTGAGGCACCGAAGGGTCTTGACCTGAATCGTCGCCTATTCCCTCTCCCCATAGATGCTGCCTCACCTGCTGAGTTTCTCCAGCATCATTTGTCTACCTTTGATTTTTCCAGCATCTGCAGTTCTTCCTTAAAGAGAAATGTTACCAGTCAGTCTATGTTCCCCAGGGATGCTGCCTGACCACTGAGTTACACCAGCACTTTGTGTCTTTTTTCAAACAGAAAATAGCTGCTGAGTGGGAAAATCCTAGGTTTAGTGTTTTGATCATTTTAAGTGTTGGTCACGTAGCATGGGAGCGCATTAAGAACACAAGCAAATCATTGCACATCTGCCCCATTATTGTCGAGGATTACCGACCTGAATCGCTTTGGAGAATAGTTCTTGGATAATAACATGCAGCGAAGCATTGCCTAGCACTCACTGTCCCCAAGGTATTATGTGCAGTTTAACACAATCTGTCTGCAGTGTAGATGCGCTAAATGTCAAATGTAGGGCAGCACAGTGGCACAGCAGTAGACTTGCTGCCCCACAGCGCCAGAGACCCAGGTTCGGTCCTGACCACGGCTGCTGTCTGTAGAGTTTTGTATGTTCCCCCCGTGACCGCGTGGGGTTTCTTCGGCTGCACCGGTTTCCCTTGACACTCCAAAGACGTACAGGTTTGCAGGTCGATTGGCTTCGGTAAAATATGTAAATTGTCTCTTAATAGTGTTAAGATACGCTGGTCAGAACAGACTCGCTGGGCCGAAGGGACTGTCTCCACACCGTACCTCTGAAGAATACAGTAGAGCAGATCTCACAGCACATGGAGAATTCTACAAATGAGCAAAGTGATTGCATGGATAATTATAATGTAAATGCAGTCATAGACGCAGAGAATTAGTTTAGTTTAGAGATATAGCGCGGGAACGGGCCCTTCGGCCCACTGGGTCTGCGCCGACCAGCGATCCCAGCACGTTAACACTATCCTACACCCATTAGGGACAATTTTTTTTAACATTTACCAAGCGGATTAACCTACAAACCTGTTCGTCTTTGGAGTGTGGGAGGAAACTGAAGATCTCGGAGAAAACCCAAGCAAGTCACGGGAAGAACGAACATACTCCGAACAGACAGTACCCGAAGTCAGGGTCGAACCTGGGACTCTGGCTCTGCATTCATTGTAAAGCAGCAACTCTACCGCTGCGCCACCATGACAGTCTCAGGCTCAGCACAGAAACAGGCTCTTTCAGCCCACCTCGTCCATGCCATCTGTAACTCCTATCAGTGCTAACCCCATTTGCCTGTGTTAGGACCATATTCCTCCATGCCTTCAAAAGACAGCATGTTGGAGTAACGGTGGCGCAGCAGTAGAGTTACCGCATTACAGCGATTGTAGCGCCAGAGACCCAGGTTCGATCCCGACCACGGGTGCTGTCTGTCTGTAGGGAGTTTGTACATTCTCCTCGTGACCTTCAGATCTTCAGTTTCCTCCCACATTCCAAAGACGTACAGGTTTGAAGGTTAATTGGCTCGGTATAAATGTAAAATTGTCCCTAGTGTGTGTAGGCTAGTGTAAGTGCGCTGGGGATAGCTGGTCGGTGCGGACTGGGTGGGCCAAAGGGCTGTTTCCTAAGCTCAAGTACACTCAACATGGTCAGTGGTGTCCCTGGGGAACATGGTCTGAGCATGTATAGGAAGGAGCTGTAGATGCTGGTTTAAACCGAAGATAGACACAAGATGCTGGAGTAACTCAGCTGGATAGGCAGCCTCTATGGAGAGAAGGAAATTGGTGGCGTTTCGAGTCCCGACCCGAAACGTCACCTATCCATGTTCCCCAGGGATGCTCCTTGGCATGATGAGGTACTCCGGCACTTTATGCCTTTTTCTTTAAACCAGCATTTGCAGTTCCTTGCTTCGACATTTCTTCTATGCCTTTCCTTTCTATGCATCTGTCCAAATGTCTTTTAGCATTGCAATTGTGTCTGTCATTATGATACAATTTCAATAAAATCATTGCTCTTAAATCTGAACCTTAGATAATATTAGTTCATAAGTTTCTGCCTGATTTTATTTTATTTTTTAATACTTTGTATGGAATTGAAATGACATATTAATTAGTCTGCATCCTTTTGTAGTCTTTCTATTAGCAAATGTTTTTCCTGTTCATCCATTATTATGAAAATGTAAGCCTTATGGATTATTAATGCAATAACATAATCACAAGCTTCCATTTCTGGTCTATGTTTCTGTTCTGAACAATGGTTCGATGTTCTGCGTAACTCCTCACATAGGTAGGCTCACAGCTCACATGCAGCTCATATAGATGGCGTTGTACGATGGCAGCCTCGCCAACAATCTGTCTCATCCTTTTCTTCATTTGGTATTTTTTAGTCTGTTCTTAAATGTATGTTTTAGTTTATCTTTAGCTTTGTAAGAGGGAGTTAGATGTGGCTCTTGTGGCTAAAGGGATCAGAGGGTATGGAGAGAAAGCAGGTACGGGATACTGAGTTGGATGATCAGCCATGATCATATTGAATGGCGGTGCAGACTCGAAGGGCCGAATGGCCTACTCCTGCATCTATTTTCTATGTTTCTATGTATTATGTAGGGGGTGGGGTGGGGTGGGTTTGGGGGAAACTTAAAAAAAAATCTCTTTCCTCGTATCTTTTCCGTATCGTATCTCCGTCCGCGCGGCGGCCTAACGTCCGCGCGGCCCCTTGCTGGGGATCGACTTCGGGAGCTCCAACCCCGGGAGCCTGTGGACGTAACATCGTGGAGCTCACGGTCCCTTGGTTAGGGACCAACTTCGGGAGCTCCAAGCCACAGGAGCTTCGAATGCCTGATCGTGGGAGCTTCGATCGCCCCGACATGGGAACTTCGATCGCTGGATGCGGGAGCATCGATCGCACCGACTGCGGATGGTTCGACTCCCCTGACTACGGGAAAAAAGGAGGAAAGAAGATAAGACTTTATTGCCTCCAATAGCAGTGCACTGTGGTCGATGTTTATGTTAATTTTATGTAATTGTGTGCCTTGTTGCTTTTTTCATATGACTGTACGGCAAATTAAATTTCTTGTATGTTTTTACACATTTGGCTAATAAATTAATTACAATACGATAAATTAATTATAATACAATGCAATTACAATATAGAGATGCTGCTTGATTCAGTCTGACGAAGGGTCTCGACCCAAATTGTTAGTCATTCCTTCACACCAGCGATGCTGCCTGTGCTGCTGAGTTAAGGGCCTGTCCTAACAGCATCCGACTCCATTCGATGAGCGCGATCAAATTAGAAGCAGGGGCCGCGCGGAGGTCGGGTGATCCCCTGTACAGGGCCCGTCCCACCAGCATTCGCCTGCATGCAGCAAGTGCGACCAAACCGGCAGCGAGGGCCGCGCGGAGGTCGGGTGAGTGGCACAACGCAGCGCAAAATGAGGCGAACTTGGAGCAAAGTCTTAAAGGTAAGTTCGCCAGGACAGAGAGGGGCACAGAGCCACACACAGAGAGGGTCACGGAGGCACCTACAGAGAGGGTCACGGAGGCACGACGTCGAGGTGGTGTGTAATGCGTCGAGGTGACTGCGAGCCGACAAGCCGTTGCCGCGCGGAATTTTTGAACATGGTCAATTTTTCAGAGCCCCGCGCGATGTCGGGATGAACTCCGCACAATTCCACACGGCTCTGGCGATCGAAGTGGGACCGGCCCCGCGACGCCGGTCGGCTCAAGCGACCACGTTAGGTCGCGCTAATCGCATAGAGTTGCATGCTGGTGGGACAGGCCCTTTACTCCGGCATTTTGTGTCTAACATAGAGTCATACAGTGTGGACACAGGCCCTTCAGCCCACATCAACTAACAACGATGGGTCTTGAACCAAAACGTCACCCATTCCTTCTCTCCAGAGATGATACCAGTCCCAGCTGAGTTACTTCAACATGTTGTGTGTGCTTCCAGACCCGCTGAGTTACTCCAGCACTTTCTGGCTTTTTTGTTTGTAAACCAGCATCTCCAGTTCCTTGTGCAGTCAGTGCTGTCTTCTTCCATTGTGTTAATACAGAACAGTCAAGGTCAATAGGGGTGACTGAACTGAAGCTGCTGTGTGCTGACATTAAGTCTTTGTTGAAATATTTCCATTCCAAATGATCTCATAGCTCACTGCAAAACATCAATCAGGGTAGAGATGAAAGGTTCTGTGGGAATCCAGTTTAATAACATGATAGTTCATAAGTTCTAGGAGCAGAATGAGGCCATTTGGCCCATTCAATCGTGGCTGATCTATCTTTCCCTCTCAACCCCATCCCATAATGCCTGACACCCTGTACTAATCAAGAACCTTTCAATCCCTGCCTTAAAAATATCCATTGACTTGGCCTCCACAGCCATCTGTGGCAATGAATTCCACAGATTCACCATCCCGTGACTAAAGAAATTCCTTCTTATCTCCCCAAAAGGAACATCCTTCAATTCATCAGCTATGGTCTTAGACTCTCCCACTAGTGGAAACTTCCTCTCCACATCCACTCTATCCAGGCCTTTCACTGTTTGGTAAGTTTCAATGAGATCCCCCCTTATAGTTCCAATCTCCAGTGAGTTGAACAAAGGGGACTATGAAGGCATGATGGAGGAGCTGGCCAAGGTAGACTGGAAAGGGATCCTAGCAGGGATGATGGTGGAACAGCAATGGCAGATTGAAAAGACCAGGCCTCACTGGAGGTTAGAACGATGAGGGAATATCTTATAGAAAATTATAAAAGAACTGGACAAGATAGATGCAGGAAAATGTTCCCAATGTTGGGCGAGTCCAGAACCAGGGGCCACAGTCTTAGAATAAAGGGGAGGTCATTTAAGACTGAGGTGAGAAAAAAACATTTTCACCCAGAGAGTTGTGAATTTATGGAATTCCCTGCCACAGAGGGCAGTGGAGGCCAAGTCACTGGATGGATTTAAGAGAGAGTTAGATAGAGCTCTAGGGGCTAGTGGAGTCAAGGGATATGGGGAGAAGGCAGGCACGTGTTATTGATTGGGGATGATCAGCCATGATCACAATGAATGGCGGTGCTGGCTCCTGCACCTATTTTCTATAATTTCTATAATTTCTATAGAAGTGCAGTGCCATCAAACGCTCACCAAATGATAACCCACCCATTCCTGCATTGCTTTCACAGCATTAAAAATATATTTGTCAAGGTTCAGAATTCTTAACATTCAGATCTAGTGCTGGAATAAAGAACCAATTTGTAGCTAGTGATCCCCAAATAATTCAGCAATTTCTGATCTCTACTGGACATGAATAAAGGAGCGTTACCATAGAACCAATCCTCTGTTAAATTGAAATTGTGATGTTAATAATTGTAATTTAAAACATTATTTGATCCTTTTAGCTTTTCGGATGCTAATGGGTTGGGTATGTGGGCTTTTATTGAATATAAACACAGAACAAGGGCACATAGACAATAGGTGCAGGAGTAGGCCATAAGGCCCTTCAAGTCAGCACCGCCATTCAATGTGATCATGGCTGATCATCCCCAATCAGTACCCCGTTCCTGCCTTCTCCCCATATCCCCTGACTCCGCTATCTTCAAGAGCCCTATCTAGCTCTCTCCTGAAAGTTTCCAGAGAACCGGCCTCCACCGCCCTCTGAGGCGGAGATTTCCACAGACTCACAACTCATTGTTCCTCTGTTTCTATGTTTCTCTGTGTGAAAACATAGAAACATAGAAAATAGGTGCAGGAGTAGGCCATTCGGCCCTTCGAGCCTGCACCGCCATTCAATGTGATCATGGCTGATCATCCAACTCAGTATCCCGTACCTGCCTTCTCTCCATACCCCCTGATCCCTTTAGCCACAAGTGCCACATCTAACGCCCTCTTAAATATAGCCAATGAACTGGCCTCAACTACCTTCTGTGGCAGAGAATTCCACAGACTCACCACTCTCTGTGTAAAGAATGTTTTCCTCATTTCGGTCCTAAAGGAATTCCCCCTTATCCTTAGACTGTGACCCCTTGTTCTGGACTCCCCCAACATCGGGAACAATCTTCCAGCATCTAGCTTGTCCAACCCCTTAAGAATTTTGTAAGTTTCTATAAGATCCCCCCTCAATCTTCTAAATTCCAGCGAGTACAAGCCGAGTCTATCCAATCTTTCCTCATATGAAAGTCCTGACATCCCAGGAATCAGTCTGGTGAATCTTCTCTGTACCCCCTCTATGGCAAGGATGTCTTTCCTCAGATTTGGAGACCAAAACTGTACGCAATACTCCAGGTGTGGCCTCACCAAAACCCTGTACAACTGCAGTAGAACCTCCCTGCTCCTATACTCAAATCCTTTCGCTATGAATGCTAACATACCATTTGCTTTCTTCACTGCCTGCTGCACCTGCATGCCTACTTTCAATGACTGGTGTACCATGACACCCAGGTCTCGTTGCATCTCCCCCTTTCCTAATCTGCCATCATTCAGATAATAGTCTACCCTCATGTTTTTGCCACCAAAGTGGATAACCTCACATTTATCCACATTATACTGCATCTGCCATGCATCTGCCCATTCACTCAGCCTATCCAAATCACCCTGCAGCCTCCAAGCATCCTCCTCACACCTAACTATACCCCCCAGCTTGGTGTCATCTGCAAATTTGGAGAAAAGTGTTCCCTCATCTCCGTTCTAAATGGCTTACCTCTTATTCTTAAACTGTGACCCCTTGCAAAATAAACTTATATTGCTTTAGGTCTGAGGTGAGGGGGGAAAGATGTAATAGGACCTTTTTTACACAAAGGGTGGTGGGTGTATGGAACGAGCTGCCAGAGGAGGTAGAAACATATTAACATAGAAAATAGATGCAGGAGGAGGCCGTTCGGCCCTTCGAGCCAGCTCCGCCATTCATTGTGATCATGGCTGATCATCCACAATCAATAACCTGTGCCTGCCTTCTCCCTATCCCCCTTGATTCCACTAGCCCCTAGAGCTCTATCCAACTCTCTTTTAAATTCATCCAGTGACTTGGCCTCCACTGCCTTCTGTGGCAGCGAATTCGACAAATTCACAACTCTCTGCGTGATTTTTCTTTTTCTCATCTCAGTTTTAAATGACCTCCCCTTTATTCTTAGACTGTGGCCCCTGGTTCTGGACTCCCCCCCGCAACATTGGGAACATTGTTCCTGCATCTAGCTTGGTAGTTGAAGCAGGGACTATCATGACATATAAGAAACATCCAGACAGGTACATGGATAGGATAGGTTTAAAGGGAGATAGACACAAAGAGTACCACAGCGGGTCAGGCAGCATCTCTGGAGTAATGGGATGGGTGACATTTCAGGTTGGGACCGTTTTACAGACTGAATGAAAGGGATGGGGAGGGGGGTGAAGAGCTGGATGCGAGAAAATACCAGGATCAATTTGAACGGCCTCAAATTTATAGGGATTACAAACAGCGGTAGGTGGGGAACGTTGGTCACCATGGGGAAGTTGGTTGAAGGGCCTGTTTCTACGCTGTGTGGCTCTATGACTATGCTGGCTATCAATGCATTAGCAAGAAATATAAAGAACGTCAATATTTGCCTACATGTTGTGCTTTTTGGAAGAAGCATTACGACAAAGGAACGTAATATGTCCAGGAGGCATTACAGTGCATAGAGACAGGGAATTAGAAATCGATACTTTAATAGACTGTTTCTGTCTGTTATTAAAAATTGAAGCATGGTGAGAATATGGAGCGATGAAACCAGAAACAAAACCATACAGCCCAAAATGCTCACTCCCACCAACATGTCCCAGTTACACTAGTCCCACCTGCCTACGTTTGATTCATATCCCTCCAAACCTGTCCTATACATGCACCTGTCTAAAGGTTTCTTAAATGTTGGGATAGTTCCTGCCTCAACTACCTCTCGCTGGCAGCTTCTTCCATACACCCAACCACCCTTGTGAAAAAGTTACCCCTCAGATTCCTACTACAAAATTCTTAAGGGGTTGGACAGGCTAGATGCAGTAAGATTGTTCCCGATGTTGGGGAGGTCCAGGACAAGGGGTCACAGCTTAAGGATAAGGGGGAAATCCTTTAGGACCGAGATGAAAGGACTTTTTTCACACAGAGAGTGGTGGGTCTCTGGAACTCTCTGCCACAGAGGGTAGTTGAGGCCAGTTCATTGGCTATATTTAAGAGGGAGTTTAAGAGATGTGGCCCTTGTGGCTAAAGGGGATCAGAGGGTATGGAGAGAAGGCAGGTACGGGATACTGAGTTGGATGATCAGCCATGATCATATTGAATGGCGGTGCAGGCTCGAAGGGCCGAATGGCCTACTCCTGCACCTAATTTCTATGTTTCCATGTTTCTATGTAAATCTTTTCACCTTCACCTTGAACCTATGTCCAGGAGTGGTGAAGAATGCAGAAAGTTGTGACCACTGCCCAGTCCATCATCGGCTCTGACCTCCCCACCATTGAAGGGATCTATTGCAGGCGCTGCCTCAAAAAGGTTGGCAGGATCATCAAGGACCCACACCATCCTGGCCACACACTCATCTCTCCGCTGCCATCAGGTAGACGGTACAGGAGCCTGACATCTGGCACATCCAGGTTCAGGAACCGTTTCTTTCCCACAGCCATCAGGCTATTAAACTCGCTATCAAACAAACTCTGAACTATAACAGCCTATTGCACTATCTGTTTATTTATGTGTGTATATATATGGTCTATGCTATATTGACACACTGAACTGTTCTGTATTTATGCTTACTATGTTGTGCTGCAGCAAGCAAGAATATCATTGTCCTATCTGGGACACATGACAATAAACCCTCTTGACTTGACTTGACTTGACTTGCTGTCCTCTGGTCCTTGATTCACCTGCTCTGGGCAAGACACTCTGTGCATATAATAACCATATAACAATTACAGCATGGAAACAGGCCCTCTCAGTCCTTGCCGAACATTTATTTTCCCCTAGTCCCATAGCACCTCACACTTATCAGCATTAAACTCCATCTGCCATCTTTCAGCCCATTCTTCCAAATGGCCCAAATCTCTCTGTAGACTTTGAAAATCTACCCGGTCTATTCCTCTCATGGTTTTATACACCTCTCTAAGATCACCCTCCTGCGCTCCAAGGAATAGAGTCCCAGCCTCGTCAATCTCTCCCGATAGCTCAGATCCTCTAGTCCTGGCATCATCCTTGTAAATCTTCCCTGTATCCTTTCCAGCTTGACAACATCTTTTCTGTATCATGGCGCCCCGGAACTGAACACAATACGCTACATGCATTCTCACCAACGTTTTATGCAACTGCAACACGACCTCCCAACTTCGATACTCATAGAAAACTATACTCATACTCTTTACTCATAGATGGGATCATCATTGGAAAGCAGGTAAAGATAATGTAAGAGAGAGAGAGAGAGAGAGAGAGAGAGAGAGAGAGAAATCAATAACATGGATCAGTGTACAGAAACAACAAGAAATGGACTATAATTGAAATGAAGATACTGGAAATGGTAGCAAAGAGCGATTGATAGAGGGATTAAAAACAAAGAAAACTTAGACACAAGGGACAATAAATGGTGGTTTACAAAAACCACAGTAAAGTGCTGGGATTACTCAGTCAGGCAGCATCTCTTGTGGCATTAAGGGGCGACATTTCAGGTCAGCACCCTTCTTCATACTGATTGTAGTTGGGGAGGAGAAAGCTGAAGAGATGTGTCTCAACTGTCTCCCCTTTACAGTGGTGCCGGGGGTTCGATCCTGACTACCGGTTTGGTTTAGTTTAACTTAGAGATGGAGCGTGGATTCAGGCCCTTCGGCCCAACCGAGTCCACACCGACCAGCGATCCCCGCCCATTAACACTGCCCTACGCACACCAGGGACAATTTACACATACGCCAAGCCAATTAACCTACATACCTATACGCCATTGGAGTGTGGGAGGAAACTGAAGATCTCGGCGAGAGACCACGCGCTCACGGGGAGAACGTACAAACTCTGTACAGACAGCACCCGTAGTCGGGATCGAACCCGAGTCTCCGGCGCTGTTAGGCAGCAACTCTACCGCTGCGTCACCGTGCCGCCCACGGTGCTGTCTAGTGTGGAGTTTGTTCGTTCTCCCTGTGACCGTGTGGGTTTACGCTGTGCGCTATGGTCTCCTCCCATAGTCCAAAGAGGTGCAGGTTTATAGGTTAATTGGTTTCCGTAAATTGCCCCGAGCGTGTGGGATGCAAAACTGCGATAAAATAGAACTAGTGTATGGGTGATCGCTGGGCGGCGTAGACACAGAGGGCCGAAGGGCCTGTTTCCGCGCTGTCTGTCAAAACTAAAAGGATCCCGCCCCGAAACGAAGAAAACCTGGTAGTCACGACTACCAGAGAGAACGGGAACCTGCAAGAAACAATGATTAATGTAGAAAAAAGCACTTTGCAACCCGTGAGATGAAGCACGAGCAAGGTCTGCGTCAGGAATTGTGTTCCAGAACAAATGTCATTTTCTATTAGAAGAGTGAATGTAGTCATAGCTTTCAGTTGTTAGGAATGTCTTTGAGGATTTCACTGTGATTCCTGTATTCTCCAGTGGAATGTAAATATTAAAAGAGAAGTAACCATTGAAAATCAACTTCCCTGAAGCAATTTAGTTTGGTTTAGTTTGATTTAGAGATATAGCATGGAAACAGGCCCTTTTGTCCCACTGAGTCAGCGCTGACCAGCGATCCCCGCACATTAAAAGGCCTGTCCCACCAGCATGCAACTCTATGCGATGAACGCGATCAAACTAGAAGCGGGGGCCGCGCGGAGGTCGGGTGATCCCCTATACAGGGCCGTTCCCACCAGCATGCGCCTGCATGCAGCAAGCGCAACCAAACCGGCAGTAGGGGCCACGCGGAGGTCGGGTGAGTGGCGCAACGCGGCGCAAAGTGAGGCGAACTTGGAGCGAAGTCTCAGGTAAGTTCGCCAGGACAGAGAAGGGCACACAGAGAGGGGCACTGAGGCACACACACACACACAGGGCCACGGAGCCACACACATAGAGGGTCACGGAGGCACCTACAGATAGGTTCACGGAGGCACGATGTCCGGGCGGTGTGTAAATGTCGAGGCGACTGCGAGCCGACAAGCCGTTGCCGCGCGGAATTTTTGGACATAGTCAGTTTTTCGGAGCCCCGCGCGGCGTCGGGACGAACTCGGGACGAACTCCGCACAATTCCGCATGGCTCCGGCCCCGCGACGCCGGACTGCTCAAGCGACCACGTTAGGTCGCGCTAATCGCATTGAGTTGCATGCTAGTGGGACAGGCCCTTAACACTATCCTGCACACCAGGAAAAATTTTACAAACGCCAATTAACTTTCAAACGTGTACATCTTTGGAGTGTGGGAGGAAACCAGAGCACTCGAAGAAACCCAAGTGGATAGGAATGGTTTCAAGGGCCAAATGTGGGCAAATAGGACTAGATTTGTTGGTTTATCTTGATCACCATGGACAAATTGGACTAATAGGCTTGTTACAATGCACCATGACCCTACGACTCTATAACATGAGGAATGAAGGGGATCTTATTGAAACATATAAAATGATTAAGGGATTGGACACGCTGGAGGCAGGAAAAATGTTTCCGATGTTGGGGGAGTCCAGAACCAGGGGATACAGTTTAAGAATAAGGGGTAAGCCATTTAGAATGGAGATGAGGAAAAACTTGTTCACACAGAGAGTTGTGAGTCTGTGGAATTCTCTGCCTCAGAGGGCGGTGGAAGCCAATTCTCTGGATGCTTTCAAGAGAGAGCGAGATAGGGCTTGGTTCTTGGTTCTTGGTTACTTGGTCCTCCAAAATATTCCAACTGGAATTTAAACTGGAGGTGGTGAAGGGAGGGGTTTAGCCAGAGAGCGTTATTGGGAAGAAAATGCCACTTTAAATTTAGTTGCATCTGGCTGGGCAACCGTGGCTTAGTGGGGATTATTCCATGCTTTAATAGTGCGTGGAAAGAACGAATTGCTATCTTAAAGATAGCGGAGTCAGGGGATATGGGGAGAAGGCAGGAACGGGGACTGTTTGGGGATGATCAGCCATGATCACAGTGAATGGCGTTGCTGGCTCGAAGGACTGAATGGCCTACTCCTGCACTTACTCTGTTGTCCATTGTCTACTGTCTATTGTCTTAAGTCTGGAATCCCTTAAGATTCATTTCATTTTCTGAAATTAGTTTTTTGCATTTTTAGAGAACATGGGAGAGTTCAATTTTGGTTCAATTGTGGTTCAATTGATGGGAACAGCTTTAGAAACTGTACCATTGATTAGTTTATTTTATTGACCGAATGTTGCAGCATTGAAGACGGGTCCAGAGGGATCAGGAGCTTATTACGGGGTTGTGATCGGCATTTCACATTTAAGTGATTAATCTGAGAAAATGCTATTTTTAATTCATTTTTTTAACTTTAAAATTATTAGATTTTTGTAAGGGGAGCACAACATCCCTTTTATCAAAATTAGGTCAATGTACATCTTGGTGTATTCCTTCAAATGATTGGTCTTAAGTTCATAAGTTACAGGAGCAGAATTAGGCCATTCGGCCCATCAAGTCTACTCCGCCATTCAATCATGGCTGATCTATCTTTCCCTCCTAACCCCATTCTCCTGTCTTCTCCCCATAACCCCTGACACCAGTACTAATCAATAATCCGTCAATCTCCGCCTTAAATATATCCATTGACTTGGCCTCCATAGTTGCCTCTGGCAATGAATTCCACAGATTCACCACCCTCTCACTTTTTATTCTGAAGCTATGACCTCTGGTCCTAGATTCTCTCACCCGTGGAAACATCCGCTCCACATTCATTCTATCCAGGCCTTTCACTATTGGGTAAGTTTGAATGATGTCCCCCTCATGCGATATGATACGACATGATACAGTAGAACTTTACTTACCCCAAGAAGGTAATTTTTAACAAGAAACTGCAGGTGCTGGAAAAATCGAAGGTAGACAAAAGTGCTGGAGGAACTCAGCGGGTTCCACAGCATCTATGGGGAGAAGGAATATGCGATGTTTAGGGTCGAGACCCATCTTCTCGAAGATACTCTCTCCAAAGATGCTGCCTCACCCGCTGAGTTCCTCCAGCATTTTTGTCTACCGAGGAAGGAAATTGATCTGGGGGGGGGGGGGGGCTCGATCCACCCCATGACAGAAGGGGTAGGAGTGGTAAAGTTTGAGAGCCACCGGGAAGAAGGATTCATAGCAAAAGGATTTGAGAATAGGAGCAGGGAGGTTCTACTGCAGTTGTACAGGGTCTTGGTGAGACCACACCTGGAACATTGCGTACAGTTTTGGTCTCTAAATCTGAGGAAAGACATTCTTGCCATAGAGGGAGTACAAAGAAGGTTCACCAGACTGATTCCTGGGATGTCAGGACTTTCATATGTGGAAAGACTGGATAGACTCGGCTTGCACTCGCTAGAATTTAGAAGATTGAGGGGGGATCTTATAAAAACTTACAAAATTCTTAAGGGGTTGGACAGGCTAGATGCAGGAAGATTGTTCCCGATGTTGGGGAAGTCCAGAACAATGGGTCACAGTTTAAGGATATGGGCGAAATCTTTTAGGATCGAGATGAGAAAAACATTTTTTACACAGAGAGTGGTGAGTCTGTGGAATTCTCTGCCACAGAAGGTAGTTGAGGCCCGTTGATTGGCTATATTTAAGAGGGAGTTAGATGTGGCCCTTGTGGCTAGAGGGATCACGGGGTATGGCGAGAAGGCAGGTACGTGATACTGAGTTGGATGATCAGCCATGATCATATTGAATGGCGGTGCAGGCTCGAAGGGCCAAATGGCCTACTCCTGCACCTATTTTCTATGTTTCTATGTTTTTAAGGATCTCTTGTGGCATTCTGTCCTGCATCTTTCTAAACTCCAGCGAGTGCAGGCTCAGTACTGTCAAATGCTCATTTTACGTTAACCCACTCAATCCTGGGATCATTCTCGTAAACCCCCTCTGGACATGCTCCAACGGCAACACATCCTTCCTCAGATATGGGGCCCGTAACCGCTCACAGTACTCCAAGTGTGGTCTGACCGCATTGTCTGGTAAAATGTGATGACAGACCTAATGTGGGGAAAGTGCCTTACAGATTTGAACTCGCTGATCATATGCGGGAATGGAACACTTTATTAATCATCTATCAGCAACTGGAAACTTTAATATTATGGGGAGAAGGCATGAGATTGTGGTCGAGAGTGAAAAATGGATCAGCCACGGTCAAATGGCGGAGCAGCCTCGATGGGAAAATGGTCTAATTCTGCTCCTCCAGAATTTTTCCAGCATCTTGTGGTCCTCTGGAATATTTACTTTCCATTATCCAGCACAGAAGAAGCCAAAATATCTGCAAAATAATTCAATTAAAAACAAATTCCTCCAGACACAAAGGGTTGTGTCTGTTAAATGCTGGATGAATCTTTTAATTACACATTTAAAAAAAGATTAATTGTACCTTAGCCTCATGGAACAGACTTGGAACCATGACCATTTTTGGCAAAGTAACCAGTCAATACCAGGTCAAAGCGCAGCGTACAACACCTGCCTTGGACAGCGAATCCTTAATCATTTACCAGCTCAACGTTAAGACTCCGGGATTACCAGAGTAAGCTCACTGTTCAACTGCAATTAAACACACTCGTTCTCCCTTTAATGAACCTGTAAGCTTGTAAAGTTCAATAAACTATCCACTGCTGCAAAGCAATTCACTGTCAATGCACATTCCGACGTACGGAAAGGATTGCACCCATCTCCTCCACTGGGAAGGCTCTATGCTTTATTAGATCATGGACTGATTCCAGGTGCAGACAGACAGTGTTTATATAATCGACAGCAATACTGACCCAGACCTAAAACTGTTTCAGGCTGCCCAAGACTATTACTGGGACAGATTATGATGTCTGCCTGGATCGGCTGCAAGAACTGGAGGGTTACCATTTCCCGGGTCTCCGGCGCTGTCATACTTGTGGCTCATCTGATTTTTCATTTTCACTCGGTCATGTCATGTCTACTCTGTGCCAGATGATCAATCGGAAATAATCACAGTATTTGTGTTCATTTTTTTTTCTCTTTTCTATATTTCATCATCAGCGGGACACATCATCTTCGGTTCAAGTTTAGTTTACTTTAGATATACGGTCAGGAAACGGGCGCTTTGGCCCACCGAGTCCGCGCTGACCAGCGATCCCCGCACACTAACACTATCCCGCACACATTAGGGACAATTGGCATTTATTCCAATTCAATTAGCCTACATACCTATACATCTTTGGGGGTGCGGGAGGAAACCGAAGATCTCGGCGAACATTTCACCCACGCAGGTCACGGGGTGAACGTACAAACTCCATACAGGCAAGCACCCCCGTAGTCAAGTTCGAACCTGTGTCCCTGGGGCTTGTAAGGCAGTAACTCTACCGCTGCGCCATGTTTTATATAAACAGGTTGTACAATGAATATTCTCTCATGATATGTTTCTTCAACATGACTCATCTTACAAAGAGTCTTCATGTTGTTTGGTGGACATGTGGATATGTGGAGAGATTGATGTAGCTGGTTATTAATGAGTTGTTACCTCAGCGCATCCTGTTCCAAAATGAAAATGTCTGTATGAAAGCATGTCAGATGAGCATATAAATTATGATTTACATATTTCTTCTCTGATCATAAATATATACTGTTTCAGTGTACGACATGGAGTGCAGTATTTGTGCCTTGAAGCATGATATATATATTCACTGGAATTTGGAAGGATGAGAGGGGATCTTACAGAAACATATAAAGTTCTTAAGGGATTGGACAGGCTAGATGTAGGAAAAATGTTCCCGATGTTTGGGGAGTCCAGAACCAGGGGTCACAGTTCAACAATAAGGGGCAGGCCATTTAGTGCTGAGATGAGGAAAAACATTGCACCCAGAGAGTTGTGAATCTGTGGAATTCTCTGCCGCATAAGGCAGTGGAGGCCAATTCACTGGATGTTTTCTTTCTTTCTTTTAAAATCTTTTTATTCGTTTTTCTTTCCAAAAAACAAAACCAAAACAAAAAAAGAATAATGGTAAACTTAACAATGATATTGATACATAGGAATCAGGATTACATTAATAACAGGTATAACTTAAATATGAGTCCAGTGTCAAAATACACATTGAATATAGACCTCTATGTAAATATAGTTCAATGTTTAAAAGAAAACTTATATATGTAGGAAAAAAAATACACAAAGATAAAAAGAAAGAAAAAGAAAGGGAAAAAAAAGAGAAAAAAGGAAGAAACAAAACCCCCCGTGAACCAAAAAATAAAATAGTGCAAAACGGAATCTGAACTGAGAATTCCAACAGTCTGTTTGTCGTATAGAGTTAAAATAGCTTTTGTAATGGTTAGAGAGGGAGCAATTTATGTTGTGTGAAAGTGTTGAATACATTTTCCCCAAGTCTTATTAAATTTAACCAAGGGTTCAACAATGTCACTCCGGATGTTTTCAAGAGAGAGTTAGATATTGTTCTTAAGGCTAACGGAATCAAAGGATATGGGGAGAAAGCAGGAACGGGGTACTGATTCTGGATTACACAAAAAGCTGGAGAAACTCAGCGGGTGCAGCAGCATCTAAGGGGCGAAGGAGATAGGCGACGTTTCGGGTCGAGACCCTTCTTCAGACCGATTCTGGATGATCAGCCATGATCACATTGAATGGCGGTGCTGACACGAAGAGCCAATTGGCCCTATTCCCGCACCTATTTTCTATGTTTAAGTTTCCATGTTTGTATCATCTCATGCTTCACTCATAACCTTGTGGCTAATTACAACTGTTCATTGTGAATATCTAATAAAAATCCGCCAAATGCACAGACATTTTCCAACAAAGGATCAGCTGAACAATCTCAGACAGAAAGAACAAGCAGTAAATGTTATGGAGATGGATTCATGTGTCCTTGCAATGGTGTGAGGGAGTGACAAGGATGGTTAGTTTGAGTTCAAGAGCAAGACATGAGCCAAGAAGGTGGCGGATACCGATGCCTCACCTTATCATAATGAATGCTACCTCCCCAGATTCTGGCACTATTTAGCAGCATGAGAAGCATTTTTACACCTTATTGGAGCAGTCAATGTTTATAGTGAACTCCCCCGACTTCTTTGACACCTCCTTGCAGATCCTTGATGTACGTGGCACTCCTTCACTCATTAACTGTGTGGGAGCACAGGGAATAGATGCACAAGTTCGATCTGGCGGTGAGAGGCAGAAGCTTGCAAGAAAGAAGCCAGTGCTTGCTTACAAAGCCCACGAATTTCAGCATTTTGCTTCAAAAAGAATATTGTCGTCCAATAATTCACTGGTATTCTTTGTCATGAGTACCTAGATACAGTGAAATTCTTGGATTTGCATGACATTCTGTAAAATCATACTACGCATAAGCACAATCGCACATTAATACAAGAGTCGAATGCTTAAAGTCATAGAGTAATACAGCATGGAAACAGGCCCTTCAGCCCAACTTGACCACACCGTCCAACATGTCCCATCTACACTAGTCCCACCTGCCTGCATTTGGCTCCTATCCCTCCAAACCTGTCCTATCCATGTCTCATTGAAATAAATAAGATTGTTAAGTGCTTGGACATGCTAGAGGCAGGAAACATGTTCCCGATGTTGAGGGAGTCCAGAACCAGAGGCCACAGTTTAAAAATAAGGAGTAAGCCATTTAGAACAGAGACGAGGAAACACTTTTGCTCATGGAGAGTGGTGAGCCTGTGGAATTCTCTGCCTCAGAGGGCGGTGGAGGCCGGTTCTCTGGATGCTTTCAAGAGAGAGCTAGATAGGGCTCTTAAAAATAGCGGAGTCAGGGGATATGGGGAGAAGGCAGGAACGGGGTACTGATTGGGGATGATCAGCCATGATCACATTGAATGGCGGTGCTGGCTGGAAGGGCCGAATGGCCTACTCCTGCACCTATTGTCTATTGTCTATTGGCTTAAGGGGAAAAGGGGTAACGAGAGAGAGAGTGTGACGCCTCAGTAATCAAAGCAGTCTGCCTGCAGTCCGTCTTTTCCCCCTTTTAGTGTTTAAAAACAATGTTATTTTGGAGGTCTAGTCTTTTTATGTGGGGGGGTGGGGGGGGGGTGGGGGGGAGGGGGAAACAGACTTTTTTCAGTCCTACCTGGTCGGAGTTGCGGTTTTCCTCCGAGCTGCATCTTCGCCGTCTGGAAACCTATAAAAGCCCTGTCCCACTGTATGAGTTAATTCAAAGAGTTCTCCCGGGTCTACCCTGATTTGAACTCGGAGACATTTTTCAACATGTTGAAAAATCTCCACGAGTCTTCACGAGCTTACCTGCCATCAGCGAGTCTTCCCTAGTACCTGCCGTTAACGTTACGAGCTGCTAAGAGACGTCCCCGAGCTCCAACGTACATGCTACGTGCATTCTACGTGCTTACCATGAGTTTGATTATTTTTTTAAACTTGGGAGAGCACTTGAATTAACTCGTAAAGTGGGACAGGGCTTTAAATCTTTGGAGTGCGGGAGGAAACCGAATCGCCTGGATCAAGCACACATGGCTACGGGGAGAAAGTACAAACTCTGCACAATCAGCACCCATAGTCAGGATGGAACCCGAGTCTCTGGCACTGTGAGGCAGCAACTCTACCGCTGCGCCACCGTGCCGCATGTTGTTTTTGGAAATGCTAGCGTAGCATTCTGGTTAAATTACATGAATACTGATTGTGCGGAAATCTTTCCGAGTCCCTACCTCGCTTGCCCTATAAGAAATGATGTGTATTGCAGTGGTGCAGTGGGTAGAGCTGGTCTCTCACAGCGCCAAAGACCCAGGTTCGATCCTCACCTCAGGTGCTGTCTGTGTGGAGTTTGCACGTTCTCCCTGTGACCGCGTGGGTTTCCCCTGGGTGTTGCGATATCCTCCCCTCATCTTAAAGACGTGCAGGTTTGCAGATTAATTGTCCTCTGTAAATTGCCCCAAGTGTGTCGGGAGTGGATGAGAAAGTGGGGTAACATAGAACTAGTTTGAAAGGGTGATGGAGGAATGAGGGGAAGGGGATGTGGTGGGGTGTGGGGGGGGGGGGGGGGGGGGCAGGATCCTGGGAGAAAACAGGTGTGCTCCCGGCTGGGGCATAGGGAAGAGAGGTGGAAAAATGGGAGGTTGGGGTGCTACCTAGAATGGGATAATTCAACATTCATGCTGTTGGGTGTAAAAAAAGTTCACTCCAATTGTCCTGTCCATGTGACAGTCTGAAGAAGGGTCTCGACCCGAAACGTCACCTATTCCTTTTCGCCAGAGCTGTTGCCTGACCGGTTGAGTTACACCAGCTTTCTGTGTCTATCTTCTGACAGCAACACTTGAGTGAACTATTTAATTTAGGCAATAATCCTGCTGCAAACCTTCTTTGTGCAAACAGTTTTGTTAGAAATTGCGCTATTTGCACTTAAATAGCCAGAATTCCTGTTTGCAGGGGTTGGGATTGACCCTGATATGTTACAGAAATTTGGCTTATCCACATCTAAAAGATTACCCACTGTGAAATTTCACATAGATTGCACAGCACATTTTATTGTGCAGTATTATTAGGCTCATTGTTTCCATATTATTGTTGCTGCATAATTTTATTATTTAGGAAATGAATTATTTAGATTCTAATATACGTTTGGTTGGGGAGGACAAGATTCATATTATTGCAGTTCATTAATTGCTTTATGGGCGGCACTGTGGGACAGCGGTAGAGTTGCTGCCTTACAGTGCCAGAGACCCAGGTTCGATCCTGACCATGGGAGCTGTCTGTACGGAGTTTGTACGTTCTCCCCGTGAACGCCTGGGTTCTCCCCGGGAGCTCCGGTCCCATCCCACACTCCAAAGACGTACAAGTTTGTAGGTTAATTGGCTTTGGTAAAAATTTTGTAAATTGTCCCAACCATTTATTGGTGTACAGGAATCACAGGTTGGCGCGGACACGGTGGGCCGAAGGGCCTGTTTCCGCACTGCATCTCGAAACAGAAAATGCAATCAGTTTAGTGAATCGGATTATTTATTTGGTTTGCCAATAAATTTGCATGAGAACATCTCAGAGAAAATTATTAACGTCGTTAATTATTCAGTGAGCCCTGAGTAAAATATAACATGCTATTGTACCAGAAGAAAGTTCTTTATTTCACTTTTATTTGCAGATATTTCTCCAAGGATCAGTATTCCAAACATACTGTGACCAAGAATAAAATGCCTGGCCTGATTCATTTTAGAGCTGGCATTTATGATTGCACTGATTGGGGTGTGGATCACCCTTTGCGCACATCCACTGCTCAATAAAGTAGAGCATTGCAACCAAGCAGAGAGATAATTGTGCTTGTGATCGACTGACATTTGCATCTTTGTTGAACTAGATTGTTGAATTTTACACGCATCTGACTAGGTTGTTGCCACGGTTACAGTCTTGTCTGATGTTGATAATAAGTTGCCAGACTTGATTGTTGTTGATTCCAGTTCTTTCATTCCCTTCACTATTGGACTTTGTTTTAATTGTTTTAAATATATATATATATAGGAAATTGTTTTAAATATGTATATTAATATTATATATGTGTGCGTGAGTATATATATATATATATATATATATATATACATATATACTCACGCGCACATATATTTTGCTGTGTATGGTTGTAGCAAAGAACTGCAGATGCTGGTTTAAACCAAAGATAGACCAAAATGCTGGAGTAACCCTTCTCTAGACCCGCCTGTGAGTTGGGGGCTATGCGACAGTGGATAGCGTGGTTATGGGGTAAAAGGAGCAAATTAATAATATTAATATGATATCAAAAGGGGTAGTTAGTGTGTGTGTGGGGGTGGTTAGTGTGTGTGGTGTTGCATGCCGTTCCCCCCCCCCCCCCCCGCAAACGCGCAATGGGGGAGCAATCCCAATGGGTTTGCACTTGGTCTAGTATATATATATGTGTGTGTGTGTGTGTGTGTGTGTGTGTGTGTGTGTGTGTGTGTGTGTGTGTGTGTGTGTGTGTGTGTGTGTGTGTGTGTGTGTGTGTGTGTGTGTGTGTGTGTGTGTGTGTGTGTGTGTGAGAGAGAGTTTGTATATATATTTCTTCTCTATATATCATGGTATATATATATCATCTTCTTCTTATCGAGTCCACACACAAGATTAGAATTTGTTCAGCCAGAGCTGAACACAGTTCTCGGCATCTGCGCACAATGGCGTCTGGCTTTTTGCTTCTAGTGTTTCTTGTGCGTGGTGGTGGAAGGTTGGTGGAAACGTGAGCGTTCTTTCCTTGACCCCATATATATATCATGAGAATCAGGTTCTAAATGTAATCATCCATCTTTTTCTATCAGTCTGCCTCTTTAATAAATTCAGCCATTGTTAGCATAGTTTACGATGGCAATGAACTTGATTATGCGTGTTTGATCTTAGTACTGTTCATAAAAAAAGATGTGTTGGGAAACTTCATTATTTCATAAGTGATAGGAGCAGAATTAAGCCGTTCGGCCCATCATGTAGGATGACCTGAAATTAAAGCATATAATTTGTTAGTTACCTAATTGTAGCTAATTACAAAATTGACGGAAATAGTAATAAACACCCAGACTGCCTTGAAAATTCAAAAATGTGATATTCTCAAGATTAGAACTTTAATATTATTGTATTATATGCTGTAAGTCCATAACAGATAGGTAAGTAAATTACAATTTCTAGCGATAGACCAAGTCTTTGTGGAGAAGATCAGTTGCTAGCTGGTACATTGGCATATCATAATCAGTAGCATCATCATACTCCTCAGATTGTAACCAATAAGCAACTCTGTACACATTGTTTTTCCTCAACTTTTCCATTTTTGCATTGTAATCTATAGGTTTTTGGTCATCAAACCATGCATGACATGCCTTTCTGCCCCACTACTTTCCCATTAAGAATGTCCTGTGGATCATCAAATTTGGAGCAGTCCGAATTTGGATAATCTCTGTGAATGCTGTCTAAATCACTCTCTTTTGCTGGGCATTTGGATTGACAAGTTTGCATTTCTGTTTAAAGTTTAAAGGAAAAAAAGCACTGAACAGCATTAACAGAAACAAGTTATTATTTGCAGTTTTAGAAAAAAGGTAGAAATGATAAAGTTAAATGATAAAACAAATAGTAAATACCCAATAAAACATTCATATTCATCATTCATTAAATCAATTCATTTAATCAATTCATCTAATTTAAATTACTAGATCTAAACATCTATCAATTTCTTAAGAAAAGGCTAAAAACATTTAATAGCCTATATCCAAATAACAAACTGATCCCATTCACAAAAAAAAAATCATAATATAACATGATTTTTAAATCTCACTGTCATGAACTTATATGCCAAATGGAAGGAATTTAATATTTAATTCCCATAAATGAATCCAGAAACATCCACTCAAAATATAATCAAAATTATTATTTTTTGCACAATACATGTGACTAAAACTGTTGTGGATATTTAGTATAAAAATATTGATCATGGATAGAGAATAACAGAACATATAGATGATTTAGATATGAGCATCTAAATCATCTATATTTTGTGTTATTCTCTATCCATGATCAATATTATGGGTTAGATCATAATATGGGTTAAGATACTCAAGTGGAATTTCGGAGACCTTATCCTCAAAATAAAAAGACATCCTTTAGATCGAAGATGAGGTGATAAGTATTAAGTCAGAGGGTGGCGAGTCTGTGGAATTCATTGCCACAGATGGTTGCGGAGCCCAGGTCAATGTTTTTTTTAAGGGGATATTGACAGATCATTGATTGGTATGGGTGTCAATGTTTATGGGAAGAATGGGGTTGAGAGTGAAAGGTAGATCAGCCATGAATGAATGATGGGGTGGACTTGATGGGCCGAATTGTCTAATTCTGCTCCTGGAACTTATGAATGTGAAAATACTGATCTCAATAATAAAATCTCCCTCAATTTTCAGTGTACTAATATTATTATTCTCCATTCACTGATGTTGGGAAGTGTTGCATCAGTTGATAGAGTCCTACAGTGTGGAAACAAGTCCTTCGGCCCAACCTGCCCACATATTTTGGAAGACATTTTTTTATGAAAGATGGTCTAATTTTCCCACAGAAGCTGCCTGACCTGCTGAATATTCCCAACATTTTCTGTTTTCGTTTCAGATTTCAACTGTAATTTTTGCTTCCAGAAGATATGGTCATTTTGCACATCAGAATTGAGTGAGGCCTTCTGTTGTCCTTCTAATTCTGACGTCCTACGGCAATAGTAATCATGTCTTAGATTTATATAACACTTGAGATGTCCCAAGAGGATTCATGCGAGTTACATGTTCAAACTACTCTGTATGAGATGTGTGAAGAGAGAAGCCTCAGAATTATATTAGCAAGTACATTAACCTATGATGAACGTTTGTCGGCACTGGGCCTCTACTCACTGGAGTTTAGAAGATTGAGGGGGGACCTCATTGAAGCATACAGAATAGTGAAAGGCCTGGATAGAGTGGATGTTTCCACCAGTGGAAGAGTCTAGAATTAAAGGACTTCCTTTTAGAAGGAGATGAGGAGGAATGTCTTTAGTCAGAGGGTGGTAAATTTGTGGAATTCTTTGCCACGGAAGGCTGTGGAGGCCAAGTTGATGGATATTTTTAAGGCAGAGATAGATAGATTCTTGATTATCATATAATCATATAACCATATAACAATTACAGCACGGAAACAGGCCATCTCGGCCCTTCAAGTCCGTGCCGAACAACTTTTTTCCCTTAGTCCCACCTGCCTGCACTCATACCATAACCCTGCATACCCTTCTCATCCATATGCCTATCCAATTTATTTTTAAATGATACCAACGAACCTGCCGCCACCACTTCCACTGGAAGCTCATTCCACACCGCTACCACTCTCTGAGTAAAGAAGTTTCCCCTCATGTTACCCCTAAACCTCTGTCCCTTAATTCTAAAGTCATGTCCTCTTGTTTGAATCTTCCCTATTCTCAAAGGGAAAAGCTTGTCCACATTAACTCTGTCTATCCCTCTCATCATTTTAAAGACCTCTATCAAGTCCCCCCTTAACCTTCTGCGCTCCAGAGAATAAAGACCTAACTTATTCAACCTATCTCTGTAACTTAGCTGTTGAAACCCAGGCAACATTCTAGTAAATCTCCTCTGTACCCTCTCTATTTTGTTGACATCCTTCCTATAATTGGGCGACCAAAATTGTACACCATACTCCAGATTTGGTCTCACCAACGCCTTGTACAATTTTAACATTACATCCCAGCTTCTATACTCAAAGCTCTGATTTATAAAGGCTAGCATACCAAAAGCTTTCTTTACCACCCTATCTATATGAGATTCTACCTTCAAGGAACTATGCACGGTTATTCCCAGATCCCTCTGTTCAACTGTGTTCTTCAATTCCCTACCGTTTAACATTTACGTCCTATTTTGATTTGTCCTGCCAAGGTGTAGCACCTCACATTTATCAGCATTAAACTCCATCTGCCATCTTTCAGCCCATTTTTCCAACTGGCCTAAATCACTCTGTAGACTTTGGAAATCCTCTTCATTATCCACAACACCCCCTATCTTGGTATCATCTGCATACTTACTAATCCAATTTACCACCCCTTCATCCAGATCATTGATGTACATGACAAACAACAAAGGACCCAACACAGATCCCTGAGGCACCCCACTAGTCACCTGCCTCCAACCCGACAAACAGCCATCCACCATTACCCTCTGGCTTCTCCCATTCTCCCATTAGTACGGGTGTCAGAGGTTATGGGGAGAAGGCAGGAGAATGGGGTTAGGGGGGAAAGTTAGATCAGTCATGATTGAATGGCGGAATAGAATTGATGGGCCGAGTGGCCTAATACTACTCCTATTCCTTCTGATCTTATGACCAATGATGAATATACAGTATATTGGTGATTTTCAGAAACATGTATTTGGCCACCGTGGGGTTATCTCCCACTGAACTTCATGAGTTTTGAACAATTAAGGTATCAGAACCATCTTAAGAAGCTGATAATATTAGTACACTGAAAGCTGACCTCATGATATTGAAAATCTAAAAGTAGCAATGTTACAAAATTTTGAGATTAAAAAAATCAAGTCTGCAATTTATCCCATCAGATAAGGCTTAAAATGAAGTTTAATTTGACACCTAATTTACTTTCATATCTTCAGTATTAAGAAAGTTATGGCCATTTTCATACTCGGAAATGAGCATCTTGCTTCCCATTGCCTTTCAATTGACTTAACTCAAAAGCTGTGATCTGGAAAAGTTAAAAGTCCATAACATTCTTAAAAATTAAGAGAACTCAATGAAATTTTCAGTTATTATAGATTGAAGCATTCTGAAACAAATATGAAACAATCTTACTTGGATGACCTGAAATTAAAGCATATAATTAGTTAGTTATCTAATTGTAGCTAATTACAAAATTCAATGAGTAGATCTAAACATCTATCCATTTCTTAAGAAAAGATAAACTTTTTTAAAATTGCCTAAGTGTCCAAATAACATTCACACAATAATCCACAATATAACATAATTTTTAAATCTCATTTTCATGAATTTCTGGGCCAAATGGAAGGAATTTAGTGTTTGATTCCTGTAAATTAATGGCCATTTAAATCAACTAGCGAGTGGGTTTTAGTGGAATGCGGTGGATTGGAACGTTGCGGTTAGTGGTGAAGTCGGGGGGAAAAATACTGTTTGTTCATACATTTTTTGGGACCCCATTTCGCAACATAAAAATATTATTAAAGCCTCCCGAAAAACCAACTTTTAATCTAAAAATAAACTATTTACCTTTTTTTCTCCCCTACGCAAAATCCTTCCGGTTGTCAGTTCTCACGGCTTTTGAAGGTGATTTTTAAATTACTCTAGTTAATAAATAATTTAGAGTAATTTAAAAATACCTTCATTGATGAAATGTCGGAGCGATTTTTCTTCCGCAACCAAATCGCCCGACATTCATCGATTATCCCTGCCTGTTGAAAAACGGCACTTTAAGCCCGCCCCCCTCTGAAAGGCGCCAAAGTCGCGCACACGGGGAGCGGCAGAACTGCAGCGCTGCTGAAGGTATGTTTTGCAACATACCTACTAAAAGGCACCAATAAATTCTGTGGAGACAAGTATATTGTCGATAAAAATATTTTTGCACCTCTCAAGGTTTAGTTTACTTTAGTTTCCTTTATAGTCACAGTTGCAGTGAAAAGCTTTTGTTGGCGGTGAGGAGATTTTAATGGGTTTCACTCAAAGTACTGGAATAACTCAACCTAGCCATGTCCTCCAGAGATGCTGCCTGACCCGCTGAGTTCCTCCAACACTTTCTGTTCTACTCAAGATTTAAGCATCTGCAGTTCTGTGTTTCTCCTAGACTTTAATGGGAAATAGTGCCCTCTCCTTTTTTGCCACCAAGCTCTCAGTTGAGGTAAACACCTGCAAGACTTCATAGCTAAACCTACCTATCCTGCCTCAATCAATGACCTCAATTAATGGTACTTTATTTAGACAATAGACAATAGGTGCAGGAGTAGGCCATTTTGCCCCTTCGAGCCTGCACCGCCATTCAATGTGATCATGGCTGATCATCCCCAATCAGTACCCCGTTCCTGCCTTCTCCCCATATCCCCTGACTCCGCTATTTTTAAGAGCTCTGTCCAGCTCTCTCTTGAAAGCATCCAGAGAACCGGCCTTCACCGCCCTCTGAGGCAGAGAATTCCATAGACTCACAACTCTCTGTGAGAAAGAATGTTTCCTAGTCTCTGTTCTAAATGGCTTACTCCTTATTCTTAAACTGTGGCCCCTGGTTCTGGACTCCCCTGACATCGGGAACATGTTTCCTGCCTCTAGTGTGTCCAAACCTTTAACAATTTGTCACAGGTACAGAGGTACAGTGAAATTTATTTTTGTACACAGTTCAGTACAAGTATCACTTAGATTTATATAGATACATGTTAAATAAGCATCTCAGATACAGTACAAGTGCATAGCAGTGATTCACTGTGACAGGGTACAGAGTTGCTAGTTTGGCACAATTTTCAAGTCCCTGGGATCTTGGTCTGGCCATGAAGGTCTGTTGTCCTGGTGCCGTTGCAGGGTCGGCCTGTCCTCCGTCTCTGCTCCACCGCAGTAGGCCACGTGCCTCTTGGAGCAGCGGCAGGTCCAGCCGAGCCCCAGGCTGTTGTGGGGCCTCCAGCGGCCCACTCCCCCGTCTAGGCTGTGCTCTCCCTCCCGCAGACGCTCTGCTCACAGTCAACGATCTAGATATAAATCCAACTCAGAACAAAACCATCATGCTGCTCTGACTGCACTAGATTACTTCTTGAATGGGGTACTTGAATCAAATGTGTTCAATTCCCAGGTGAAATTCACCTGATTGGAGCAGAATTAGTCCATTCGGCCCATCAAGTCTACTCCACCATTTAATCATGGCTGATCTATCTTTCCCTCTCAACCCCATTATCCTGCCTTGTCCCCATATCCCCTGGCACCCATACTAATCATGAATCTATCTCTCTCTGCCCGACAAATATCCATTGACTGGCCCTCCACAGATTTCCGTGGCAAGGAATTCCACGAAATGTCTTCAAAAATATTTAAAATGCTATCTAATGAATGTTTTAGCCTCAAAAAGGTTGTTATAGCCAATGAGTATAAGAAAACGTACATAAAATAGTGGGAACTTATGAAACATGACTCAATGCCCCCTGTGTAGGAAGGAACTGCAGATGCTGGTTTACATCGAAGGTAGACACAAAATGCTTAAGTAACTCAGCAGGACAGGCAGAATCTCTGGAGAAAAGGAATAGGTGATGTTTTGGATCAAGATCCTTTATCAGACAGATTCAATCCCCCTTGTCTGTAGGTTAGTGAGTTGGAAGAATTGATGTTAATCCCATTTTGTATATGTTGTAAGCACAGTGTGGTGTCCCATGGAGACAATTTCAGCAACTGTGGGACTCCAACCTCTCAAGGGTAGTTAAGATTTGTGCAACAAACTGCTGGAAGGGTCTAAGGTTTCAACCCCAAACGTCGCCTATCCATGTTCTCCAGAGAGACTGCCTGATCTGCTGAGTTGATCCAGCACTTAGTATCCTTTTGTGTATTAACCAGCATCACTTTGCATCACTTTGGGATTCACAAATTAATGGCATCACTTTGGTGGTGGGTGAATGGAACGAGTTGCCAGAGGAGGTAGTTGAGACAGGCACTTTAACAAAATTGAAAGGACATTTGGACGGGTTCGTGGATAGGACAGATTTAGAGGGATATATGGGCCAAACGCAAGCAGGTGGGACAGGTGTAGATGAGGTATCTTGGTCAGCTGGGCAAGTTGGGCTGAAGGGTAGGTTTCCATGCTGTAAGGTCTTGCAAATTATAGGCATTCTGAACTTTTACAATTTTGAAATGCATTCTAGGTAGATTTATTTTGAGAATTCCAGTTACGGAACAGTGAAGTTGCTGTCTTACAGTGCCAGAGACCCGGGTTCGATCTTGACTACGGGTGCTATCTGTAGGAGTTTGTGTGTTCACCCGGTGACCTGCATGGGTTTTCTCTGGGAGCTCTGGTTTCCTACAAAGATGCACAGGTTTGGAGGTTAATTACCTGGGTCTAATTGTAAATTGTCCCCATGGTGTGTGTAAGACAGCGTTAGTGTGCGGGGACCGCTGTTCGGTGTGGACATGGCGGGCCGAAGGGCCTGTTCCCGTGCTGTATCTCTAAACTAAACTAAATTAAACTTATGAAAATCTTTAATCTGATAACATTTTAAATAGTATTTAAAAGGATTTCCTTATAAATTTGTGCAGGCAGGTATACAAAGCAGAGTTTCACTTTCAGCACTAGGATGCAGTAGTTAGCAGGTCTGGGCAGTTTTTTATTGTCTGCAATTAACTAACTGAATTACCTCTGAGTTACTGAAATTCCTGAACTCTGTTCCTGGCACAGGAAGATTTATGGTAGCTACTTTACAGTTCTGGAATTAAAAAAAAAATATCTCAGGTGGTGATGGAAAAAATGGTCAATTTTGGGTTGACTGCTCTTTGACTAGTGCTACAGATTGGGCTACAGATTTAACTGATAGTTGCAGCTGGATGGAATAGGGAGTGGAAAGCATTGTAACTCAATACATATACTACCCCAAATCAATAAACCATATAGGAATCTCTGTTCCTCTCAAGTAGTGATCAACACTGGTCAATTGCCTATGCTCACAATTAACATATGTCTGGTCTGTCTTGCTGGCAGTTACATTGATTAACATCTTGCTTTTATGGATGGATTTTACAGCAGATATTGCCATCATCATAAGAATGTGTATAAGAAGGAACGGCAGATGCTAGTTTACACTGAAGATAGACACAAGATGCCGGAGTAACTCAGCAGGACAGGAAGCATCTCTGGATAGAAGGAATGGGTGATGTTTCGGGTCGCGACCCTTCTTCAAACCCTGAATATGAGCGGCCATTTCTATTTCTAACTCTGCAAGTGCGTCAATTGAAGATTTACCAACACGCTTTCTCCACCATGAATTCAAAGAAGTAAAATGAAATCCATAAGATGTCATTTTATACAGCAACTAAGTTACAGAGAAAGGTTGAACAAGTTAGGTCTTTTTCTTTGGAGCACAGAAGGTTAAGGGGGGACTTGATTGAGGGCTTTAAAATGATGAAAGTGAGAATTGACGTGGATAATCTTTTCCCATTGAGGGTAGGGAAGATTCAAACAAGAGGGCATGACATGAGAATTAAGGGACAGAGGTTTAGGGGTAACATGAGGGGGAACTTCTTTACTCAGAGAGTGGTGGCTGTGTGGAATGAGCTTCCAGCAGAAGTGGTGGAGGCAGGATCGATTTTAACATTTAAAAGTAAAGTGGATAGGTATATGGACGGGAAGGGAATGGAGGGGTATGGTCTGAGTGCAGGTAGATGGGACTAGGGGAAAATAAATGTTCGGCACGTACTGGAAGGGCCGAGAAGGCCTGTTTCCGTTCTGTAATTGTTATATGGTTATATGGTTATAAGATGACCATTAATCTTTCTGGTTCTGTTTAGAGATACTAACTCAGAGAAAACAGGCCCATCGGCCCACCGAGTTCATGCTGACCTGCAATCCCTGCACACTAATACATTCCAACACCAGGGACGATTTACAATTTACAATTTTACTGAAGCCAATTAATCTTCCATCACAGAGGCCAAGTAGGTGGATATTTTTTAAGGCAGCTATAGATAGATTCTTGGTTAGTATGGGTATCAGGGGTTATGGGGAGAAGGCAGGAGAATGGGGTTAAGAGGGAGAGATAGAACAACCATGATTGAATGGTGGACTAGACTTGATGGGCCAAATGGCCTAATTTTGCTCCTATCTCATGTCCTTATGATATCTGGGGAGTTTTTTTTGGCACAGTTATATTTTTGTGACTTGAAATATATTCCATGGGAGAGCAGTGGAAGCAGTTTGAAAAGAGAATGGATGGAAATTGCTGAAAACACTTTGCTGGACAAATAGAGAATTTTCGGCCAGTTCCTTTATTAATTTAGATGTCCAATATTGACAGTGTTTTGCTCTTGTAATTTCAAAAGGGATATCGATTCTGGCCAATGGTTCAATGGTTTTGTTGTTGTCACGTGAGGCAGGTACAGTAAAATAAAGCTTTTGCACACAGATTTGCAAATCTATCACTATACTAATCCCCTGGCCAGTACAGAATGCACAGAGCAGCCCACTGAGTCCATATGCAAGAGACACCATTTTGGTGCCATTTTACAGTCCCTGGTGAAGCCGGCCACAAAGGCCCGTTGCCTCCATTCCCCTTCACGCCTGGTTGCAGCTTTGCAAGGAAATGTCAAGGGGTGCGACTAATTGTGTGCTGTTTTGGTCCCCTTATTTGAGGAAGGATGTTCTTGCTATTGAGGGAGTGCAGCATAGGTTCACCGGGTTAATTCCCGGAATGGCGGAACTGACGTATGCTGAAAGAATAGATCAACTGGGTTTGCAATCACTGGAATTTATATAGGGGATCTTATAGAAACATATCAAATTCTTAAAAAGTTGGACAGGCTGGATGCAGGAAAAATGTTCCACATGTTGGGGGAGTCCAGAGCCAGGGGTCACAGTTCATGAATAAGGGGTCGGCCATTTAGGACTGAGATGAGGAAAAACTTTTTCACCCAGAGAGTTGTGAATCTGTGGAATTCTCTGCCTCAGAAGGCAGTGGAGGCCAATTCACTGCATGTTTTCGAGAGAGAGTTCGATGTAGCTCTTAGGGCTAGCGGGATCAAGCGATATGGGGAGAAAGCAGGAACGCGGTACTGATTGTGAATGATTAGCCATGATCAGATTGAGTGGTGGTGGTGGCTCGAAGGGCCGAATGGCCACCTCCTGCACCTATTTTCCATGTTTCCATAATTCTAATTGGATAACTGGAGTGACCATGATGGACACAAAGGACCATTCCATGCTGTATCATTCTGGAAAGTTTTCTTATTTATATCATTCAGCCTTCATCAAAGGTATTCCTTAAAATGCCTCTGTTTGTATCCGGCACGGTGGCGCAGCGGTAGAGTTTCTGCCTCAAAGCACCAGAGTCCCGGGTTCCATCCTGACTATGGGTGCTGTCTGTACGGAGTTTGTACGTTCTCCCCGTGACCGCGTGGGCTTTCTCCAGGTGCACCGGTTTCCCCCCGCGTTCCAAAGATGTGCAGGTTTGCAAGTAATGGGCTTGAGTAAAAATTGTAAATTGTCCCCAGAGTATAGGATAGCTTTCCCACTTTCACAAATTCTCCCGAGTTATTCCCAAATTCTCACAGTTTTCAAACTCGCAGAATGTTCGTAACGAGTCCGTAGGAGGCCGTAGGAGTCCATGGGTATATCGTAGTGGCTCGTTATGCCAGCCGTAGGTACTCGGGGCTATTTTTTTACTCGTGGACATTTTTCATCATGTTGGAAAAATACTTCCCGACTTACCTGATGCCCCGAGTACCTACGGCTGGCTTAACGAACCGCTACGATATATCCACAGACTCGTTACGGACTTGTTACGGTCATTCTGCTCGTTTGAAAAGTCGGGAGAATTCGTGAATAACACAGGAGAATTCTGGAAAGTGGAACAGGCCCTTTAGTGTAAGCTGGTCGGCGCGGACTTGGTGGACCCAAGGGTCTATTTCTTTGCTGTGTCTATAAACTAAACTAAACTAAAAATGTAATACAATTTCATAGAAACATAGAAACATAGAAATTAGGTGCAGGAGTAGGCCATTCGGCCCTTCGAGCTTGCACCGCCATTCAATATGATCATGGCTGATCATCCAACTCAGTATCCTGTACCTGCCTTCTCTCCATACCCTCTGATCCCCTTAGTCACAAGGGCCACATCTAACTCCTTCTTAAATATAGCCAATGAACTGGCCTCAACTACCCTCTGTGGCAGAGAGTTCCAGAGACCCACCACTCTGTGTGAAAAAAGTCCTTCTCATCTCGGTCCTAAAGGATTTCCCCCTTATCCTTAAGCCGTGACCCCTTGTCCTGGACCTCCCCAACATCGGGAACAATCTTCCTGCATCTAGCCTGTCCAACCCCTAAAGAATTTTGTACGTTTCTATAAGATCCCCTCTCAATCTCCTAAATTCTAGAGAGTATAAACCGAGTCTATCCAGTCTTTCTTCATAAGACAGTCCTGACATCCCAGGAATCAGTCTGGTGAACCTTCTCTGCACTCCCTCTATGGCAATAATGTCCTTCCTCAGATTTGGAGACCAGAACTGTACGCAATACTCCAGGTGTAGTCTCACCAAGACCCTATACAACTGAAGTAGAACCTCCCTGCTCCTATACTCAAATCCTTTTGCTATGAAAGCTAACATACCATTCGCTTTCTTCACTGCCTGCTGCACCTGCATGCCTACTTTCAATGTACCATGACACCCAGGTCGCACTGCATCTCCCCTTTTCCTAATCGGCCACCATTTAGATAGTAATGTAGATGTCCTACATCTATAATTCACGAATTCCATTCGAAGTAAGTGATTTATTTCTTGACCAAATCATTATGGCTGAAATTATAATGTGCATTAATAAATTGTAAGAGATCTTTAGAAACAAGCTCTCCTGTTCTGGAGAGGTCGTAAATGAGAAAGTGAAGTACTGGACCTAAACTACCACACATGAGAGGCAGTATCCTTTCCCCAGGGTGGGAGTGTAAGAACCTTTTTTCCCAGGGTGGAAATGTCAAGGACTAGAGGGCATAGGTTTAGGCGAGAGGGGCAGAGTTTAAATATGTTCATAGGTTCTAGGAGCAGAACTTGGCCATTCGGCCTATCAAGTCTACTCCGACATTCTGCCATGGCTGATCTATCTTTACCTCTCAACCCCACGTTGGACCGAAGGGCCTGTTTCCACACTGTATTACTCGATGACTGCATAACTCTCTTTGGAAAAAAGAAAAATCAATTTAGGATATGAGGATAGGAAAGGTGTATAAATAGAAGATCGGTCACGACCTTATTGAATGGCAGAGCAGGCTTAAGATGTCACATAGCAAACTCCTGCTGCTATTCCTCACGTTTACACGTGGAACTAGAGAGCAAGTGGCCCTGTTATTCTGTAGATGGACACAAAATGCTGGGGCTACTCAGGACTGACGAGGAGTCTCTTGACCCGAAAGGTCACCCATTTGTTCTCTCCAGTGATGCTGCCTGTTTCGCCGTGTTACTCCAGCATTTTGTGTCCATCTCAGGACTCAGACAACTCATTGTATTTGTATCTTTTTATATCTCTCATGTCCCTCTCTCCTGACACTCCATCTGAAGAGGGGTCTCGACCCAAAACATCATCTATTCCTTTTTCTCCGTGGATGCTGCCCGTAATGCGCTTTGGTGTAAACCAGCATCTGCAGTTCCTTCCTTCCGTGGTTATGTGCCTGAGGGGACAGCCATTTATTTGTACCTGCGTGTCAAAACAAAAGAACTGAGAAGGACTCGGACAGCAAGGCAGTTTAGTGATTTTACACTACCCCGCTATTTTGTTCCTGCGATTCTATGGCGTCCCACCAAAGTACAGTATCCCTTTTTTCTAGTGAGACTTCCCAGAGAGAGGATCAGTGGACATTTTTGACTGAGGCATTACAGAAAGAAACTGGTGGAGCATCACCGAATCTCAGGATGAGTGACGGAGTGTATTACATGCAGCAGTGTGAAAAATTGTATTTACTTCATTGCTTCCATTGTAGCCCATGTCAGTGTTAATCCTCCGTGTGCTTTATAAAGGCATGTTTCGACCCCATGCCTGCATCAGCCTTTTTGAGTCTAATCCAGTTATTATTTGGAGTAACTCAAGGTTTCAAGGTCAAGGTTTCAAGGTCAGTTTATTGTCACATGTACGAATGAAGGCGCAGTGAAATTTGAGTTACTATACAGCCATACTAAGTGAAAAGCAACAAGACATACACACGGCCACATTAAATAAAAGTTAACATAAACATCCACCACAGTGGCTCCCCACATTCCTCCCTGTGTTGAAAGTCCAATCTTATCCCTTTTTATTCTCCCGCGATCGGGGCTGTTGAACCATCCGCAGTCGGGGCGATCATAGCTCCTGCAGCCGGTGATCCGAAGCCCTTGCGTCGGGGTGATCGAAACTCCCGCGTCGGGATGGTTGAATCTCTCCGCGGCTTGGGGCTCCCGAATCGGTCTCTAACCAGGGACCGCAGGCCCCACGATGTTAAAATCCACAGGCCTGCGGTTGGATGCTCCACAGTCGATCCCCGGCAAAGGGATCGCAAGCTCCACGATGGTAAGTCCGTGCCGCGCCCGTGGTTGAAGTGCCGTGTCGGTCTCCAGGAAAGGCCGCATCACTCTACAATGTAATGCGCCTGCCCCACTTAGGAAACCTGAACAGAAACCTCTGGAGACTTTGCGCCCCACCCAAGGTGTCCGTGCAGTTCCCGGAGGTTTTTGTCAGTCTCCCTAATGGTCGAAACTGCCAAAAACCTCTGGGAACCTCGGGGAACCTCTAGGAACCTCCGGGAACTGCACGGAAACCTTGGGTGGGGCACAAAGTCTCCAGAGGTTTCCGTTCAGGTTTCCTAAGTGGGACAGGGGCATTAGGCCGCAGTGCAGATGGAGATACGATACGGAAAAAAAAACGCATCTCCGTCGAGGTAAGAGATTGAAAAAAGTTTCCCCAGGCCCCCCCCCCCACCACCCCCCCCATTAAACAAACCAAGGAACACGAAAACATACTCTTTAACACGTACTTAAATTAACAAGAACAAAAGAAAGGACAGACAGACTGTTGGCGAGGCAGCCACTTGCTAGCGCCACCTGGTGGATCACTCAGAAGGTCAGGCAGCACCTGGGGAAGGGAATGGATAGTTTAGATTATTAGTTTAGTTTAGAGATTCAATGCGGAACCAGGCCCTTCGTCCCACAGGGTCTGTGCTGGCCAGCGATCCCCGCACACTAACACTATCGTACGCACACACAAGGGACAATTTACAATTTTTTTCCAAGCCAATGAACATGTACGTCTTTGGAGTGAGTGAGGAAACCAGAGCAACCGGAGAAAACCCACGCTGGTTGTGGGGAGAATGTACAAACCCCGTACGGACAGCACCCGTAGTCAGGATCGAACCCGCGTCTGTGGCGCTGTGAGGCAGCAACTCTACCGCTGCGCCACCGTGCCGCAAGGTTTATAGAGATATGGGCCAAACGCTGGCAGGTGGGACTAGTGCAGATGGGACACGTTGGTCAGTGTGGGCAAGTCAGTTTGAAGGGCCTATTTCCACTGTATCACTCGATGACTCCATGATGCTGGGCACATTATATGCAACTCGAGTATTCAGTTAGATAAGAAATACTGGAAACACGAGGAAGGTGAAATCCAGATAGTAACTTTAACCTAAGATAGACACTGTAGGAAGGAACTACAGATTTAAACCGAATATAAACACAAAAAGCTGGAGTAATTCAGCAGGGCAGGCAGCATCTCTGGAGGGAAGGAATGGGTGACGTTTCGGGTCGAGACCCTTCTTCAGACTGGTTAGGGATAAGGGAAATGAAAGATATAGACAGTGTTAAAGAAGGAACTGCAGATGCTGGAGAATCGAGGGTTACACAAAAAGGTGGAGAAACTCAGCGGGTGCAGCAGCATCTAAGGAGCGAAGGAGATAGGCGACGTTTCGGGTCGAGACCCTTCTTGTGATGTGGAGAGATAAAGAACAATTAATTGAAAGATATGCAAAAGAAATTAACGGTGATAAAGGAAACGGGCCATTGTTAACTGTTTGTAGGGTGAAAATGAGAAGCTGGTGCGACTTGGGTGGGGGAGGGATAGAGAGAGAGGGAATGCCGGGGCTACCTGAAGTGAGAGAAATCAATATTCACACCACTGGGCTGTAAGCTGCCCAAGCGAAATATGAGATGCTGTTCCTCCAATTTGCGTTTAGCCGCACCCTGACAGTGGAGGGGACAGAAAGGTCAGTGTGGGAATGGGAAGGAGATTTAAAGTGTTTAACAACCGGGAGATCAGGGCGGTGTAGGCGGGCTGAACAAAGGTGTTGCCCGTCAACGATCGCCCAGTCTGCGTTTGGTCTCACCGATGTATAAGAATCCACATCTTGAACAACGGATACAGTAGATGAGGTTGGAGGAGGTGCAAGTGAACCTCTGCCTAACCTGAAAGGACTAGTAGGGTCCCTGGACAGAGTCGAGGGGGGAGGTATAGCGACAGGTGTTGCATCCTCTGCGATTGCAGGGGAAGATACCTGGGTAGGGGGCGGTTTGGGTGGGAAGGGATGAGTTAAGCAGGGAGTTGCGGAGGGAGCGGTCACTGTAGAAGGCGGAAAGGGGCAGAGATGGGAAAATGACATTACTCCTGAAATCTGTCATGGGCTTAACTACTGTCAGCCTGGTGCGGCTTCAGCTCGCTCTGATAGATTGTGCCTTTGTTCCTATTTGAGGAGTTTAGTTTAGTTTAGAGATACAGAGCCGAAACGGGCCCTTCAGCCCACCGAGTCCGCGCCGACCAGCGATCCCCGCACATTAACACCGTCCTGCACACATTAGGGGTGAATTTACAATTACACCAAGCCAATCAAGCTACAAACCTGTACGTCTTTGGAGTGTGGGCGGAAACCGGAGCACCTGGAGAAAATCCACGGGGAGAACGTACAAACTCCGTACAGGCAGGATCGAACCCGGGTCTCCGGCGCTGTAAGGCAGTAACGTGACCTTGAGAAACTGAGCTCTTCTGTAAGTTTGACCGTTGAGCATTGGATCTCGTAAATAACTAACTTCTTATTGGCAATTGATGAATGTGGGAGTTGGTAAGGTTTCTGTGGATTGATTTATATAATTATCCGATTGTAAATTGTGCATTGGAGTTTAGAGCAGGAAACTATTCTGTTGTTCTCTCGTGCTGAAAGGCGCTGCCAGTGTCGTGGCGCCTGGCACTAGAGAACAAAGGGCAGATCTCTGCTGCTGTAAATTGCGTTATCTGGCCATCATCTCCAAAACCGTATGATCATTCTTTAAACTACAGAGATACAGCGTGGAAACAGGCCCCTTCGACCCACCGGGTCTGCGCCGACCAGCGATCTCCCCGTACACTGACACTATCCTACACACTAGGGACAATGTTTACAACTTACTGAAGCCATTTAACCTACACACCTGCACGTCTTTGGAGTGTGGGAGGAAACCGGAGCACTTGGAGAAAACCCATACAGGTCAATAGACAATAGACAATAGACAATAGGTGCAGGAGGAGGCCATTCAGCCCTTCGAGCCAGCACCGCCATTCAATGTGATCATGGCTGATCATCCCCAATCAGTACCCCGTTCCTGCCTTCTCCCCATATCCCCTGACTCCGCTATCTTTAAGAGCCCTATCTAGCTCTCTCTTGAAAGTATCCAGAGAACCGGCCTCCACCGCCCTCTGAGGCAGAGAATTCCACAGACTCACCACTGACCAACATGTCCCAGCTACGCTACTCTCACCTGCCCGCGTTTGGCCCATATCATTCTCAGCCTGTCCTATCCATTTACCCGTCTTAACTGTTTCTTAAACGTTGCGATCGTCCCTGCCTCAACTACCTCCTCTGGCAGCTCGCTCGATACGCCCGCCACACTTTGTGAGATCTATATCTCCACATTCCTTGCATCCCCGTGCACCCGTCTAAAAGCCATTGAAATGTCCCTCCAGTATCTGCCTCTGCCACCATTCCTGGCAGCGCATTCTACCCATCCTCCACTCTTTGTTTAAAAAAAAACTCACTCCGCACGTTTTCTTCAAACTTTGCCCCTCACATCTCAAAGCTGTGCCCTCTAGTCCTTGACATTAACATTGATGGGTCCCCACTGGCTTGAGACAAGAGCTTCCAATTAATCCAACTCGCCTGCCTTCTTCTAACAGTCCTGCAAATTGATTATCCTTCAAAAACCCTTGAATGCTTCAATTCAATCTATCTCCGCTACTGTCCAGCAGTTTAGTCCATTCTCGAACTACTGGCTGTGGAAAATTGTTTTCCTTCATGTCGTCTTTACGTGTTTTGTCATTCAATTTCCTTTTTATGTCTTGTAGTTCTTGACCTCGCTTCAAATGGGAACAGTTTATCTCCATCATGTTTTTAAATACTTTGCTAGATCTCCTCACGTTACAAAAAGACCAATTCCTTATACAAGGAGAGGATCGGACAGGTTTAGAGGGATGTGGGCCAAACGCAGGCGGGTGGGACTAGTGTGAATGGGGCATGTTGGCCAGTGTGGGCAAGGTGGGCCGAGGGTCCTGTTTCTACGCTGTATCACTCCATGACTCTATGAGGGAACAATGGTGCATCGGGTAGTAAATAATATTAATAATAATAATAATAATAAGAAGAAGAAGAACGGGAAGGGATGGAGGGGTATGGTCTGAGTGCAGGTAGGTGGGACTAGGGGAAAATAAATGGTCGGCACGGACTGGAAGGGCCGAGAAGGCCTGTTTCCGTGCTGTAATTGTTATATGGTTATATGGTTATATGGTTATAAATACTTTATTGATCCCCTCAGGGATCCAGAAGCCAACAACCAACAAACCCACACATTCAGAACGAAAGCAGACTAAAAAATACATCAAATACCATATGGACAATACCTGAAAATCAATAAATACTTAAAAAGACCCAATAATTAACTGTTAAAAATGCAGAGCATCCCCCATACAGTTTAACGGTCAGTATTATAACATCTACTGGCTGCAGGGGTGAAGGATCTCCTGAACCGCTCCGTTCTACAGCGCAGGGAGAGGGGCCAGTTGTTGTTCCCTGTGCTCCTTTGACCCTCCAGAGTTTCATGGAGGGGGTGCCCGGAGTTGTCGAGGATGACCAGCATCTAGCTCCTCAAACGCCTCTCAAGCACATCCACCCCAGAGTCCACTCCCCCCCCGCACTGAGCTAGCTCGTTTTACCAGCTTGACCAACTTCTTGCTGTTTTTAGCACTGATGTTGTTGCCCCAGCAGACAACAGCGTACAAAATGACACTTGCAACCACAGTATAGTAGAACAGGTACAGCATGTCATTACGCACATTGAAGGATCTGAGCCTTCTGAGGAAAAAGAGTCTGTGATCTGTCCTTTTTTGTAGAGGGCATCGGTGTTGACAGTACTGCTGCCTCGTGGGTCCAGGGACCCGTGTGTTTGCTCCGGACGTCAGTTGCTGGGTGTGTGGAGCCTTCACGTCCCCTCGTGGTCATGTGGATTTCTTTAGTTAAGTGCAGAGATACAGCACAGAAACAGGCCCTTCGGCCCACTCAGTCCGCACCGACCAGACATTATCTCTTTATCCCTTTTTACACACTAGTTCTATCCTACACCTGGGGACGATTTACAGAAGCCAATTAACCGACAAACCTGTACATCTTTGGAATGTGGGAGGAAGCTGGAGCACCCGGGAGGAAGCCCACGCAGGTCACGGGGAGAACGCACAAACTCCATTCTGACAGCGCCCGTAGTCAGGATTGAACCCGTGTCTCTGTCGCTGTAAGGCAGTGACTCTGCTGCTGTGCCACCGTGCTGCCGCAACTCTGAATTGCTGCTATAGCGGGATGTCTCTAGCATCGGAGAAGAATTGATGTGTGTGTGAGAATAGATTACAGTGAAATAAATGAGGGAATAGGTAGGACTGCTGGAAATGTTCCAAGAACCCTGGATTCAATGGATTGAATGGGCCCCATCTGTGTAAGTAGAAAGCCCTTGCATCTTCTCTCAAGAGTGTCATCCACAAAGGTAGCTATGGCTGACCCATTACCTTGTAGAGATTTATCGTGACTTACAGTCTCTTGTGCTCTTTTATCCCTTTCTTATAAACTACAGGTTCCTGTAGGTTTATCAAATTACTTTCTCAACTTGCTCATGGACTCATACACTTGTCCAAGATGCCCAACTACACTAGTCCCACCACCTGAGTTTGGCCCATATCCCTCTGCACCTTTCCATGCACCCATCCAAATGTCTTTTAAATATTGTGATAGCACCTGTCCCAACTACCTCCTCCGGCAGCTCGTTTCATAAACCATATAACCATATAACCATATAACAATTACAGCATGAAAACAGGCCTTCTCGGCCCTTCCAGTCCGTGCCGACCATTTATTTTCCCCTAGTCCCATCTACCTGCACTCAGACCATACCCCTCCATTCCCTTCCCGTCCATATACCTATCCACTTTACTTTTAAATGTTAAAATCGATCCTGCCTCCACCACTTCTGCAGGAAGATCATTCCACACAGCCACCACTCTCTGAGTAAAGAAGTTCCCCCTCATGTTACCCCTAAACTTCTGTCCCTTAATTCTCATGTCATGCCCTCTTGTTTGAATCTTCCCTACCCTCAATGGGAAAAGCTTATCCACGTCAACTCTGTCTATCCCTTTCATCATTTTAAAGACCTCAATCAAGTCCCCCCTTAACCTTCAGCGCTCCAAAGAATAAAGACCTATATTCTTTGTATTTATAAACCTACTACATTTGGTGTCCCTTTGGCCACCATTTAGTTGCTCCTCAAGTCCCTATCAAATATTTTCCTTCTCGCCTTAACATGTTCACTGCCAAGTTTTCTTTTTCCACTATTGGCCATGACCTGAGTATACTCAGGGTTGGCACTGAACAGGTTAAACCTATGTCCTCTGGTCCTTGATTCTCCTACTCTTGGTGAAAGACTCTGTGCATTTACCCTAATAATTCCTCTCGTGAGGAATACACTTCTATAATACTATCCCTCGTCGTTATGCGCTCCAAGGAATAAAGTCCTAGCCTGCTCAACTTCTGCCTATAGCTCAGGCCTTCCAATCCTGGTGACATCATCATAAATCTTCTCTGCACCCTTTCCAGCTTAACAATATCTTTCCTATAGCATAAAAACATAGAAATATATAAAATAGGTGCAGGAGTAGGCCATTCGTCCCTTCGAGCCTGCACCGCCGTTCAATATGATCATGGCTGATCATCCAACTCAGTATCCTGTACCCCTGATCCCTTTAGCCACAAGGGCCACATCTAACTTCCTCTTAAATATTGCCAATGAACTGGCCTCAATTCCCTTATGTGGCAGAGAATTCCAGAGAATAACACTGTGATTAAAACTAAACACAATACTCTAAATGCAGCCTCACTAATGTCTCGTACAATTATAACATAAGACCCCCAACTTTTATTCTCTACACCCTAAATGATAAAGACTAATGTAGTGACAGTCTTCCTGACCACCTTATTGACCTGTGATACCACTTTCAACAATTATGACTTTATAGCTGCAGATATCTCTGCCTTTGTACCTCTTTTAGAGTCGATCCTCTAAGGATTATTGTGCTGGATGATCCTGGATGGCTCCTTGGATTAACCTGGGTTGTTGAGTCTAGGAAGAGGTTGAGCACACAAGGACTTTATTCCTTGGAGGGCAGGAAGATGAGGGGTGATCTTAAAGAGGTGTATAAGATCATGAGAGGAATAGATCGGGTAAATGCAGTCTTTTACCATGAATAGGGGAATCAAGAACCAGAGGACATAGGTTTAAGGTGATGGGGGGGAAAATTTAATATGAACCTGAGGGGCAACATTTTTACACAAAGGGTGGTGGGTGTATGGAACGAACTGCCGGAGGAGTTAGTTGAGGCAGATACTATCACAATGTTTAAAAAACATTTAGACAGCTACATAGATAGGACAGGTTTAGAGGTATATGAGCCAAACGTGGGCAGGTGGCACTAGTGTAGATGGGACATCTTGGCCGGTGTGTCGAAGTTGGGCCGAAGGGCCTGTTTCCATGCTGTAAGACTCTATGAAGCTAGATAGGGCTCTTAAATATAGCGGAGTCAAGGGATATGGGAAGAGAGAGTTCAAGAGAGTGTTCAAGAGAGTTTTATTGTCATGTGTCCCTGATAGGACAATGAAATTCTTGCTTTGCTTTAGCACACCAGAACATAGTAGGCAGGAACGGGGTACCGATTGGGGATGATCAGCCATGATCACATTGAATGGTGGTGCTGGCTCGAAGGGCCGAATGGGCTACTCTTATAGTCTATTGCCTTTTGGTCGGCGCGGACTTGGTGGGCCAAAGGGCCTGTTTCCGCGCTATATCTCTAAACTAAACTAATCTGAACTAGTCCCACCTGCCTGGCACTGAATGTTCCCAGAGCAATGGAAGGGTAAGGTTGTTTCAGTTGATGACACAGTGTTGGCATTGGCACTGTGGTGCTTGTTATGGGCAGATGTCCTTCTGGAAGCAAGCTCTCTTGTTTAATTAATACGAGTTAATTACTCAATGGCAACAAATCACCTGTTAACGGGCAAGTGGAAGCAGTGCAAATGAAGCAGAACAAGCCTTGTGTTCATTATGTCTATATATCTCTACATCGCCTTCCATGCCTCTTGGTTCCCTTTCCCCTGCCATAGTCTGAAGAAGGGTCTCGACCTAAAACGTCACCCATTCCTCCTATCCAGAGGTGCTGCCAGCCCCGCTGAGTTACTCCAGTATTTTGTGTCTATCTCTCCACCTTATGTCTTCGTGTGTAATCCTGGCGCTCGATAGATGACCGCTAAATTTTACATGTATGATGTTCAACAAATAAATTGGAAGAACGCAGGAGGGATAATTTGGTCGCCTAATTATAGGAAGGATGTCAACAAAATAGAGAGAATACAGAGGAGATTTACTAGAATGTTGCCTGGGTTCCAGCAACTAAGTTACAGAGAAAGGTTGAAAAAGTTAGGTCTTTATTCTTTGGAGCGCAGAAGGTTAAGGGGGGACTTTAAAATGAGGTCTTTAAAATGATGAAAGGGATAGACAGAGTTGACGTGGATAAGCTTTTCCCATTGAGGGTAGGGAAGATTCAAATAAGAGGGCATAACATGAGAATGAAGGGACAGAAGTTTAGGGGTAACATGAGGGGGAACTTCTTTAGTCAGAGAGTGGTGGCTGTGTGGAATGATCTTCCAGCAGAAGTGGTGGAGGCAGGATCGATTTTAACATTTAAAAGTAAAGTGGATAGGTATATGGACGGGAAGGGAATGGAGTGGTATGGTCTGAGTGCAGGTAGATGGGACTAGGGGAAAATAAATGGTCGGCACGGACTGGAAGGGCCGAGAAGGCCTGTTTCTGTGCAGTAATTGTTATATGGTTATATGGTTATAAAAATTGGCAAGTTGTTGAATGGATCATTTATTTGGTCGCTTCACTTTGTTTGCCAGACAAAGTGAGAATTAATGTGTAGGAAGGAACTGCGGATGCTGGTTTACACCAAAGACAGACACAAAGTGCTGGAGGAACTCAGCAGGTCAGGCAGTTCCTATGGAAAAAAGGACCAGGTGATGTTTCGGGTCGAGACCCTTCTTCAGAGTGAAAGTGAGAATTAACCTCACTGAACTCAAGGAGCCATTTGATTGTCAAACAAGAAGAACAAATGGTATTTTTACCAATATGAAAGTCGTAAGTGCTCGCAACTTACTTCTGGAACAAAGACCCAACCTGGCGAAATCCCACGCGGTCACGGGGAGAACGTACAAACTCCTTACAGACAGCACCCGTAGTCAGGATCGAACCCGGGTCTCTGCCGCTGTATGGTAGCAACTCTACCGCTGTGCCATCGTGCCAGCCCTGTGCCTCCTAGATCCACACTCTCTCTCCACTCTGCATTTGGACAAATGGGCAGCATGGTGCGCAGCGGTAGAGTTGCTGCCTTACTGCTCCAGAAACCCGGGTTCGATCCTGACTACGGATGCTGTCTGTACTGTCTGTCTGTCTGTCTGTGCTGTCGAGTTTGCTCGTTTTCCCCATGACCTGCGTGGATTTTCCCCGGGTGCTCCAGTTTCCTCCCACACACCATAGGCGTACAGACTTGTAGGCTAATTAGCTTGGTAGAATTGCAAATGTTCCCGAGTGTGTGAAAGTGTTAGTGTGCGGTGATTGCTGATCGGCTGATTGTTGGGCCAAAGGGCCCATTTCTACGTTGTATCCCAAAACTAAACTAAACTAAACTTAACTAAATATCTTTCGCTGAATTTCAACAGCTGGCTGCAAATAACATTAGCCATTAAGTGTCAGGCTGAACTAAAATCATGCTGTGATTTATATTTGAATTTCATGTCTTTAACATGATGGATAAAATCAGGTGTATATACATTGGAAAGTCTTAAATTTGTCTTGCAAGTTATTCCATCTCAAGACCTCACTGTAATTATTGTAATAAATAATATAATTTTGCCTTTATAAATGAAGTTAGAACGTCAGACTTGGCACATGTGCTATTACATGCTTCTCAAAACAGTGCATTAAAAACAACATTTTCAATTTAATAAACCTAAGTTAAGTACTTGACACGTTCAGAACACATTAGTTAAATTGGGTAGCCACGACCAAGTGTGTTGGAGTAAATACAGCAGTTTATTATCACCTCCTTAAGAACAGACTGTTGACGTATCATGAAGATTTGCTGGTGAGCTTCACAGTTGTTAATTAAGAGAAAATTACCTGAATAATTTGGCAGATGCGATGACTGATGTGCAAGGGAAACTTTTAAACGTATATCTTCTGAGACATTTACATACAAATGAACCATTCTGAGTCCATTTTATCAACCATTCGACAACAAGAGAGTGGACCTGAGTTACTACGAATATACTATATTCAGATTGATTACATACAAGTTCATAAGTGATAGGAGCAGAATTAGGGCATTCGACCCATCAAGCCTACTCTGCAATGCAACTCAATTCTATTCAATGCAATTTCTTGTTATGTAATTGGGATTGATGCTGGTGCTAATCTAATGTATCACAAGCATATTAATTGCAGAAAGATCCTTATTGAGATAGAAACAGTGTTAAACTTAGTATTTATTAAAAGATGTTGCCAATGTGTAGGTGATGCTTCCACAGTGCCACTGCATTGTCCTGTGTCAAACTATATTTGCGCTTTCTGCAAACAGCCAGATTGCAATCACGAAGGTCCGTTTTCCGCAACTGATGTCACGGTCGCTTTAAAGAATGGCACAAATGTGTAACAGAAGGGGGAAGTCAAGCACCATATTAATCATATGTTAGCAGATAATGTAATTTGCATTCATACCGACCCATGGGCATCCTTAATTGTTTTGCTAAAGAGTGAAGGTGTCAGTGCGAGCCTTTGTATTGAAGGCAGATAGCTGAGCCAAGTGACACAACGTGGCTCATTACCAAAAATGTATGACACGTTCCAGTTCTTCACAGATCACTGCTTTTTCCGACATTTGACTTTGTTGATGGTTATTGGCCAAAGAAGTTGAACAAAACTGATGGAGTACATAAATTCCTGTCATTTCCTGTCTAGTTCATATCTTTCATTAACTTGTTCTATATCTCTATATATCTCCGTCTCTATCTCTCTCGTTTCTCTTTCCTCTGACTCTCACTCTGAAGGAGGGTCCCGAAACATCACCTATTCCTTTTCTCCAGAAATGCTGCCTGCCCTGCTGAGTTACCCCAGCTTTATGTGTCTATCTTAAGTTAAAGTCATGTTTTAAAGATACAGCGCGGAAACAGGCATTTTGGCCCACCAAAATTGTGGCCCACCGCGTTCCCTGGACACTACTAGCACTATATAGAGAGAGTACAGAGGAGATTTACTAGAATGTTGCCTGGGTTCCAGCAAATCAGTTACAGAGAAAGGTTGAACAAGTTAGGTCTTTATTCTTTGGAGTGCAGAAGGTTAAGGGGGGACTTGATTGAGGTCTTTAAAATGATGAAAGGGATAGACAGAGTTGACGTGGATAAGCTTTTCCCATTGAGGGTAGGGAAGATTCAAACAAGAGGGCATGACATGAGAATGAAGGGACAGAAGTTTAGGGGTAACATGAGGGGGAACTTCTTTACTCAGAGAGTGGTGGCTGTGTGGAATGATCTTCCAGCAGAAGTGGTGGAGGCAGGATCGATTTTAACATTTAAAAGTAAAGTGGATAGGTATATGGACGGGAAGGGAATGGAGGGGTATGGTCTGAGTGCAGGTAGATGGGACTAGGGGAAAATAAATGGTCGGCACGGACTGGAAGGGCCGAGAGGGCCTGTTTCCGTGCTGTAATTGTTATATGGTTATATGGTTTATATGATTATCCCTGCACACACCAGGGGCAATTTCCTATTTTCACCGAAGCTAATTAATCTACAATCCTGCACATCTTTGGAGTATGTGAGGAAAACAGAGCAGCAGGAGAAAACCCACGTGGTCACAGGGGGAACGTAAAAACTCCATACAGACAGCTTTCTGACGCTGTAAGGCAGCAACTCTACCGCTGCACCACCTTGCCGCATGTTCTCATAGTAACATTTTCACCATTAATTCTTCAGTATAAAGAATGTTGTTTTCCATTTGGAATCGATACTTTGGCTCGATTATTATGAATTAAGTTGCACAAGACTTAGTGGTGAAGATTTACCAGGGTGTTGCCAGGACTCGAGGCTCTGAGCTACGGGGAGAGGTTGAGCAAGCTAGGTCTTTATTCCATGGCGCGCAGGAGGCTGAGGGGTGAACTTACAGAGCTGTATAAAATCGTAAGGGGAATACAAAGGGTGAATGCACAAAGTCTTATACCCAGTGCAGACAGATCAAGAACCAGTGGATATGGCTTAGAGGTGAGAGGGGAAAGATTGAATAGGAATCTGAGGGATAATGTTTTCATTCAGAGAGTGGTAGCTGCCAGAGGAGGTACTATAATAGCGTTTAAAAAAACACTTGGGCATTCACATGGATAGGAAAGCTTTAGGGCAAGGGACTATAACCTGGGGGTAAATTGACCTCCGGGGATAAATGTCACCTACCCAGGGAGTAAATTTGTACATATTTTTTCTCATTGACTGACTGTGTTTGGCTCTGTTGATCATCAGTTGTTCATCAGTAAGTGAAATAGCATTGTTATGTGCTATCAAAGTTGTCAGGGGAAAATGGGATGAAAAAGGTTGGGACCCCCTGGCAAATGGGACTTGCTTAGATGGGGCATCTTGCTGTGTTGAGCCAAGGGGCCTGTTTCCAGGCTGTATGACTCGATGAAAACATTTACATGTTGTAAGCTTTGCCGGCCTTCACTGTCATTGTTATTGACTATATTTCTGAACACTTAATTGCCATGTGCCAAGTCACAGTGAAATTCTTTGCTTGTATACCGAAGGTATTCAAATAGTTGCCACACAAAGGGCACTACTCGTATAAAGTTATGAAGTATCCTGTGCCGGTTCCCCTTTGTCCTTCCTCCCCCCCACCTTGTTCGTTCAAAGTCTGACTTTTCTTCATATTCAGCTGACCATTCTCCTGTTTTGAGCTCCAAAACATATTAACTCACAAAAAACGATATTTAATTTCTGTTTATGTTTTTCTACAGTCATTGGAGTGATACAGCGTGGAAACAGGCCATTCAGCACTGGCCAACATGTCCCATCTACACTAGTCTCACTTGCCTGCATTTGGTCCAGATCCCTCCAAACTTGTCCTGCACATGTACCTGTCTAACATTTTCTCAAACGTTGGGATAGTCCCATCCTTTACATCCTCTGGCACCCACCATCCTTTGTGTGAAAATGTTGCTCCTCAGATTCCTATTAAATCTTTTCCCCTTCGTCTTGAACCTATGTCCTCTGGTCCTCGATTCCCCTACTCTGGGCAAGAGACAATAGAGAATAGGTGCGGGAGTAGGCCATTCGGCCCTTCGAGCCAGCACCGCCATTCAATGTGATCATGGCTGATCATCCCAAATCTATACCCTGTTCCTGCCTTCTCCCCATATCCCCTGACCGTTATTTTTAAGAGCCCTATCTAGATTTCTCTTGAAAGCATCCAGAGAACCTGCCTCCAACGCCGACACACCTCTTATACACCTCTCTAAGATCACCCCTCATCCTCTATCTTCCATCACTTCTACCTTACCCTCTCCCAACTATACCTTGGTTTTTTGCACTCGTACTATAGTCATTAATTAATTCATTTTTCAAAATGATATACTACCTGTGTGTATCGCATTTACGGGCCTATTAAGCCATTGCAAGGTATAAGTCAGGAACAAAGAACTGCAGATGCTGATTTACAAAAACAAGCACTGGAATTACTCAGTAGGACAGGCAGCATCTCTGGAGAACATGGATAATTGATGTTACAGATTGGAACCCATCTTCAGGCCTCAATCCATGTTCTCCAAGGATGGCAAACATGTGCACAAAATGCTGGAGTAACTCAGCGGGACAGACAGCATCTCTGGAGAGAAGGAATGGGTGAGTTTCAGATAGAATCCCTTCTTCAGTCTGAAAAAAGGGACTCGTTTGAAGAAGGACCTTCAGCAACTTGAAAATCACCCATTCCTTCTCTCTAGAGATTCTGCCTGTCCCGCTGATTTACTCCAGCATTTTGTGCACATTTTTAGTGTAAACCTGCACACGGAAACGGAATTGAGGGATATGTGGAGAAAGCAGGAACGGGGTACTGATTTTGGATGATCAGCCATGATCATATTGAATGGCGGTGCTGGTTCGAAGGGCTGAATGGCCTCCTCCTGCACCAATGTTTTTATGTTTCTATGCATCTGCATTTCCTTCCTACGCTTCTCCAGGGAAGCGGTCTGACCTGCTGATTTACTTTTCATTTCTGCAAGTAAGAATTTCATTGTTCCGTTGTCAACACATATAATGACACGGTCTGTTCTCACCTTCTCCATCAAGGTCTGGTTTGGCTCAGCCACCAAGCACGACACCCGGAGGCTGCAGCGAATCGTCCGATCAGCAGAGAAGGTTATTGGCTGCAACCTTCCCTCCATTGACGAACTGTACACTGCAAGGGCCAGGAAGCGAGCGGGCAAGATCATCTCTGACCCCTCTCACCCTGGCCACAAACTCTTTGAATCACTTCCCTCTGGAAGGCGACTCCGGATTGTCAAAGCTGCCACAACCAGACACAAAAACGTTTTTATCCACGAGTAGTTGCTCTACTCAACAGCCAAAAATATGTAGCCTCTCTTTGATCTGGTATTTTGTTGGTTCACTTGCTTGATCAATGGTGTTTTATCATTAATGTCTTATTATTATTAATGTTTAGTGTTTTCTGGGTCATTCATAACTGTCACTGTATGTCATGTTGTTACTTGTGGGCGGAGCACCAAGGCAAATTCCTTGTATGTGAATACTTGGCCAATAAACTTACTTACTGACTGGAAGAACTGTTTGAAGGGCATAACTAAAGCACAACAATCTCTTTTCTGTTTCAGGAGGTATTTTTGAGTCGGTGGAAAAGAGCCCATCTGGGGCAGAGGAACTCGCCTTTAAATTTGCTTTAAATACAATCAACCGAAACAGGACGCTGTTGCCGAATACAACATTGACCTACGACATCCAAAGGATAAATATTTACGACAGTTTTGAGGCATCCAGAAAAGGTAAAGTGCTCCTTACTTTCTCCGGATCATAAGACCTGCATCATTTCTCTGAAATACTCAGGTATTAGTCGAAGTTTTAGTCAGCAAATGTTACTAAATAAAATGGGCAGGAAGGAACTGCAGATTTGAACCGAAGATAGACGCAAAAAGCTGGAGTAACTCAGCGGGACAGGCCGCATCTCTGGAGAGAAGGAATGGGCGACGTTTCGAGTCGAGACCCTTCTTCAAACTCGTTGGGGAAAAGGGAAACGAGAGATGTAGACGATGATAGACAATAGACAATAGACAATAGGTGCAGGAGTAGGCCATTCGGCCCTTCGAGCCAGCACCGCCATTCAATGTGATCATCCCCAATCAGTACCCCGTTCCTGCCTTCTCCCCATATCCCCTGACTCCGCTATTTTTAAGAGCCCTATCTAGCTCTCTCTTGAAAGCATCCAGAGAACCGGCCTCCGAGACAGAGAATTCCACATACTGGTCGGCGCGGACTCGGTGGGCCGAAGGGCCAGTTTCCACCTCTAAACTAAATCTCTAAACACTGATACTGTGGATCTCTGTGGGTTAATCTTGCATCCAGCCAACCTGCCTCCACCGCCGTCTGAGGCAGAGAATTCCACAGACTCACATGATGTAGAGAGATAAAGAACAATGAATGAAAGATATTCAAAAAAGTAACGTTGGTAAAGGAAATAAAATGCAGGTTATCTGAGAGCAAAATTTAATTTTGAAAGGACAAAGTACAACTTCATGGTATGAAAGAGTTGTGCAGCTGACTACACAACGGGATGAACTTGCCTGCCATGATTTGTCCTGAGCCTTCTCTCTTTCAGCTTTCCTTCCAGCAGCCCACCCCCATCACCCCTGTAATCAGGTGGAAGGAGTATCCCGATCCAAAACATTATAGAAACGTAGAAAAATAGGTGCAGGAGTATGCCATTCGGCCCTTTCAAGCCAGCACCGCCATTCAATGTGAACACGAATATGAATCTATCCATATCACTCGATTCCTTTCGCCCTTAGAGTTAAATGTAACTCTTTCCCATGATGGACACAAAATGCTGGAGTAACTCAGGCAGCATCTCTGGAGAGAAGGAATGGGTGACGTTTCAGGTTGAGATCCTTCTCCAGCCTGAGTCTCACACTCAGTCGCAACCTCAAACGTCACCTATTCATTATCTCCAGAGATGCTGCCTGACCCCCTGAGGTACTCCAGCATTTCTTGACTATCTTTGGTGTAAACCAGCGCCTGCAGTTCCTTCCTATATACGTTACCCTTTCCATGTTAGGTGCCGCTTGACTACAGCATTTGTGTATTTTTCCCGATATAAACATTGAAATTTCCAACTTCAGGCAACACTCCCCCCCCCCCCCCACCCCCCCATTTTTTTCTTTCCCATCCCCCCCACCCACACCTCAGTACGCTCTCATTTCTCACCATCCCCCACCACCCTCAATCACCCAGCACCTTTACCCTCCGTTGTATGCTCATCTCCCATTCCCAGGAACCCAATTTCCCTTTGCCCCCCCCTCCCCCTTCCCGTTCCCCATGTCCTATCCCACACATTTCCCTCCCGATGGTTTTGCATTTCATTCATCCTCTCCTCTCCTCATCTGACACCCGGATGTCTCCTTTTCACCTCTAGCCTTTGTTACCTACTCCGTCTGCCTGCCAATTATCCCCTCAACACCTGTATCTACTTGTTTAAGAAGGAACTGCAAATGCTGGAAAATTGAAAGTAGAATAAAAAGTGCTGGAGAGACTCAGCGGGTGAGGCAGCATCTATGGAGCGAAGGAAATAGGCAATGTTTCAAGCTGAACCCCTTCTTCTGAATAGTTCCCTGAAGGTGGAATCGCATGTAGATAGGGTGGTAAAGAAAGCTTTTGGTGTGTTGGCCTTTATAAATCAGAGCATTGAATATAGGAGTAGGGAAGTAATGTTAAAATTGTACATGGCATTGGTGAGACCAATTCTGGAGTATGGTGTACAGTTATGGTTGCCTAATTATAGGAAGGATGTCAACAAAATAAGGAGAGTACAGAGGAGATTTACTAGAATGTTGCCTGGGTTCCAGCAACTAAGTTACAGAGAAAGGTTGAACAAGTTAGGTCTTTATTCTTGGGAGCGCAGAAGGTTAAGGGGGGACTTTAAAATGAGGTCTTTAAAATGATGAAAGGGATAGACAGAGTTGACGTAGATAAGCTTTTCCCATTGAGGGTAGGAAGGATTCAAACAAGACGGCATGACATGAGAATTAAGGGACAGAAGTTTAGGGGTAACATGAGGGGGAACTTCTTTACTCAGAGAGTGGTGGCTGTGTGGAATGATCTTCCAGCAGAAGTGGTGGAGGCAGGATCGATTTTAACATTTAAAAGTAAAGTGGATAGGTATATGGACGGGAAGGGAATGGAGGGGTATGGTCCGAGTGCAGGTAGATGGGACTAGTGGAAAATAAATGGTCGGCACGGACTGGAAGGGCCAAGAAGGCCTGTTTCCGTGCTGTGATTGTTATATGGTTATATGGGTTGCGGCCTGAAACGTTGCCTATTTCCATCACTCCATAGATGCTGCCGCACCCGCTGAGTTTCTCCAGCACTTTTGTCTACCTGTATCCACTTGCCGGGCTTCATCCCGTTCCCACCGGGCTTCACCATGCACTAAACGTTATTCCTTTATCACATAGCTGTACGCTGCAAATGGCTCGATTGTAATCATGTATTGGCTTCCTGCTGATTTGGTTGGCGAGCAACAAAAGCTTTTCACTGTACCTCGGTACACGTGACAATGAACTAAACTGAACTGAAATGGCAGCTCCCCTTTGCAACATTCTCCCCCTTACTTTAACTTGTCTGAAGAAGGGCCATGACCCAAATCATCGCCTGTCCACTCCCTCTCCACGGATGCTGCCTGACCCGCTGAGTCCCTCCAGTACCATGTGTTTTGATTATGATTCCAGCATCAGGGTGTTATGGGGAGAAGGCAGGAGAATGGGGATGCGAGGGACCGATAGATCAGCCATGATTGAATGGCAGAGTCGACCTGATGGACCGAATGGCCTAATTCTGCTTTTGTCACTTATGAACTTATCTGCAATATTTAGTGAGTCTGTACAGTATAAACTAAACTGGCATGTTATATTATATAATAAAATCAGTTCAGTTTATTGTCACGTGTACTGAGGTACAGTGAAACGTTTACGTTGCGTGCTAACCAGTCAGCAGAAAGAAAATACATGATTACAATCGAGCTGTTTACAGTGTACAGTGTACAGTACAGTTACAGTGTATTATAGTACATTTACTATATATTTTTTTCGCCCTCCCATTCTGGATGGGCATGATGGGCCGATGGGCCTGTTGTTGTGTTTTAAAGCCCTGTCCCACGGTATGAGTTCATTCCAAGAGCTCTCCCGAGTTAAAAAAAAATCAAACTCATGGTAAGCACGGAGAATGAACGTAGCGGGTACGTCAGAGCTCGTAGACGTCTCTTAGCAGCTCGTACCGCTAACGGCAGGTACTCGGGAAGACTCGCTAATGGCAGGTAAGCACGGGAAGACTCGTGAAGATTTTTCAACACGTTGAAAAATGTCCACGAGAGCCCCGAGTACCGACGAGTGGCTATTACCATAAATCTCCAAGTTCGAATCAGGGCAAACTCAGGAGAACTCTTGGAATGAACTCGTACCGTGTGACTGGACTTTCACTATTCTAGTCTACTGCCGTTCCTTTGCCACATTATTGACATGATTATCCATCTCTTTTTCAGCTTGCGATCAGCTCTCTCTGGGAGTGGCGGCCATCTTTGGGCCTTCCCATAGTTCCTCAGCGAACGCCGTGCAGTCCATTTGCAACGCCCTTGGCGTCCCGCACATACAAACCCGGTGGAAGCATCAGGTCTCAGACAACAGGGATTCCTTCTACGTCAACCTGTACCCGGACTTCTCGTCCCTCAGTCAGGCCATCCTAGATCTGGTGCACTTCTTCAAATGGAAAACTGTCACTGTGGTCTATGATGACAGCACAGGTATGTGTGTGCACACAGAGACCACAAGAACACTTAATAGTATGCATTTATGACATTGATTTCTGTGTGTAGATATACGGCGGCGCAGTGGTAGAGTTGCTGCCTTCCAGCACCAAAGTCGTGGGTTCGATCCTGACGATGGGTGCCGTCTGAACGGAGTTTGTACATTCCATAGTTTTCAGTTTTGTTTAGTTTATTGTCACGTGTACCGAGGTACAGTGGAAAGCTTTTGTTGGTGTGATCCAGTCAGCGGAAAGACTCCACATGACTCCAATCTAGCCATCCACAGTGTACAGATACAGGATAAAGGGAATCCCTATGATCGTGTGGGCATTCTCCGGGTGCTCTGGTCTCCTCCCACATTCTACAGGCACGCAGGATTGTAGATTAATTGGCTTCTGTAAATTGTTCCGAGTATCTAGGATAGAACTAGTGTAGGGGTGATTGTTAGTCAGGTGGACTCAGTGGGCTGAAGGACAAAGGACAAAGGACAAAGGACAAAGGACATTTATTGTCACATACACCAATTGGTGCAGTGAAATTTGACTTGCCATGCAGCACACAGATAGACATAAGACACAACACTAAAGAATTAACAATGAACATAAAAACATCCCCCCACAATGGTTCCCACTGTGGGGGAAGGCACAAAGTCCAGTCCCATCCCCAAGTCCACCCATAGTCAGGCCTATTGAGGCCTCCGCAGTCGGCGCTACGGCGGCCCGATGTTTTAGGCCTTCTCGCCGGGTGTTGGTGTTCCGGCGTCGGGAGAGTCCTCACAGCGACTTGGGACACCTGGAACGGCCGCTTCCCTACCGGAGTCCGTGGCTTCCGAAGCTGGATGGAGCTCCACAACTGGCGATCTCGCCGAGAGATCCCAGGCTCCCGATGTTAAAGTTCAGCGCTGCCGCCCGCAGCCGGCCGCTCCACAGTCCCCGCAGCTCCGCGACGTTCACCTGCGGTCTCAGCATTCTGCAGCTCCAGCGCGGCGACCCAGGCAAGGTATCGCCCGCTCCGCTCCCCGATGGTGCTCCAGCGCTGAGCCGCTGCTGAAGCCGAGGTTCTGGGCGGCCCCCTCAGGAAAACGCCGCTCCAGGCCCGCTGGTAGGCCGTGAGGACGGGTCGACGGTGCAGCCCGGAGAAAAGCTGCCTCTCGGACCAGGTAGGGACCAGGAAAAGCAGTTTCCCCCTCCCCCCCCCCCCCACACCCCCCCACATAAAAAAGCTAGGGCTCCAAAAACAAACACTAAAACTCACTAAAAATAAAAGAAATAAGTTAAAAAACAGACAGCTGCAGGCTGGGCAGCCATACCAACTGGACGGCGCCCTGGGCCTGTTTCCACGCTGCATCTCTAAACTAAACTAAATTATTCATCTTGGTTAAGCTTTGGTGAAATCTTGGAAAGACACAAGCTGCTGGATTTAACTCAGCGAGTCAAGCAGTATCCCTGGAGAACATGGATAGGTGATGTTTCGGCTCAGGGCCCTTCTTCAAAAGGATAACATCTACAAATACTTGAAGATTTTGTTCTGAACACGTCGTTCTTTTCTTTTCAAGTATTTAGAAGTTTTGCAAGTTTTAATGTTCAAGAGTTTAAATGTATTCTTCGGAAATGAAACTATGGTGATTCATTGTTTGAGATCTTTACTTGTGTTCAATTATACCAATTGACTCACAGTGCATTGAGAAAGTATTCAAACCCCTTCACTTTTTCCACATTTTGTAACGTTATAGCCTTATTTTAAAATAGATTAAATTCTTTTTTTTTTATCGTCAATCAACACTAATACCCCAGAATGAAGAAATGAAAACAGATATTTAGAAATGTTTGCAAAGTATTTGATAAGGTCCCACGTAGGAGATTAGTGGGCAAAATTAGGGCACATGGTATTGGGGGTAGGGTGCTGACAAGGATAGAAAATTGGTTGGCAGACAGGAAACAAAGAGTAGGGATTAACGGGTCTCTTTCAGAATGGCAGGCAGTGAGTAGTGGGGTACCACAAGGCTCGGTGCTGGGACCGCAGCTATTTACAATATATATATTAATGATTTAGATGAAGGGATTACAAGTAACATTAGCAAATTTGCAGATGACACTAAGCTGGGTGGCAGTGTGAACTGTGAGGAGGATGCTATGAGAATGCAGGGTGACTCGGACAGGTTGGGTGAGTGAGCAGATGCATGGGAGGAAGTATAATGTGGATGAATGTGAGGTTATCTACTTAGTAACCAAAACAGGAAGGAAGATTATTATCTAAATGGTGTCATGTTGGGAAAAGAGGAAGTACAACGGGATCTGGGGGTGCTTGTTCATCAATCAATGAAAGTAAGCTTGCAGCTGCAGCATGCAGGTACAGCAGGCAGTGGAGAAAGCGAATGGCATGTTGGCCTTCATAACAAGAGGAGTTGAGTATCGGAGCAAAGAGGTCTTTCTGCAATTGTACAGGGCTCTATTGAGACCACACCTGGAGTATTGTGTGCAGTTTTAGTCTCCAAATTTGAGGAAGGGCATTCTTGTTATTGCGGGAGTGCAGCGTAGGTTTACAAGGTTAATTCCCAGGATGGAGGGACTGTCATATGCTGAGAGAATGGAGCAGCTGGGCTTGTACACTCTGGAGTTTAGAAGGATGAGAGGGGATCTTATTGAAACATATAAGATTATTAAGGGTTTAGACATGCAAGAGGCAGGAGAAATGTTCCCGATGTTGGAGGAGTCCAGAACCAGGGGCCACAGTTTAAGAATAAGGGATAAACCATTTAGAACAGAGATGAGGAAACACTTTTTCACACAGAGAGTGGTGAGCCTGTGGAATTCTCTGCCTTAAAGGGTGGTGGAGGCCAGTTCTCTGGATACTTTTAAGAGAGAGCTAGATAGGGTACTTGAAGATAGGGGATATCTTCAGGGGATATGGGGAGAAGGCAGGAACGGGGTACTGATTGTGGATGATCAGCCATGATCACAATGAATGGCGGAGCTGGCTTGTAGGCCGAATGGCGCAATCCTGCACCTATTGTCTATGGTCTATTGTCTATTGTAATTGAAAATATATAACTGAAATATCACATTTATGTAAGTATTCAGACCCTTTGCTATGACACTCAAATTTGAGCTTAGGTTCATCCTGTTTCCATTGATTATCCTTGAAATGTTTCTACAAATTGATTGGAGTCCACCAGTGGTAAATTAAATTGATTGGACATTATTTGGAAAGGCACACCCCTGTCTATATAAGGTCCCACAGTTGACAGAGCATATCAGAGCAAAAACCAAGCCATGAAGATGAAGGAATTGTCCGTAGACCTCCGAGACACAGAAGAGGTGACCAAGAATCTGATGGTCACTCTGACAGAGCTCCAGAGTTCCTCTGTGGAGATGGGCGAAACTTCCAGAAGGACAACTATATCTGCAGCACTCCACCAATCAGGCCTTTATGGTAGATTGGCCAGACGGAAGCCACTCCTCAGTAAAAAGTACATGACGCTTGGTGTTTCCCAAATGGCATGAGAAACAAGATTCTCTGGTCTGATGAAACCAAGATTGAACTCTTTGGCCTGAATGCCAAGCGTCACGTCTGGGGGAAACCAGGCACCACTCATGACCTGGCCAATACCATACCTATGGTGGAGCATGGTGGTGGCAGCTTCATGCTGTGTGGATGTTTTTCAGTGGCAGTAAATGGGAGACTAGTCAGAATCGAGGGAAAGATGAACAGAGCAAAACACAGAGAGACCCTTGATGAAAACCTGCCCCAGAGCATTCTGGACCTCAGACTGGGGCGGAGGTTCACCTTCCAACAGGACAACAACCCTAAGCACACAGCCAAGACAACGCAGGAGTGGCTTTGTGACAAGCATGTGAATGTTCTTGAGTGGCCCAGCCAGAGCCCGGACTTGAACCCGATCGAACATCTCTGGAGGGACCTGAAAATAGCTGTGCGTCGATGCTCCCCATCCAACCTGACAGAGCTTGAGAGGATCTGCAGAGAAGAATGGGAGAAATTACCCAAATACAGGTGTGCCAAGCTTGTAGCATCATACCCAAGAAGACTTGAGGATGTATTCGCTGCCAAAGGTGCCTCAACAAAGCACTGAGTAAAAGGTCTGAATACTTATGTAAATAGGGTATTTCAGTTATTCCTTTTTAATTACTTTGCAAAAGTATCTAAACACCTGTTCATTCTGGGGTATTGTGTGTAGATTGATGATTTAAAAAAAAAAACAACAATTTTAAAATAAGGCTCTAACGTAACAAAATGTGGAAAAAGTGAAGGGGTCTGAATACTTTCTGAATGCACTGTCAGCTGACAGTGAACACAGCCTCCGAATAAAAGGACGTACCTTTAGAATGGGGGTGAGGAGGCAATACACATAGGAATAATACTTAATTTGGAAGCTAAATTGGCAAGTCCTGGATAGAGTGGATGTGGTGAGGATGTTTCAACTAGTGGGAGAGTCTAGGACCAGAGGCCAGAGCCTCGGAATAAAAGGACGTATCTTTTGAAAGGAGATGAAGAGGAATTATTTCAGTTAGAGGGTGGTGAATCTGTGGAATTCTTCGTCACAGATGTCTGTGGAGGCCGTCTTTGGCTATTTAAAGCAGAGATTGATGATTTCTTGATTAGCACCGGCGTCTAAGGTAATGTAGAATGGGGTTGAGAGGGAAAGATAGATCAGCCATAACTGAATGGCAGAGTAGACTTACAATAGACAATAGGTGCAGGAGTAGGACATTCGAGCCAGCACCGCTATTCAATGTGATCATGGCTGATCATCCACAATCAGTACCCCGTTCCTGCCTTCTCTCCATGTCCCCTGACTCCGCTAACTTTAAGAGCCCTAATCAGCTCTCTCTTGAAAGTGTCCAGAGAACCTGCCTCCACCGCCCTCTGAGGCAGAGAATTCCACTGACTCACAGCTCTCTGTGTGAAACATGATGGGCCGAATGGCCTAATTCTTCTCCGAGAACCTTCTTCCTTCCTTCGTGTCCATCTTCCACGTTTCAAATGTTGACCTCGCTGTCAGCGTCCGTCCTGAAAAGGACGCAAGCTTCCGGCAACACTCATTGGAATCGGTCACTTGCCTCAATAGATGACGGTGGTAGCAGAATTAGCCCGGGAGGCTTCCAGTTTCCAGCCCCTCGATGTGGATGCTTCTTCTCTGGGGCCTCCGAGAACCTATGAACATATTTAAACTCTGCCCCTCTTGCCTTAAACCCAAGTCCTCTATTCCTTGACATTTCCGCCCTGGGAAAAAAAAGGTTCTTACATTCCTAACCCTGGGGTAAAGATATTGCCTCTCATGTGGTAGTTTAGATCGAGCACACTTACAGTACTTCAGTCTCATTTACAACGAAATGCGGAACAGACTCAATGGGCCAAATGGCCTAATTCATTTCCTGCGTCTTCTGGCCTAACACACACAGGGATGTTTTCCGATGTCACACTTGATTTTATTTCCGAGTCCACGTGCGGAGGTGCTGTCAGGTAACCAAATAATTGAGTCACATGTTGTTAAAGAAGGAACTGCAGATGCTGGAGTCACATGTAGCCTTGAAGTAAAATACTTTGGTGAAGATTAGGGTTTTGAAAATCACTTATTATAATAATATTATGAAAATCCACACTCCCCATCTCCCACGCATTGTGCAGGAGGTATTGTGCATTGGAACAGTGGTGACATCAGATTTACGTTCTTTTCAAAGACCTACTCTCGCAGAATGTATATAGTTTGTGCCACAAAGCGGATAACATTATGAGAAAGGAGCGTTGCATAACCGGCTTGCAACATCTTCTTGACCTCAAGCTATATACTGGTTGCCATGGGCAACCCAATGATCCGACCGACTGAAATCAAATCAGAAAAACGATGAACCTGTCAAAAATCATCTGTGGAATAAGGAGCAGGAGTTAATGTTGACCATTCACCAGAAGAAGGAATAATTAGAGAGGAGAAAGAGTCAACATAGAACACGGAACAATGCATCATAGCAACAGGCCCTTCAGCCCACAATGTCCATGTCGAACATAATGCCACGATAAACTAATCTCCTCTACCTGCATGTGATCCATATTGCTCCACACCCTGCATATTCATGTCTTTAGACTCTACTTCAGTGATACAGCACGGAAACAGGCCCTTCGGCCCATCGAGTCCGTGCCAACCAGTGATTACCCCGTACACCAGCACAATCCTACACACTCGGGTCAATTTACAATTGTTACAGAAGCCAACCTAACCTACAAGCCTGCACATCTTTGGAATGTGTTTTAGTTCAGTTTAATTTATTTTAGTTTACAGATACAGCGAGTCCGCGCCGACCAGTGCACTAGGTGACCTGTGCACTAGTTAAACATAGACATGGAAAATAGGTGCAGGAGGAGGCCATTCGGCCCTTCGATCCCTTCGAGCCAGCACCACCATTCAATGTGATCATGGCTGATCGTCCCCTATCAATAACGGCACGGACTGGAAGGGCCGCGAGGGCCTGCTTCCGTGCTGTAATTGTTATATGGTTATATGGTTAATAACCCGTGCCTGCCTTCTCCCCATATCCCGTAGATCTCTCCCTATGGGGAGAGTTCTATCCGACACACCAGTAACAATTTACAGCCAACTGACCTACAAACCTGTATGTGGGAGGAAATCGGAGAAGACCCACGCAGTCATGAGGAGAATGTACAGACAACACCCGTAATCAGGATCCAACCTGGGTCTCTACGGTTGTAAGGCAGAAACTCTATCGCTGCGCCACTGTGCCACCCCAAAAAACTCTTAATCACCTCTAACATATCTGCACCCACCCTCTCTCTGTCAATGTGATCCAGACACCAACCACACTCTGTGTAAAAAAAAAACCTGCCCTGCACATCTCTTTTGCCTCCTTCACCTTAAATATACGCCTTCTCATGTTTGGCATTTCTGCCCTGGGAAAAAGGTTCTGGATAACCACATTATCTATGGCTCTCATAATTTCATACATTTCTACCAGGTCTCTTCTCTGTCTCCAACGTTCCAGAGAAAACACTCCAATATTCCCCAACATCTCCTTACTGTATCTACACTGTATCACTCTATGACTCTATAATACATGGATACAACCAAGCCATCCACAGTGCACAGATACAGGATAAAGGGTGCAACATTTTGTGCAGTTCAGTTTAGTTTAGTGTCACGTGTGCCGAGGTACAATGAAAGGCTTTAGTTGCACACAGCAGAAAGACAATAGGTGCAGGAGTAGGCCATTCGGCCCTTCGAGCCAGCACCGCCATTCAATGTGATCATGGCTGATCATCCCCAATCAGTACCCCGTTCCTGCCTTCTCCTCATATACCCTGACTCCACTACTTTTTAAGAGCCCTATCCAGCTCTCTCTTGAAAGCATCCAGAGAACCTGCCTCCACCGCCCTCTTGAGGCCGAGAATTCCACAGACTCACCACTCTCTATGAGAGAAAGTGTTTCCTCGTCTCCGTTCTAAATGGCTTACTCCTTATTCTTAAACTGTGGCCCCCGGTTCTGGACTCCCCCAACTTCGGGAACATGTTTCCTGCCTCTAGCGTGTCCAAGCCCTTAACAATCTTATATGTTTCAATGAGATTCCCTCTCATCCTTCTAAACTCCAGAGTGTAGAAGCACAGCTGCTTCATTCTCTCAGGATATGATAGTCCCGCCATCACGGGAATTAACCTTGTAAACCTACGCTGCACTCCCTCAATAGCAAGAATGTCCTTCCTCAAATTAGGGGACCAAAACGGCACACAGTATTCCAGGTGTGGTCTCACTAGGGTTCTGTACAACTGCAGAAGGACCTCTTTGCTCCTATATTTGATTCCTCTTGTTATAAAGGCTAACATGCCATTTGCTTTCTTCACACCCTGCTGTACCTGCATGCTTACTTTCATAGACTGATGTATAAGGATCCCCAGATCCTGTTGTACTTCCCCTTTTCCCCCAAGAAGACAATACATGATTACAATTGAGCATTTACTGTGTATAGATACATGATAAGGGAATAACGTTTAGTGCAAGGTAAAGCCAGTAAAGTCTGATCAAGGAAAGTCCAGTTAGGTAGATAGTAGTTCAGGACTGCTCCCTGGTTGTGGTAGGATGATTCAGTTGCCTGAAAACAGCTGGGAAGAAATTGTCCCTGGATAAACAAAATCCTCGTTGACATCAGAGGTTGGTTCTGTAGCATCAGCGCAAGTTGGTTCATAAAGAAACATAGAAAATAGGTGCAGGAGGAGGCCATTCGGCCCTTTGAGCTGGTACTGCCAGTCAAAATCATGGCTGATCATCCAGAATCAGTACCCTGTTTCAGTGTTCTCCCCATATCCCCTGATAGCCCTGTCCTACAGTACGAGTTCATTCCAAGAGTTCTCCCAAGTTTGCCCTGATTCGAACACGGAGATTTACGTTAAAGGCCACTCGGGGCTCTCGTGGACATTTTTCAACATGTTGAAAAATCTTCACGAGTCTTCCCGTGCTTACCTGCCGTTATTGAGTCTTCCCGAGTACCTGCCGTTAGCGCTAAGAGACGTCCCCGAGCACCGACGTACCCGCTACGTTCGTTCTCCGTGCTTACCATGAGTTTGATTTTTTTAAAACTCGGGAGAGCTCTTGTAATGAACTCGTACCGTGAGACAGGTCTATAACTCTCTCTTGCAAACATCCAGTATTTGGGAAGGCTAGTTGAGATCGGGAAGGCTGGTTATTTGTAATTGTTGCAATCATTGCTGACTTCTGAGGGCTGTAGTGTGGCAGGTGGGAAGATGAGATGCTGTTCCTCAAGGTTCTGGAATAGCCCAGCGCAGAAGCAGGTTGTTAATGCTGCGCTTTCGTTCTTGTATTAAGCATCAGTCAAGTAATCTGCATCCCCTTCAAATTCAAGCTGGCACGCAGCTGCCTGTTGCCAGGACCTAAATTTAGTTGGAGGTGCCAGTCAGGGAAGTGGAATGAGTCAGGTCTCGTCTCCCACGACTATTTGGGTGCCACTGCCTGACAAACTCTTATTTCTAAATTTACACCCGTGCGATGAGAGTCTACTTATCCCAACAACACGCATGACTTAAAATTCTGGTGACTGCTTGCGTATTAAATCCGCACTTGTTAGACAATACCAATACCGCAGGGGAAGTATTATACAGCACTAATGAAGTCAATGTGCACAGAAGTCCAGCTGGTTGGAATCGCCAGTCTGTTTGGATGAATTTAAATAAATACCTTCCACAATAAACAACTAAATGATCTTGTGGTTTTTGTGACATTATTTATCACTGGAATATTGCTCAAAGAAGGAAAGGATCTTTCTGCATAATAATAACTTATTTAGGTTAGGTTAGTGATACAATGGTGAAGTAGGTCCCCCATTGAACCACCAAGTCTGCACCGACCAGCGATCCCCGCACATTAACACTCTCCTGCATACACTGGGGACTATTTACATTTACACCAAGACAATTAACCTACAAACCTGTATGTCTTTCAAATGTGGGAGGAAACTGAAGACCTTGGAGCAAACCCGTGCGGTCACGGGGAGAACGTGCAAACACCGTACAGAGAGCACCCGTAGTCGGGATTAAACCCGGATCTCCGGCGCTGCAAACGCTGTTAGGCAGCAACTCCGCCGCCCCATGTTTTCCTTTGTCGTTTAGTTTAGTTTGGAGATACAGCGTGGAAACAGGCCCTTTGGCCCACTGAGTCCGTGCCGACCAGTGATCACCCCGTACACTGGTTCTATCCCACTCACGAGGGGCATTTTAAAGAAGCCAATTAATCTACAAACTTGCAAAAGGAAACCAGAGCACCCATACGAAACAGACGCAGGTCACGGGGAGAACGTAAAATCTCCGTGCGGACAAGCACCCAGAGCCAGGATCGAACCTGGGTCTCTGATGCTTTAAGGCAGCAACTCTACCACTGCACCACCTTATGTTTTACTTCTTATTATATTTATGTTCATTTTATAATTGTTAGAAGAGCAGCTGTGGACAATTAAATTATAATCTATTGTTGTGTGATAGAATTCACTCCTGGGAAGTGTGTTGACTGGTGCTGGGTATCATTTTTTATCAACACAGCGCAGTTTTTGCAAAGATATAAGAATATGTATGTTATGGCCTCAGCTCATTGTGGTTGTTCCATCCCCTAATGGTTCCATCAAGGACTTACCTGACAAATTGTAAACATTCCCACATCTGATGTGCACAGGTCAACAGCAACAAGCCAAAACATGTGTCTTGTTCGCAGTTTATTAGAGTCATACAACGCGGAAACTAGGGTCGCCAACTTTCTCACTCCACAAATAAGGGACAAAAGTTCAAACAACCGGACAAATTCCCGGCGGCAATTCGTTGACCCACTCGGCCGTGGCTGGGTGAATGATGAGTTGGCCCGGGGTGCTGGACTGCACACAAAGCCCAGCCGGCGGGCCAGCTGAGGAGTTTCAGCACAGTCCGGCACCCCGTCCAACTCATGAACCGATGATCGGCCACGAGAAGGAGGGGTGGTGGTGGTGACCCCACAGTCCCTTCGACCCGAGTAGTAGCAGTCAAATACGGGACAAGGGCGGTCCCATACGGGACAAACCAATTTAGCCCAATATACGTGATGTCAAGGCTAATACGGGACAGTTGGCACCCCTAGTGGAAACAGGCCTTCAGGCCAAACTCATCCTCACCGACCAACATGGCCCTTCTACACTAATGCCACCTGCCTGCGTTTGGCCTATATCCCTCTAACCCATGTACCTGTCTGAATGTTTCTTAAATATTGTGATGGTCCCTGACTCAACTACCTCCTCTGGCAGCTCGTTCCATACACCCACCACCCTTTGTGTGAAAGATTTACCCCTCAGGTTCCTAGTTACTCTGTGGAAGACGCACACAGTTGTTATTACAATAGCAAGATTTCTTCTTGCTAATTCTACTGATTGCATTGGTGTGGAAATTCCGATATGTGGAGCTGTTTTCTTTTATCTCAATGCACATGAAAATCCTTTTTTATATTTCTGCAGTTGAATGCAATAGTGAGCATTTCTGAATGGAATCGTAGCTCTCCTGAAATTTGACTCGATGCTTAGAATCATAAATCACGCATGTTCCGGAGATATGTTTTCTTTGACAGTTGTGCATCTAATGACATCGTTTCGCAGACTCGGAGAGGTGTAGGGCCAATTAGTCCGTGCAGTTCTGAGGCAAATCTGTTGTTGAGCATTGTCGGAGCAACAGAGGTTCTGATGGCATTGTTTTCACTGCGGCGGCCTGATTTATAGGGAGCTCAGCCAGATGCTGGCAACTCCTCCCAGGGAGATTGTGATCCTCTTTACTTTAGTGGCTTTCCACTGTCGCCCGTCCCAGCTCACAACCTTTGGCTCCCACCCAACCCATTGACTTGTACACTCTTGAGTTTAGAAGGATGAGAAGAGATCTCATTGAAACATATAATTATTAAGGGCTTGGACACACTAGAGGCAGGAAACGTGTTCCCGATGTTGGGGGAGTCCAGAACCAGGGTCCACAGTTTAAGAATAAGGGGTAAGCCATTTAGAACGAAGACGAGGAAACACTTTTTCTCACAGAGAGTGGTGAGTCTGTGGAATTCTCTGCCTCAGAGGGCGGTGGAGGCAGGTTCTCTGGATGCTTTCAAGAGAGAGCTAGTTAGGGCTCTTAAAAATAGCGGAGTCAGGGGATATGGGGAGAAAGCAGGAACGGGGTACTGATTGGGTATGATCAGCCATGATCACATTGAATGGCGGTGCTGGTTCGAAGGGCCGAATGGTCTACTCCTGCACCTATTGTCTATTGTCTATTGGCTTCTTGACCCTCAGTCCACTGATTCAGAGGCGCATGCCCTGATGTACTACCCTTAATGTAGGTAAGAATTTTATGGTTCACAATGGGAGTTATGACAATAAAACGCTTTTGACTCTCAACTCTTAATGTGATGCCTCGTGGACCAATCCATGAACGCCAAGACCTGATCTGCTAACCTTTCTTCAACATGTCTGAGCCACAGGGAGAGGTTGAGAAGGCTGGGTCTCTATTCCTTGGAGCGCAGGAGGATGAGGGGAGATCTTATAGAGGTGTACAAAATCATGAATGGAGAAGATCGGGTAGACGCACAGAGTAGACGTAAGAGTCTCTTACCCAGAGTAGGGGAATCGAGGACCAGAGGACATGGGTTTAGGGTGAAGGGGAAAAAGATTTAATGGGAATCTGAGGGGTAACTTTTTCACACAAAGGGTGGTGGGTGTATGGAACGGAACAAGCTACCAGAGGAGGTAGTTGAAGCAGGGACTATACCAACATTTAAGTAACAGTTAGACAGTTTGTGGATCTTTAGCCAGAGGGGGGTGAATCTGTGGAATGCTTTGTCACAGATGGCTGTGGAGGCAAAGTCATTGAATATTTTCAAGGTGGAGATTGATAGATTCTTGATTAGTATGGGTGTCAGGGGCTATGGGGAGCTGGCGGAAAAATGGGGTTAGGAGGAAGAGATAGATCAGCCATGATTGAATGGCGGAGTAGACTTGATGGGCCGAATGGCCTAATTCTGCTCCTATCACTTGACCGTATGAACTTATCGGTCCTGATAAGATGTATGGAACCCTTGTACGGGTTTTGCATTGATACCAATAACATCGTGGATAAATTGGTGGATCATTATCCAAATGCCTGAACTGTTGATCTGACAACATGAGTTCAACTCCCATCATGACACCTGGCAAACTCAAATTTAAGTAATTGAACACATTTATAACATAGAACAAAGCTGATTAATGGTGCTCATTAAACTGGCAATTTATTTTAAAACCCCTTTGGCTCATTCAGCAAACAAAATCTGTTTTCCTTACCCAATCAAGCAACACTGGACTCAAGACTCTTGGTGATGTATTTGACTTAGGACTTCTCTTTGAATTGACTCAACAAGTTGATTAATTCAGGAGGCAAATAGGTTCGGGCAATAAATGTTGGGTTTGCCAATCGTGCCCCTATTCCATAAGGTAACAAATACAAAGATAGACACAAAATGCTGGAGTCACTCAATGGGTCAGACAGCATTGCTGGATAGAAGGAATGGGTGATGTTTCAGGTCCCGACCCTTGTTCAGACTTCAGAAGGGTCTCGACCTGGAATGTCACCTATTCATTTTCTCCAGAGATGTTGCCTGACCCATTGAGTTACTCCAGCATTTTGTGTCTACGGTGTAAACCAGCATCTGCAGTTCCACCCAGCAAATACAAAGAGAATGTTGACAGTAGATGCTGGAGTCTTCAGCATAAGCCAAACTGCTGGAGGAAGGTAGCAAATCAGGGAGCACTGAAGTAGGGTCGTAACCTACTTCCCCAGTAAGGGTGGGTGGTCACGGTGGCGCAGCGTTAGAGTTGCTGCCTTATGGGCCTGTCCCACTTGGCGATTGCTTAAGGCAACTGCCGGCAACTGTCATAGTCGTAGCAGGTCGCCGAAGAAACGGTGACACCCTACGTCGTCCTGGCAACAACCTATGACAGCACCTACGTCAGGAGAAGTCATTGGGGTCAAATCCACTGTCGCCAAAGCTTTTTCAACTTGTTGAAAATTTTGCGGCGACCAGCTACGACTTTTTGCGGGACTGAGGAGACCACTCCTGGCGACCACCGGCAAACAAACTAGTCGCCTGTAGTTGCCTAAAAAATCACCTAAGTGGGATGAGCCCATTACAGCAAATGCAGCGCCGGAGACCCGGGTTCGATCCTGACTACGGGAGCTGTCTGTACGGAGTTTGTACGTTCGCCCCGTGATCTGCCCGGGTTTACGTCGAGATCTTCGGTTTACTCCCACACTCCAAAGACGTACAGGTTTGCAGGTTAATTGGCTTGGTAAATGTAAAAATTGTCCCTAGTGGGTGTAGGGTAGTGTTAATGTGCGGGGATCGCTGGTCGGCGCGGACTCGGTGGGCCGAAGGGCCTGTTTCTGCTCTGTATCTCTAAACTAAACTAAAGTTTAAAAAAAATGTAATTAATATTTTTATTAGAAGCATGTACACAATTAATAGTAAGCGACAATTTAATTACAAATTTCTTACACAGCTTCAGTTTTATTTTGAAGAATAAAGATAAAGGAAGAAAAAGGTGAGAAAAAGTAATAGAAACATAGAAACATAGAAACATAGAAAATAGGTGCAGGAGTAGGCCATTCGGCCCTTCGAGCCTGCACCGCCATTCAATATGATCATGGCTGATCATCCAACTCAGTATCCTGTACTTGCCTTCTCTCCATACCCCCTGTTCCCTTTAGCCACAAGGGCCACATCTAACTCCCTCTTAAATATAGCCAACGAACTGGCCTCAACTGCCCTCTGTGGCAGAGAGTTCCACAGACTCACCACTCTCTGTGTGAAAAATGTTTTTCTGATCTCAGTCCTAAAAGACTTCTCCCTTATCTTTAAACTGTGACCCCTTGTTCTGGACTTCCCCAACTTCGGGAACAATCTTCCTGCATCTAGCCTGTCCAACCCCTTAAGAATTTTGTAAGTCTCTATAAGATCCCCCCTCAATCTTCTAAATTCTAGCGAGTACAAGCCGAATCTATCCATTCTTTCTTCATATGGAAGTCCTGCCATCCCAGGAATCAGTCTGGTGAACCTTCTCTGCACTCCCTCTATGGCAAGAATGTCTTTCCTCAGATTAGGAGACCAAAACTGTACGCAATACTCCAGGTGTGGCCTCACCAAAACCCTATACAACTGCAGTAGAACCTCCCTGCTCCTAATAGAGAGAGAAGAGAAAGAGAAAAAAAGGGAAACGCAAAGATGAACTACCAACGACAAGATTATGGAGATATATCCGGGAAATATTCAGTGTAACTATTCATTCAGTCCCAAACTCAGGTTTCAACCCTGATTCTGTGTTAAACCAATTCACCTTTTCAAATATTCAATAAATGGAGACCATATTCTAACAAAAAGTTCTGGTTTGTCAATTAAGATAAGTCCTATTTTTTCCAAATGCAAGGTCTCAGTCATTTCCGTAACCCACATTTTAATTGTGGGGGCTGCTGTTTTTTTCCAAAATTTTAGCATTAATTTTTTCGCAGTTATTGGTTTTTGCAAAAGGAGACAATTTGTAATCAATAAATTGTCTCTGATTTGTCATAAGTAAACTAAACTAAACCTGAAAGGTTGTCTGCCCATGTTCCACCGCCGATACTGCCTGATGTTCATCCAGCAGTCTGATTTTGCAAAAGGAGAACATCAGTTTAGTTCAGTTTAGTTTCGAATACAGCGCGGAAACAGGCCCTTCGCCGATTCCCGCACACTAGCACTATCCTACACACACTAGGGACAATTTACATTTATACCAAGCCAATTAACCTACAAACCTGTACGTCTTTGGAGTGTGGGACAAAACCAGGAGAAAACACACGTGGTCACGGGGAGAACGTGCAGACAGCGCCCATAGTCAGGATCGAACCCGGGTCTCTGCCGCTGTAAGGCAGCAACTCTACCGCTGCGCCACCTGTCAAGTGTTTAGTTGCTGGTAAATTTTCTATGTTATCTATGTTTCTAAATGCTTGTGTTATGCTAATAATCAAGATCTTCACGACTCCTATAGTTAACAGTAACGTTTATACCTCCCACAACCCATTTATCAATTTCCTCTGCTGAGCTTGCTCAGGGAGAGATCTGTGTTATCTGTCTGAACATTGATGGCCAGCTGACAGCTGGAGAGGTGATCATTGCAATTGTCAGCCTTTGGCCATTTTAATTACGACTTAGCGCTGTTGCATAGTCGCATCTTCAGCTCAATTGAGATACTTAGATGCTGATTTTCTCCAAAAGTATGATGATAATAATTATACAAAGTACCATTGTAATTATTGTCATCGCACTTTCAGATGGGCTCTGCCACTCCATTTATGACGAGGTAGGAATTAGTTTGGTTTCAGTAGATTTACGTGAAGGTCTTGTTTTAGGTTCATTATAGCTATGTTTGTTTCAGTTTGGAGATACAGCATGGAAACTGGCCCTTTGGCCCACTGAGCCCGTGCTAACCACTGACCCCCGTACACTAGCACTATCCTACGCACACTAAAGAGAATTTATAATTTTACCGAGCCAATTAGCCGATAATGTCTTTGGAGTGTGGGAGGAAACCGGAGCATCTAGAGAGAACCCGCGTAGAGAACGTACTTACTACGTACAGACAGCACCCGTAGTTAGGATCGAACCTGGGTCTCTGGCGCTGTAAGCCAGCAACTCTACCGCTTGCACCACCGTGCCACCCCCATCGTGTGTATTGAGGTACAATGAAAAACTTTGTTTTGCACGCTATCCAGTCAGATCAAATGGTACAAGGTAGACAAAAAATGCTGGGGTAACGCAGCGGGAAAAGCAGCATCTCTGGAGAGAAGGGATGGGTGACGTTTCGGGTCGAGACCCAGAAGTGTCGACCTTCGATTTAAACCAGCATCTGCAGTTCTTACCTGACAATATAAATCCAATCAAGCCAAACTCAAATATAACAGGTAGAGCAAAGGGGGACATACGGAGTGCAGCATGTAGTTTTCAGGATTGTAGAGCAGCTGTTCCATAGGCAGAGTGAAATGTGGGGTCGAGGTGCCCTGGCTAATGATAGGACCAAGGGAGAGCGATGGCAGCAGCTACTGGACAAACAGCCTGGTGAGAAAACCAAGGGGTCTTACCTTCCGTGCCCTCGAGGTCGGCTGTGGATCCCCCCCCCCCCCCCCCCCGCCCCCCGGGGAACGAGGGCAGGAGAGAACCGGATTCCTTTGTGACCAGCTGCAGCTGGGACTGTAAAATGGTGCCAAAATGGCGCCTCTTGCATAGGGACGCACTGTACCTCAGTACATGTGACAATAATCTAAACTCACCTGCCTGCATTTGGCCCACATCCCCCTAAACCTTTCCCATCTATTTACCTGTCCAAATGTCTTTTAACAGGAAGGCAGATTCAAATATTGTCTATTGTCTAAATGTTTCGTTTAGTTTTGGAGATTTAGCATGGTAACAGGTCCTTCGGCCCACCGAGACCACGCCAACCATCCATTGTGTATCTCGGTCAATCTCACTTCTGCCCTCTCCCACCCGGCCAGAGAAAGGTACAGAAGTTTGAAAATGCACACGTCCAGATCCAGCGACAGTATCTTCCCAGCTGTTGCCACGCAACTGAATTGTCCTCTCATCAGCTAGAGTGTGGTCATGGCCTCCCATCCATCTCATTGGGGACCACGCAACAACCGCTTTTAGCTGTACCTCAGTGCATGTGTCACGAGACTAAACGAAACTAAGCAGTTCTACGTGTAGCTAAAATATGGCTTTAGGGACTTCTGCTGACTTTTAGTGCAGTTGATCTCACACAGTGCAAGTGTCCAAGGTTGCCGACTGCACCGTTGAGTCATGGGTGGTCCAATCTGGCTGGCTGACGGGAACGGCCAGGGCACTGCAGAGTGGTAGGGGGTGAGAGGACAATTGTTGTCATCCTGTGATCTGTCACTTCCACTTCCACAGATGAGGGTCTCAGCAAAGTCATGTTAAATTTCCAACAGGAAGATAAGGAAGGCCAAACAGGCATTTGAGCAGATAAAAGGAAACAATATGTTCGACGTTTTTGCTCAGGTACAGCTTTGAATGATTTATAAACTATGATAATGAGAATAAAAAATGCAGGGCCTTCATTGACATTGTTCTATTCAATAAAAACATCCATTTTAGAAAATCTCTGGCAAGAAATTTCATTTGAAATTTCATTTGTACAATTAGTATTATCATTATAATAAAAAGGGGAAGTGGGTTTAAGGTGGGGGGGGGGAGGTGGAGATTTAATAGGAACCCGAGGGACAACTGTTTTACACAAAGGGTGGTGGGTGTAAGGAACGAGCTGCCAGAGGAGGTCGTTGAGGCAGGTGCTGTCACATTTAACAGGTACATGGATAGGGTAGGTTTAAAGGGATATGAGCCGAACTTGGGCAGGTATGACTAGTACAGCTGGGACAAGTCGACCGGTGTGGGCTAGTTGGGCCAAAGGGCCTGTTTCCACGGTGTGTGACTCTATGACACTATGTCAAAGGATGGTCTGCATATGGAATGAGCTGCCGCAGGAAGTAGCTGAGGCATTTACTATCATTACGTTTACAATGCATTTGGACAGGTACATGGATAGGACAGGTTTAGAGGGATATGGGCTGATCTTCGGCAAGTGGGACTAGTGTAGATGGGACATATTGGACGGTGTGGGCAAGTTGGGCGGAAGGGCCTGTTTCCATAGGCTCCATGGCTCTATAATGGAGATGGTTAAAGTTTAATTTATGAATCAGTTTGATTACTATAATATGAGCATTTTACTTTTATAGCAATTTGCTGTGGGAATAAAAGGAACAAATAATATTGGCGGCCTGCACTGCATCTGACAAGGACTATAATTTAAAGTTGACTTCCATGATCCCTAAGTAGGGAATGAAGTGTACAGTTTAGCTTTCCTCTGCAGATCAAGTGGTGAAATATTACTTGCATATCCCCATTTAATTAAAATGTATTTTATCTGTTGTGTAATGTGGCTTGCACTGATAGCTGGCAGCCAGAGGAACAGAGTGGGGCCAGAACACTGGAGGAATTTGTGATGTCCTAATCAACTGTTCAGCATACAAATTAGAGAGGAGTTGTGAGTGTGGAAGCAGACGGGATTTGTTTAGTTGTGGCTGAGATGACAAAGTGACAAAGTGAGAAGCGCCACACTTCTCCGCTGTAAATTACTCAATGGCATTTTACATTGAAAATTGACGAGCTCTTTTGCGCCGTTGAAAGAATTTAAAAGGCTTAGGTGTCTGTCTCACTTATGTGACCTTCTTGGCATGCAAATTACCCGACCTCGTGGCTGCATTGAGGCGCATGGTCCCACTGAGAAGCGCGGAGGGGTGTGTAGTTGTGTGCGACATCGCGCGGGGCTCTGAAATTTTTGTAGCGAACAAAATCTTCGCGCCTGTCGCGTAACTGAGGGCCAAAGTGGGACAGGCCCAGACCCTGGATTGACGCAACGTCTCACCTCCAACAGCAGCAGAAACAGGCAACCCGGCCTGGGGCTCACGGCCGTTGTGGTCCGGATCCGCCCCCACTCCTACTCCCAGAGCGGGGCCAAGACGATTGGAGATGGACACAAAATGCAGGAGTAACTTAGCGGGACCGGCAGCATCTCTGGAGAGAAGCAATGGGTGATGTTTCGGGTCAAGACCCTTCTTTCAGACTGAAGAAGAGTCTCGACACGAAACATCACCCATTCCTTCTCTCCAGAGACGCTGCCGGTCCCGCTGAGTTACTCCAGCTTTGTGTCCATCTTCAAATGACGTCACGCGCTCCAGACGGCTGTGCGGGCGCATGAAATCGCGCGCGACCTTCGCGGGACCGTCGTGCCTCAACGCGACCACGAGGTCGCGTAATTAGCGTGCCAAGGACACATAAGTGGGACAGGGGCTTTAGGGTTGCTAATCCATCTGATGGGAGAGCAGATAATAATAGGAGGACCTTGCATGTATTAAGTAGCACTTTGCAAGGAAAGGGGGAGGCTTGGTGCTGCTGCGGAGAGTCGCTGCCTTACAGCGCCAGGGACCCGGGTTCCATCCTGACAATGGGTGCTGTCTGGATGGCATTCGTACGTTCTCCCTATGGGTTCCCCCCGTGCACTCTGGTTTCCTCCAATACTTCAAAGCCATACAGGATTGTAGGTTAATTTGGCTTTGGTAAAAATTGTAAATTGTCCCCTGTGCTAGTGTACGGTGATCGCTGGTCGGCGCAGACTCGGTGGGACGAAGATCCTGTTTCTGCGCTGTATCTGTAAACTAAACTAAATTAATACACTGGAGTAGCTCAGCGGGTCAGGCAGCATCCCTGGAGAACATGGATAGATGATGTTTCAGGTCGAAATGTCACTTATCCATGTTCTCCTGAGATGCTGCCTGACCCACTGAGTTTCTCCAGAACTTTGTGCCGTTTTTTGCACTGCAGACCCCATTTGTGAGGGGTCTTTGCGTGTCCTCAGTCGATGCCCTGAAGGGATATATTTTGTGGGCAATGGGTAAGAACCTTAATTTTTGAACGAAAAAATTATATAAAATTCTTTCCCATTCCAGGTTTACTTTTACAGATAGCTGGAATAGTGCGAGTGTAAACTGTTGTGCTTGAGGGAATAAAATGGAAGAAACTATTTATTTTCATTGTTTACACCTTGTCGATGCGAGACGGCTGCCCTGCCAGCAACGTGTTAGTCATTTCTACTGTTTTTGTTTTAATAATATGTCCAAATGTTTGTTTTAATGTCTTTTGGCATGTCTTGTGTGGGGGGTGGTGAGGGTGGGGGGGGGGGGGGGGTAAGGGGGGAAGCGCCTTTGGTCGCCTCCTCCACTGAGAGGCGACTTTTTCCATGTCGCCTCCCTCACGGCCTAACACCATGGATTGGAGCGGCCTTTCCCGGAGTCGGGCCCGGAGTTTCAGCAGTGGGCGCAGCGTGAACTTTTCATCGCGGAGCGGGGCGAGCCCTCGCTGGGGGTCGCCAGAAGGGAATGCTCCGATCGCTGGCCCGCCGACCGTTACATCCTGAGGCCACGGTCTGCGGAGCCTGGGATCCCTTGTTGGGGACCCCGGAGGAGAAGAGCTCCGACCGCCGGCCCGCGGCCCACGACATCTTGAAGCCGCGGTCTGCGTTACTTCTAGCTGCGGTGCATCTGGGACTTAGATCTTCGACCGTTGGCCTGCGGCCTACATCGTCTTGACGCCGCGGTCTCCGGTAGGGAAGCGCCGATTCGGGACTAACATTCCAGACGAGAGGGCCTGTACATCTGGCCGCCCACCGCGGCGACTGCGGAGGTTTGTGGTCCCAACCACGGGGAAAAATGAAGGAGGACTGACTGAGTGAAGAATGCTGTGGTGGATGCTTTTGTGTGTTAAATTTCTATTGGGTATTGTGTGTTCTTTTTGATTGTACCGCTGCTGGCAAATTCATTTCACTGCACTTCATTGCGTATGCGATCAATAAATCTGACTATTGACTATTGTCAGTGCGACATGATTTTAAATTGGAAGCGTATCTGGCACCTGCTTAAGGCACCACACCTCCAGAATTCAGGGACAGTTTCTTCCCAGCTGTTCACCAGCGGTCCAACACATCATCGTCACTCGAAACGAGTGTGACTGTCCTCTCCTCTCCATAGGGCTGTCTACTTGTGGGTCAGATGACAAAAAGCTGGGTGGCAGTGTGAACTGTGAAGAGGATGCTATGAGGATGCAGGGTGACTTGGACAGGTTGGGTGTGTGGGCAGATGCATGGCAGGTGCAGTATAATGTGGATAAATGTGAGGTTAGGACAGGAAGGCAGATTATTATCTGAATGGTGTCAGGTTAGGAAAAGGGGAAGTACAACGGGACCTGGGTGTCCTTGTACATCAGTCACTGAAAGTAAGCATGCGGATATAGCAGGCGGTGAAGAAAGATAATGGGATGTTGGCCTTCATAAAGAGAGGAGTTGAGTATAGGAGCAAAGAGGTCCTGCAGTTGTACACGGCCCTGGTGAAACCACACCTGGAGTATTGTGTACAGTTTTGGTCTCTTAATTTGAGGAAGGACTTTCTTCCTATTGAGGGAGTGCAGCGTAGGTTCATGACGTTAATTCCCAGGATAGCGGAACTGTCATATGATGAAAGAATGGAAGGACTGGGCTTGTATTCACTGGAATTTAGAACGATGAGAGAGGATCTTATAGAAATGTATAAAATGATTAAGGGATTGGACACGCTAGATGCAGGAAAAATGATACCTGATGTTGGGGTAGTCCAGAATCAGGGGCCACAGTTTAAGAATAAGGGATGGGCCATTTAGAACTGAGATGAGGAAAAAACATTTTCACCCAGAGAGTTGTGAAATTGGGCAATTCTCTGCCTCAGAGGCAGTGGAGGCCAATTCATTGGATGCATTCAAAAGAGAGATTGTGGATGATCAGCCATGATTACATTGAATGGAGGTGCTGGCTCGAAAGGCCGAATGGCCAACTCCTGCACCTATTGTCTTTGTATCTATGTTGCATCACTTACACAATTACACAATTGCAGCCAATTGTGGACGCAGCCCAGACTATCGCACAAACCCACCTCCCTTCCATTGACTCCAGTCATACCTCACGCTGCCTCGGCAAGGCCAGCAGCATCATCAAGGGCGCTTCGCACCCAGGCCACTCCCTTTCCCATTGTGCAAAAGGTATAGAAGTGTGAAAACGCACACCTCCAGATTGAGGGACAGTATCTTCTCAGCTGTTATTGGCCAAATCAACCATCCTACCATCAACTGGAGAGCAGTCCTGAACTACTATCCACCTCATTGGAGACGGATTATCTTTGAAAATCCATCTCCAATGGACTTTATCTTGCACTGAGCTTTATTCACCTTATTCCCTGTATCATGCATCTGTCCATTCTAGACGGCTCGATTGTAATCATATATGAGCACGTAACAAAAGCTTTTCACAGTACCTCAGCACACGTGACAATAAACTAAACTCAAACTAAATTCAAAAACTAAACTCATTAACTTGCAGTAGTAGATTGTGGAATCACCATTGTTTTCCCATGGGGAAGATGCAGCAGGTTCAAGTCCGAACTTTAAATTAAGTATTAACTTGCTTTGAAGTGGCCACAGAGCTGAGACTCAGCACCATCCGTGCATGGAGATGCCCTGTCTTTCCCTTTGCTTTTGCCGCCTGGTCTTCTCCCTCTGTCCCACCGTCACCGCCCGGGTTTGCTCCGGGAGCTTTGGTGCCCCCCCCCCGTCACATCCCAAAGACGTGCAGGTGTGTAGGTTAATTGGCCTCTGTAAATTGCTCCTAGTGTGTGGGAAATGGATTCAAAAGTGGGATAACATAGGCCTGGATAGAGTGGATGTGGAGAGGATGTTGATCACTGGTGGGAGAGTCTAGGACCAGAGGTCACAGCCTCAGAATTAAAGGACGTTCCTTTAGGGAGGAGAAGAGGGGAATATTTTAAAGGCGGATTTGATAGTTTCTTGATTAATATGGGTGCCAGGGGGCCTACGGGGAGAAGGCAGGGGAATGGGGTTGAGAGGGAACGATAGATCAGCCATGATTGAATGGAGAAGCAGTTGTTGGGCTGAATGGCCTAATTCTGCTCCTATCACATTACGACCTCTCCTCCTCCCCCTCCCCCTCCTTCTCCCCCTCACCCGCCCTCACGCATTTCCCTCTCCCTCTCTCTTCGATCTCTCTCTGTCTCTCTTTCTCTCTTTCGCGCTCTCTCTCTCTCTTTCTGTCTCTCTCTCTCTCTCTCTCTTTCTGTCTCTCTCTTCCCCCTATCTCTCTCTCTGTCTCTCTCCCTCTTTCTCTGTCTCTCTTTCTCTCTCTGTCTCTTTCTCTCACTCTCTCTCTCTCTCTCTCTCTCACTCTCTCTCCCTCTGCCTCTGCCTCTCTTTCCCCCTCTCCCCCTCTCTCTCTCTCTCTCTCTCTCTCTCACTCTCTCCTTCTGCCTCTCCCTCTCTTTCCCCCTCTCCCCCATCTCTCTCTCTCTCTCCTCCCTTCCCCCTCTCTATCTCTCCCCATCTCTCTCTCCCGACCATTGAAGTCCCTAATTTCAAATACCATGGCTCCCCACGCTGGAATTTGCTCCCTGCCTTTTTACCTTTAAAACTCCCATGGGAACAATCTCCATGAATAAGATTTTAATTATCTTTCCAAGCATGTGCGTCAAAGTCAAATTTAATAATACTCCTGTGAACCATCTTGAGATGAATTGTCATAGAGAGAAACGGCAAGGAAACAGCTCCTTCAGCCCAATGAGTCCATGCTGAGTCCATGTGCATGTGATGCAGTTGGAAGCAGGATTTCTATTGTACTGGTGCATCACCATATTTGTGCAAATGACAATAACCTTGACTTGACCTGACCCTCAATCAGTCATAGAGTCGGGATTATAGTGCGGCACAGCGCAGTGACGCACGGTGGCGCAGCGGTAGAGTTGCTGCCTCGCAGCACCAGAGAGCCGGTTTGTTCCTGACCACGGGCGCTTGGCTGCACGACGTTTGTACCTTCTCCCCGTGACCTGCGTGGGTTTTCTCCAAGATCTTCGGTTTTCTCCTACGCTCGATAGATGGACAGGTTTGTAGGTTAATTGGCTTGGTATGAATGTAAGCATTGTCTCCAGTGTGTGTAGGGTAGTGTTAGTGTGTGGGGATCGCTGGTCGGCGTGGACTCGGTGGGCCGAAGGGCCTGTTTCCGCACTGTATCTCTAAACTACACTAAACTAGTCATACTTTAGCATGGAAACAGGCCCTTTGGCCCAACTTGACCACGCCAACCAAGATGCCCCATCTACATTAGTCCTCTTTGGCCCATATCACTCGAAGCCTTCCCTATCCATATACCTGTCCTAGAGTGTATTTGGACAGGGAAAGAGCGTTCACTTCACGGCCCTGTTTCCACCAAGCTTTCCACCACCACGCACAAGAAGCACAAGACACATACATTGTATGCAGATGCCGAGAAGTGTGTTTAGCTCTGGCTGAACAATTTCTAATCTTGTGATGTGGACTCGATAAGAAGAAGAAGAGTTTTAAATCCTGTTTACTACCTCCTCCTCAAAGACCTCCTCTGGCAGCTTGTTCCATACACCACTCACTGTCTGAGTGAAAAAGTTGCCCCTCAGGTGCATATTAAATCCCGCCCCTCTCACCTTAAACACATCATCTGCACTAATTCCGATTTTTTGTTCCCCCCAAGATTCTACCACTCACCTACACCCTAGGAGTAATTTGTGCTTAAGAAGGAACTGCAGATGCTGGAAAATCGAAGGTAGACAAAAGTGCTGGAGAAACTCAGCGGGTGAGGCAGCATCTGTGGAGCGAAGGAAGTAGGCAACGTTTCGTGTCGAGACCCTTCGTCAGACTCACCAATTTGTGGGGTCTGTTTAACCTACGGCCTGCACATCTTTGTGACCTGGGTATAAAGTCTAGTCACATGCAGTTGTTCACCTCTACTACCAGCAGTAGAGGTGAATAACAAATGGCACTTCTGAGGGGCAAGCAAATAGATGGTGATGATTGAAGTTTAGTGTAGTTGAGGGTTACACAAAAAGCTGGAGAAACTCAGCGGGTGCAGCAGCATTTAAGGAGCGAAGGAGATAGGCGACGTTTCGGGTCGAGACCCTTCTTTAGTGTAGTTGAGTTCAGTTTAGAGGGACAGCGTGGAAACAGGCCCTTTGGCCCACCGAGTCCGCACCAAGCACCGTTCCCCACGCACTAACACTATCCTGCACATACTAGGGACAATTCGTACGTTTAGACCAAGCCAATTAACCTACAAACCTGGACGTCTTAAGAATGTGGGAGGAAACCGTCGATCTCGGAGAAAACCAATGCGGTCACAGAGAGAACAGACAAGCACCCGTAGTCAGGATCAAACCCGGGTCTCAGGCACTGCAAGGCAGTAGGTCAACCGCTGCACCACCATGCCGCCCATAGTCCGAAATTACCAGAAGAGGCAAGGGACAAATGTGGGATGTAAGACTGGGATGGTCAATTATCTGAGTTTGTTGCATGCAATAGATAGACACAAAGTGCTGGAGTAACTCAGCGAGTCAGGCAGCATCTCTGGTGAAAAAGGATGAACATTTTTTGGCAACAGTGGCGCCAATTTCTGTTGTCATAGGTTATGGCCAGGTGTCGTAGGTGAATTCCATTTAAACTATTCCATTTAAACCCACACACATCACGGGGAGAACATACAAACTCCTTACAGACAAGTACCCATAGTCAGGATCGGACCCAGGTCAGGATGGGACCATGTGTACATTTCTATCTACTGGAGGCTGGCTCTCTGCGCCTCTAACTTTTACCGCCAAGGCACATCTCAATGTGTTGCTAACAGTGAGCTCAAATTGGAAATCAAACCGGGGACTTTGCATTATTCAGCAACCGACCGACTGCTGCTCCAGAGTTGGCTAATCAAAACCATTAGCTACATGATGTATGTAGGAGCACTTTGCTAAAGCAATTTCCTGGATGGATGGATGTGTTTTCGAAGTCCCTATTCTCTCACCTATCCCGGCTTGAAAATATATTTTCTTCTCCGCTGCATCCGGTGATGCAATGAAAAATAGTCTAACTGAATTGACTGATATACCCCGGGACTGTTGTCAAATCAAATATTTTACTCCTTCTTACAGGGATTCCCTCAGGCAATCAATGATCAGTCTTCACCGGGGGAAAAGACTGAGATGACAATGACATTTACTCTGTAAACTATGAGAAATACATGTGCACAGCTCACCTCATGATTTTGACTGATTAAATGCTTCAATGAAAGATTTTTGCTTTCATAATTACCGCCTGAGGCTGATAGCCTGCAGTGAGAACCGAACAATGCAACATACCTGACGCACGTGTTTGAAACGGCATGGTGGCGTAGCGGTAGAGCTACCGCCGCTCATCGCCAGTGACCCAGGTTCTGCCACTGTCGCTGTATGTCTTGTTGTTACTTGTGGGCGGAGCACCGAGGAAAATTCCTTGTATGTGAATATTGGCCAATAAACTTACTCAATTCGGACTAGACGCAAAATGCTAGAGTAACTCAGCGGGTGAGGCAACATCTCTGGAGGGAAGGAATGGGCGACTAGCCGGCATCACCATTCAATATGATCATGGATGTTCATCCAGAATCAATACCCCGTTCCTGCTTTCTCCCCATATCACTTGATTCCGTTAATGGGCGACGAGACCCTTCTTCAGACTGACCGTCGGGGAGGGGGTGGGACAAAGATAGAATGTAGGCGGAGACGATAGGACTGGTGGGAGAACTGGGAAGGGGGAGGGGATGGAGACAGAAAGCAAGGGCTATCTGAAGTTGGAGAAGTCAATGTTCATACCGCTAGGGTGTAAACTGCCCAAGCGGACTACCCAATTCAGACTACCTGTGCTTGTCTGTACGGAGTTTGTACGTTCTCCCCGTGACCTGTGTGGGTTTTCTCCGAGATCTTTGGTTTCGTCCCACACTCCTACGACGTGCAGGTTTGTGGGTTCATTGTCTTGGTGTAAATTTAAAATTGTACCCGTGGGTGTAGTGTTAATGTGTATGGATCGGTGCGGACTCGATGGGTCGAATGGCCTGTTTACGTGCTGTATTTCTGAACTAAACTGCAAGCTGCAGATAGACACAAAAAGCAAGGTTATCTCAGCAGCTCGGGCAGCATCTCGGGAGAAAAGGAATAGGTGATGTTTCGGGTCAAGACCCTTCTTCAGACTGAGAGTCAGGGGAAAGTGAAATGAGCGATATAGACAGTGATATATGGAGAGATATGGAACAAATGAAGGATAGATATGCAAAAAATTAACGATGATCATGGAAACAGTCCATTGCTGGCTGTGTGTCTGACCCGTTGAGTTACTCCAGCTTTTTGGTGGGTGTATGGAACGAGCTGCCAGAGGTGGGAGTTGAGGCTGGGACTATTCCGCCATTTAAGAAACCGTTGGGCAGGTATATGGATAGGACAGGTTTGGAGTGATGTGGGTCAAATGCCGGCAGGTGGGACTAGTGTAGATGGGACATGTTGGCCGGTGTGGGTAAGTTGGGTTGAATGGCCTGTTTCCGTGCTTTTTCACTCTATGACTGTGATTGTATCCCCGGTTTAAACCAGCGTCTGCAGATTCCTTTCTACTCATTTAAAAACTGCAGTAGGTTATTTCTATTTTTACCCGACCCTTTCACGAAATGATCCCAGTGTTTAACTCAGTCCATTTGGGTTCTATTTCACGAGCAGCATTGATGTACCTTGCCGCAGTTTTTAAATATTTTTATGGAATATGGAAGGACATTGTGTGGGTTTGCAGATCAATAACTAATACACTGAGCTGCAGGCAGAGTGCGCGGACATTAAACAGAAAGATTGATGAGAATTGAGTGGTGCCTTGGGTCAGAACTCCATGCTCCAGGCTTGAATCAATCCCAGTCTCTCGGCTCAGCACCTGTCTCTGGTGCATCTGAACTCATCGCGTGGGACTACAGAAGGTCTGGTACAAATTAATAGCAGAGCACTCGATTTCACTCAGTTAGGTCATAAGGGTAGATGATATATGAGACCAAAAGACATTGTGATGATGGAGCATAGATCTTCTTCCCTGAGGATAAGGTTAAGATACTTATCGTGAGCTTCTGTTTTGACTGCAATATATCTGGCAAGGGAGCTCATAGTGTTGGAAGGAGCTGCAGATTCTGGTTCAGAAACATAGAAAATAGGTACAGGAGTAGGCCATTCGGCCCTTCCAGCTGGCACCACCATTCAATATGATCATGGCTGACCATCCAGAATCAATACCCCGTTCCTGCTTTCTCCCCATATCACTTGATTCCGTTAACCCTAAGCAGAGCTAAATCTCACTCTCTCTTGAAAACATTCAATGAATTCGCTGGAATTTAGAAGATTGAGGGGGGATCTTATAGAAACTTACAAAATTCTTAAGGGGTTGGACAAGCTAGATGCTGGAAGATTGTTCCCGATGTTGGGGGAGTCCAGAACAAGGGGTCACAGTCTAAGGATAAGGGGGATTTCCTTTAGGACCGAGATGAGGAAAACATTCTTTACACAGAGAGTGGTGAGTCTCTGGAATTCTCTGCCACAGAAGGTCGTTGAGTCCAGTTCATTGGCTATATTTAAGAGGGCGTTAGATGTGGCACTTGTGGCTAAAGGGATCAGGGGGTATGGAGAGAAGGCAGGTACAGGATACTGAGTTGGATGATCAGCCATGATCACATTGAATGCCGGTGCAGGCTCGAAGGGCCGAATGGCCTACTCCTGCACCTATTTTTCTATGTTTCTATGCTTCTAATTGGCCTCCGCTGCCTTCAGTGGCAGAGAATTCCACAGATTCACAACTCTCTGAGTGAAACGGTTTTTCCTCATCTCAGTCCTCATTGGCCTGTACCTTATTCTTAAACCGTGACCCCTGGTTCAGGACTTCCCCCAACATCGGGAACATTTTTCCTGCATCTAGCCTGTCCAATCCCTTAAGGATTTTCGATGTTTCTATAAGATTCCCTCTCACCCTTCTAAATTCCAGTGAATACAAGCCCAGCCGCTCCATTCTTTCATCATATGTCAGTTCCGTCATCCCAGGAATTAACGTGGTGAACCTACGCTGCAGTCCCTCAATAGCAAGAATGGCCTTCCACAAATTAAGAGACCAAAACTGCACACAATAGACCAAAATGTTTTCACATTTCTATAACTTTTGCCTGATGGGAGAGGGGAGAAGAGGGAGAGGCTAGGTGCTGTTTCAGGCCTGAAGAAGGGTCTCAAACCCGAAACGTCACCCATTCCTTCTCTGCACAGGTGCTGCCTGTCCTGCTGAGTTACTCCAGTATTTTGTGTCTTAATAAGTTCATAGTCCTGGCATCGAGTGTAGAATATAATAAAAGGACAAATCTTCTCGCACTGATATTCCACATTTTGGATAGAAGTGGACGTGGAGAGGATGTTTCCACTGGTGGGAGAGTCTTGGACCAGAGGCCATTGCCCCAAAATTAAAGGACGCTCCTCGAGCAAGATGAGGAGGAACTTCTTTAATCAGAGGGTGGTGAATCTGTGGAATTCATTGCCACAGAAGGCTGTGGAGGCCAAGTCAATGGATATTCTTAAGGCAGAGATCAATAGATTCTTGATCAACACGGGTGTCAGGGGTTATGGGGAGACGGCAGGAGAATGGGGTTAGGAGGGAGAGATAGATCAGCCACGATTGAATGGTGGAGTTGACTTGATGGGCCAAACGGTCCAATTCTGCTCCTCGATCACTGTGGACGCACGACTAAGCACATGAACACCAAAATAAACGGAGCAGGAGTGTTACTGGCTGAATTGTAAATTAGTCATGTGCAGTGGATGAATTAATATCATCTCACATTCATCTTTCATTACCACGGTAACAGTCGTTCAACATAAACATAATCTGGTCGGCGCGCCAGTCAGTGCTGAGTGATACCTCTCAGCGGGTTGAACTTTGCCTTTCCCTGATAGAATTGTCTGGCTGGCTTACAGAAGCTTCAGATGCAACATTGGCACACACGTCACACCTAAACAGCAAGCAGTAGATCAGTTGTCTTTAAAAGATGATTTGTCTGCCTCAAACAGACACAGCATCGTTATGTATTATTTTGTTTGTAGCGTGCAGCGGAGTGAATAAATGCCAGATTTCCTTCTCGTTCGTGTAAATGACAATGCCAATTTCCCCCGCAAGGTCAGATGCCTTATGGTGTATTTGCATTATCTTTTCATCTCCTCAAGGTCTGATTCGGTTGCAAGAGCTCATTAAAGCTCCGTCTCGCTACAGCATCCGCTTGAAAATCCGTCAGCTTCCCTCGGACACGAAGGATTCCAAGCCCTTGCTGAAAGAAATGAAGAGGAATAAGGAGTTCCACGTGATATTTGACTGCAGTCACGAGATGGCAGCTGGCATCTTGAAGCAGGTAACCAAATTAGTCATAAGAGTCATAGCCTCGTCTACACTAGTCCCACCTGCCTGTACCTTGCGCAGATCCCTGTACACCTGTCCTATCCTTGTACCTAGAGTCAGAGAGTCATAGAGTGATACAGTGTGGAAACAGGCACTTCGGCCCAACTTGCCCACACTGGCCAACATGTCCCAGCTACACTAGTCCCACCTGCCTGCATTTGGTTCACATGCCTCCACCAAACCTCTCCTATCCATGTACCTGTCTGACTGGTTCTTAAACATTGGGATAGTCCCAGCCTCAATTACTCTTCTGTCAGCTTGTTACCATATAACCATATAACCATATAACAATTACAGCACGGAAACAGGCCCTCTCGGCCCTTCCAGTCCGTGCCGACCATTTATTTTCCCCTAGTCCCATCTACCTGCACTCAGACCATACCCCTCCATTCCCTTCCCGTCCATATACCTATCCACTTTACTTTTAAATGTTAAAATCGATCCTGCCTCCACCACTTCTGCTGGAAGCTCATTCCACACAGCCACCACTCTCTGAGTAAAGAAGTTCCCCCTCATGTTACCCCTAAACTTCTGTCCCTTAATTCTCATGTCATGCCCTCTTGTTTGAATCTTCCCTACCCTCAATGTTCCATTACACCCTCCACCTTTTGTATGAAAAAGTTACACCTCGGATTCCTGTTAAATCTTTTCCCCTTCACCTTAAACCTATGTCCTCTGATCCTCGATTCTCCTACTCTGGACAAGAGACTGCGCAGCTTCTCGATCTATTCCTCTCATGATTTTGTACACCTCTATAAGATTCCCCATCATCCTCCTGCGCTCCATGGAATAGAGACCCAGCCGACTGAACCTCTCCCTGTAGCTCACACCCTCTAGTCCTGGCAACATCCTCGTAAATCTTTTTGTTAATAATTTTTTTTTTATTAGAAACCTTTGGAGTGTGGGTGGAATCCGGAGCACCCGGAGAAAACCCACGCAGTCATAGAGTGATACAGTGTGGACAGAGACCCTTTGGCCCAACTTGCCCACACCGACCATCTACGGAAGTCCCACCAGCCTGCATTTGGCCCATATCCCTCTGAACATATTCATGTACCTGTCTAATTGTTTCTTATTATTTCAATAGTACCTGCCTCAAATACCTCTTCTGGCAGCTCGTTTCATACATCCACCACCCTTTGTGTGAAAAAGTTACCCCTCAGGTTCCTATTAAATCTTTTCATCTTTACCTTACTGTCCTCTGGTCCTAGATTCCCCTACTCTGAGCAAGAGACTCTGTGCATCGACCCGATCTAATCCTCTCATGATTTTATGCACCTCTAGAAGATCTTTGTTCTTTCGGCAGCCCCACTCCCCACTACGGACTCCTCTTCATTCTCAGCGGCACGCCCTCGACCGACCTCCAGCACCCACTGTGGGCCCGAAAGACCTCCCGCACGATTAGGGTTGCCAACTATCCTGTATTAGCCGGGACATCCCGTATATTGGGCTACAATGCTTTGTCCCATATGGGACCACCCTTGTCCCCTATATGACTGCTAGTACTCGGGTCGAGGGGATTACCGTGTCGGAGCGCCGCGTCCGGCCCGACGTAGTGCAGCCCATGGAGTGCAGCAGCAGCAGCACCTTGCCAGTGGCCCCGTCTGTCGGTCGGCAGCCCGGCCAGCTGTGTAACCTTCGGACCTTCGCTTACCACTGACAAAACCACCCCTCCTTCTCATGGCCGATCATCGGTTCATGAGTTGGATGGGGTGCCGGACTTTGCATGTAGCAGAACACAAAGCCCAGCCAGTGGGCCAGCTGAGCAGTGTTGGCCCGGACACCAGCCTTTGCGCATGCCCTAACCCTAACCCAATTTGTCCCTTATTTTGACCTTTTGTCCCTTATTTGTGATTGAGAAAGTTGGCAACCCTCAGCACAATGTACATAACATTAGTATTCACCTGCAAGTGAAGTGAACCAAGCAGTCACTACATGCATATATATATATATATACACCTTACATCGTATTTAAAATACAATCTAAACATTTATACAATATCATTCAGGACTCTCTTTTCTCCGCCCATATTAACAACGCAGGATTTGTGGCCTGCAAACAATTTCTGAAGGAAGCTACAATTGGATTAAGGGTAATATGGTTTTAAGAGAAATATGTACTCGTAAATCAGCGAGTGTACAAGATGAGTTCCCAGATTATTTGCAAACTACGCATGCAATTATTATTTTGCCAACAAAATTTCAGAAACATGTTGGACACGACATATGACATATGGAGGATTTCAATCTTCAAGTCTTCGTGCAGGCTTAAATATAATTTTACCAATAAGAAAGAAGCAAAATCCTATCTCTTTGATGGATTTCATGTGCTACGGATTTTACAGACTCAGAGGAGCCATCAATACAGATGACGGTGACACACAGATAAATCTTTTCCCAGCGAATTTATGCTCCCATCTTCCTGCTTTGGGCCTGTTCTGTGGAAAATAAAATGGTGCACATTTTGAAGAGTCAAATACATATCTGATGTTTTCAAGAGTTAGATAGTGGTCTTCGGGCTAACGGAATCAAGGGATATGGGGAGAAAGCAGGAACGGGGTACTAGTTTTGGATGATCAGCCATGATCATGTTGAATGGAGGTGCTGGCTACTCCGGCACCAATTTTCTATGTTTCAATGTGTATGTCTCTATCTTGATGTGGTAAATGTCATTCTTCCCCCCTTACTCACTCTCACACCTGCACCACACAACTAACCACACAGTTTAGTTGAAATTTAGAAGAATAAGGCGGGAACCTAATTGAAACGTACTGAATAGTGAAAGGCCTGGATAGAGTGGATGTGGAGAAGATGTTTCCACTAGTGGGAGAGTTTAGGACTAGAGGTCATAGCCTCAGAATTAAAGGACGTTCCTTTAGGAAGGAGATGAGAAGGAATTTCATTAGTTAGAGGGTGGTGCATCTGTGGAATTCATTACCACAGGGGGCTGTGGAGACCAAGTTGGTGGATATTTTTAAGGCAGAGATAGATAGATTATTGATTAGTACGGGTGTCAGGGGTTATGGGGAAAAGGCAGGAAAATTGAGTTAGATGGGAGAGATAGATCAACCATGATTGAATGGCGGAGTAGACTTGATGGGCCGAATGGCCTAATTCTGCTCCTTTCACACGATCTTATGACATAGGTCTAACCTTTTATGAAGGCACCTCCATCACAAGAACTGTGGCTCAGAGACAGGTTCGGAGGGTGTTTGTGTTATGGTTATGTGTTTCTGCACCTTGTTTCTGACGCTGCTCAGTAAATAAACCAATCCTTCAGACTTCATAGGTTCTAGGAGCAGAATTAGGCCATCTACTCCGCCATTCATTCACGCTCTCATCTCCATTCTCCTGCCTTCGCGCTTTAGAAATACGGTGTGGAAACAGGCCCTTCGGCCCACCGTGTCTGTACAAGGAAACCGGAGAACCCACGCGACCACAGGGAGAATGGATAAACTCCATACAGCTCCATGCAGCTGTGGTCAGGCTCGAACCTGCATCTTTGGCGCTGTCATTGCCCTGTCCCACTTGGGCGATTTTTTTCAGCGGCAGTCGTCTGAAAAATCGGCAACTGGAACGGCGACTGTCAAAGTGGAACGCACACACACACGCATTGCTTCCTGTACCAGCCAGTTATGCAGGCGGGGGACAGGGCAAGCGGGGGAGCGCTGTCTGAGTGAAATTCACACGGTGCAAAGCCAATGTGATACACACACACACACCGCGATGAACAGGAAGGTTGGTGCAGTAATTAAGACGGCTAAAACACAGTATACGGTAAGTCCGTTTAAAGAGGGGGAGTTGGGGGGGGGGGGGGGGGGGGAGAGAAGGGGAGAAGGAGGGAGAACCGGCTACAACCTACGAGAACCCATGAGAACCTTCAACCTCCTGGCAACCCACTAGGACCTCCTGGCAACCACCTACGGCATGAGAATTCTCGCTAGTCTCCATGGTAGTTTCCTCCTAGTCGCCGCTAATTTTTCAACATGTTGAAAAATATACGTGGCCACCATAATGAGGCCGCGACTAGTTCTCAGAACGCGGGAACTCCTCACGACTATGAAGGTGACTCCCCGGCAACTACCCGCGGACGTGTGGCGATCACAGAGTGTCCTGCACTCGCCTAAAAAGTCGCCTAAGCGGGACAGGCCCATCAGGCAGCAACTCTACCGCTGCGCCACCATGCAGCCTCAATCCTCTCCTACCTGAAAAAAAAAATTCTGCCAAGTTCGGACTCTTTCAGGCAAAAAAAGGGAAGTTCGTCAGGCTTAATCTCACTCATCCAGAAATAAAAAATAGTTGGAAAATGCAGGGAACACATGGCAGTGCAATCAGCATCTGTGGAAAGGGAAATTTAATTAATGTTTCAGGCCCGAGACACTTTATCAGTCTCCAGAGTCAATTAACCATATAACCATATAACAATTACAGCACGGAAACAGGCCTTCTCGGCCCTTCCAGTCCATGCCGACCATTTATTTTCCCCAAGTCCCATCTACCTGCACTCAGACCATACCCCTCCATTCCCTTCCCATCCATATACCTCTCCACTTTACTTTTAAATGTTAAAAATCGATCCTGCCTCCACCACTTCTGCTGGAAGATCATTCCACACAGCCACCACTCTCTGAGTAAAGAAGTTCCCCCTCATGTTACCCCTAGACTTCTGTCCCTTAATTCTCATGTCATGCCCTCTTGTTTGAATCTTCCCTACCCTCAATGGGAAAAGCTTATCCACGTCAACTCTGTCTATCCCTTTCATCCTGAGATTCTCGAGATTCATCTCGGGATTCTCTTGAGATCCAGCCAAATTCAAACATGCTCTGCACTCCCCCCCCCGATCGCTTTCCTGTAACCCCCCCCTCCATAACCCAATGCACATCCACTTCTCCCACCATCTTCCTACCGTTTTGTTTTCTTTCCCACCCCCCCACCCCTCCCGCCTCCCGCCCCCTTCCACCTATATCCTTCCCCCCCCGGCTTCACATTACACTCCTCGTCACTTTCGTTATAGAGATACAGCGTGGAAACAGGCCCTTCCGCGCCGACCAGCGATCCCCGTACGCTTGCACTATCCTGCACACGCGGGACGATTTTCATTTTTTACCGAAGCCAATTAACCTACAACCCTGTGCGTCTTCAGAGTGTGGGAGGAAACCGAGGATCTCGGCGAAAACCCACACAGGAGAATGTACAAACTCCGTACAGACATCACCCACAGTCAGGATTTTCCCGGGGTCTCTGGCGCTGTAATACCCCTGTTCCACGGTACGAGTTCATTCCAAGAGCTCTCCCGAGTTTGCCCTGATTCGAACTCGGAGATTTACGGTAATGGCCGCTCGCAGGTACTCGGGGCTCTCGTGGACATTTTTCAACATGTTGAAAAATCTTCATGAGTCTTCCCGTGCTTACCTGCCGTTAACGAGTCTTCCCGAGTACCTGCCGTTAGCGCTAAGGGACGTCCCCGAGCTTACTCGGGGCTCTCATGGACATTTTTCAACATAGTTAGCGGCTCTTCCCGAGTACCTGCCGTTAGAGTTGCGAGCCGCTAAGAGACGTCCCCGAGCTCCGACGTACCGTCTATGTTTATTCTACAGGCTCATCGCGTGTTTGATTTTTTTTTTAAACTCAGGAGAGCACTTGAATGGACTCGTGCAGTGGGACAGGGCGTTAAGGCAGCAACTCTACCGTTGCGCCACCGTGCTGTTCTTGTAGGAAAGTAACTCTGGCAAGACGAGAGTGGTTGTGAGCAAATTCCTGACCTTTGCTCAGTATGGATGTAATGTAATGTAGCATATCACTGATTACACTAAACCACTGCTGGGCTGAACCCCTTTAGCTTTTGATAAATATTTAATTTTCCTATAAGCTTACAAGATATTAGCATAACTATTGCATTTGCAAATTTGCTTTGCCATTGGGAACACTTTCCGTGGGTTTAATGATGTGTCAGTGAGAAAGCTTAAACACAACATTATTATTAGCTGGGCAGTCAGAAATAAGGTTGTCATTTTTACATACACATCACCCACAAGCTTTCCTTCACCACTAATCAATCAGTAGATGTATTCAAGAGAGAGTTAGATTCAGCTCTGATGGCTAATGGAATCATGGGATATGGGGAGAAAGCTGGGACGGGGTACTGCTTGTGGATGATCAGCCACGATTATATTGAATGGCGGTGCTGGCTCGAAGGGCTGAATGGTCTACCCCTGCCCCTATTTTCTATGGCCCATTGAGTTAATTTTTCACCTCGGAACTCAATCTTGAACAAAAACGTAAAGGGCCTGTCCCACTTTGCTTTGCCTAATTAAAGTTGCCTTGTCTAATTAAATTTGCCTTCTATATAATTATAAGTCTAATCTTGACCACTTCCTGTTTGCGCGTTATATTATTTTTAGAAAAAACACTACCACGTAAGGCCATCTGAGTAAGATGTTCCCCTCCGCTCTTCAGGTGCCGAGGACTTTTCCCATCGATGAAAAATAAAAGAGTTATTAGTGTTTAAAAAATGTTGAGATTCTCCCTCCTGTCAATCGTGCCATGAAGGCCACACCCAAAATTCACGGCGTGATGCCGCGTGACACGCGTGATGGCGTATTGACCCGCGGCGTTATTTTCAAGTGTCGCCATTTTTTTTGTCGCCGAATGTCCAAAATCTTTTGGCGACACTGATAAGACGCGGGCAGTCGCCGAAAAGAATCGCCAAGTGGAACAGGTCCTTAATACATTTAGGCAAAGGGAACAGAGAACCTGAATTTGATGCATTCATCTTCATGGCTTGCATTGCATCCAGCACTTTGTAGCCAGGTGCTGTCTGTATGGAGATTGTACGTTCTCCCCGTGACCACGTGGGTTTTCTCCGGGTGCTCCAGTTTCCTCCCACATTCCAATGATGTGAGGGTTTGTATGATAATTGGCTTCTGTAAATGTTCCCTCCGGTGTGGGCTAGAACTAGTGCAGAGGCTGATTGTTCGTCAGCATGGACTCGAGGGGCCGAAGGGCCTGTCCCCACTTTGTATCTCTAAACTGAAGTAAATTAAACAGTGTGGACAATTTTTACGGAGGCCATTTAACCTGCAAACCTGCAGCTCTTTGGGATTTGGGCAAAACTGGAGCACCCGGAGGAAACCCATGCAGTCACAGGGAGAACGTGCAAACTCCGCACAGACAGCATCAGGTGCGACAAAGGATTGCTATTTGAAGTAGGCGGCACAGTGGTGCAGCTGTTAGAAACATAGAAACATAGAAAATAGGTGCAGGAGTAGGCCATTCGGCCCTTCGAGCCTGCACCGCCATTCAATGTGATCATGGCTGATCATCCAACTCAGTATCCCGTACCTGCCTTCTCGCCATACCCCCTGATCCCTTTAGCCACAAGTGCCACATCTAACGCCCTCTTAAATATAGCCAATGAACTGGCCTCAACGACCTTCTGTGGCAGGGAATTCCAGAGACTCACCACTCTCTGTGTAAAGAATGTTTTCCTCATCTCGGTCCTAAAGGAATTCCCCCTTATCCTTAGACTGTGACCCCTTGTTCTGGACTCCCCCAACATCGGGAACAATCTTCCAGCATCTAGCTTGTCCAACCCCTTAAGAATTTTGTAAGTTTCTATAAGATCCCCCCTCAATCTTCTAAATTCCAGCGAGTACAAGCCGAGTCTATCCAATCTTTCCTCATATGAAAGTCCTGACATCCCAGGAATCGGTCTGGTGAATCTTCTCTGTACCCCCTCTATGGCAAGGATGTCTTTCCTCAGATTTGGAGACCAAAACTGTACGCAATACTCCAGGTGTGGCATCACCAAAACCCTGTACAACTGCAGTAGAACCTCCCTGCTCCTATACTCAAATCCTTTCGCTATGAATGCTAACATACCATTTGCTTTCTTCACTGCCTGCTGCACCTGCATGCCTACTTTCAATGACTGGTGTACCATGACACCCAGGTCTCGTTGCATCTCCCCCTTTCCTAATCTGCCACCATTCAGATAATAGTCTACCCTCATGTTTTTGCCACCAAAGTGGATAACCTCACATTTATCCACATTATACTGCATCTGCCATGCATCTGCCCATTCACTCAGCCTATCCAAATCACCCTGCAGCCTCCAAGCATCCTCCTCACACCTAACTATACCCCCCAGCTTGGTATCATCTGCAAATTTGGAGATGTTGCATTGAATTCCCTCGTCCAAATCATTAATATATATTGTAAATAGCTGGGGTCCCAGCACTGAGCCTTGCGGCACCCCACTAGTCACTGCCTGCCATTCTGAAAAGGACCCGTTTACTCCTACCCTTTGCCTCCTGTCTGCTAGCCAGTTCTCTATCCACATCAATACTGAACCCCCAATACCGTGTGCTTTAAGTTTGTATGCTAATCTCTTATGCGGGACCTTGTCGAAAGCCTTCTGAAAGTCTAGGTATAACACATCCACTGGTTCTCCCTTATCCACTCTACTAGTTACATCCTCAAAAAATTCTATCAGATTTGTCAGACATGATTTACCTTTCGTAAGAACTGTTGCTACACAGCACCAGAGAGCAAAGTTCAACCCTGACCTTGGGTGCTGGCTATGTGGAGTTGGCACGTTTTCCCTGTGACTGCATGGGTTTCCTCTGGGTGCTCTGGTTTCCTCCCACATTCCTAAGACAATGCCGTTTCTTACAGTTCAATGCATTATTTTTTACCTGTCAACCAAACCATACCAGCTTACATGGGGCATCTTGATCGGCATGGATGAGTAGGGCCGAAGGGCCTATTTCCATGCTGTATGACTCTAGTGCTCTGAAAGATTTCCAAGAAGAATACATAAATCTTGAAAGATATTGCATACGGCACGTTTCAGTTCGAACCTTAATATTCCTTAACCAGTTATTAAAAAATTATTGAATCATATTTCACTTTTGCTACAGTCAACTTTTATTTTGTTTAAATATAAGCCATGATCAGTAGACTTAAACACAATAAGCTAATTCTCAACTATCAATGATACCAAAAGCTGGCCTGTATTTTGAAGATATGTTCCGCATGGTAGGCTGCTCTGGAAGGTTAGATCGCATGGGATCCGAGGAGAGATAGCTGAATGGATAGCAAATTGGCTTCACGGAAACAAGCAGAGGGTGATGGTGGAAGGTTTCTTCTTAGACTGGGACCTGTGGCTAGTGGTGTGCCTCAGGGTTCGGTGCTGGGCCCGTTACTGTTTGTCATCCACATCAATGATTTGAATGAGAACAGACAGGGCAAGATTAGCAAGTTTGCTGATGATTCAAAAGTGGGTGGTTTTGCAGATAGTGAAGATGGTTGTGAAAGATTGCAGCAGGATCTTGATCGATTGGCCAGGTGGGCTGAGGAATGGTTGATGGAATTTAATACAGAGAAGTGTGAGGTGTTGCATTTTGGGACACCAAACAAGGGCAGGACCTACAGAGTAAATGGTAGGCCTCTGGGCAGTGTTGTAGAGCAGAGGGATCTCGGAGTACAGGTGCATGGTTCCTTGAAGGTCGAGTCTCAGGTGGATTAGGTAGTCATAAAGGCATTTGGCACTTTGGCCTTCATCAGTCAGAGTAGTGAGTTATAGAAGCTGGGGGGTCACGTTGGAGTTGTATAAGACGTTGGTGAGACCACATTTAGAATATTGTGTTCAGTTCTGGGCACCATGTTATAGGAAAGATGTTGTCAAGCTTGAAAGGGTTCAGAGATGATTTACGAGGATGTTGCCAGGACTGGAGGGTGTGAGCTACAGGGAGAGGTTGAGTAGGCTGGGTCTCTATTCCTTGGAGCACAGGAGGATGAGGGGTGATTTTATAGAGGTGTATAAAATCATGAGAGGAATAGATCAGGTAGATGCACAGAAACTCTTGCCCAGAGTAGGGGAATCGAGGACCAGAGGACATAGGCTCAAGGTGATGGGGAAACAATTTAACAGGCTCAAGGTGAAGGGGAAAAGATTTAATAGAAATCTAAGAGGTATCTTTTTCACACAAAGGGTGGTGGGTATGAAACAAGCTGCAAGAGGATATAGTTGAGGCTGGGACAATCCTTACGTTTAAGAAACAGTAAGACAGGTATATGGATAGGACAGGTTGGGAGGGATACGGACCAAGCGCAGGCAAGTGGGACTTGTGCAGTTGGGACATGTTGGGTAAGTTGGGCATGTTTCCACACTGCATCACTCTGTGACTCTAAACCTCTATGACTCTACATGTTCTACCGATGGAGTTTGACTGAATGTGTCTCTTAATCAAAATCAAATCAATGTTTTTTTCCTTTAATTTTCTTTTTTTTTCCCCATATGACTTTTGGAAAAGAGTCATAGAGAGCCATATAGTTCTACAGTGTGGAAGCAGGACCTTCAGCCTGACTTGCACACACCGACCAACAAAACTCATCTACACTAGTCCCACTTGTCCTGTTTAACCCATATCCCGCTAAACCTGTCCAATCCATGCACCTGTCCAAATGTTTCTGAAACGTTGCGATAGCCCCAGCCTCAACTACCTCCTCAGCAGCACATTCCACACACCCACCACCCTTTGTTCAAGTATAGGATTTGTCCGCATTTAGATAAGTGAGATACTTGCAATTCCACTAAATGGACAGGCATTTAATATTTTTGACGGGGGTTACACAAAAAGCTGGAGAAACTCAGCGGGTGCAGCAGCATCTAAGGAGAGAAGGAGATAGGCGACGTTTCGGGTCGAGACCCTTCTTCAGACTCCACCAAGGAAAAACAATTCCTGTCCCAGCTTACCTCCTTAGATGCTCCTTAGATGCTGCTGCACCCGCTGAGTTTCTCCAGCTTTTTGTGTAACCCTCGATTCTCCAGCATCTGCAGTTCCTTCTTTAATATTTTTGACCGTTCTTTGCCTTCTGTTGTTGTTTTGTAATGTGTACGAAGGAACTGTAGGTGCTGGTTTAAACCAAAGATAGACACAAAAGGCTGGTGTAACCTAACAGGTCAGCTAGCATCTCTGGAGAAAAGTCTGAAGAAGGGTCTCGACCCGAAACGTCACCTATTCCATTTTGTCCAGAATTGCTGCCTGGCCTGCTGAGTTGCTCCAGCTTTTTGTGACCATCAGTCGCTTTGTATTTCAGTTTTCAGACATTCATGCTTTGTTTGTTCGGCATCTCATTTATTTCTGTAGAGAGGAGCAAACCAGCTCCCTACGTGTGAGAATCTATGCACGGCCATCTTGTTCTGCAGCACAGGACAAAGAATACAAAGCAAGCATTCACTGACGTACACAGCGGTGGTCACTGGTGCAAGCATGTGGATCAGTACAGTCACTGCTCCAACAAACACATCTCTTCAACACAAATAAAATGTTTTTGAAGATGCTTCTTTAGTTTAGGTTAGAGATGCAGCGAGGAAACAGACCCTTCGGCCCACCGAGTCCACACTGACAGCGGTCCTCGCTATTGCGATCACACTATCCAACACCCACTTGGGACAATTTTACGTATGCCAAGGCGAAACGTCACCCATTCCTTCTTTCCATTCCTGCTGCCTCACCCGCTGTGCTACTCCAGCATTTTGTGTATACCTTCAATTTTATCCAGCATCTGCAGTTCTTTCTTACACATCTATATTACTAAAAGTCTGATCTTGACCACTTCCTGTTGTTCTGTATATTGATTTTCAAAAAAACGCTGCCACTTATGGCTGTGATTTTTGGCCATCTTACTCAGTCCCCCTCTGCTGCGCAGGACAAGAGGATTTTTCCCATCGATGAAAAATAAAAGAGTTATTAGTGTTTTAAAAATGTTGAGATTCTCTCCCCTGAAGGCCACTCCCCTTCTGGAGGAACTGTAAAACCCGGAGGTGTTGAGTGCCTCAGTCAGTCTCTGCAAGATGGGGGTGCAAGAGGGTCACGTTTCTCAGTCTGAGCTGTGAATAAATCTGAACAAATGTCTACTAAACTGTGAATGGTTTTACTGACCTGTCAGTGCCCTTAATGTGGTTTGAAAATATAGTTTGGAAATGCTAAAGCTGTGTTGCCTTTGGTTTGGAAATGCTAAAGCTGTGTTGCCTTTGGTTTGGAAATGCTAAAGTCATGTTGCCTTTTATTTGGAAATGCTAAAGCTGGGTTCCCTAATTAAAGTTGCCTTGCCTAATTAAAGTTGCTTCTCTAATTAAATTTGCCTTCTATATAATTATGTCTAATCTTGACCACTTCCTGTTTGCGCTTTATATTAATTTTAGAAAACACACTACCACGTAAGGCTGTGATTTTTTGCTATCTGAGTAAGATGTTCCCCTCCGCTCTTCAGGTGCCGAGGACTTTTCCCTTTGATGAAAAATAAAAGAGTTATTAGTGTTTAAAAAATGTTGAGATTCTCCCTCCTGTCAATTGTGCCATGAAGGCCACACCCAAAAGTGTGGGCGTGGCTCAGTCTCTGCAAGATGGAGGAGGGAGAGGTCACGACTTGCTGTCTTTAGTGGCCTTGCACCCTGCTTGAAATGGTATGAAACTGCACTTGAATTTGGTGGCCTTGCACCCTGCTTGAAGTGGTATGTAACTGCACTTCAATTTGGTGGCCTTGCACCCTGCTTGAAAAGGAATTTCAAGGAATAGCCGTGTCAACTGCCAGCCCACCAGCCGTGAGCAAGTGAGCTGCCAGCACAACAGGCTTGAGTGACTGAGCCGCCATCCCAAGAATCCATTTGGCTCACAATGTCCATACTAGCCCTCTGGAAACCAGTCCCTTCAGTCCACAACTCTCACACTATCGCTCCAGAAAGCCCCCCCCCCCCCCCCCCCCCCCTCACTGGCCACCAATATTGGAATTGGTGGAGAGGAGGAATATTGCGTTGGGGGACCAGCCCTCCCGTGGGATGCTGGGACCCAACGTGTCCCACTTAGTCGAGTAACTTATAAACCTGTCCGTCTTTGGAGTGAGGGAGGAAACCGAAGATCTCGGAGAAATCCCACGCAGAGTCACGGGGAGAACGTACAAACTCCGTACGGACAGCACTCGGGATCGAACCCGGGTCTCTGGTGGTGTAAGGCTGTAACTCTACTGCTATGCATCGTGCCGCCCCACACAAAAAAAAGCAAGTATTTGAAGATGCTTCTGACCAGTCAGAAGATGCAACGGCTTGAACACACACAATGCGAAGCTCAGGAACAGATTCTTCCCCCTGTTATAAGCCCACCGAATGGTCCTTTCATAAGCTGGGGCGATTCGTCTCTGCCCAATTGCGACATTGGTCTCTGGAACTGGTGCAGTACAATGCTGAGGAATATATCCTGCACTCCTCATCTTTCCCTTTGCTCTGCCAATTGTACTTGAGTTTTGTTCGACTGTATCTATGTATAGTATGTCCACCGTGGCCGGCACGATGGCGCAGTGGTAGAGTTGCTGCCTCACAGCGCCAGAGACCCGGGTTCAATGCTGACTACGGGTGCTGCCTGTACGGAGTTTGTACGTTCTCCCCGTGACCTGCGTGGGTTTTCGCTGGGATCTCCGCTTTCCACCCACACGCCAAAGACGTACAGGTTTGTAGGTTAATTAGCCTCGGTATAATTGTAAATTGTTCGTCGTGTGTGTAGGATAGTGCAGGGATCACTGGTCGGCACAGACTCGGTGGGCCGAGGGGCCTGTTTCCACATAAAACTATAACTAAAAACTAAAGCTATTACCTGATTTGACTGGATAGTACGCAAAGCAAGGCTTTTCACTGTACCTTAGCGCACGTGACTATAATAAACCTGAGCCTAAAACCATACTCCATTTATGTTGGTTCATGAGCGGTTTACCGCCTGTGTCGTATCTGAAGCTTGCTGGTCCTCATTGAAATATTGCCACGTGCATTTGGAACATAACTTCTCAATCCCACATTAAGTGATCCAATACGACATTCAGCCTGTTTGTAATTGTACTCAGGGCTCTAATAATGAGACTCATTAATAATAGTGGTGCGTGGGAAGGAACTGCAGACGTTAGTTTAGACCGAAGATAGACACAAAATGCTGGAGTAACTCAGCGGGTCAGGCAGCATCTCTGGAGAAAAGGGACCAGGTGACGTTTCGGGTCGAGACTCTTCATCAGACTTGAGTCGGGGGGGAGGGAAACTAGTGGTATGAAAAGATTCCGAACAAATCAGAGCCGACATCGATGGCCAAGGAAAGGAGGAGCCCACAATGGTCCATTGTTGGCTGTGGAAGAGGTGATGACGAAAGGATACATGGATGCAAACAGTGGAACCTGCAGGATGACTAAGGTGGGGGAGGAACAGAGAGAGAGAGAGAGAGGGAGTGCAAGGGTTACTTAAAATTAGAGAAATCAATGTTCATACCGCTGGGTTGCAAGCTGCCCAAGAAACATTTGAGCAGCTGTTCCTCCAATTTGCGTGTGGCCTCACTCTGACAGTGGAGGAGGCCCAGGACAGAAAGGTCAGGAATTGAATGGGAAGGGGAGCTATAACGTTTGGCAACTGGAACAAAGATCGCGTAGAACAAAGCGGACTGAGCTTGGGTGTTCAGCGAAACGATCGGACAGTGTTTGCTTGTTCTCGCTCCACGATATATAGGAGTCTGCACTCTTTAATAATTGCAGAGGGTGGTGAAAATTGCCCAACGCATCACCGGTTCCTCGCTCCCCTCCATTGAGTCTGTCCAAAGCAAGCGTTGTCTGCGGAGGGCGCTCAGCATCGCCAAGGACCTCTCTCACCCCAACCATGGACTGTTTACCCTCCTACCATCCGGGAGGCGCTACAGGTCTCTCCGTTGCCGAACCAGCAGGTCCAGGAACAGCTTCTTTCCGGCGGCTGTCACACTACTCAACAACGTACCTCAGTGACTGCCAATCACCCCCCCCCCGGACACTTATTGTTATTTATCCAAATCATTTGCTGTGTCGCTCTTCCAGGGAGATGCTAAATGCATTTCGTTGTCTCTGTACTGTACACTGACAATGACAATTAAAATTGAATCTGAATCTGAATCTGAATCTAATAGGAATGGCTGTGCCTGAATCTCTCCTCCACTGTTTTTAATGTCAACTTGACAAACTTGTGGGTGTCTATGATTGCTTTGTTCAAATTATACAATGGAAGGCATGTAATTTTTTGTTTCAATGTTTTGCACTAAATATTTCTCGGAATGATGTCAGTGTTGGACAACTATTGGAGTTTGACTTGTCTATTTATTTCTCTCTCAAGGCTTTGTCAATGGGAATGATGACTGAATATTATCATTACATCTTCACCACCTTGGTAAGCAATTGAACAATTTATTGTCATTACACGATGCGTAAGAATGTCGCACGCTGATGGATGGCCGACTTTATTTGGTTGACATATATTTCTTAAGTTCATAAGTTCCAGGGGCAGAATTCAGTCCATCAAGTCGACTCTGCCAGTCAATGAGTGAATGAATGAATGAATGAATGATTGAATACGTTTATTGGCCAAGGAGGTACACATACAAGGAATTTGGGGTTACACACAAAAAAAAAAGCTGGAGAAACTCAGCGGGTGCAGCAGCATCTAAGGAGCGAAGGAGATAGGCGACGTTTCGGGTCGAGACACTTCTTCAGACTGGTCAGGGATCAGGGAAACGAGAGATATAGACGGTGAATAGACACCAAGATCTCCAAGGAATTTGCCATGGTGCTCCGCTCGCAAGTAACATCACGACATACTGTAACATTTAAGAATGACACATAAAACATGAATACATTAATTCATTAAAACAATCATGGCTGATCTATCTTTCCCCCTCAACCCCATTCTCCTTCCTCCCCCCCCATCGCCCTAGATGTCCGTACTCATCAAGAATCTGTCAATCTGTGCCCCCGTTGACTTGTCCTCCACAGTCTTCTGTGGCAAAATATCCCACAGATCTACCACCCACTTAAGAAATTCCTCCTGATCACCTTTCTAAAGGAATGTCCTTTTATACTGAGGCTATGGTCTCTGGTCCTATATCTCCCACTAGCGGAAACATCCTCCCCACATCCGCTCTATCCAGGCCTTATTTTCTCCTTATTCACAGTTTTAATGATTTGGACGAGTGCCAGCCAGTGAGGAACCGTGAATAGCTCCCTTTGATCTTTTAACAGCGTGGGTGTACAGCAGTATCTGTCTTGTTTGCTTAGAACATATGCATTCCCAGTATCTTACTCCTCACAACATCCATACTTGCCTTAGATTTAGCCACCCCACTGTGTTGACAGGAGTTTGATGCCCTGATTTGGTGACATTCAACCACTGCTCACCTCCAGTAGGGACTTCCTACAAAATCATGAGAGGAATAGATCTGATAGATGCACAGACTCTTGCCCATAGTAGGGGAATCAAGAACTAGACGAGATAGGTTTAAGGTGAGGGGGGAGGATTTAATAGGAACCTGAGGGGTGACTTTTTCACACAAAGTGTACTGGGTGTATGGAACGAGCTGCCGGAGGAGGTAGTTGAGGCAGGGACTATTGCAACGATTAGGAAACAATTAGACAGGTACATGAATATGTTTAGAGGGGTATGGGCCAAATGCAGGCAGGTGGGGCATGTGTAGATGGGACATGTTGGTCGATGTCAGCATGTTGGGCTGAAGGGTCTCTTTCTACACAGTATGACTCTTTGACCATGTGGGTTTTCCCCGGGTGCTCCGGCTTCTTCCCACACTCCAAAGGTTTCTAGATTAATTAAAAAAACATTTATTAACAAAGAAATTTACGAGGATGTTGCCAGGACTAGAGGGTGTGAGCTACAGGGAGAGGTTGAGTCGGCTGGGTCTCTGTTCCATGGAGCGCCGGAGGATGAGGGGGGATCTTATAGAAGTGTACAAAATCATGAGAGGATTGGATCGGGTAGATGTGCAGAGTCTTTTACCCAGAGAAGGGGAATCGAGGACTGGAGGGCATAAGTTCAAGGTGAAGGGGAAAAGATTTAAGGAGTAACGTTTTCACACAAAGGGTGCTGGGTGTATGGAACAGGCTGCCAGAGGAGGTAGTTGAGGCTGGGACTATCCCATCGTTTAAGAGACATTTAGACAGGTACATGAATAGGACAGGTTTGGAGGGATGTGGACCAAGCGCAGGCAGGTGGGACCAGTGTAGCTGGGACATTGTTGGCTGGTGTGGGCAAGTTGGTACGAAGGGCCCGTTTCTACACTGTATCACTCTATGACTCTCTAGGTACATGGATAGGACAGGTGTAGAGGGATATGGGCCAGATACAGGCAGGTGGGACTAAAGCAGATGAGGCATTTTAGTCCATGTGGGCAAGTTGGGCCAAAGGGCCTGTTTCTACTCTGTATACCTCCATGACTCTATGACTATGACTTCACCCCACAGACAGTCGGTCCAGAAATATTGCAGCCTTATCCGCAATTTCTAACCAAAGTTATTTTCAAATCCAAAAATTGTGCAAATGATACAAGCATAATAATAACACAAAAATAATTGCTTAAAGCGTAAAAACCCACACGGTCACAGGGAGAACATGCAAACACTATACAGACAACTCCCATGGTCAGAATCGAACCCATGTCTCTGGCACTGTAAAGGGCCTGTCCCACTTACGCAATTTTCTCAGCGACTTGCCGGCACCCGTTAGGTCGCCGAAAATTAAAAAAATGTTGAAAATCCAGTGGCGACCAGAAAAATGTACAACACTTTGGGCGACTATTCACGACCAAAGAGGTGTCACCCCAGGCTGGAACTCTACTGCTTCACCACTGTGCCATTGTATAATTCCTGGTCTTGCCAGAGATGGCCACATACTGTGGATCGAATGAATTATGAACAAACTCGCTCCTAGAATGAGTTGTCCATATAATGGCATATGCAGAGAGGGACAGTCAAAAGTCACAGGACAGGTACATGGATAGGACAGGTTTAGAGGGATATGGGCCAAATGCAGGCAGATGGGACTAGTGTAGATGGGACATCTTGGTCGGCATGGGCAGTACAGTTTAGGTTATTGTCACATGTACCGAGGTACAGTGAAAAGCCTTTGATGCGTGCTATCCATTCAGTGGAAATGCATGATTTGCATGATCACAATCGAGCCAATTACAGTGTATGGATACACGATACAGGAACCAGACTGATTCCTGGGATGTCAGGACTGTCTTATGAACAAAGACTGCATAGACTCGGTTTATACTCTCTAGAATTTAGGAGATTGAGAGGGGATCTTATAGAAACTTACAAAATTCTTAAGGGGTTGGACAGGCTAGATGCAGGAAGATTGTTCCCGATGTTGGGGAGGTCCAGGACAAGGGGTCACAGCTTAAGGATAAGGAGGAAATCCTTTAGGATCGAGATGAGAAGGACTTTTTTCACACTGAGAGTGGTGGGTCTCTGGAACTCTCTGCCACAGAGGGTAGTTGAGGCCAGTTCATTGGCTATATTTAAGAGGGAGTTAGATGTGGCCCTTGTGGCTAAGGGGATCAGAGGGTATGGGGAGAAGGCAGGTACGGGATACTGAGTTGGATGATCAGCCATGATCATATTGAATGGCGGTGCAGGCTCGAAGGGCCGAATGGTCTACTCCTGCACCTAATTTCTATGTTTCTATGTTTCTATGATAAGGGATGTAAGCCAATTCTGATCAAGGATAGCCTGAGGGTCCCCAATGTGGTAGATAGCAGGTCAGGGCTGCTCTCCGGTTGTGGTAGGATGATTCAGCTGCCTGAGAACGTTGGGCCGAAGGGTCTGTTTCCACGCTGTATGACTCTGCGACCATTCTTGACTCTGTTTCAGGACATTTTTGCCCTGGACTTGGAGCCTTACCGCTACAGCGGGGTGAATATGACGGGTTTCCAGATTCTCAACACCGAGAGCAGCCAAGTTGCCTCCATCATCGAAAAATGGTCAATGGAACGACTACAAGCGCCCCCGAAAGCAGGCTCGGGATTGCTGGATGGATTTATGACGGTACGAACAAAAAGTTATAAAAGGTGTTGGCATGTTAGCAAAAATGCGTGACGTTTCTTCAAGTCGGCAAACGGTGACGTGCCCAGAGTATGAAATGCTATTCACTGTCCTGTCAGAGACGTCAAAAGGATAAAATCTGAACATTGGTACATTTTTTCGGACAGGTGTGGAGGGATATGGGCCAAACGCAAGCAGGTAGGACTGGTGTAGCTGGGACATGTTGGCTGGTGTGGGCAAGTTGGGCCGACGGGCCTGTTTCCACTATGGCTCTATGACTCTGTAGCATTGGTTCAAAGTGTGTACTTTTTGCCAGTTTCTCCACAGGAGCTCCCAGTGATGTGCTCTTTAAGGGTTAACTCGTGCTTTTTGGAAGGCAGGTATGTGCTGGAGGTTGCAGGCTGGAGCTCCTGAGCTCCCGGTCTCAGGCTATGAGGCTCAGCTCAGACAAACTTTAGCATCCACTCCCTCAGCCTTAGACCAGCCATGAAGGGTGCAAACAGCACCTCCTATCCTCAAGAAGAAGTCTTTAGAATAGTCTTCGAGACGGAGCTCAGACAGAGTAGCACAGCGGTAGAGTTGCTGCCTTAAGGGCCTGTCCCACATGGACAACCTAATCCACGAATTTAGAAGACCCTAAATGAGTTGAAAAAAAATGTCAAGGTCGTGTTGACTCGCCGAAGTAAAAGACCTCCTACGACCTCCTACGACTATGCCTACGACCTCCTACGACATATCTACGACCTCCTATGACCCCCTCGTCCTTGGTCTTCCACACCTAAGACCAACTATGACTAGCTCGGAGTGGAAATGATCGCATGACCAAGTCAAAGTCAAAAGTCAAGAGAGTTTATTGTCATGTGTCCCTGACAGGACAATGAAAATCTTTCTTTGCATAGCACAACAGAACATAGAAGGCATTGACTACAATTCTATACATAAATACACCCATGAATTAATAAATTAATAAAGTGCAAATAACAGATGGAGGGATATTAATGTTCAGAGTTCCGAGCCAGGTTTAATAGCCTGATGGCTGTGGGGAAGTAGCTATTCCTAAACCGGGTTGTTGCAGCCTTCAGGCTCCTGTACCTTCTACCCGAAGGTAGCAGGGAGATGAGTGTGTGGCCAGGGTGGTGTGGGTCCTTGATGATGCTGCCAGCCTTTTTGAGGCAGCGACTGTGATAAATCCCCTCGATGGAAGGAAGGTCAGAGCCGATGATGGACTGGGCAGTGTTTACTACATTTTGTAGTCTTTTCCTCTCCAGCGCGCTCAAGTTGCCGAACCAAGCCACGATGCAACCGGTCAGCAAGCTCTCTACTGTGCACCTGTAGAAGTTAGAGAGAGGCCTCCTTGACAGACCAACAGATAAAATAATAGGACAGATTTGAGGGATATGGGCCAAATGCAGGCAGGTGGGACTAGTGTAGCTGGGACATGTTGGCCGGTGTGGGCAAGTTGGGCCGAAGGGCCTGTCCACACTGTTTCACTCGATGACTCTATGTCCCGAAACAGAACAATGAAATTCAATGTAATTAGTGCAGCTAACTGATTTTATTTTACATCAATTATTGGGAAGAGAAGTTGGGAATTGCAGTTATATCGGACGTAGGTGAGGCCACATTTGGAGTATTGTGTTCAGTATTAAGCATCTTCGGATCGTTCACCTTGGTGGGGTGAAGACTCTTGCGTGACCCCATGATTCACAGAGCGATGCCGTCGAAAGCACCAGCTTCCGGTAGGGCCACCCATGGCGGTAAGGTCAAGGATGAGGGTCCAGACTTGGAATGATCCAACCTACAAGACCTCAACGGCGGACCAGGTGGATACAGTTATCTTGAACTCAGCGGCTGTGAAGGCGGATGAAGGCTGCAACAGATCTATCAGCTCCAATCGTCTTGGTTCCCTTGCCATTGGAATTAGTCGATTGATTTGTGAAGGACCGTGTGCTTCCTGGAGTGCAACATCAAGCACACGGTAAACAAACACACCCACAGGCTTCTTCGTTCTGTGAGCAGAAAAACAACAGAACGTGGACCATCATCCTCGACCTCGAGGGACAGCCACGACAACGTCGACCATGTTACAGGAAAAGAGTACAGAGAAGATTTATGAGGATGTTGCCAGGACTGAGCTGGAGGGAGAGGTTGAGCAGGCTAGGACTGGTAACCGTAAAGTTCAAAGTAACATTAGCAAATTTGCAGATGACACAAAGCTGGGTGGCAGTGTGAACTGTGAGGAGGATGCTATGAGAATGCAGGGTGACATGGACAGGTTGGGGGAGTGGGCAGATGCACGGCAGATTAAGTTTCATGCGGATAAATGTGAGGTTATCCACTTAGGTAGCAAAAACAGGAAGGCAGATTACTATCTAAATGGCGTCAAGTTGGGAAAAGGGGAAGTACAACGGGATGTGGGGGTCCTTGTTCATCAGTCTATGAAAGTAAGCATGCGGGTACAGCAGACAATGAAGAAAGCGAATGGCATGTTGGCCTTTATAACAAGAGGAATCGAATATAGGAGCAAAGAGGTCCTTCTGCAGTTGTACAGAGCCCTAGTGAGACCACACCTGGAATATTGTGGGCAGTTTTGGTCCCCTAATTTGAGGAAGGACATTCTTGCTATTGAGGGAGTGCAGCGTAGGTTTACAAGGTTAATTCCCGGGATGGTGCGACTGTCATATGCTGAGAGAATGGAGCAGCTGGGCTTGTACACTGTGGAGTTTAGTAGGATGAGAGGATATCTCTTTGAAACATATAAGATTGTTAAGGGCTTGGACACGCTAGAGGCAGGAAACATGTTCCCGATGTTGGGGGAGGCCACAGTTTAAGAATAAGGAGTAAGCCATTTAGAACGGAGACGAGGAAACACCTTTTTTCACAGAGAGTGGTGAGTCTGTGGAATTCTCTGCCTCAGAGGGTGGTGGAGGCAGGTTCTCTGGATGCTTTCAAGAGAGAGCTAGATAGGGCTCTTAAAAATAGTGGAGTCAGGAGATATAGAGAAAAGGGAGGAACAGGGTACTGATTGGGGTAGATCAGCCATAATCATATTGAATGGCGGTGCTGGCTCGAAGGGCCGAATGGCCCACTCCTGCACCTATTGACTATTGTCTATTGTCTACTGACTCTTTTCCTTGGAGCGCAGGATGATGAGGGGTGATCTTATAGAGGTGTACAAAATCATGGGAGGGATAGATTGGTTAGACGCACAGAGTCTCTTGCCCAGTGTAGGGGAATCGAGAACCAGAGGACAAAGGTTTAAGGTGAGGGGGAAAGATTAAATAGGAAAAGCATCCCTGCCTATACGCCTATTGTGTAAAAACATTAGTCCTCGGGTTCCTATTAAATTCCCCCCCCCCCCCCCCCCCCCACGTTAAATCTATATCTTTAACCACTAAAGTTTGGCACAGCAATGTGAACAATATGGTCCATATTTGAACTTGTTCTGAATGTACCATTTAATCTGCCTATAGTTAGAGTTTTTGCATGCATAATTAAGGTGACCTAACAAGCTTTCCAATGTCATTAGCATAGGTCTCTCCGGCTAATTACCTGAACTATCATCTGTTTGAGCTTGTGTGATTTAATCTTGGCCTTGCTGATTTGTGACAGCACAGATTTCCAACCCTGAACTGCGCTTGTTAGTTTGGAGGCGGTATTATTTCATTCACGACCTAAATAATCGTTCAGCCAGTGGGCACTAATTGGAAAACTATCGAGCAAAATGTGGCACCAAACCACACCAGTTTCAGCCCAAAAAACACTAGGGAGCAAATGTCTTCTCCATAGAAACTGAAATAGCCCTGTCCCACGGTACGAGTTCATTCCAAGAGCTCTCCCGAGTTTGCCCAGATTCGAACTCGGAGATTTACGGGTAATGGCCACTCGTCGGTACTCGGGGCTCTCGTGGACATTTTTCAACTTGTTGAAAAATCTTCACGAGTCTTCCTGTGCTTACCTGCCGTTAGCGAGTCTTCCCGAGTACCTGCCGTTAGCGTTATGAGCCGGTAATAGACGTCCCCGAGCTCCAACGCACCCGCTACGTTCATTCTCTGAGTTTGATTTTTTAAAACTCGGGAGAGCACTTGAAAGAACTCGCATCGTGGGACAGGGCTTTAACCGGTTCGATGGTAATCATCTACAGCCTTTTCTCTGACTGGATAGCACGCAAACAAAAGCTTTTCGCTGTACCTCGGCACACGTGACAATAATAAGCTCAACTGAACTAAAAATAAAGTGGTGGAGTAACTCAGTGGGTCAGGCAGCATCACTGGAGAACATGGATAGGTGACATTTCAGGTTGGGAACCTTTCTTCATACATCGGGTGGCACGGTGATGCAACGGTAGAGTTGCTGCCATACAGCACAGTTCAATCCTGACTACGGGTGCTGTCCGTTTAGAGTTTGCACGTTCACCCTGTTATCTCGTGGATTTTTGCCGGGTGCTCCGGTTTCCTCCCACATCCCAAAGACGTGCGAGTTGGCCTCTGTAAAATTGCCCCTAATGTGTCGGGGAGTGGATGCCAAAGTGGCATAACATAGAACTAGTGTGAACGGGTGATCAGTGGTCGGTGTGGGTCAACGTACATGAGTGTCAGGGGTTTGGGGCTGAGAAGGATGGATAGATCAGTCATGATCGAATGGTGGAGTTGATTTGACGGGCCGAATGGCCTGATTCTGCTCGGATAACCTATGAACTTATGAAAGGGCCTGTTTCCATGCTGTATCTCAGAACTATATCGAAACTGGGAAGACTTTTGATTTGCAAACGAAAGTGGCCGTTCATAATTTACAAACTTGCATTCATATTGAAACTTTATATTAATGCCAAATGCAAAACAGTTCACGGAGTAATATCAAATTAACTTTGCCATTGAGTTGTATCGGAGATATTAGAACCAGTGATTAAGCTGCTGGTCAATGAGGCAGTTCACTATGCACTGAGTTCATGCCATAGATTTTGTGGTGATCAATATCCCGAGAAACTAATTTGATGGTGATTCCTTGCCAATGTCTTTATTGGTTACATGGATTTTGTTTTCAGCTTAAGCCCCTGTCCCACTTTCACGACCTAATGCACAACCTCTGCCGAGTTTGCCCTGGACTCATAATCGCAGCATGGTCGCCACCAGGTCGTAGGAGGTCGTAGGTCTTCCTAATGCTCACGAGTGGCCTCCGTGTACTCGTGGTATGAAGTAGGTTGTGGCGTTTTTTCCAGACTGATAAAAAAATGTCCACCAGTAAAAGAAAAGTCGGCATGGGAAAAAACTATACTTTTTACTCGTAGGTAGGTCATATTTAATTCGTAGGTAGGTCGTAGTAGGTCTTGATGCTAGTCGTAGGTGGTCGGAGGCAGTCGAAGGTAATAGCTCCGGGGTGAAAAAAAGGTCAGTAGAAAAAAAAGGTATTTAAACAGTAGAACGTCACCTCTGTCACTCCAAGACATGTTCATTCATAGCTGGAGAGTTTTTTGGAGAGGAGACTTGTGTTTTAGAGATGGCACCAAAAAGGCAGCAGCGCAGGGGGAGGGCACAACCCTAAAACAAAAAGGCCATGCAGGTGTTGCCCACCCAGGAGGAGGAGTGGCAGGAGGTGATGCCACAGGAGGAGATAGTGCAGGAGGAGGTAGCCCTGCATGAGAGACCCCTGGAGGAGGAGCCCAGGGTGGTAGTATATGTCCCCAACCCCACCCCATCCTTCACTGCCTCATATGAAGGCAGCAAAGCAGCCCTTTCTCCTGTGCCTGACACAGCATCAGAGGCAGATGCCCCATTGGTGGGGAGGGAGGGTTGGAGGAAGGTTATGCCCAACACCTTCACCAGGCAGCAGGAGGGGGACCTTGAGGAATGATTCCTGCTGAATGCCATCCTGTACGATAAGGAAAATGAGGGGTACAGGGACAGGGACAAGAATGGCATGCTTGCCATCCACTGACCCACATGTGTGCTTAAAGTTCCATCTTTTGTCAAAGCCCAGCGCCAGTCTCTTCCAGTCATCTGGTGTACTGGGAAAGTCCATCACATCATCTCCTTTCACCCATTGAGACCTCTTCTTGTGGTTCCTCTTCACCCTTGCTCTTCCCCTTCTGCCTTTCTTAAAAGGCTGCTGAAGCAAAAGGGCTACTGCAAACAGCAGTACAACGTACATGGTCAAAGCCAGTCTTCAACATATTCGAAGGAGGTCTTCTTCATAGTGGGAGATCTTCAACATAGTCGTGGAAGGTCGTAGGAGGTCGTACACATAGTCACAGGAGGTCGTAGGTCACCGCAACCTTGAGAAAGTGGGACTAACATTCGTTACATTTAATTAATGAGCTTGAACAAAAAAAATCACAGTATGTCAGACTACATCATTTATATTTCAATCTATTATGAAAATAGAAAGGTATTTGTATATTGCGAAAAGAACATAAAAGACCCCACTGAGTTATTCCAGCATTTTGTGTGATCCCTTGGTGTGAACCAGCGTCAGCATCTGCAGTTCCTTCCTGCACATGAAGATGTGTGGGAAGGAATTCTCTTCCAATAGAGAAATAGCAGAATAGAGTGCAGAGATTCAAGTGAAAGGGACAAAGCTGAAAGGAGATGTGTGGGGAAGGTATTTTGCACAGAGGGTGGTGGGTGCCTGGAAAGCCAAGGGGGTTAGTAGAGGCAGATACGATAGTGGTGTCCAAGAGGATTTTAGATAGGTACATGGCTATGCTGGCAATAGAAGGATCTAGATTACACACAAGCAGATGAGATTAGTTTAGTCTGGCACAGACGTTGTGATCCAAGGGGCCTGTTCCTGTGCTGTTCTGTTCTATGATCCTTGATTGTTAACAAGATTGTTAAGGGTTTGGACACGCTAGAGGCAGGAAACATGTTCCCGATGTTGGGTGAGTCCAGAACTACGGGCCACAGATCACAGGCTGGCCATCAGAACTTTTTCTCCTCAAGATGGGAAAATCAGGAACTAGAGAGCATAGCTTTAAGGTATGGTGGCATAGCTTCAGTTTAGGAATAAGGAGTAAGCCATTTAGAACGGAGATGAGGAAACACTTTTTCTCACAGAGAGTGGTGAGTGTGGAATTCTCTGCCTCAGAGGGCGGTGGAGGCGGGTTCTCTGGATGCTTTCATGAGAAAGCTAGATAGGGCTCTTAAAAATAGCTGAGTCAGGGGATATGGGGAGAAGGCAGGAACGGAGTACTAATTGGGGATGATCAGCCATGATCACATTGAATGGTGGTGCTGGCTCGAAGGGCCTAATGGTCTACTCCTGCACCTATTGTCTATTATCTATTGTCTATTGTCAATGTTCATTAAGGCCCCCACCGTAGACACACCAAGAAGTTGAGCATGCTGTGTTAGATCGCAGTTCCCAGTGACAAACTGTCTAGAGCAGGACACATGTACCTCCTTGTACTGTTGTAGGAAGAGATAATTACTTTCAACGGCCCAGTAATATTCATAGCAAAATTTAAGCAATGATTTGACAGCTTTTTGGGATGTAAAGTGTTACATCTCGGAACTAAAACAAAACTGGGAATATTTTTGATTTGCAAACGCAAGTGGCTGTTCATACATTACAAAACTTGCATTCATGTTGAAACTTTATATTAATGACAAATGCAGAACAGTTCACTGAGTAATATCAAATTAACTTTGCCACTGAGTTGTATCGGAGATATTAGAACCAGTGATCGGGCTCGTGGTCAACGAGGCAGGTCACTACACAATGGATTCATACCATTGATTTTGTGATGATCAATATCTCGAGAAACTAATTTGATGGTGATCCTTCAACAGGCCCAGTAATATTCATAGCATAATTCAAGGAGCGATTTGACAGCTTTTTGGGATGTACAGTGTTATTTAGTACTGCATTACTACTGAAATTGCTCACATTTGAATAATCCCACAGTTATGGAAGTCGTTTCATTATTTTTAAGTTTCATTCTTATCCTGTTCATAAGTTCGTAGGTGATAGGAGCAGAATTCGGCCATTCGGCCCATCAAGTCTACTCCGCCATTCAATCATGGCTGATCTATCTCTCCTTCCTCACCCCATTCACCTGCCTTGTCTCCATAACCTCTGACACCCGTACTAATCAAGAATCTATCTCTGCTGTAAAAATATTAATTGATGGCCTCCACAGCCTTCTATGGCAATGAATTCCATAGATTCACCGCCCTCTGACTGACGACATTCCTCCTCATCTCCTTCCTAAAGGTACGTCAATAGACAATAGACAATAGGTGCAGGAGTAGGCCATTCGACCCTTCGAGCCAGCACCGCCATTCAATGTGATCATGGCTGATCATCCCCAATCAGCACCCCGTTCCTGCCTTCTCCCCATTTCCTCTGTCTCCGCTATTTTTAAGAGCCCTGTCTAGCTCTCTCTTGAAGGTCTCCAGAGAACCGGCCTCCACCGCCCTCTGAGGCAGAGAATTCCACGTCCTTTTATTCTGTGGCCTCTGGTCCTAGACTCTCCCAGTTGATCGATGACATAATGTGGGTCTCTTGTGCTGATGTGACATTTGCAACATCGAACCAACTCAGGCAAAATGGAGCAATGTGAGCAAAACAGCTCGAAATTCAAATGTAGTCCATTCCAGCCATTATATATGAAATTATGAGAGCGATAGATAAGGTCGGCCATCAGAACTTTTTCTCCTCATGATGGGAAAATCAGGAACTAGAGAGCATAGGTTTAAGGTGTGGTGGCATTGCTTCAAGATGATGAGATGTGTGGGGTATGTTTAAGTTAGTTTATTATTGTCACATAGAAACAGAAACATAGACAATAGGTGCAGGAGTTGGCCATTTGGCACTTTGAGCCAGCACCGTCATTGAATATGATCATGACTGATCATCCAAAATCAGTACCCCGTTCCTGCTTTCTCCCCATATCCCTTGATTCTGTTAGCCCCAAGAGCTCAACCCAACTCTCTCTTGAAAACATCCAGTGAATTGGCCTCCACTGCCTTCTGTCGCAGAGAATTCCACAGATTCACAACTCTCCGGGTGAAAAAGTTTATCCTCATCTCAGTCCTAAATGGCCTACTCCTTATTCTTAAACTGTGACCCCTGGTTCTGGACTCCCCCAACATATAATAACCATATAACCATATAACAATTACAGCACGGAAACAGGCCCTCTCGGCCCTTCCAGTCCGTGCTGACCATTTATTTTCCCCTTGTCCCATCTACCTGCACTCAGACCATACCCCTCCATTCCCTTCCCGTCCATATACCTATCCACTTTACTTTTAAATGTTACAATCGATCCTGCCTCCACCACTTCTGCTGGAAGATCATTCCACACAGCCACCACTCTCTGAGCAAAGAAGTTCCCCCTCATGTTACCCCTAAACTTCTGTCCCTTAATTCTCATGTCATTCTCAACATCAGGAACATTTTCCTGTTCAATCCCTTAAGAATTTGATATGTTTCTATTAGATTAGTTTAACCAGGCATCATGTTGAGCATGCACATTGTGGGCCTGTTTCTGTGCTGTACATCTCTGTGTTCTAGGTTAATTTGAGAGTCATCAAACTAAGCTAATTGCTATAGAAATTGAAACCACACAGCTTGTTCTTAGATGGTCAATTTGAGCTCTCCCTAATCCCAGGAATCTTTCAGGTTATGGTCTAATCTTCAAAAAGAAGAGTTTCGACCCGAAACATCACCTATTCATTTTCTCCAGCTGCATGTCCCGCTGAGTTTCTTCAGCTTTTTGTGTCTATCTGTGGTGCAAACCAGCATCTGCAGTTCCTTCCGACACACTTTGTTACTACGCAGCCAAAACGTGAGATGCAAATTATATCCGTGTTCTGTCATTGCCTATATAAAGTAAATAACGTTATATTGATTCATGATTAGTACGGGTGTCAGGGGTTATGAGGAGAAGGCAGGAGGATGCGGTTCGGAGGGAGAGATTGGTCAGCAAAAATTGAATGGCGGAAGAGACTTGATGGGCCGAATGGCCTAATTCTGCTCCCATCACTTATGAACTTATGAAGTAACTTTCTGAGCAGTATTCAAAGCAAACTCCACAGAGTCGATCGAATTTTCAAATAAAACCCTCCATGTATGAAATAAATCCATTATTGAGTCCAACTTTGTTACCAAATGATGATACTGAAAGAGTTTATCTGCACACATTGTTTTATGCAAACAATTAATTGAGTTAAGCCATACAATCTCCTCCAAACAAATTATGATATGCATTTCAAGTATCAGGCTTCAGGAGGAACTGATGGAATGCAAAACCTTACTTCCTTTGAAATTCTTGCCTTTTTGAAAGCAAAAATATTCCTTGCTGAATTTACCAAGACAAAGGATTATTAATGGATAGATAAGAGAACTGTGGAATGAATCACCTTTATTATTTTATAACCTTGTAACAATGTCAAACTCTCACTGATTGAGTATAATATGAGTATAATACAAATCTGCCTTTAACTCTGCTCCAGGAACCTGCAACTACCGAAGAATATTTGCTCCCGGATCAGATGTTTACAGCTGATATATTAGCTCTGGTGCCATCTTTCTCAGACGTTTGAAATTTGAGGCGAATAATGGTGGTCACAGTGGCGCAGCGGTAGAGTTGCTGCCTGACACCGAATGCAGCGCCGGAGACCCGGGTTCTGTCCCGACTACAGGTGCTGTCTGTATGGAGTTTGCGCGTTGACCCCGTGATCTGCATGCTTTTTCTCCGAGATCTTCGGTTTCCACCCAAACTCCAAAGACGGACAGGTTTGCAGGTTGACTGGCTTGGTAAATGTACAAATTGTCCCTAGTGGGTGTAGTCTCGAGTTAATGTGCGGGGATCGCTGGTCGGCGCGGACCCGGTGGGCCGAAAGGGCCTGTTTCCACGCTATATCTCTAAACTAAATTAAACTAAACATTTATACCAAGGCAATTAACTTACAAGCCTCAGGTAGACACAACATTTGGAGTAACTCAGTGGGTTACCCACGAACCTGTACGTCTTTGGAGTGTGGGAGGAAACCGAAGATCTCGGAGAAAACCCGCGTAGGTCACGGGGAGAACGTACAAACTCCGTACAGACAGCTCCCGTAGTCAGGATCATAGAAACATAGAAAATAGGTGCAGGAGTAGGCCATTCGGCCCTTCGAGCCTGCACCGCCATTCAATATGATCATGGCTGACCATCCAACTCAGTATCCCGTACCTGCCTTCTCTCCATACCCCCTGATCCCTTTCGTCACAAGGGCCACATCTTAAATATAGCCAATGAACTGACCTCAACTACCTTCTGTGGCAGAGAATACCAGAGATTCACCAATATCTGTGTAAAAATCAGGATCGAACCAGGGTCTCTGGTGCTGCAACTCCACCGCTGTGCCACTGTGCCACCCTGAACTGAATTAAAACTGGGTCAAACCTATTTTTGATTGAATCTGTACAATTAGTGTGGAGGGTACAAATGCCTCATCCTTGTTCCTGCTCCCACCTGGGAACTTGGAGCTCTTCATCTCCATTTTTGGGTGCATTTCAGATGTTGTAATATGTAAAATTTAATAAAATGTAATATTATAATTCTGTTCCTGTTTCAGTGGAGCGCAGTGATGTTGAAATTTTTCCTTTCCAGCCTTTCAGACCCATTGAACCCTGTTTCTTAATTCAGGTGCAAGAACTGGCGACTGCCATGAATAATACATGTCTCCATGGAGCTATAGACAAGCTGTCCCTGGCTATCAGCTCCGTCGGTGACTCTGCGCTTTCACTCATCCGCGGCTCTGGTGATTTTGCTGCAAGCGAAAGACCGTCAACTTCAAAGGGGAAACTGGAGTTGTTAAATGGAAAGAAAAAAACAGTTGGGGGGTGATCCAAACGGACAGGAGGGATGAAAGAGAGAAGTGAGACAAAGGAAAGGGTGCAGAGGTAGCTGGTTGAATGCTCACAGGTGACCAGTGATGGGAGCACTGGTGCATAATGGGCCGGTAGAGTGAGCAGCAATCCTGCTGCTGTCGGAACAGGTTCTATCCTTGATCATGCGAGATTCTTTCAAGTGCTTTGGTTTCTCCCTGCTTCCCAGGGATGTACCGGTCGTTTAATTGCTCCTTACCACTCACGCCTCTGGTGAAGATTAATGGCAATAAAAATCAAACGATTCTGGATGAACAAGTTGCAGGGAAAGACTCAAGGACCTGTCCCACCTGGCGATTTTTTTCGACGACTGCCGGGGTCATATCAGGATCGTCAAAAGATTTTGAACATTCCAAAATCCAGCGGCGACATTTGAAAAAAACGTCATCACGCCGCGGCAAGCCGCATCACGCCCAAATTTTTTCGGTGTTTAAGAAGGAACCGCAGATGCTGGAAAATCGAAGGTAGACGAAAGTGCTGGAGAAACTCAGCGGGTGCAGCAGCATCTATGGAGCGAAGGAAATAGGCAATGTTTCGGGCCAAAACCCTTCTTTAGGTGGGTTCTGTTTTGGCCCAAAACGTTGCCAATTTTTTGGTGACCTGACACATCAGTCAATGATGCCGGCAGTTGCCGAAAAAATAGCCAAGTGGGACAGGCCCTTAAGGAAAGACTTGTCATCATAATCAAAGGCCTGTCCCATCCTGGTCATTCCTTCTTCTCCTTGCTCCTGCCTGGCAGAAGGTACAGGAGCTTGAAAGTGCGCACCACAAGACAGGAACAGCTAGGGTACTGTCCGATTCACCCCATTGCAGGCAATTGAACTTGTCCATAGTACTGACACACTAGAATGCTCTACAATGCTGAGAAGTGTATTCTGCACTCTGTATCTTTCCCTTTGCTCTATCTATTGTACTTAAGTTTGAACTGATTGTGTCTATGTATGGTAGATGTGATCTGTTTGGGACAGCATGCAAAACAAAGCCTTTCGCTGTACCTCACTGGTACTATCACGAGGTTTAAGAACCATTTGGACAGGTACATGGACAGGACAGGTTGAGAGGGATATGGGCCAAACGCAAGCAGGTGGGGCTAGTGTAGCTGGGACACTCAAGTTCAAGTGAGTTTATTGTCATGTGTCCCTGATAGGACAATGACATTCTTGCTTTGCTTCAGCACACAGAACATAGTAGGCATTGACTACAAAACAGATCAGTGTGTCCATATACCGTAATATAAATATATACACACATGAATAAATAAACTGATAAAGTGCAAATAACAGATAAAGGGGTATTAATGTTCAGAGTTTTGTCCGAGCCAAGTTTAATAGCCTGATGGCTGTGGGGAAGTAGCTATTCCTGAACCTGGTCGTTGCAGTCTTCAGGCTCCTGTACCTTCTTCCCGAAGGTAGCAGGGAGATGAGTATGTGGCCAGGATGGTGTGGGTCCTTGATGATGCTGCCAGCCTTTTTGAGTCAGCGACTGCGATAGATCCCCTTGATGGAAGGAAGGTCAGAGCCGATGATGGACTGGGCAGTGTTTACTACTTTTTGTAGTCTTTTCCTCTCCAGGGCACTCAAGTTGCCGAACCAAACCATGATGCAACCGGTCAGCAAGCTCTCTACTGTGCACCTGTAGAAGTTAGAGAGAGTCCTCCTTGACAAACCGACTCTCTGTAATCTTCTCAGGAAGTAGAGGCGCTGATGAGCTTTCTTGATAATTGCATTAGTGTTCTCGGACCAGGAAAGATCTTCAGAGATGTGCACACCCAGGAATTTGAAGCTCTTGACCCTTTCAACCATCGACCCATTTATATAAACAGGACTGTGGGTCCCCATCCTACTCCTTCCAAAGTCCACAATCAGCTCCTTGGTTTTGCTGGTGTTGAGGGCCAGGTTGTTGTGCTGGCACCATATGGACAGTTGCTCGATCTCTCTTCTATACTCTGACTCGTCCCCATAAGTGGTACGTCCCACAACAGTGGTGTCGTCAGCGAACTTGTTGATGGAGTTCGCACTGTGACCGGCTACGCAGTCATGAGTATAGAGTGAGTCGGTGTTGGCCAAAAGGCGTAGTACCATTCTGTAAGACTCCAAGTCTCTATAACCTCAGTACATGTGACACTAATAAACCTAACCCTAAATACGATAATGGAGTCGATGGGGTTGCTCTGAATGAAATCATACGTTGTCATAAGATGATGGTATGTGTTGCTGTTAACAACATCCAACGCAGGGGAGATGCAGAGAGATAGGCATTGAGGTAAGATTCCGTGCTGGAACCAAGTCACTATTGACGACATTGGAATCTAATCAACGTTCCCTATTCATTTTCATTACCTTTGATTAGCATTAAAATGATGTTGTTCCACTTTAAATTATTGATAGCTTTTCCTCTTAAAGATATGGGTTCCACAAGATCTCAATTTTTTAAAGAGATGATGCAAAAGGAAGTAAAATATCTGTTATCTTAAGTTTAGTTTAGTTTAGTTTGGAGATACAGCGCGGATACAGGCATTTTGGGCCATTTTGATCCCTGCATATTACCACTATAGTTACTATATTAACTATATTACCACTATACTACACACACACGGACCAGTTTTACATTTACCAAGTGTAAATTTACCAAGCCGATTAGCATATGAACCTGTACGTCTTTGGAGTGTGGGAGGAAACCGAAGATTTCGGAGAAAACCCACGCAGGTCACGGGGACAATGTACAAACAGACAGCACCGGTAGTCAGGATCGAACCTGGGTCTCCGGGGCTGCAGGCGCTGCAAGCGCTGCAAGGCAGCAGCTCTACCGCTGCACCACCGTGGCCGTCCTCTTTGGAAATCACAAACACACATACAATACAATACACAATACAATACAATTATTTATTCCATGTCATTTGAACCTCAGTGAGACTCAAACGACTTCGAACGACTTCTACGCCCGCACCTCCAGACTCAGGAACAGCTTCAATCCCAGAGCTATAGCTATAACCCCCACCCCCATGGACTGTCTCCCCCGGCCTCGCACTTTAGTCTGTGTTGATTTTACTGGTCTAATGTTCGTTTTTCCAAACCTTGTTCTCGGGGTATCCAAAAGCTAAATTTTATTTGTCGATTAAGTTATGACATTGGATGGAAGTTGCAAACCAAATCTCGTTGCACTGATGTGAAATGACAATAAAAGATATTATTATTATTATTATCACAGTGAATCTCCTCCTCACTGTGATGGAAGGCAAAGTCTTTTCTCTCTCCCCTGCACCATTTCTCTCCCTATGTCGAAGCCCCAGGCGGGCGATGGTAAGTCCCACGGCCATTTAATGCCGCGCCGGGCAATGTACGGCCCCGCTCCATGCCCAAATGTCACAAAGTTGGAGCCCCCGGCGGGCGTTGGAATGTCCCGCAGCTGTTAAAGCCGCGCCCGGCGATGTACGGCCCCGCTCCGGGTTCCAACCCCGCGACACGGGCTGGAGAAGTTGCGTTGCCGAAGCTCCGAAAAGCGGTCTCCCACGCTCCGAGGCCGGCCAGCCGCCCGGCGGTGAGTCCGCAGCTCCACAGGCTCCGCGACTGGAGCCCCCAGGTCGTTCCAATTGGAGGCCGCTCAACGGTGCTAGGCCCCAACGACAACGGAGACCCGACAGGGAAAAGGTCAGGCCTCCCGTGCAGGGAAGAGATTTTTTTACGTTTCCCCCTCCCCCTCCCCCCCTCCGCCCCACACATATACGCTGTTAAAAACAGTATTAAAAAACACGAACAACTACATTTAACTAGACACAAAATAAAAAAAAAGACAGACAGGCTGTAGGGATCGCTGCAACGTGAGTCGTGCCGCCGTACATTGAGGTGTTTTACCCATTTGCAAATGCATGTATCAAAACTGGAGATACAGGGACTGCTCAGTCCAGCTCAGAATCTTACACGCCAATAAAATCCCTTCCCAGCCTTGTCAAAGACAGTGGATACAGACCTATACTCTCCAAACTTGTCTGGCACCACAAACTGTATACCTATACAGACCAAACTTGTATCATATCACTGACAGGTTCATGAGGCCAAATCTATCTTCATAATCTCATGTGATTGGGGCAAATTTAGGCTAATCTGCCCATCAAGTCTACTCCACCACTCAATCATGGCTGATCTATCTCTCCCTCCCAACCCCATTCTCCTGCCTTCTCCCCATAATCCCTGACACCCGTACTAATCAAGAATCTGTCACTTTGCACCTTAATAAAAATTACTGATGACTTGGCCTCCACTGGTGAATTCCACAGATTCACCACCCTCTGAATGAAGAAATTCCTCTTCATCTCCATTCTAAAGGTATGGTCGTTTTTGGTCTTTTGACTCTCCCACTCCTCTCCACATCCACTCTTTCCAGTCCTTTCGGCAAGTTCAATGAGGTCCCCCTATCTGTGCTGGCTTCCAAACTTTGTGTTTTGCTACCCTTTGGTCGTTCTACAGGTTGTGTGCAAAAGCCCACCAATAGTGTTACTATTGTGTTTTATTCAGTGATGCCTTGAAGTATGGTCCAAAGGAACTACATAGAAACCAAAAGTCGTCAAACTGCTTTGCTAGTCAATTAATTTTCATCAGAAGCATTTTGCTGCAAGCACCTATAGTTGGTTGATCCCATTAGTGATATCATAGGAAGCCTAAATGGCACTCTGTCTTCATTCATTCTATTCAGCAATCTGTTATGGAGTTGATGCACAAGATGAATGAGCCTCTCTTGGTTTTCAGATCTGAACTGTTTCAGATTGTAGTGAAGGACTATGTCGTAAATATGGGTGGCAGCGGTAGAGTTGCTGCCTCACAGCGCTTGCAGCACCAGAGGCCCGGGTTCGATCCTGACTACGGGCGCTGTCTGTACGGAGTTTGTACGTTCGCCTGTTGACCTCTTGGGTTTCCTCCGAGATCTTCGGTTTCCTCCCACACTCCAAAGACGTACAGGTTTGTAGGTTAGCTTGCTTGGTGTATGTGTAAACTGTTCCCAGTGTGTGTGTGGGATAGTGTTAATGTGCGGGGATCGCTGGCCGGCGCTAACTCGGTGGGCTGAAGGGCCAGTTTCCGCACTGTATCTCAAAACTAAACTAAACAAAAGTATATGCAAACAATAGTTAGGCCAAGTCCAGTCAAGTTATGAGTCTGAAGAAGGGATTTCTCGTTTTCCTTTTCCCTGACTCTCAGTCTGATGAAGAGTCTCAATGCGAAACGTCACCTATTCCTTTTCTCCAAATGCAGGCAAATGGGACCAGCTTGGATGGGGCATCTGGGTCAGCATGGACGAGTTGGGCCAAAGGGCCTGTGCCACACCGTATGACTCTATGACTATTTCAGGCATCTGTATTATATTGTTTTTCCCTCACTCGTATTTCCTGGATATTTAGGAATTCCACAATGGTTGCCTTGGTTTCATTCCTCTTGCTCCTACTCGTAGGTGGGCAGTAATTGCCACAATGTGGTGCCAGACATTGTGGGCTGAAGGGCCTGTTCCTGTGCTGTACTCTTCTACGCTCTGTGTTCTCCACATTACTTTGGATTCTGTGCAGAAAATTAATAAAATCGGTCCGATCCAGAGTTGTGGAATTCTCGGCCACAGAAGGCAGTGGAGGGCATTTCACTGGATGTTTTCAAGAGAGGGTTAGACGTAGCTCCGAGGGCTAACGGAATCAAGGGATATGGGGAATAAGCAGAAACGGGGTACAAGATTTTGGATGGTTACATAAAAAGCTGGAGAAACTCAGCGGGTGCAGCAGCATCTAAGGAGCGAAGGAGATAGGCGATGTTTCGGGTCGAGACCCTTGATGATCAGCCATGATCATATTGAATGGCGGGTGCTGATTCAAAGGGCCGCATGGTCTACTCCTGCACCTATTTTCAAAGTTTCTATGTTTCTACGATCCACTTTTCATTGCCTTGCTGCTTGAATGAAACTGGTGATTATATAGGTCTTCCACTGTTTCCAGTTGCATCTGCTACATGACCTTGTTGAAGGCTTTGATCACAATGGTAGATATTCTGATCATCTACCATTTTAACTTCTCAGTGTTGTCACATCATGTTCTCATCTAGACGGTGCAAATGGACTTGGGAGTGCTGGTGCAAGATTCCCAAAAGGTTAATTTGCAAGTTGAATGGGTAAGGGCCTGTCCTACAAGCATGCAACTCCATGCGATGAGCCCGACCTAACGTGGTCGCTTGAGCCGTCCGGCGTCGCGGGGCCGGTCCCACTTCGATCGCCGGAGCCGTGCGGAATTGTGCGGAGTTCGTCCCGACATCGTGTGGGGCTCCGAAAAAATGACTATGTTCAAAAAGTCCGCACGGCAACGGCTTGTCGGCTCGTAGTCGCTTCGACATATTACACACCGCCTCGACATCGTGCCACCGTGAACCTATCTGTGGGTGCCTCCAAGACCCTCTATGTGTGTGGCTCCGTGGCCCTCTGTGTGTGTGCCTCTGTGCCCCTCTCTGTCCTGGCGAACTTACCTTAAGACTTCGCTCCAAGTTCGCCTCACTTTGCGCCGCGTTGCGCCACTCACCCGACCTCCGCGCGGCCCCTGCTGCCGGTTTGGTCGCGCTTGCCGCATGCAGGCGCATGCTGGTGGGAACAGCCCTGTACAGGGGATCACCCGACCTCCACGCGGCCCCCGCTTCTAGTTTGATCGCGCTCATCGCATGGAGTCGGATGCTGGTAGGACAGGCCCTGTAGTAAAGAAGGCAAATACAATATTACCATTTATTTCGAGAGGACTGGAAAACAAACCAGGGATGTAATGGTGAGGATCTATTAGACACTGGTCAGACTGCATTTGGAGTATTGTGAGCAATTTGGGGGCAATCTGAGGTAGGTACTGGTGCTGGAGAGGGTCCAGAGGAGTTTTACAAGAATGATCCCAGGAATGAGTGGGTTAACATAGGATGAGCACTGGGCCTGTACTCGCTGGAGTTTAGAAGGCTAAGTTCATTGAAACTTACTGTATAGTGAAAGGCTTGGATAGAGTGGACGTGGAGAGGATGGTTCCACTAGGGAGAGAGCCTAGGACTAGAGGTCAGAGCCTCAGGATTAAAGGACGTTCCTTTAGGAAGGAGATGAGGAGGAATTTCTTTTGTCACGGGCTGGTGAATGTGTGGAATTCATTGCCAAAGATGGCAGTGGAGGTCAGATCAATGGATATTTTTAATGTGGCGATAACTAAATTCTTGTTTAGCATGGGTGTCATGGGTTATGGGGAGAAGGCAGGGGAATGGGGTTGAGAGGGAGAGATAGATCAGGCACGATTGAATGGCGGAGTAGACTTGATGGGCCGAATGGCCTAAATCTGCTCCTGTCACTTATGAACATGAATGTAGACTATCTACCATTTTAATGTCCAATGTTCTCACACAAAACCTAACTTTGTTTGTGATTAGGAAGACATCATCTGTAGTTTTGAGGGGGCCGAGTTTGGACTCACAGGGGGGTGCCTATGCCTTGCGTTGTATTATTAGTTAAGTTTGGAGATACAGCATGGAAACAGGCATTTGGCCCATCGAGTCCACGCCGGCCAGCGATCACCAGTTCACACTCGTTCTGTATTTTCCCACTTTTGCATCCGAATTCTGCATCCGAGGCCTATTAACCTACAAACCGGAGATGTCTTTGGGATGTGACAGGAAACCAGGAGCACCCACTCGGTCACAGGGAGATCGTGCAAACTCCACACAGATAGCACTCGAGGCCGGAATTGAACCTGCGTCTCCGGCGCTGTGAGGCAGCAGCTCTACGCACCTGTGAACCAGTACCCTGACCTGAGCTGAAGCCTCTCAAGGCCTGAAAATCAGTCTTGAAGGAGGGTCCTGACCCAAAGGTCACCTATCCATGTTCTCCAGAGATGCTGCCTGACCAGTTGAGTTACCCCAGCACTTTGTGTCCTTATTTTGTAAAGCAGCATCTGCAGTTCCATGTATCTCCTTGAAAATGAGCAATCTGTTGTACGAGTGATCTTAATCCTGGAGGCATGTTTGAGATTTGACTTCATCTTTTGTATTATTTTTATCAAATTGTTTTAATCCGTATTTATTATAGTAACAGTGCTGATTGTTTGCACAGAGGTGCATTTGCTGCATATTTTGAATATGTCACAAATAGGAGGCACAGGACCAGACACCCAGTCCATCCCTCCCCCACCCTAGTTCCCCAACTAGTTTCACTGTCCTCCTGATAAACTTTACTGATTCTATGTCTTGTTGCCACCTTCCCCTCAGCTAACAATGAACCATTCAACATTTCCTTGAACATCGTCTGCTTTGATCTGTTGTTTTCACACCTCACCCTTCCATATCTCAATAGACCATAGACAATAGGTGCAGGCGTAGGTCATTCGGCCTTTCGAGCCAGCACTGCCATCTCTAATCTCCCTCTCCCCTGACTCTCAGTCTGAAGGAGGGTCTCAACCCGAAACATCACCCATTCCTTCTCCCCAGAAATGCTGCGTGTCCCGCTGAGTTACTCCAGCACATTGTGTCTATTGTCCGTGTAAACCAGCATCTGCAGTTCCTTCCCACACATTTCGATCCTGATTAATTGGCTTCAGTAAAGATTTTAAATTGTCTTTGGTGTGTAGGGTAGTGTTAGTGTGTGGGGTTCGCTGGTCGGCGCAGACTCAGTGGGCTGATGGGCCTGTTTTCTGAACTAAACTAAACTAAAACTGCACTGGCAATAGACAATAGACAATAGGTGCAAGAGTAGGCCATTTGGCCCTTCAAGACAGCACTGCCATTCAATGTAATCATGGTTGATCATCCCCAATCAGTACCCCGTTCCTGCCTTCTCCCCATATCCCCTGAGTCCGCTGTTTTTAAGAGCCCTATCGAGCTCTCTCTTGAAAGCATCCAGAGAACCCGCGTCCACCGCCCTCTGAGGCAAATAATTCCACAGACTCACCACTCTCTGTGAGAAAAAGTGTTTCCTCATTTCCGTTCTAAATGGCTTACTCCTTATTCTTAAAGTGTGGCCCCTGGTTCTGGACTCCCCCAACATCGGGAACATGTTTCCCACCTCTAGCATGTCCAAACCCTTAACAATCTTATATGTTTCAATGAAATCCCCTCTCATCCTTCTAAACTCCAGAGTGTACAAGCTCAGCTGCTCCATTCTCTCAGCATATGACAGTCCCGCCATCCCGGGAATTAACCTTGTAAACCTACGCTGCACTCCCTCAATAGCAATAATGTCCTTCCTCAAATTAGGGGACCAAAACTGCACACAATACTCCAGGTGTGGTCTCACTAGGGCTCTGTACAACTGCAGAAGGACCTCTTTGCTCCTATATTCGATTCCTCTTGTTATAAAAAGGCCAACATGCCATTCGCTGGCGCCAGCTAATAATTGTGTGACTCGCTGGCAATGGCCGAGCCGTCACGAAAGAAGTAAAATGAAAAAAAATCTCCGATCTGCCTGTTCATATCTTCATATATCCATTTCATTCTCTGCAAAAACATCAAATGGCAAGAGCAAATAAACTCCAAGCCTGATTACCCACACATAATGGAAATATTTCAACTTTACAATTCACGTTTATGCAGCCATCAGCCCGCGGAAATGCAGTGAAAAACATTAATGATCGCTGTGGCAGTAAAAATCATTCAATCAACTCACACTAGTTAACTCAAGTCCTTTTGCCAATTTCTGTGTATTCCAGGTTTATTTTTCTGAAACGCTTCAGCCTGTGATCAATTTTATTTCCACGACAAGCAAACAGACCTTTTAATTTGGATTAGAGACACACCATGGAGACATCTCCTTTGGCCCACTGCGTCCGCGCTGGCCAATGATTACACCTGAGATAGGCATCCTAAGCTGGAGTAACTCAGTGGGTCAGGCAGCATCTCGGGTGAAAAGGAATAGGTGACGTTTCGGGTCGACACCTATGCAGTACTAGTTCTATGTTATCTCTACATACTAGGGTGAATTGACAGAAGCCCGGCCTATTGAGTCCACTCCATTCATTCAGCCAGCGCATACAACAGATAGTCCTCCGCCAGTTTCGCCACCTCCAGCGTGACCCCTCCACTCGCCACATCTTCCCATCTCCCCCCCTGTCTGCCTTCCGCAAAGACCGCTCCCTCCGCAACTCCCTCGTCAATTCTTCCCTTCCCTCCCTCTCCACCCCTTCCCCGGGCACTTTCGCTTGCAACCGCAAGATATGCTACACTTGTCCCTTCACCTCCCCCCTCCACTCCTTTCAGGGACCCAAGCAGTCCTTCCAGGTCCGACAGAGGTTCACCTGCACCTCCTCCAACCTCATCTACTGCATCCGTTGCTCCAGATGCCAGCTGATCTATCTGATACATCGGTGAGACCAAGCGGAGGCTGGGCGATCGTTTCGCCGAACACCTCCGCTTGGTCCGCAATAACCAACCCGACCTCCCGGTGGCTCAGCACTTTAACTCCCCCTCCCATTCCGTATCCGACCTCTCGGTCCTGGGCCTCCTCCACGGCCAGAGTGAGCAACACCGCAAGTTGGAGGAACAGCACCTCATGTTCCGCTTGGGGAGTCTGCATCCTCTGGGCTTAAACATTGAATTTTCTCAATTCTGTTAACCCAGACTGCCTCCTCCCCCTCCCCACCTCTCCCTCAGCCCTCGGGCCCTGACATTCTTTCTCCATCTCCCCCCCCCCCCCCCCCCTCACCCAAGTCGCACTAGCTTCTCATTTTCACACTACAAACAGCTTACAATGGCCTGTTTCCTTTATCATCAATACTTTTTTGCATATCTTTCATTCATTGTTCTTTATCTCTCCACGTCACTGTCTATATCTCTCGTTTCCCTGATCCCTGACCAGCCTGAAGAAGGGTCTCGACCCGAAACGTCACCTATCTCCTTCGCTCCTTAGATGCTGCTGCACCCGCTGAGTTTCTCCAGCTTTTTGTGTAACCCACCATTCAGTCATAGCTGATCTCTGCCCTCTAATCCCATTTTCCTGCCTTCTCCCCATAACCCTTGACACTCATTTTAATCAAGAACGTGTCTATCGCTGCCTTAAAAATATCAACTGACTTGCCCTCCACAGCCCTCTGTGACAATGAGTTCCACAGATTAACTACCCTTTGACGAAAGAAGGCCCTTCTCAACTCCTTTCTAAAAGAGTGCCCTTTAATTCTGAGGCTGTGACCTCTGGTCCTAGACTCTCCCACCAGCTGAAGCATCCTTTCCACATCCATGCCTTTCATTATTCTGTAAGTTTCAACAAGGTCCCCCTCAACCTTCTAAACTCCAGCGAGTACAGGCCCAGTGCCGTCAAACGCTCATCATATGCTAACCCACTCATTCCTGGGATCAAAAACATTAAAACGATTTGATAAAAATAATAGAAAAGTCAAATGTCAAATATACTTTAAGGTTAAGCGTTCAGATTTAAGGGACAGCAGTGATATTTAATTACCGTAGGTTAATACCTAGATGAATGTAAAGAGCCATCTTCCTTGCATTACATAGCGATCTGCCTTACCATGACAACAAGAAAACTGATGTCAGGATGCTATTCATTGACTCCAGCTCAGCCTCTATCACCATAACACCAAATACATTCACCTCTAAACTCCGGGAACTTGGTCTTGGGGCATTCATCTGCAATTGGCTTCTGGACATTCAGACCAGCAGACCTCAATCAGGTAGAATTGGTCATGACATTTCCTCGAGGACCAGGGGACATGGAGTTAAAGTGAGGGGGGGGGGGGGGGAGAGCTTTGATAGGAACTTTTTCACGCAAAAGGTGGTGGATGTGTGGAACGAGGTGCCGGAGGAGGTAGTTGAGGCAGGTAATATTGCGGCGTTGAAGAAACAATTAGACAGGTACATGGACAGGACATGTTTAGAGGGATGTGGGCCAAATGCTGGCAGGTGGGACTAGTGTAGCTGGGACATGTTGGCCGGTGTGGGAAGGTTGGGCCGAAGGGCCTGTTTCCATGCTGTATGACTCTATGACTCTGCCCGGATCTATAACTCTAGTCGTGTGCTCAGTCCCCTGCCCGTCTCCCCCGTATGCTCATAATGGTTTGGCCGAGTTCAGTGCCAACTCAAATTTAATTTAATTTTGTGTAGAGATACAGTGTGAAAACCGGCCCTTTGGACCACCGAGTCCACGCCGACCAGCGATCACCCACTCACACTATTTCTACATTATCCCACTCTCAATGCTTCCGTGTTTCTTTCTGTTTTTCATCCATTCTCTGCACACCAGGAACAATTTTACCGAAGCCAAATGCCTCTCTCACCGTAAAAATATATAGTCTTGCCGTAGAGCTATTGAGTGAAATTGTAAATTGTCCCTCGTGTCAGATAGTGTTAAGGGCCTGTCCCAGCAGCGTGCGACTGTATGCGGCGAGCGCGACCTAACGTGGTGGCTTGAGCCGTACGGCCTCGCGGGGTCGGTCCCACTTCCAACCGCGGAGGCGTATGGAGTTGTGCGGGGGCTGGTCCCGACATCATACTCGCCAATCAGCTGGGCAGGAGGCGGGCCGGGTGAATTTGGACGTCGCACGGCGTCTGGCGGTGACGCCATCACGTTACGGCACGCCGGGCGGTGACGTCATCGCGCAACGCCACGCGCTGCGTACGGCGTCCAGACGCTGCGTACGGTGTCATGACGCTGTCGGCCGTTGCCGCGCGGGATTTTGATCACGGTCAGTTTTTCGGAGCCCCGTGCGATGTCGGGACCAGCTCCGCACAACTCCATATGGCTCCGGCGATCGGAGTGGGACCGGCCACGTGAGGCCGTACGGCTCAAGCGACCACGGGAGGCCGTGCTCACCACACGCTGGTATTTCCAAAGTCTAAATCTACTGTGGGCAAAAGGGTCAGTTCCTGAGCTGTCCTGTTCTATGTTCTACGTCAACCCTTCTATATCTTGCTATCTTAAATATCTTGCTATATTTAAGAGGGAGTTAGATGTGACCCTTGTGGCTAAGGGGATCAGAGAGTATGGAGAGAAGGCAGGTGCGGGATACTGAGTTGGATGATCAGCCATGATCATATTGAATGGCGGTGCAGGCTCGAAGGGCAGAATGGCCTACTCCTACACCTAATTTCTATGTTTCTATGTTTCTATGTTAACCCTAAAAGGCCCAGCATTTTTCTTGTCTCCTTATCTGACAGAGGAAGGATAAATATTATGAAACACAATTATTCAGCTGGCAAAAATATCACCAACCATTTCAGTTCAGTTTAGTTTATTGTCACGTGTACCGAGGCACAGTGCAAAGCTTTGGTTGCCTGCTAACCAGTCAGCAGAAAGACAATACATGATTCCAATCAAGACATTTTCAGCGATCCATGATAAGGCAATAATGTTTAGTGCATTGTAAAGCCAGCAAAGTCCAATCAAAGATTGCCCGAGGATCACCAAAGAGGTAGATAGTAGTTCAGCACTGCTCTCTGGTTGTGGTAGGATGATTCATTTGCTCCGATGTTAATTGTCATGTTGTAGCCCACTGCATGTCAAAGGCTCTAACAATGTTAATAGTTTGAACTTCAATTAGTTCCTATTATCTTTAACTAGGGTTGGGTTCAATATAAATCATAATATAAATACAGCCATGGTTTCATCAGAATGGAGGGTAGAGGTCACTGTGCCAAAATGATAATTCTGATCTGCTCAGTTATAATTGTACAATTATTATGATCCAGAGGTATGATATTGTTAACAGGGAGATAAACGTAATTGCTGGATTGTCCAGATTGCTGCTTTAAAGGTTTTGTGTCTGCAAAGGTGGAGTTCTTGTTGTGTGTCGGAACGAACTGCAGATGCTGGTTTACTCGAAAGATAGACATAAAATGCTGGAGTAACTCAGCAGGACAGGCAGCATCTCTGCTTCTCTTGACCTGAAACGTCACCCGTTCCATCTCTCTGGAGAGGCTGCCTTTCCCCCTGAGTTACTCCAGCATTTTGTGTCTATATTTGGAGTTGTCGTTGATTCCTTTAAAATGCAAATGCAGATCCACTGGAATTATTATTAACTAACTGCCAAATTGTGGTTCCTGGGTTCCAGATATAGATATTTAGAGTTTAAATTAGGATTTAAGAGAGAGTTAGATAGAGCTCTAGGGGCTAGTGGAATCAAGGGATATGGGGAGAAGGCAGGCATGGGTTATTGATAGGGGATGATCAGCCATGATCACAATGAATGGCGGTGCTGGCTCGAAGGGCCGAATGGCTTCCTCCTGCACCTATTTTCTATGTTTCTACGTTTCTATGTTTTCGTGGCAGGTATAAAACTGTTTCATTTTTGCTGGCTTGAAGTATTTGTTTAATTTTAACTCTCTTGCTCGATGCATATATGGCTATATATAGCCACAACACTGCTCTGACTTTAGGCTTTACTTTGGGCTTTAGAGGTACAGCGCGGAAACAGTCCCTTCTCCACACCGGGTCCGCCCTGACCAGCGATCACCTCCGTAAACCAGCACTATCCTACACACGAGGGACAATTTAATTTTTTTTACTGAAGCCAATTAACCGACCAACCTGTACGTCTTTGGAAGTGTGGAAGTGGACCAGATCTCCCAGAGAAAACCCACGTGGTTGCGGGGAGAACGTACAAACTCCGTACAGACAGCACCTGTAGACAGGATCAAACCCAGGTCCCTGGCGCTGTAAGGAAGCAACTCGATTACTAAGCGCTTTTCTGCATGTGCACTAAAACATTGGAATTGTTGGGCTAGAGTGCCTTAGGGTGTCAGGGGTATGGGGAGAAGGCAGGAGAATGGGGTTGAGAGGGAAAGATAGATCAGCCATAATTGGGTGACAGAGTAGACTTGATGGGCCAAATGGCCTAATTCTGCTCCTAGAACTTATGAACTTATCAACTTATATCATGTTTGAATTACATCCACAATTTACTTTTAAGAGTTTAGCATTGACATTGAATTATTTCATGATTGCTATTTAATTTGGACTTCAGATTTCACCCCAAATAATTGTCAATAATATGAGGGAATCTTCAATGGATGCCACCAAATGTCCCTATGTTGGCATCAAAACGTGCAAAAATGCACAAAAACTAATCTTCCTTTACATTTATTTAAAAACGTGAGACTATGTATAGAAATTAAAGTTGCATAAGAACATGTAAGACTGAGCTTTCAGCAGTTAGTCATCCAAGTCAAGTCAAGTTTATTCGTCACATACACATACGGGATGGGCAGTGAAATGAAAAGTGGCCGTGCCTGCGGACTTTGTGCAAAAAACAAACAGACAACCAACAAACTACAAACAGAATCACGTGTTCTTTTCCATATTAAATATTGTGGGCGGTATTGTGGTAGAGTTAGTCCCTGGTGAGATAGGAGTTTGTAGTCCTGATGTATAGTTCCTGCAGAGGGGCGAGAGAAGTTCCCATGGTGCGTTCGGCCGAACGCACTACTCTCTGCAGAGCCTTCTTGTCCTGGGCAAAGCAATTCCCAAACCAGATTTTAATGTTTCCGGACAAGATGCTTTCCACAGCCGCTGAGTAGAAGCACTGGAGGATCCTCAGAGACACTCTAAATTTCCTCAATTGCCTGAGGTGGTAAAGGCGCTGCCTTGCCTTACTCACGAGTGCTGCAGCGTGCGATGTCCATGTCATATCCTCAGAGATGTGGACTCCCAGGTATTTAAAACAGCTCACCCTATCCACAGTATCCCCATTTACCCTCAATGGTGTGTACGTCCTCGGATGATGTGTCCTCCTAATTACGATCAGCTCCTTCGATTTTTTGATGTTCAAGAGGAGGTTGTTGTCCTGACACCAGAGCGCCAGATCAGCTACCTCCTCCCGGTAGGCCTTCTCATCGTTGTCTGAGATCAGGCCCACCACCACGGTGTCATCAGCAAACTTGATTATCGAGTTGGAGCTGAACCTAGCCACACAGTCATGTGTGTACAGGGAGTACAATAGGGGGCTGAGGACGCAACTCTGGGGGGATCCTGTGCTCAGGGTGAGGGACTTCGATGTATTCCCTCCCATCTTGACTGCCTGGGGCCTGGCGGTGAGAAAGTCCAGGACCCTGGCACACAGGGGGCCCTAAGTCCAGTAGCTTCACAGCCAGTCTGGTGGGGACTATCGTGTTGAAGGCTGAACTGAAGTCTATGAGCAGCATCCTCATGTAGCACATCCTAGCACAACCAGAGAGCAGCGCTGAACTACCAGCTACCTCTTTGATGGCTCTCGGCCTATCCTTGATCGGACTTTGCTGGATTTACCTTGCGCTAAACGTTATTCCCTTATCATGTATATATATACACTGTAAATAGGTCGATTGTAATCATGTATTGTTTTTCTGCCAAATGGTTAGCAAGCAACAAAAGATTTCCACTGTACAGCTGCTCCATCGACCTACGTTCTGGTAAACCCATTATAAATCGAAAATATCACATTTGTCGTGCAAATTTCAGACACCATCTGAAATAATTTATTTTTCTCCATTTTGCATTATTAGCCGAGTGATGAGAGGGAAGGAACAGATTATCATTATGACACCACAATGAAAGGTTCTACCATACGCGGTCCATGCATCTGCAAATGCCTTTTCACTGTATTGCCAAGTTGTTCCAATCAATATTAATGTTTCAAGAGTCATTTTGCAAAATCATTGTTGATATTTTTGTTACTGTGCCATTAACCATGCGCGACATCCCTCCCATCTCCTAATAGCAAAATATTCTTAATATTGGTTTGATTTATTAGTCTATTTGAATGTTGCTTCCAACTGCAGGAGTACTGTTACAGAGCATTTGGCTGACTGATTTCCAATTGGATATTAAAATTTGGATATTATCTTATGAAGGGAAGCAGAACAAAAAAAATATATTTTTGTTTTTCAACGTGTGAGAGTTAAAGAATAGTTTGCAAACGAATAACTTTTATAACCAGTGCTCTGTATGTTTATAACATTGCAGAAATCTACGGATTAGGAATTAAAGGCTAAGTTCATAAGGAAATTGGAGGAACAGCACCTAATATTTCGCTTGGGCAGTTTGTACCCCAGCGGTATGAACATTGACTTCTCTAATTTCAGGTAGTCCCTGCTGTCTCCTCCCCTTCTCAGCTCTCCCTCAGCCCTCTGGCTCCTCCTCTTCTTTTCTTCGTCCCGCCCCCCCCCCCCTCCCCTCCACCCTCACATCAGTCTGAAGAAGGGTTTCGGCCCGAAGTGTTGCCTATTTCCTTTGCTCCATAGAAGCTGCCTCCACCCGCTGAGTTTCTCCGGCACTTTTGTCTACCTTCGATTTTCCAGCATTTACAGTTCCTTCTGAAACACCAAGTTTACTTTAGTTCAGCTTGTAGTTTTCGAGATACAGTGCCTGGAATTAGGCTATTCGGCCCACTAATTCCACGCCGACCAGCGATCATCCATGCACTAGATCTATTCTGCACACTAGGGACAATTTTGATAGAAGGCAATTAACCTAATAACCTGCACGTCTTTAGAATGTGTGAGGAAACCGGAGCACCCGGAGATGATTCGTGTGGTTTTAGGGAGAACGGATAAGCACCCATGGTCAGGATGGAACCCGGGTCTCTGGCACTGTACTGCAGCCCCACTGTGCCTCAGGGTCTGATTAAATCTTTCCCCCTTCACCTTAAACCTGTGTCCTCTAGTTGAGTAGGTTAGGGTGAAGCTGCCCGTTGTACTACTGTGCTGCCGCATATATGATTCCATAAAAGCAGCCTCAGATCAGCGTGTCTGGGGCAAGATAGAAACGTCTCGTTTTGGTGTTTTTTGCGTGGGATTTTTACACAGAGAGTGGCGTGTGTGTGCAACACATCGCTGTGGTGGTGGTGGAGGCAGATACAATAGTAGCATTGCAGAGGCGTGTGGGGAGGCAGGGATTGGAGGGATATGGATGATGTGCTGGTGAAGGGGATTTATTTAACTTGGCATCATGTTCAGCACGGACATCATAGGCCAAAGGGGGGCTGTGTTGTTCTATGTTCTATTGGTGGAGCACAATACTCCCCTCAATTGAAAGTGACTCTATTCTGGATCTCAAAAATTGATGAATTATATTTTTCTGCAAAGGAAGCCCATTTTTAATACATATTTACATACACAAGCACAAACACGCTCACACACACACACACACACACATACATATATATATATATATGACTAAGTGGGACCCATTGGGTCCCCGCTTCACAAGGGGGGGCTGGTCCCCCAACGCAATATTCCACCTCTCCACCAATTCCAATATGCTCACACACACTGACTCACACACCATATATATGACAGTAAACTTTCTTGAATCTCCTCACATGGCTGAGAGCGGCCTCTCCACTGTGGGGGTTCCGCAGTCAGCGGCACTTCCGCAATCAGAGTGACCTCTGCACTTATCGGAAATTACGCAATCAGCGCGACCTCTGCACTTACCGCAAATTACGCAATCAGTGCGACCGGTCCACTAAGCGGAGGTCACGAAATGAGCGGGACTTTTGGACTAAACACAGTCAGACCTAATAAAGCATTTATTCCTTCCAAACACAGTTGGACGCAATAAAGCATTTATTCTTTCCAAACACAATCGGACCTAATAAAGCATGTATTCCTTCCAAACACAGTCGGATCTAATAAAGCTTTGCACTTTCAAGCACAGACAGGTCAGCAAGCCGAACAACTCATGGCATTGTGATTAAGGGTTAACAAATTATTTATTACATTAAGTACATTGCAGACTTGATTCAGTTGATTCACAGCTTAGAATGACAATCATGGCCACTCCCTCGCAATCTTGCAGAGTGACTGACCCTCATCCGGGCATCCGGGGTTTATAGTCCTGCCCCCCCCCCCCCCCCCCTGAAGGGGCTTTGCCATCATTGTTGTGATTGACAGGGGAGAGGACAAATCAGCTGATCTCAAGATTGTTTAAACACTCATAACTTTTTTATTTTTCATCGAAGGGAAAATTCCTCAGGGCTGGCTCAGCGGAGGACGACTGTGAGTAAGATGGACACAAATCACAGTGATACGTGATAGTGTTTTTTCTAAAATCAATATAGAGCGCAGACAGGAAGTGGTAAAGATGAGACTTTTACTTATACATATACATATATATAAATAACTAAACATAACTACTTTCATTTACATGACATTGCTGTGTCCCAAACATTATGGTGCATTGAAATGGGGGAAATATGTATAAATACTGCTGTAATTTCTAAATGATGAAACCATAATGTATACAAATGCATATTTGAGTGTGTGTGTGAATGAAAATTACATATGTGTGTGTGTTGGATATTGTGTGCGTGTGTATATATGACAATAGACTATAGACAATAGGTGCAGGAGTAGGGCATTTAGCCCTTTGAGCCAGCACCACCATTCCATATGATCATGGCTGCTCATCCAAAATCCTTCTCCCCATATCCCCTGACTCTGCTATCTTCAAGAGCACTATCTAGCTCTCTCTTGAAAGTATCCAGGCAAACAGCAGAGAATTCTGTTGCAGAGAATTTCACAGACTCATAACTCTCTGTGTGAAAAAATGTTTCCTCATCTCCATTCTAAATGGCTTACCACTTATTCTTAAGCTGTGGCCCCTGGTTCTGGACTCCCTCAACATGTTTCCTGCCTCTAGTATGTCCAAACCCTTAATAATCTTCAATGTTTCAATCTTCAATTCCAGAGTACATAAGCCCAGCCACCCCATTCTCTCAGCATATGACAGTCCAGCCATCCCGGGAATTAACCTTGTAAAGCTCCCTCAATAGCAATAATGTCCTTCCTCAAATTTGGAGACCATAACTGTACACAATATTCCAAGTGTGGTCTCACTATGACCCTGTACAACTGCAGAAGGATATGTGTATACATATATATATGTACAGTATATACATAAACATATGTACTTTGAAGTGCTTTGTTGTGTTCATAATTTAGCATTTGATCATCTGCTGCATGCAATTGATTTGACGACGTTTCTTGAATGAAATAACTGCTTTTAATCAAAGTTTTGTCACTGTTCAATGTCCCTCTTAAATCATATTTCCTTGTTTTATGTTATTTTTATTTCTAAATGTCTTCTAAAATGGCGGTGGGCTGTCAGCACTGGGCAGTGGGATGGAGAGCCTGTTTCCCTGCTGAATGAATCTATGACTCGTTGTCCCTTGTGGGCGGAGCACCAAGGCAAATTCCTTGTATGTGAATACTTGGCCAATAAACTTATTCATTCATTCATTCATTCATTCATTCATTCATTCATTCACTATGAAACATTTGTTGAGCAATTTATCTGACCCAAGGTTAAATCTTCTCGAGGTCTTTAGTTTGGCTTTTGCAATCTTTTATATATTTATTTTTATTTATTAAGGTTTATTTAAATAGGGACAGATACAAAAAGATAGATACACTTGATCTGATGTATGTATCATAGTATTTTTAGCCAAAGCTAATTTGCAACACTTGTCCCTAGTAGGGCCATAAAGCCCCTTTTGCTCTTGGTGGCTCATAATCATCATCAAATTGCCGCTCAAACTCATTTAGGGCAGTTCAGTGATGCAGCGGTAGAGTTGCTGCATTGCAGAGCCAGAGACCCGGGATCCATCCTGAGTATGGGTGCTGTCTGTATGGTGTTTTAACGTTCTCCCAGTGACCTGCTTTTTTTTTCTCTGGATGTTGCAGTTTCCTCCCGCACTCCAAAGACATATTAGCTTGTCAGATAATTGGCTTGGTAAAATTGCAACTTGTCCCTAGTGTGTGGGATAGTGCTAATGTACGGGGATTGCTGGTCGGCGCGGACTCGCTGGGCCGAGGGGCTTGTTTCTGCACTGTATGCCTAAACTAAACTAAACTAAACTTAGTTCACTAATGAAGGTCAATTCACTACTGCTGTTGGCTTTCTTTGGTTAAACTAAGCATGAAACTATTTTGGTCCTCTCCGGCTATCTCATGGTTGATACCCCATGCTGTACTATATCTGTCAGTGTGACTATGAGGGAAATTGATTAAGGGGTAGCTTTTAGAATCAGGATACCACCCACAACACCATGGTTTGAGCATGGCTCGTGTTTTCCATCCATCAAGACAGACAACTGCAGCGGTGACCCCTGGAGACCGCAATGATTGATTGCATAAAATGCTGAACATGAGTGGTTTTGAAGCTTGCTAATAGATGTTGCAGCCTTTTAAGTCCATTTATGTTTTTAATTCATTGACAACCAATAAGCCATTGTGAACGACACCAGAGGCAGTCTGTCGAGACATCAGTAACGATTGGTGACATTGAACTTGCGGCAGAGCGAGTTCTTTGTTATGCCTTGCAATTCTAATCCTTATTATCTTATGAATCGATGACTCCATGACTCTATGAAATAAACGTTTGTTGGGCTATTTATGTGACCCGAGGGTATATCTTCTTGAGATCTTTATTTTGGCTTTTGTAATCTTCTATAAGGTCTCTTTTACTCCTGTTGGCCTGTAGCCATGAGCAGAATGCAATTAGAACTCTCGAGTGCCTGCTGTTAGCTTATAATGGTTGATCTAAGTGTAAAAATGTTCATAAGTTCATAGGCGATAGGAGCAGAATTAGGCCATTCAGCCCATCGTCTACTCCGCCATTCAATCATGGATGATCTACCTCTGCCTGCTAACCCCCCATACTGCAGCCTTCTCCCCATAACCCCTGACACCCGTACAAATCAAGAATCTACCTATCTCTGCCTTAAAAATACCCATTGACTTGGCCTCCACAGATCCATGGATTCCACAGATTCACTGCCACTATTTTGGTCCACCCAGCTATCGGTGAAAAGCCCATATTATAATTGTATTTATTGGTGTGAACTTCACGATGTGTGAAGAAAGGTTCCAACCCAAAGAGTCACTGATTCACATTCTCCAGGGATGCTTCCTCACCAGCTGAGTTACTCCAGCATTTTGTCACTTTCCTCATTCAGTTTGTTTGTTGGCCAAGTATTCACATACAAGGAATTTGCCTTGGTGCTCCGCCCGCAAGTGACAACATGACATACAGTGACGGTTAAGGCCCTGTCCCACTTTCCTGAGTTACTCACGAACTCTCCAGAGTTTTCCCCTTGATTCGAACTCGGATTATTACGGTAATAGCCGTTCGTAGGTAGGTACACAGGGCTATTTTTTTAACTCATGGACATTTTTCAACATGTTGCCCCGAGTTCCTGTGGCTGGCATTACGAGCCGCTACGAAACATCTAGGACTCCTACGGACTCGCTACCGACATTACCCGACATTTCCCAAGTTCGACTCAAAGGGAAAACTCGGGAGAGTTCGTGAGTAACTTGGGAAAGTGGGACAGGGCCTTTAGGAATGACACATAAAACATTAAAAGATTGGAATTCCATCACTGTAATTGAGAAGATTGAGGGGGGATCTTATAGAAACTTACAAAATTCTTAAGGGGTTGGACAAGCTAGATGCAGGAAGATTGTTCCCAATGTTGGGGGAGTCCAGAACAAGGGGACACAGTCTAAGGATAAGGGGGAATTCCTTTAGGACCAAGATGAGGAAAACATTCTTTACACAGAGAGTGGTGAGTCTCTGGAATTCTCTGCCACAGAAGGTAGTTGAGGCCAGTTCATTGGCTATATTTAAGAGGGCGTTAGATGTGGCACTTGTGGCTAAAGGGATCAGGGGGTATGGAGAGAAGGCAGGTACGGGATACTGAGTTGGATGATCAGCCATGATCACATTGAATGGCGGTGCAGGCTCGAAGGGCCGAATGGCCTACTCCTGCACCTATTTTTCTATGTTTCTATTAAACATTAATATTAAAACAGTTAATTCACTTTGTTGACAAAATCATTTTGATCCTTTCATGAAGGAATGCTTGACTATTCCATCGAAATCATTTTACCCACAAAAAAACCTAAAATGAAGACCCATGTTACTATAGTCCCCTGCACAACCTTGGGATTCCTCAGTACCCTTTACAAGACATGAGTAGCTTAGTTTGGTTTATTGTCACGTGTACCGAGGTACAGTGAAAAGCTTTTGTTGTGTACTAACCAGTCAGAAGAAAGACAATACATGATTACAATCGAGCTGTCCATAGTGTACGAAGACATGATAAAAGTGAATAGTAGAGATTTGAAAGAGTGGAGCGATTATAATCATGAGATCATAAGTTATAGGAGCAGAGTTAGGCTAATTGGCCCATCAAGTCTACTCTGCCATTCAATCATGGTTTTATAAATCTTTCCCTCCTAACCCCATTCTCTTGCCTTCTCCCCATAACCCCTGACACCCATACTAATCTCAGCCTTAAAAATATCCTTTGATCTGGCCTCCACAGCAATGAATTTCACAGATTCACCACCCCCTGACAAACAAAATTCTTCCTCATCTCCTTCCTAAAGGAACGTCCTTTACCTCTTGTCCTGGACTCTCCCACTAGTGGAAACATCCTCTCCATTGTATCCAAGCCTTTCACCATTTAGTGCATTTCAGTGAGGTCCCCCCTCATCCAACATGATTGCAGATCCACTTCTGTGACCAGCACTTGGTTTCTTCAGTTTAGTCGCTGATTGCAGGAGGTAAAACCATAGCTTGCTCCAAAGTCTTTGACTGTAATCAGTAAATCAGTAAAGTATGTAAGTAAGTAAAGTATCCTTTATTGTCATTCAGACCTTTCGGTCTGAACAAAATTTCATTCCTTGCAGTCATACATTTAATAAAATGACAAAACACACAATAAACACAAATTAACATCCGCCACAGTGAGTTCACCAAGCGCCTCCTCACTGTGGTGGAAGGCAAAAGTCTTAAGTCTTTGTGTCTCCCTCTGCGCTGAGGCGATCCAGGCCTCCGATGTTGTGACCCCGCCGGGTGTTGGTAAGTCCCGCGGCTGAATCCGAGCTTCGGCAACGGGCCGGTTCAAACTCCGCGGCCCGGGGCGGTCGAAGCTGCCGAAGCTGCCGCCCTCCACTCCATCGGACGAAGCTGTTGCCGCAGGAGCTCTGAAAAAACAGGTCACCCAACCTGTGACCTGCGAGCTCCCGACAATGTCGTCTGCTGCGCCTGCGGCTGAACCTCCGAGGTTGGGCCGCCGCACCGCCGGGACACCTGTACGTTCATGTGAAGAAACTGCTGTCGAATTTTGGAATGAAATTTGGATTGGATGTCAAGAATGAATTGCTTGTGACCTGAAGGAAGTCAGAATTATACGACTACTTATTTACTTTTCTTCTATGTTCCTCAAACCCCTAACTTGCTCTGATTTACAAAGTATTCCTTGATTACTTTCTATGCTTGAGGTCTCTGCTGTATGCTTTGATTTCACTGCAAAGAGAACAGTAAATAATAGCAATACATGCCCTCAGCATAAATCAGTTTTCATCACCTGAATTTTCCACTGGTTCCATCTGGTTATCATGTGAAAAGATGTATATACTTTACCGCACATGAAAGGGATACATTCATTTTCTTTCTTATGTGCATCTGTTTGATAACCTGGGCACATCAACAGGAAAATAGATGTTGCTCAGCAAGCTGGCTTTGTATCTTACAGCTAAGCAAACAAGAAAATGAAATATCTTACAGCAAATGTCTTCATAACGTGGAGACAGCTGAATATTTCCAGTTTTCCTTTCTGATGAAATCATGAATAAAGTTCGGTGGATAAATCCAGTTTTCCAGATGAAATAGGTGTTGGAACAAGGAACTGCAGCTGCTGGTTTACTAAGAAGGACACAAAGTGCTGGAGTAACTTAATGGGCCAGCAGCATCCCAGGAGAACAAGGAGACGTGTGGTTTTGGGTCACGACCCTTCGTCAGACTGCCGTTTGATCTCCGGTGATCATATAGCTGGATGAAATAAATTCAGTGAGGGAGCAACATTTGATTTAGTTTTCGAGATACAGAGTGGAAACAGGCCCTTCGGCCCACCGAAGTCCGTGCCAACCAGCGATCCCTGCACATTAACACTACCTTACACACACTAGGGACAATTTACATTTATACCAAGCCAATTAACCTACAAACCTGTGCGTCTTTGGAGTGGAGGATGGAGGGAGGATCCTGGTGGTGGATGCTGGACAAAGGGCCCAATGAGAAGAACCGGGGGGGGGCGGGGGGGGGGGGGGTGTGTCTTACCTTCCGCACCCTCAAGGTCAGCTGCAGGATGCATTTCACCAGGGGAACGAGAGCTGGAGATGGTCAGGCGAGGAGAGGGACAATGGTTCACTGGACGATCGGAATGGAGGCGACGGCTGCAATGGCCCTTTGTGGCCGGGTGCAGCTGGGACTGTAAAACTGCAGCGACAGGCCACATCTTGCATATGGGTTCAGTGGGCTGTTCTGTACATTCTGTATTGACCAGCGACTGTGCTCATGTATGTCTTGCTGAGTTGTATGCAGAAACAATGTGTTTCATGATACCAGGGAGCACGTGATAATAATGAAACCATCGATCCATTACATCGAACTGCATCTGTGGAGGTAAAGATCATCTCCCACCATCGCCTTCTCCCTCCATCCTCCTCTCCAAAAGGTCTAATCAATCCAGGGTATCAACCCGTAACATCAACCAGCCCTTTGCCTCCATACATATGGATTGACCCACTGAGATTTTTATGAAGGGGGGTTGCACAAAAAGCTGGAGAAACTCAGCGGGTGCAGCAGCATCTAAGGAGCGAAGGAGATAGGCGACGATTCGGGTCAAGACCCTTCTTCAGACTGGTCAGGGATCAGGGAAACAAGAGATATAGACAGTGATGTGGAGAGATAAAGAACAATGAATGAAAGATATGCAACAAAGTATTGATGATAAAGGAAACAGGCCATTGTAAGCTGTTTGAAAATGAGAAGCTAGTGCGACTTGGGTGGGGGAGAGATAGAGAGAGAAGGAATGCCAGGGCCCGAGGGCTGAGGGAGAGGTGGGAAGGGGAGGAGGCAACCTGGGTTAACAGAATTGAGAAAATTCAATGTTTAAGCCCAGAGGATGCAGATTCCCCAAGCGGAATATGAGGTGCTGTTCCTCCAACTTGCGGTGTTGCTCACTCTGGCCGTGGAGGAGGCCCAGGGCCGAGAGGTCGGATACGGAATGGGAGGGGGAGTTGAAGTGCTGAGCCACCGGGAGGTCGGGTTGGTTATTGCGGACCGAGCGGAGGTGTTCGGCGAAACGATCACCAAGCCTCCGCTTGGATTCACCGATGTAGATTTTTATGAACTTTATTTAACTTCTAGGTTTAGGTTGAGGTTAAGGTTTATTATTATCATGTTTATCAGAATCAGAATCACACTTTATTCGCTATTATGTTTTGCAACATACGAGGAATTTCATTGGCCAGGTCAGTCATACAATTGAAGCAACAGATCACTCAAAAACCCATTTTAAGATGAACATCCACCACAGTGACTCCTACACATTCCTCACTGTGATGGAAGGCAAAATAAAGTTCAAGTCCTTCCTTTTGTTCTTCCTCGGTCGGGCGCCTCGAGCCCTCCGTTGACGGGACGGTCTTGACTCCCGTAGCCGGCGGCCTTCGGGCCCTCCGCGTCGAGGCGTTCAGCTCCTGCATCAGGTGTCAGCTCCCCCGCGCCGGGCGATCCAACCTCGCGTCGGGGCTGGTCGAGCCTTCCACGGCGTTGGAGCTCCCGACTAGCCTCTCCCGCGACTGCGAGCCCTTGATGGTAAGTCCACAGTGGTCACAGTGGGAGCGATCCCAGGCAAGGGATCCGCTCCGATGTTAAGTCCGCGCTCCCACGATGGGACTCGCTTGTGGAGGCATTGTGAAAAGCTTTGTTTTCATGCGACCCAAACAGATCAGATAATACTATACGTAAATACGATGAGGTTAAACTCGTACAATAGATGGAGCAGAAGAGAAGATACAGAGTGCAGAATATACTTCTCAACATTGTTTAGTTCAGTTTCGTTTGGAGATGCAGCACGGAAACAGGCCCTTCGGCCCACTGAGTCAGTACCGGCCAGAAATTCCCACATATTAACAGTATCCTATACACACTGGGGACAGTTTACACTTATACCAAGCCAATTAACCTGCAAACCTGTACGTCTTTGGAGTGCAGGAGGAAACTGAAGATCTCAGAGAAAACTCACGCAGGTCACTGGGAGAACGTACAAACTCCAATACAGGCAGCACTCATAGTCGGGATCGAACCCAAGTCTTCGGTGCTGCAAGATCTGTAAGGCAGCAACTCTACCGCTGCGCCACCGTGCCACCCAGTTGTAGTGCACCAGTTCAGTTGATGAACTCCAATGTCCGCGATGGACCTGCAGGAACTGCAGATGCTGGAATCCTGAACAAAACACAAAGTGCCAGAGCAGCTCAGTGGGTCAGGCAGCATCTGGGGACGGTGGATGGAATGAACAGGCAGCATTTTGGGGTTGAGGACCTTTCATCAGGCAGAGTGGAATAGAGGGAGAAACTTGGCGGCAGAACAAAACCTTGCAAATAATGGGTGGATGCAGGTGAGGAGTCAATTGGCAGCTGTGTGATGTAAGTGACAAGGGCTGGGGGTGAAGAGGAGACAAGAAGGTGGCAAATAAGGAGGGAAGAGGAGTGAAATATGAATGAATCAGACTTTATTATCACCTTATGACAAGTCACAGCCTTTAACTTAGTTGGCGCCCTTTATGTGACGACTCTTTGCATACCCAAGGTATGGACGCCGAACAGTTAACAAAGTATTGCATTTTAACACAAAATATTTCATTTAATATAAAAACAGAGGGAGGGATATAGGTGGAAGGAGGCAGGGGGAAGAGGAAGGATAAATAGGAATTGAAATGATAGACAAGATGCCAAGCTGAAATTGTCTTCTTTACCCATTATATAGTATGTGAAGGAAGGAAAGAACTGAAGATAGACACAAAATGCTGGAGTAATCTGGAGTCCTCCTTTGATCTCTCGTTTTCACACCTTACCCTTCCATATCTCTCATTTTCCTCTCCCTTGAATCGCCATCTGAAGAAGTCTCGACCAGAAACATCGCCCATTCCTTCTATCCAGAGATGTTGCCTGTTCCACTGAGTTACTCCAGCATGTTGTCCTGCTGAGTTGTCTATATTACTAAAAGTCTGATCTTCTGTATACCTGTTGTTCTGTATATTGATTTTAGAAAAAACGCTGCCACTTACAGCTGTGATTTTTGGCCATCTTACTCAGAATCCCCCAACCGCATTGCAGGACAAGAGGATTTTTCCCATTGATCAAAAATAAGAGTCATTAGTATTTAAAAAATGTTGAGATTCTCTCTCCTGAAGTCACACCCCTTCCGGAGGGACTAGAAAACCCAGAAGTGTTGAGTGTCTCAATCAGTCTCTGCAAGATGGGGGAAACGAGAGGGTCACGTCTCTCAGTCTGAGCTGTGAGTAACACTGAACACATGTCTACTAAACTGGGAGTGGTTTTGCTGACCTGTCAGTGCCCTTAATGTGGTTTGAAAATATAGTTTGGAAATGGTAAAGTTGTGTTGCCTTTGGTTTGGAAATGCTAAAGCTGTGTTGTCTTTGGTTTGGAAATGCTAAAACTGTGTTGCCTTTGGTTTGGAAATGTTAAAGCCATGTTGCCTTTGGTTTGGAAATGCTAAAGCTGTGTTGCCTAATTAAAGTTGCCTTGCCTAATTAAAGTTGCCTTGCCTAATTAAAGTTGCCTTGCTTTCTATATAATTACAAGTCTAATCTTGACCACTTCCTGTTTGTGTTTTATATTGATTTTAGAATAAATGCTACCATGTACAGCTGTGATTTTTAGCTGTCTTACTCAGAGTCCCCCTCCGCTCATCAGGTGCTGAGGATTTTTCCATCAATGAAAAATAAAAGAGTTATTAGTGTTTAAAAAATGTTGAGCTTCTCACTCCTGTCAATCACACCATGAAGGCCACGCCCCTTCTGGTGGGGGGGGGGGGGGACTATGAAACCCAGAGGTGTGGGCGTGGCTCAGTCTCTGCAAGATGGAGGAGGGAGAGATCACAACTCGCTGTCTTTAGTGGCCTTGCACCCTGGTATGAAATGGTACGAAACTGCACTTGAATTTGGTGGCCTTGCACCCTGCTTGAAATGGAATTTCAAGGAATAGCCGTGAGTCAACTGCCAGCCGACCAGCCGTGAGTGAGTAAGCTGCCAGCACAACAGGCTTGAGTGACTGAGCCGCCAGCCCAAGAATCCATTTGGCCCAAAATGTCCTTACTAGCCATCTGGATACCGGTCACCTCAGCCCACAACACCCATACTAGTGCTCCTGAAAGCCACCCCCCCCCCCCACCAATATTTGTATTGGTGGAGAGGTGGAATATTGCGTTGTGGGACCAGCCCACCCATGTGATGCTGGGACCCAACGGGTCCCACTTAGTCTAGTATATATATATATAACAACAATAATAGTACAAAGACAAAAACAACGCCTCTGAAATAATTACTTATTTGGAGGTTGTAGTGTTTAATAGCCCAATGGTTGTAGGGAAGAAGCTGTTCCTGAACCTGGACGTGACAGTTTTAAGACTCCAGTACCTTCTTCCCGAGGGTAGGGGTGAAATAAGAGCGTGGCCAGTGTGGTGCGTGTCTCTGATGATGCTGGCTGCTTATAATGGCAGCGACTCCGGTAGGTCCCTTCAATGTATTTTTTGGCATTGCTATTAAGTTGGGAACATGTTAAATAAACTCAAACTGGCCATCGGGTGTAAAATTGATGCAGTGCATACAATTATTTGCATTAAATTACCGCTACAAAACAAACAGGTATTTTAATATCTAATTTATCATCCTGAATGAAGTGCAGTTTAATGTTTCCAGTGTGTTCGAAAGAATTGCCTCTATCTATTTGAACGTATTTGCATACCGTTGGTTTAAAAAAAAAATTGTTAATTTAGAGGATGAGTAACCTGGAACATTCACTCGGTTAAGGGAGAAGTCATACGTGGAATTGAATTTTCCCAGTCTGTTTTGAGTAAATATGAAGCTGAACTCGGGATGTAGAACTACATCCATGGAATTTGTACAAACCTCTTCATGACACGGAACATGGAATTGAAATTCTGAAGCTCATGTTCTGAATCCATGCTGACTGGATTATTAGAGCAGCCCAGTGGTATGAATATTGATTTCTCTAACTTCAAGCATTCCCTCTCTCTCCAGGCCTTCCCCCACCCAAGTCGCACCAGCTTCTCGTTTTCACCCTACAAACAGCTAAGCTAACAATGGCCTGTTTCCTTTATCATCGTTAATTTTTTGCATATCTCTCATTCGTTGTTCTTTATCCCTCTACATCATTGTCTTTATGTCTCTCATTTCCCTTATCCCTAAATAGTCTGAAGAAGGCTAACGACTGGAAACGCCACCCATTCCTTTTCTCCAGGGATGCTGCCTGTCCCGCTGAGTTACTCCAGCACTTTGTGTCTATCTTTGGCATATTGGAAGAGAGACACAAAAATCTGGAGTAATTAAACGGGTCAGGTAGCATCTCTGGTCAGTTTCCCTTTTGCTCTAATTTCTGGCACACAAGTACATTCCAATTAAAGAAAGTATTATAATAAATGAAGCATGCTTTTCAATCAGAATCTGGACAATTCTGGTAACAATCATATTTTGTTTATCCAATTATAAATGGTTGTTGGGTATTCATTTTGAACAGTTTAGGAAGAATCGGCATTAACATGTTGCCAAGTTTCATAAACGTTTTCTTAAGAATCTAAAATAGGCACAAGAAATTGGAGTAACTCAACGGGGTCAGGCAGCATCTCTGAAGAAAAGGAATAGGTGATGTTTCAGGGCGAGACTGTTCTTCAGACTGAGAGTCAAGGGAGAGGGAACAAGAGAAATGGAAGGTACCTAGAACAAATTAGTGAATGATATGCAAAAAGCAACAATGATCAAAGAAAGGTGGAGCCCACAATGGTCCATTGTTGGCCAGGGAATAATGAGTTATACAGACAGTGGAACTGAACAGTAAAACTAGTATGACGACCAGGGGGGGTGGAGAGAAAGGGGATGCAAGGGTTGCATGAAGTTAGATAAATCAATATTTATACTGGTGTGTTGTAAGCTGGCCAAGCGAAATATGAGGTGCTGTTCCTCCAATTTCCATTTCACCTCACTCTGACAATGGCGGAGGCCCAGGATAGCAAGTCAGTGTGGGAATGGAAGGGGGAGTTAAAGTGTTTGGCAACCGGGAGATCAGCTAGCGGAGGTGTTCAGCAAAATGATCGCCGAGCCTACGCTTGATCTCGCCAATAAAAAGGAGTCTGGATTATTAGTCCAGGTTCTGCATGCCTCTAATGAGCTCCAGGATCTTCTCACAACAGCAAAACATTTATTTAATTTCCGTTTTAACTAATCCAATTTAATTCAGCTGGGCAGGCAGAATCTCTGGAGAAATGGTGTTTTGGCTCAAGAGCCGAAACATCACCCATTCCTGCTCTCCAGAGATGCTACCTGTCCTGCTGAGTTACTCCAGCATTTTGGGTCTATCTGTGGTGTAAACCAGCATCTACACTTGGCCACTCCCTCTTCTCCCCTCTCCCATCGGGCCAAAGGCGTTGAAGTGTGAAAACGCACACCTCCAGATTAAGGGACAGTTTCTTCCCAGCTGTTATCAGGCAACTGAACCATCCTACCAACAACCAGAGAGCAGTCCTGAACTACTATCTACCCCTTTGGTGAGCCTCGGACTAAACTTGATCAGACTTTGCTGGCTTTACCTTGCACTACCTTTATCATGTGGCTGTACACTGTAAATGGTTCAATTGTAATCATGTATTGTCTTCCTGCTGACTGGATAGTGCATAACAAAAGCTTCTCACTGTGACATGAACTAAACAAAACTACACTAAACTGAACAGTTCCTTCTTACACATATTATTTTTTCAGATCATTAGTTTTATAGACAATAGACAATAGACAATAGGTGCAGGATTAGGCCATTCGGCCCTTCGAGTCAGCACCGCCATTCAATGTGATCATGGCTGATCATCCCCAATTAGTACCCTGTTCCTGCCTTCTCCCCATATCCCCTGACTCTGCAATCTTTCAGAGCTCTATCTTGCTCGCTCTCGAAAGTACCCAGAGCACCGGCCTCCACCGCCCTCCGAGGCAGAGAATACCGCAGACTCAAACTCTCTGTGTGAAAAAGTGTTTCCTCGTCTCCGTTCTAAATGGCTTACCCCTTATTCTTAAACTGTGGCCCCTGGTTCTGGACTTCCCCAATGTCCAGCCTCTAGCGTGTCCAAACCCTTAATAATCTTATATGTTTCAATAAGAGCCCCTCTCATCCTTCTAAACTCCAGAGTATACAAGCCCAGTCGCTCCATTCTCTCAGCATATGATCGTCCCACCATCCGGGGAATTAAGCTTGTAAACCTACGCTGCGCTCCCTCAATTGCAATAATGTCCTTCCTCAAATTAGGGGACCAAAACTGCACACAATACACCAGGTGTGGTCTCACTAGGACCATGTACAACTGCAGAAGGACCTCTTTGCTCCTATACTCAACTCCTCTTGTATGAAGGCCAACATGGCAGCACTTGGATAATAAAGGGATGGGAGTATTGGGAGTGATGGGGTAGATGGTATGAGTGGATGAAACGCTTCTCTATTTAGTTTCACCACATGGACAATCAGTGAAGTCCAATAAATTCAGATCAAAGATAGTCCGAGGGTCTCCAATGTGGTAAATAGTAGCTCAAAACATCCAATAATGGTCATAAATCATTGCACACTCCATATCACATCTGGGTTTCGAGATTGTGTTTCAGACTGAAATGTAATTTCCAATGGATATTGTTTTGCCAATATTTTCCTATTAGGCACCGATGGTTCTCTTGAGAGTGGAGGCAGGGACTATTAGCTCCTGATCACAGTGGTGTGTGTGTGAGATCCCTTTGAAGTGGTGAGTATATGGAGCAAGCATGCAGAAGAGGTAGTTCTGGCAGGTACTATAGACAATAAACAATAGACAATAGGTGCAGGAGTAGGCCATTCGGCCCTTCGAGCCAGCACCGCCATTCAATGTGATCATGGCTGATCATCCCCAATCAGTACCCCGTTCCTGCCTTCTCCCCATATCCCCTGACTCCGCTATCTTTAAGAGCCCTATCTAGCTCTCTCTTGAAAGTATCCAGAGAACCGGCCTCCAACGCCCTCTGAGGCGGAGAATTCCACAGAATTTCCACTATAGTTAAGTGGGTAGCACAGGTTTAGAGGGATATGAGCCGAAACGCGGGAGGAAACCGGAGCACCCAGAGGAAACACATGCGGTCACGGGGAGAACATGCGGAACTCCACACAGACAGCACCCGAGGGAGGTCAGGATCAAACGCACAGGTCTCTGCCGCTGTAAGGCAGCGGCTCTACAAGGCTGTGCCACTATGCTGCCTTGTGCTGCAATGCTCTGAGCAAAGGTTATTCAACTAAAGTGCTAACTTAATACCCCCACTGATGTTGCTCAAGCAGCAGCGTATTTCCAGCATTTTGTTCAGTGAGCAATCAGCCTCGCGTTATTTGCAGTCAGTAAGTCTTAGATTCTTGATGCGCAGATCATAGGAAAATGATCTTTGCTAAAATCGATCTCTGGTGAAAGAAATTTGATTACACTTAAATATGTCCCATTGGTAGTCAAAGACTCGAGTTCAAATAATAGTGCCAAAAAATGGAAGGAAAATCATTAATGCTCTATTCTGCAGGCGGTAGGCAGCTTGGAATAATGAATTATGCTGAAAAGTTCACTCACTTGGGTTATGCTTCAAAGGTGAAAACCCATCGGATTCTTTGAAGTTGGCATGAATAATAATCTGCTGCAAGGTTTGTGATTAAATCAAGAAATATAATATAGGCATCATTCTGCTAACTCTATAAGGTCACAAGGTCATAAGCGATATGAGCAGAATTAGGCCATTCGCCCCATCGAGTCTACTCCGCCATTCAATCATGGCTGATTCATCTAAACCCATTCTCCTGCCTTCTCCCCATGACCCTGGCACCCATGCTAATCTAGAATCGATCTATCGCTGCCTTAAAAATATCCGCTGACTTGGCCTCCACAGGTTTCTGTGGCAAATAATTCCACAGATTCACCACCCCCTGACTAAAGAAACTCCTCCTCATCTCTTTCCTAAAGGAATGCCCTTTAATTCTGAGGCTGTGACCTCTAGTCCTAGACTCTCCCACTAGTGGAAACATCCTCTCCACAGCCACTCTATTATCCAAGCCTTTCACTATCCGGTAAGATTCAATGAGGTGCCCCCCTCATCCTTCTGAACTCCAGCGAGTACAGGCCCAGCGCCTTCAAACGCTCACCACATGATAACCCGCTCATCCCTGGGATCATTCTTGTAGACCTCCTCAGGAAACTCCCCAGAGCCAGCACCTGCTTCTTTCTCTACAATCTTTCCACTTTTTTTTGTAACAAATAAACGCGACTTGCAGAGCCCACGACGGTCGAGAGCAGGTCCGTTTATCATGTTGCATCAACAGGCGCCAGTGTGGTAACGTCCACTATAAACGCATACCGTCCCATCCATCATTGCCAGCTTTATTGAAATGCACAGGAATATTACACCAGTAAATGAGAAGATTTAGCCCGGCATCAGATATTGGCTCACTGGGGAAATGTAATAGTAAATCTGGAACAAGATGATTTCTCATTTAATAGTTCATTGACTTTCCTCTTCTAGGCATTTTCTCCAGAGCTAATGCATTGCCTCACTACGTGCGTTTCATTGCCTGACTCAAGCAGTCCCATTTTATTTGTGGAAATAGTTCTTAAAGACTGATAATTTGTTAAAATTTTAAACAGTCCTCTGCAGTTCATATTAATATTGACAGGGGTATAATCGAGGAATTTGTTTGGGAATTACATTATGGAATTATTTCTTCTCACTCAATAAATATGAAAAATGCTTGAAAAATATTCTTCCCCCAACTGCATCCGTGACTTTCATATTGTCTGTGTAATCCTCTCCTTCTTGTTAAATTTTCCTTATGTTTTCAATATTTCCCACAGTTTATAATTTGATTCCCTTTGCTTGTTTGGGCTACTTAACACAGCGACTGCCAATTGCTGTGTTATTGGACCAATTGGACCTATTTCCATGTAGTAAAATTATACACATAAATCTGCAATTTAGCTATCAAACAGAAACCCACACGAGAAATAATACTGTTTTGACATACACTTGAACAGTGGGAGGGAATGAGTTGAAATCAACTATTCTTTGGCATTGTTTCAGTGTGTTACAGGCAAGGGTACTTTACCAATCAAGGACGAGTCTCACCCCGATGTCTCCCCTCTTCTCCCCTCACCCATCGGGCAAGAGGTACAGAAACGCACACCTCCAGATTCAGGGACAGTTGACAGTTTCTTCCCAGCTGTTATCAGGCAACTGAACCATCCCACCACAACCAGTGAGCAGTCTTGAACTACTATCTACCTCGATGGAGACCCTCGGAATATGCTGGCTTTACCTTGCACTAAATGTTATTCCCTTATCATATATCTGTACCCTGCGAATGGCTCGATTGTAATCATGTATGTATTGTGTTTCTGCTGACTGGTTAGCACGCAACAAACATGTACCTCAATACATGTGACAATAAACTAAACTGCATTTATTGCCGCATTTAATTAGATACAGTGAAATTCTTGGTTTAGCATATAATTCAGTAAAATCATACTATACATAAACACATTTATTTGTTTTAATTTATTTTATTTTATTCTTTATTTCGAACAGAATAAAAGAATAAAAAGCAAGTGTGAAACACCATACAAAAAACAAAACAAGAATATTTATAAAGTGTCATAAACAGTATCTATCGCTGGAACACTCGCTGGAATTTAGAAGATTGAGGGGGGATCTTATAGAAACTTACAAAATTCTTAAGGGGTTGGACAAGCTAGATACTGGAAGATTGTTCCTGATGTTGGGGGAGTCCAGAATAAGGGGTCACAGTCTAAGGATAAGGGGGAATTCCTTTAGGACCGAGATGAGGAAAACATTCTTTACACATAGAGTGGTGGGTCTCTGGAATTCTCTGCCACAGAAGGTAGTTGAGGCCAGTTCATTGGCTATATTTCAGAGGGCGTTAGATGTGGCACTTGTGGCTAAAGGGATCAGGGGGTATGGAGAGAAGGCAGGTACGGGATACTGAGTTGGATGATCAGCCATGATCACATTGAATGGCGGTGCAGGCTCGAAGGGCCGAATGGCCTACTCCTGCACCTATTTTTCTATGTTTCTATGTTTCTATAAGTAAATGAAATCTTATGTGACTGAAAAGGAGCAGGAAGAAGCCAAAGCTTATTAATTCCCACCCCTTATTCAACTGCTTATAATTATCTTATAAAATTTAGCAGCTATATGTACACCATATGTACACCAGCAGCTATATGTACACCAAATTATTTGCACTTATACAGTAATCAAATATTTACAAAGCCATACAAAAAAAGAGAAAAAAAGAAAAAAGAAAAGAAAAACCCCTCATATACTATACAGTTTCTCTTAGTCATATTTACAACCCCTCACCCTATAATCACCCTTCCCAATACAATCAGTATAATAATCATATATAAGTACAAGTGTGCAACAATTGTAGAGCAACAATAGGGCGGCACGGTGGCGTAGCGGTGGAGCTACTGGTTTACAGCGCCAGAGGCCCGGGTTCGATCCTGATCACGGGTGCTGTCTGCACGGAGTTTGTACGTTCTCCCCGTGACCTGCGTGGGTTTACTCCGAGATCTTTGTTCTCCTCCCACACTCCAAAAGACGTAGAGGTTTGTGGGTTAATTGGTTTGGTATAAGTGCGTGTGTGGGGTAGCATTAATGTGCGGACTCGGTGGGCCGAAGGGCCTGTTTCCGCACTGTATCTCTAAACTAAACTAAAAAAAACTCAACTGGTGTAAAAAATCATGCCGCAAATGGTATAAAAATTGCCAAGGCAGCACACATCACTTCGTTCTTGGTGCCATCTTAAACCAGTAAAAGCCACGTTGGTTTGTTGCAGTTCAGTTCACCCCCCTCACTTGCTCATTGCCCTCACCTCCAATTACTTTTCTTGCACATTGTCAGGGGTGGCATAATGATGTGTGGGTAGAGTTACTGCCACACATTGACCGATCCTAACCGCGGGTGCCATGCAGTTCAGTTTCATTTCAGTTTGGTTTATTGTCACGTGTACCGAGGTACAGTGAAAAGCTTTTGTTGTGTGCTAACCAGTCAGCGGAAAGACAATACATGATTACAATCAGGCCATTTGCAGTGGATAAATACATGGTAAGGGAATAACGTTTAGTGCAAGGTAAAGCCAGCAAAGCCCGATCGATAGCCCGAGGGTCTCCAATGAGGTAAATAGTAGTTCAGGACTGCGTGTGCTAACAACACACAGGTTGTGGTAGTTGCCTGATAACAGCTGGGAACAAACTGTCCCTGAATCTGGAGGTGTGCGTATTCACACTTCTGTCCCTTTTGCCCGATGTGAGCGGGGAGTAGAGGGAGCGATCGGGGTGAAACTTGTTCTTGATTATGCTGCTGGCCTTGCCGAGGCAGCGTGAGGTGTAAATGGAGTCAATGGAAGGGAGGTTGGTTTGTGTGATGGTCTGGGCTACGTCCACAATTCACTGCAATTTCCTGCGGTCTGGGATGAAGCTGTTCTCACACCAAGCTGTGATTCATCCCAGTGAAATGCTTTCTGTGGGGCATCTGTAGATGATTGGTGAGAGTGTGGGGGACATAGAAACATAGAAACATAGAAATTAGGTGCAGGAGTAGGCCATTCGGCCCTTCGAGCCTGCACCGCCATTCAACATGATCATGGCTGATCATCCAATTCAGTATCCCGTACCTGCCTTCTCTCCATACCCTCTGATCCCCTTAGCCACAAGGGCCACATCTAACTCCCTCTTAAATATAGCCAATGAACTGCCCTCAACTACCCTCTGTGGCAGAGAGTTCCAGAGACCCACCACTCTCTGTGTGAAAAAATTCCTTCTCATCTCGGTCCTAAAGGATTTCCCCCTTATCCTTAAGCTGTGACCCCTTGTCCTGGACCTCCCCAACATCGGGAACAATCTTCCTACATCTAGCCTGTCCAACCCCTTAAGAATCTTGTAAGTTTGCGTAAGTAGGACATGCCGAACGTCCTAAGCCTTCTAAGGAAGTAGAGGCGTTTGTGTGCTTTCTTGGTCGTTGCTTCAATATGGGTGGTCCAGGAGGAGGGAGGAGGAGGCCCTTCTCTCTGTGACCATGTGGGTTTCCTCCAGGTGCTCCGGGTTCCTCTCACATCCTAAAGACGTAGGTTGATTAGCCTCTTGGTGTGCAGGGAGTGGATAAGAAAGTGGGATAACATATAACTAGTGTGAATGGGTGATCAATGGTGAGCTAACAACACGCAGGTTTGTAGGTTAATTGGCTTCTGCAAATTGTCTCTAGTCTGTGGGATAGAACAATGGGTGATTGTTGGTCATTGAGGACTCGGTGGGTCAAAGGCTCTGTTTCTACACTGTATTTCCAAACAAAACTAATTATCAAGTCGGAAGTGAATCATTTTGGCGGGAGTGGCAATTTGAACATAAAGGGCCTGTCCCACTTATGCGATTTTATCGGCGACTGCCGGCACCCGTCATAGTCGCATCAGGTCTCCGAAAGTTTTCAACATGTTGAAATTCCAGCGGCGACCAGAACAAGGTACGACTCTTTGGGCGACTACTCACGACCATACAGGCTTCACCCCGTGACATGTCGCCAGGGTGTCGCCTGTATGGTCGTGAGTCGTCTCCTCAGTCGCCCAAAGGTTCGTAGCGTTTTTCTGGTCGCCGCTGGATTTTCAACATGTTGGACATGACGGGTGCTGGCAGTTGACAAAAAAGTTGCGTAAGTGGGACAGGCCGATAATGCATTAGTGTGGGGATTACAGAGATCTGGGCTGCATGCATAAAACTTCCTTATGTGTCGGAAGGAACTGCAGATGCTGGTTTACACCCAAGATAGACACAAAATGCTAGAGTAACTCAGTAGGACAGGTGGCTTATCTGGAGAAAAGGAATGGGTGCCGTTCAGGGTCGAGACTCTTCTACAGATGGAGAGACAGGGGAAAGGGAAGCTAGAGGCGTGAGAAGGTTCAGAACAAATCAGAGCCGGCACCGATGACCAAGGAAAGTTGGAGCCCACAATGGTCCATTGTTGGCTGTGGAAGAGGTGATAACGAAGGGGTATTTGGATGTGAACAGTGGAACTAGCAGGATGACTCAGGTGGAAGAGGGACAGAGAGAGAGAGGGTCTATAACTTCTTTACAATGGTTGGAATAAGGGCTCTTGACAAAGGGTATCTGATCCCTTGGTCATAGAGCCATGCAGCACGCAAACAGCCCCTTCAGTCCAACTTAGCATTCTGGGCTACTCCCGTTTACCTGCATTTGGCCCAAACCCTGTTCCTGACACAGATTTAAACTGTGATGATGCCACTGGGCCTCTACTCGCTGGAGTTTAGAAGGATGAGGGGACACTTCATTGAAACTTACCGAATAGTGAAACATCTGGATAGAGTGGATGTGGAGAGGATGCTTCCACTGGTGGGAGAGTCTAGGAACAGAGGTCATAGCCTTAGAATTAAAGGACGTGCATTTAGGAAGGAGATGAGGAAGAATTTCTTTAGTCAGAGAAGGAATTCGTTGCCACAGACGGCTGTGGAGGCCAAGCCAGTGGATATTTTTAAGGTGGAGATTAACAGATTCTTGATTAGTACGGGTGTCAGGGCCTATGGGGAGAAGGCGGGAGAATGGGGTTAAGAGGGACAGATAGATCAGGCATGATTGAATGACAGAGTAGACTTGATGGGCCAAATGGCCTAATTCTTCTTCTATCACTTTTGCACATGAACTATTCATCTAGCCGTGATGAGGATGCTAGGAGACTGCAAGGTGACTTGGATAGGCTGGGTGAGTGGGCAAATGTTTGGCAGATGCAGTATAATGTGGATAAATGTGAGGTTATCCACTTTGGTGGCAAAAATAGGAAAGCAGGCTATTATCTAAATGGTGGCCGATTAGGAAAAGGGGAGATGCAGCGAGACCTGGGTGTCATGGTACACCAGTCATTGAAAGTAGGCATGCAGGTGCAGCAGGCAGTGAAGAAAGTGAATGGTATGTTAGCTTTCATAGCAAAAGGATTTGAGTATAGGAGCTGGGAGGTTCTACTTCAGTTGTATACGGTCTAGGTGAGACCACACCTGGAGTATTGCGTACAGTTCTGGTCTCCAAATCTGAGGAAGGACATTCTTGCCATAGAGGGAGTGCAGAGAAGGTGCACCAGACTGATTCCTGGGATGTCAGGACTGTCTTATGAAGAAAGACTGGATAGACTCGGTTTATACTCTCCAGAATTTAGGAGATTGAGAGGGGATCTTATAGAAACTTACAAAATTCTTAAGGGGTTGGACAGGCGAGATGCAGGAAGATTGTTCCCGATGTTGGGGAGGTCCAGGACAAGGAGTCACAGCTTAAGGATAAGGGGGAAATCCTTTAGGACCGAGATGAGAAGGACTTTTTTCACACAGAGAGTGGTGGGTCTCTGGAACTCTCTGCCACAGAGGGTAGTTAAGGGCAGTTCATTGGCTATATTTAAGAGGGAGTTAGATGTGGCCCTTGTGGCTAAGGGGATTAGAGGGTATGGAGAGAAGGCAGGTACGGGATACTGAGTTGGATGATCAGCCATGATCATATTGAATGGCAGTGCAGGCTCGGAGGGCCGAATGGCCTACTCCTGCACCTAATTTCTATGTCTCTATGTTTCTAACCAACCATCCAAATGTCTTTTGAAAACTATAATTGTATCTGCTCCTGTAGCTTCCCCTGGCAGCTGGTGGCAGGCATGGGCTGCCCATTTGAGCGTTTAGTTTCCGTAATACTGCACAAAACAAACAACACTAAACACTAAATCTTCACGTATGGTTAGGCCTAAGTTATGGCCAAGACATTTTCCGGATGATATCAAGGGCTGAGATATAGAGCAGGGAGGAGGGAGGTGGGACAGGAGCTCTACAGAGAAGTAGGGGGGAGTTCTCTTTAGAACTGAGGTACTTAAAGGAAGATTTGTCAGATGTGTTCAATATCACAAGGAGCTTTCTTTTCACTGGTAACAATGTCAGCAACAAGGGACACAGATTTAAGCTGCTTACCAAGGGAAGCTGATAATTTTTAAGCAATAAATTGTTGTAAACTTGAGGCCGTTACCTTTAGGTTAGATTAGTTTAGTTTATTGTCATGTCTACCGAGGTACAGTGAAAAGCTTTTGTTGCATGCTAACCAGTCAGCTGAAAGATAATCCATGATTACAATCAATAGACAATAGACAATTGACAATAGGAGCAGAAGTAGGCCATTTGGCCCTTCGAGTCAGCACCGCCATTCAATGTGATCATGGCTGGTCATCCCCAATCAGTAACCCGTTCCTGCCTTCTCCCCATATCCCCTGACTCCGTTATTTTTAAGAGCCCTATCTAGCTCTCTCTTGAAAGCATCCAGAGAACCTGCCTCCACCGCCCTCCGAGGCAGAGAATTCCACAGTGTACAGGCGCAATGTAAGGGAATAACGTTTAGTGCGAGGTAAACACTAAGGATAGTCCGAGGTAGATAAAAATGCTGGAGAAACTCAGCGGATGAGGCAGCATCTACGGAGTGAAGGAATAGGCAACGTTTCGGGTCAAGGCCCTTCATCAGTCCGAAGAAGGGTTTCGACCCGAAACGTCGCCTATTCCTTCGCTCCATAGATGCTGCCTCTCCCGCTGAGTTTCTACAGCAGTCTTGTCTACCTTCGATTTCTCCAGCATCTGCAGTCCTTTCTTAAAGATAGTCCGAAGGTCACCAATGATGTAGATAGTAGTTCAGGCCTGTTCTCTAGTTGTGGAATGAAACGTGGGTGTTGGAAGCTAATTTTATTATAATGTGTGCAAGAGATCTGAACTTCTATTTAAAAAAGCAGAAAAGTACAGGGCTCTGGGGCATAAGCAGAGATAAAATTATTTGTAAAGCTATTTGCAAAGAACGAGTGTGCTTCTGATGAGGATGGCTTCTCTGGCACTGTAACAGTCTTTGAATCTTGATTCTGTAGCTGCTGTTTTCAGTGCACTGTTGTAGTCAGAGAGTCATAGAGCATGGAAACGGGCCCTCAGTCGCGATCCATCCATGCCAACCTCCATGCTCCATCCAAGCTGGCCTCTTTTTGCCCACAACTGGCCCATATTCTTCTGAACCTTTCCTTTCACCAGTTAAGATGAGAGGAGAAAGATTCAATAGGAATCTGAGGGGCAACTTTTTCATACAGAGAATGGTGTGGGTGCATGGAATGTAGAGGTAGTTCAGGCAGAAACTAAAACAATATGGGCCGCACGGTGGCGCAGTGGTAGAGTTGCTTCCTTGCAGCACCAGAAACCCGGGTTTGATCCTGACTACGGGTGCTGCTTGTACGGAGTTTGCACGCTCTTCCTGTGACCGCGTGGGTTTTCTTCGATTGGTCAGAGGAGCAGAATTAGGCCATTTGGCCCATCAAGTCTACTCGGCCATTCAATCATGGCTGATGTCGTTCCCCTCTCAACCCCTTCTCCCCTTAATCCCTGACACCCTTAAGGGCCTGTCCCACTTGGGCGACCTAATCCGCGAGTTCTGGCGAGTTTGCCCTCGATTCATACTCGCAGCATGGTCGACACGAGGTGGTAGGAGGTCTTCGTAATTATGCCCCTGTCCCACTTAGGAAACCTGAACAGACACCTCTGGAAAGTTTGCGCCCCACCCAAGGTTTCCGTGCGGTTCCTGGAGGTTTTTGTCAGTCTCCCTAATGGTTGAAAGTGGTTTCCGTTTTAAAAATCGGTAATTTTTTAGTCGAAGCTGGTTGCGATGCTAGTTGAAGGTGGTCGCCGGAGGACAAAAACCTCCGGGAACTGCAAGGAAACCTTGGGTGGGGCGCAAAATCTCCAGAGGTTTCCGTTCAGGTTTCTTAAGTGGGACAGGGGCATAACTCTTCTTCGTGCTCGAGAGTGGTCTCCGTGTACTCGAGGCCTCAGCCAGGTCGTGCCGGTTTTTTCAACACGTTAAAAAATGCCCGTGAGTAAAAAAGGTCGCCATGGAAAAATCGATACTTTTTTTACTCGTAGGTTTAGTCGTAGTAGGTCATAGTAGGTCGGCATGTTAGTCGTAGGTAATCGAGGGTAGTCAAAGGTAGCCGTAGATAGTCTTCATCATAATCGAAAGGAGGTCAAGGGAGATCGAAGGAGGTCGTCTTCACTCTCCACTATTCGGTGTCCAATTTTCCCAAAGTTAGCCAGAGCTAGCCGAAGCTGGTCTTCAACATAGTCGAAGGAGGTCGAAGGAGGTCTTCTACATAGTTGAAGGAGGTCTTCAACATGTCATTTTTTCAAACTCGTCTAAACTCACCAATTAGATCGCCCAAGTGGGACAGCCCCTTTACTAATCAAGAATCTGTCAGTCTCCGCCTTAAAAATGCCCATTGGCACCCACACAGCCATCAATAAATTCCACAGATTCACCACCCAATGAATAAAGAAATTCCTATTCTTCTCCTTTCCAAAGGTACATCCTTTTATTCTCGTCCAACCCCACCTCTCTTCCAGCTTTCTCACCCCCAACGCCCCCCCCCCCCCCCCCGACCCCACCGCAATCAATTTGAAAGACCCCGACCCGAAATCTTGCCTGTCCAATTTTTCCAGAGATGCTGCCTGACCTGCTGAGTTACTCCAGCACTTTGGGTTTTTTTTGCTTATTGTTTTCCAGCCGTGTTTGACATTGCGAGCAGGAAATTGGACAGCACACCAGTGTTGTCAGATATTACACACATGGTCCGCTGTGTGTAATATCTTACCGTATGGATTCTGCTTGCTGAAATTGGTCAGAGAAGCAGAGATTAAAATGGTGATTTGAGCTGAGCAATTCATATCATAGATTGCTGCATGCCAATGGGTGTTGACAGCAGGAATAATTAAATGAGTCACCGGGACGGACAATATATATTGAGCATATATTCATGCAAAGTTACTCCCTGAAGACATTGACGGAGATTGATTGTGTGGAGAATGGCTGAACCCAAAAGCAGGAGTGAACGGCCATGTTACAGTTCAAAGCGTCATTGCTTGATAACTAATGCCTTTTAGAGTCACAGGGTGGAACCCGGCCAACATGATCCAGTTACACTAGTTCCTCCTGCCCGCCTTTGGTCCATATCCCTCTAAACCTGTCCTCTCCATGTACCTGTCTAACTGTTTATTAAATGTTGGGATATTCTCTCCCTCAACTACCTCTTCTGGCTGCTCGTTCCACACACACACACACACCACCACCATTTGTGTGAAATGTTTACCCCCTCAGATTCTTATAAAATCTTTCCCCCTTCACCTTAAACCTACGCCCTCTGCTTCTCAATTCCCCTACCCTGGCAAGAGGCTCAAAAACTGTGCGTCTACCCGATCTATCCCGCTCATGATTTTACGCACCTCCATTATTCACCTCGGTCACGGTGGCGCAGCGGTAGAGTTGCTGCCTTACAGCGCCGGGGATCTGGGTTCAATCCCGACTGCGGGTGCTGTCTGTACGGAGTTTGTACGTTCTCCCCGTGACCGTGTGGGTTTTCTCCGAGATCTTCGGTTTCCTCCCACACTCCAAAGACGTACAGGTACGTAGGCTAATTGGCTTGGTGTATGTGTAAAATTGTTTCGGATAGTGTGGGGATCGCTGGTCGGCGCGGACTCGGTGGGCCGAAGGGCTTGTTGCCGCGCTGTATCGCTAAACTAAACTAATAAACTAAATTAATTGCAATAGAATCTCTGGTATGAATGCTTAAGTTGCTTTTAATCACCTTATCAAATGCTGTGGTGAAATTAAATGCATCTGTTCCAATTGAGAGTATTACCTGAGGCTTTCTTATCATGGCGTAATACCTGTCTTTTATGCACTGGTATTAATGTTTGACTAATCCCAGTGGAGATAAATATGGGGGCGGGGGGGGGGGGGGGGGGGGGGGAATCTGTCACATACTTGAATAAAATATTGCCCCCGGCTAGAATTAGGGACATGAGGAGAAATCGAATGATGCTTATTTTAGTGAGAATACAATGCAATTTAACAGTTCATAAAACAGTAAAATTTAATCCGACACCGTAAGTTTTTATTAAATTTCACCGGGGGAAATTATGATGTGTGACGCGTGTGATTTAACACTGATGATCACGGACATAATAGACTTAATTAAAGAGCGCTGAATACGTTCCAACTCAATGGCCATTTGTATGACAGCGCAGAGATCAGAGTCTCGCTGATGTTGAGATAGGGGGGAAGCAGTGATTGAGTTGGGGTGAGGTGATGCTTTGGTAGTGCGGAGAGAGATTGGTGTTAGCCTGAGGGTGAAGATTAAGTTGCACAGATACAAAGTTTGTTCATAAAGTAGAATTTTTTTAGTATTTGAAGGCAAAATCATGTTTGTTCTTTTCCTCCAAGTTTTTGTCATTTGCAAGTGGCCAGGGTCTCGACCCGAAACGTCGCCTATCTCCTTTGCTCCTTAGATTCTGCTGCACCTGCTGAGTTTCTCCAGCCTTTTGTGTAACCCATGATTTAGTTTAGTTTAGTTCGGGGATACAGCGCGGAAACAGGCCCTTCAGCCCACCGAGTCCGCACCGACCAGCAATCCCCGCACATTAATGCTATCCTACACACACTAGGGACAATTTACACAGACACCAAGGCAATCAACCTACAAAACTGTACGTCTTTGGAGTGTGGGAGGAAACCGGAATTCTCGGAGAAAACCCACACGGTCACGGGGAGAACGTACAAACTCCATACAGATAGCACCCGTAGTCGGGATCAAACCCGGGTCTCCCATGTTGCAAGCACTGTAAGGCAGCAACTCTACCGCTGCGCCACCGTGCCACCCCACTCTTTGGATAGACGTATAATTTTAGTTTAGTTCAGTTCAGAGATACAGTGTCGAAACAGGCCCTATGGCCCACCGAGCCCACGTTGACCAGCAATCACCTCGTACACTCGCATGATCCTACACACAAGGGACAATTTACAATTTTTACCAAAGCCAATTAACCTACAAACGTTTACGTCTTTGGGATATGGGGGGGGGGGGGAGGGGAGGGGGGAGATACCAGAGCACCCGTAGAAATCCCACGTGGTCAGGGGGAGAACGTACGAACTCTGTACAGACAGCACCCGCAGTCAGGGTCGAACCTTGGTCTCTGGCGCTGTCAGGCTCCAAGCAACTCCACCGCTGTGCCACCGTGCCATCCCTGCTGAGAATAGAAATAAGGAACTGCAGACGCTGGTTTACAATAAAAGGCACAAAGTGCTGGAGTAATGCGGTGTGTCGGGCAGCAACTGTGGAGATCATGGATAGGTGACGCTTCTGCTTCCCCAGATACCTAAATGTACAATATGCCTATCGAAGAAAAACACACGCCTGTATCCACCTATCACTTGCCAGACTTCATCCTGCCCTTCCTCAATTCAAGCCTCCTCACCTCTGTATCCTCGGTGGTAAAGGGGACATGGAACAAACTGCCAAACAAAGTGGTAAATGCAAATGGACTGGGGGAAAATAAATGGTCGGCACGGACTGGAAGGGCCGAGATGGCCTGTTTCCGTGCTGTAATTGTTATATGGTTATACGGTTAAATACAGCATTTAACTGGCACAAGGAGAGGAGAGGAGAGGACATTATTGCCATAGAGGGGGTGCAGAGAAGGTTCACCAGACTGATTCCTGGGATGTCAGGATGTCTTATGAACAAAGACTGCATAGACTCGGTTTATACTCTCTAGAATTTAGGAGATTGAGAGGGGATCTTATAGAAACGTATAAAATTCTTAAGGGGTTGGACAGGCTAGATGCAGGAAGATTGTTCCCGATGTTGGGGAGGTCCAGGACAAGGAGTCACAGCTTAAGGATAAGGGGGAAATCCTTTAGGACCGAGATGAGAAGGACTTTTTTCACACAGAGAGTGGTGGGTCTCTGGAACTCTCTGCCGCAGAGGGTAGTTGAGGCCAGTTCATTGGCTATATTTAAGAGGGAGTTAGATGTGGCCTTTGTGGCTAAGGGGATCAGAGGGTATGGAGAGAAGGCAGGTACGGGATACTGAGTTGGATGATCAGCCATGATCATATTGAATGGCGGTGCGGGGTCGATGGGCCGAATGGCCTACTCCTGCACCTAATTTCTATGTTTCTATGTTTCTATGAGAGGTTTAGAGGGATATTGGCCAAATGCAAGCAAGTGGGACTAGCTTGGATAAACAACTTGGTTGGTATTAACATGTTGAGCAAAAGGCTCGGTATTATTTTGTATAACCATGAATTTATAAAGTTGTATAGATTAATACTATAATTTCAAGCGGTGGACAGAGGAATATTAGACACAATTGTTTAATTTTATATGGCATTAACTCCTCCCTGCATTACTAGCACTGATAAATAAATAGTCAAACATGACGGCGCAGCGCAGAATTGCTGCCTCCATGCGCCCGAGACCCGGGTTCGATCCCGACTACAGGTGAAAAACCTGTGCGGAGTTTGTACATTCTCTCCCGTGTTTTCTCCAGGTGCTCCGGTTTTCTCCCACACTCCAAAGACGTAGAGGTTTGTACATTCATACAACGACCCCCCCTCCCCCCCCCCCCCCCCCCCGCCGCAGAGTCGGCTGAAGATCCTGTTCCCGCACTGTGTCTCTAAACTGAACTGAACTAAGGTATGGAAACAGGCTCTTCAGCCCACTGTTTCACCCTCAATCATCAAAGACATTAATGAATCTAGGGAGGATAGAGAGATCAGTCATTGAGTGATGCAACATGGAAACAGGCCCTCCGGCCCAGCTCGCCCACACCGGCCAACATGTCCCAGTTACCCTAGTCTCACCTGCCTGTGTTTGGCCCATATCCCTCCAAACCTGTCCTATCCATGTACCTGTCCAACTGGTTCTTAAACGCTGGGATAGTCAGTGGGTAGAATTGCATTGTCACCATTATCCCTCGCATGTTTGTAAAGGCTCAGTAACAAACAGGGCAGCGTATCTGTCGACGGACAGAGACTGAGTGGAAAACTGATCAAAATAGTCTCTTTCGCGACAAGGTGAGTGAGTCTGTTGACGCATCTTCCAACGAGTGGAATTTGGCAGCTGGAGACCGACTCTGAAGCACTGTGTCTCTGAATAAAGAAATGATGATCAGAGCTGTCAGGAAAGATGCTTTATGATTTCCACTTTCGCCTGGTTTTCATTCATGCCTTGACGAAAGGCTACTTTATAAAAATGAAAACTCTGACACATTTATGATTGCCCTCAAGTGGAAATCTGTATTTCGCTTCTTCAGGAAGAGACCCAAGTAGTTTGGTAGTTTTGTAAGAAGGGGAGTTTAAAATAAATTCTTGAACGTTGGAAATTTGACAGCTCTGGGCCTGTACTCGCTGGAGTTCAGAAGAATGAGGCGGGACCTCATTGAAATGTACTGCCTAGTGAAAGGCTTGGATAGTGTGGATGTGGGGAGTGTGTTTCCACTAGTGGGAGAGTCTAGGACTAGCTGTCATACCCTCAGAATTAAAGAATGTTCCTTTAGGAAGGAGATGAGGAGGAATTTATTGAGTCAGAGGATAGTGAATCTGTTGGAATTCTTTGCCACAGAAGGCTGAGGAGGCTGTCAATGGATATTTTTAAGGCAGAGATCAATAGATTCTTGATTAGTGCGGGTGTCAGGGGTTATGAGGAGAAGACAGGAGAATGGGTTGAGGAGGGAGAGATAGATCAGCCATAATTGAATGGCGGAGTGGCCTTGCGTGGGAAGGAACTGCAGATGCTGGCCTAAACCTAAGGTATTGTAGACACAAAAAGCTGGAGTAACTCAGCTGGACAGGCAGCATCTCTGGAAAGAAGGAATGTGTGACGTTTCTTCAGACTGGTTAGAAATAAGGGAAACGAGAGATAGAGACGGTGATGCAGAGGGATAAAAAACAACGAATGAAAGATATGCAAAAAAGTAACGATGATAAAAAGGAAACGGGGCATTGTTCAGATTCAGATTCAGATTCAGATTCAGATTCAATTTTAATTGTCATTGTCAGTGTACAGTACAGAGACAACAAAATGCATTTAGCATCTCCCTGGAAGAGCGACACAGCAAATGATTTGAATAAATAACAATAAGTGTCCGGGGGGGGGGGGGGTGATTGGCAGTCACCGAGGTACGTTGTTGAGTAGCGTGACAGCCGCCGGAAAGAAGCTGTTTCTGGACCTGCTGGTTCGGCAACAGAGAGACCTGTAGCGCCTCCCGGATGGTAGGAGGGTAAACAGTCCATGGTTGGGGTGAGAGAGGTCCTTGGCGATGCTGAGCGCCCTCCGCAGACAACGCTTGCTTTGGACAAACTCAATGGAGGGGAGCGAGGAACCGGTGATGCGTTGGGCAATTTTCACCACCCTCTGCAATGCCTTCCGGTCGGAGACAGAGCAGTTGCCATACCAAACTGTGATGCAGTTGGTAAGGATGCTCTCGATGGTGCAGCGGTAGAAGTTCACCAGGATCTGAGGAGACAGATGGACCTTCTTCAGTCTCCTCAGGAAGAAGAGACGCTGGTGAGCCTTCTTGATCAGAGTTGAGGTATTGTGGGTCCAAGAGAGGTCGTCGGAGAGGTTGACTCCCAGGAACCTGAAGCTAGAAACACGTTCCACCTCCGTACCGTTAATGTGGATGGGGGTGTGCGTGCCGCCCCTGGACTTCCTGAAGTCTACAATGAGCTCCTTGGTCTTCTTGGAGTTAAGGGCCAGGTTGTTGTCAGCGCACCATGCTGCTAAGTGCTGGACCTCCTGCCTGTAGGCCGACTCATCGTTGTTGCTGATGAGGCCAATCACCGTTGTATCATCTGCATACTTGATGATGGTGTTAGTACCATGTACAGGTGTGCAGTCATAGGTGAAGAGGGAGTAGAGGAGGGGGCTCAGCACACAGCCCTGTGGAACGCCGGTGTTCAGGGTGAGGGTTGAAGAGGTGTGCTTGTCTAACCTAACAGACTGGGGTCTGTTGGTTAGAAAGTCCAGTATCCAGTTGCAGAGGGAAGGAGCGATGCACAGATTACCGAGTTTGGCGATCAATTTTGATGGTATAATGGTGTTGAATGCTGAGCTGTAATCGATGAACAGCATTCTTACGTAAGTGTCTCTGTTGTCGAGGTGGGAGAGGGCGGAGTGAAGTGCCGTTGAGATGGCATCCTCCGTACTCCTGTTCTTGCGGTAGGCAAACTGATAGGGATCCAGTGTGGTGGGTAGGCAGCTTTTGAGGTGTGCCAGGACCAGCCTCTCGAAGCACTTGGTGATGATGGGGGTAAGAGCAACTGGGCGGAAGTCGTTGAGGCTTGCCGCAGTGGAGTGTTTTGGCACTGGCACGATGGAGGTGGTTTTAAGGCACGTGGGGACAACTGCCTGGGCAAGTGACAGGTTGAAGATATCAGTCCAGACGTCTGCCAGCTGCGCCGCACAGACCCTGAGCACGCGCCCGGGGATGCCGTCAGGGCCAGCAGCTTTACGTGCATTAGTCCTACTCAGTGCCACGTATACGTCGTAGGGGGTGAGTGTGAGGGGTTGGTGATCGGCAGGTAGCACAGCCTTGATGGCTGTCTCTAGATTGTCCCTGTCGAAGCGGCCATAGAAGTGATTGAGCTCCTCAAGGAAGGAGGCCTTCCTCAAGGAAGGAAGGATTGTTAGTTTGTTGTTGGGTGAAAACTGGTGCGACTTGAGTTAGAGAACTCAATAATCAAAATCATTGACGTTAGAGAACTCAATAATCATACCACTGGGCTGTAAGCTGCCCAAACTAAATATGAGATGCTGTTCCTCCAATTTGTGTTTAGTCTCACTCTGTCAACAGAGGAGACCTTGGACAGAAAGGTCTGTGTGGGAATGGGAAGGAGAATTAAAGTGATTGGCAACTGGGAGCTCAGGTAGGTTCAGTTTTAAGGAGATCTCCCCTCATCCTTCCAGACCCTTCTCCTTGCTCCCGTCGGGCAAATGATACAGATGCTTGGCAGCAAGTAGCACTGGACTCATAAACAGCTTCTTCCCCACTAGTATCAGGCTTCTGAATTACCGTTCCATAAGCCAGGGTACTGTCAGATTCACCTCTACCTCATTGCGGACATTGGGCTTTGTCTATGGAACTGATGTGCTACAATGCTGAGAACTATATTCGGCACTCTGTATCTTGCCCTTTGCTCTTCCGATTGTACTTGCATTTGATTATTTGTATCTATGTGCAGTATTATCTGATCTGTTTAGAAACATAGAAATTAGGTGCAGGAGTAGACCATTTGGCCCTTTGAGCCTGCACCGCCACTCAATATGATCATGGCTGATCAACCAAAATCTGTACCCCGTTCCTGCTTTCTCCCCATATCCCTTGATTCCGTTAGCCAGAAGAGCTGAATCTAACTTTCTCTTGAATATATCCAGTGAATTGGGCTCCACAGAACAACAGACAGCCAACCATGTCATCTCTGGGTGCCCGCTCTACCACCCACCAAATGGAGCTCAGGGCCTAGCAGACATTGACGCAGAGACAACAACCTGGCTGTTCAACACCCGGCTCAAGATCTAACTATTCCTTTGGTTTGTGTTTCATTCGCAAGAAGAAGAAGACGGCTCCACTGCCTTCCGTGGCAGAGAATAAGATTGCATGCAAAGCAAAGCATGTCAGTGTACCTTGGTACACCTATCAATAATAACCTAAAGGGGCTGTCCCACTTGGGTGACCTAATCAGCAAGTTCTGGCGAGTTTGCCCTCGACTCATATTCGTAGCATGGTCGATACAAGGTCATAGGAGGTCTTCGTAACTCTCCTTCATGCTCGAGATTGGTCTCCACGTACTCGAGGCCTCAGCTAGGTCGCGGCGTATTTTTCAACATGTTGAAAGATCGCCATGGAAAAAAATCTATACTTTTTTACTCGTAGATTTAGTCGTAGTAGGTCGTAGTAGGTTGGCATGTTAGTCGCCGGTAATCGAGGATAGTCGAAGGTAGTCGTAGATAGTCTTCATCACAGTCGAAGGGAGGTCAAGGGAGATTGAAGGGAGGTCGTCTTCACTCTCCACTATTCGGTTTCCAATTTTCCCGAAGTTAGTCGTAGCTAGTCGTAGCTAGTCTTCAACATAGTTGAAGGAGGTCTTCAACATGACATTTTTTCAAACTCTTCTAAACTCGCCAATTAGGTCGCCCAAGTGGGACAGCCCCTTAAGCCTAAACAACAGCACTATAGTCACTCCATGGTGTCGCCTAATCCTTATTCCTCTGTTTCTAATTTCAGACAAACGCTGCCTTGGTGTACGATGCCGTCCACGTTGTATCAGTGGCCGTACAACAGTCGCCACAGATGACAGTCAGCTCCCTGCAGTGCAACAGGCACAAACCCTGGCGGTTTGGAAGCCGCTTCATGAAGTTCATTAAAGAGGTACGACGGCAAAATGTTTCCCACTCCATTTCCGCACGTCACCAAGAACCTTTTTACAAGTACGAAAGTCCATTTCTTTCCCTCAAAATTCAAGGAAGATTCTTGCCAATGACTGAACCCCTTATCTTGAGACTGCGTTTCGTGGTTCTAAACTTTCCAGCCAAGGTGAACAACATCCATGCTTCTACACTATCACTGTGGCACAGTGTTAAAACAGGCCGTTCGACCCGACCTGGCCACAGCAACCGACATGCCCCATCTGCACTAGTCTCACCTGCCTGTGTTTGGCCCATATCCCTCTAAACCTATTCCATCCATGTACTTGTCAATAGACAATAGACAATAGACAATAGGTGCAGGAGTAGGCCATTCGGCCCTTCGAGCCAGCGCCGCCATTCAATGTGATCATGGTTGATCATCCCCAATCAGTACCCCGTTCCTGCCTTCTTCCCATATCCCCTGACTCCGCTATCTTTAAGAACCTTATCAAGCTCCCTCTTGAAAGTATCCAGGGAACTGGCCTCTACTGCTGAGGCCGAGAATTCCACAGACTCACCACTATCTATGAGAAAAGTGTTTCCTCATCTCCGTTCTAAATGGCTTATTCCTTATTCTTTAACTGTGGCCCCTGGTTCTCAACTCCCCAACATCGGGAACATGTTTCCTGCCTCTAGCGTGTCTAAACCCTTAACAATCATATATGTTTCAAAAAGATCCCCTCTCATCCTTCTAAACTCCAGAGTGTACAAGCCCAGCTGCTCCATTCTCACAGCATATGACAGTCCCGCCATCCCGGGAATTAACCTTGTGAACCTCCGCTGCACTCTCTCAATAGCAAGAATGTCCTTCCTCAAATTAGGGGACCAACACTGCACACAATACTCCAGGTGTGGTCCCACTAGGGCCCTGTACAACTGCAGAAGGACCTCTTTGCTCCTATACCCGACTCCTCTTGTTATAAACATAGAAACATAGAAAAATAGGTGCAGGAGTAGGCCATTCAGCCCTTCGAGCCTGCACCGCCATTCAATGTGATCATGGCTGATCATCCAACTCAGTATCCAGTACCTGCCTTCTCTCCATACCCCCTGATCCCTTTAGCCACAAGTGCCACATCTAACGCCCTCTTAAATATAGCCAATGAACTGGCCTCAAATACCTTCTGTGGCAGAGAATTCCAGAGACTCACCACTCTCTCTGTAAAAAATGTTTTACTCATCTTGGTCCTAAAGGAATTCCCCCTTATCCTTAGACTGTGACCCCTTGTTCTGGACTCCCCCAACATTGGGAACAATCTTCAAGCGTCTAGCTTGTCCTGCCCCTTAAGAATTTTGTAAGTTTCTATAAGATCCCCCCTCAATCTTCTAAATTCCAGCGAGTACAAGCCAAGTCTATCCAGTCTTTCCTCATATGAAAGTCCTGACATCCCAGGAATCAGTCTGTTGAATCTTCTCTGTACCCCCTCTATGGCAAGAATGTCTTTCCTCAGATTTGGAGACCAAAACTGTACGCAATACTCCAGGTGTGGCCTCACCAAAACCCTGTACAACTTCAGTAGAACCTCCCTGCTCCTATACTCAAATTCTTTTGCTATAAATGCTATAAAGGCCAACATGCCATTCGTTTTCTTCACTGCCTGCTGTACCTGCATGCTTACTTTCATAGACTGATGTACAAGGACCCCCAGATCCCATTGTACTTCCTCTTTTCCCAACTTAACGCTTAACGATAATCTCACATTTATCCACATTAAACTTCATCTGCCATACATCTGCCCACTCCCCCAACCTGTCCAAGTCACACTGCATTCTCATAGCATCCTCCCCACAATTCACACTGCCATCCAGCTTTGTGTCATCTGGAAATTTGCTAATGTTACTTTGAATCCCTTCTTCCAAATCATTGATGTATATTGTAAATAGCTGCGGTCCCAGCACCGAGCCTTGCGGTGCCCCACTAGTCACGGCCCTAGTAAGATTTATCAGCCTTCAGTCCCATCAGTCCACCCAACACCATTTCCTGCCTAACGTGGATTTCCTTCAGTTCCTCCGTCAACTCAGATCCTCTGGCCACCACTATATCAGGAAGATTGTTTGTGTCCTCCTCAGTGATGACGGATCCAAAGTACCTGTTCAACTCATCTGCCATTTCCTTGTTCCCCAAGATAAATTCACCTTTTTCGGTCTTCAAGGGTCCAACTTTGGTCTTAACAATTTTTTTCCTCTTCGCATACCTAAAGAAGCTTCTACTATCCTCCTTTATATTCTTTGCTAGCTTACCTTCGTACCTCATCCATTCTCCCCGTATTGTCTTTTTAGTTATCGTCTGTTCTTTAAACATTACCCAATCCTTTTGCTTCCCGCTTATCTTTGTTAAATGTCTTTCAAACATTGTGATAGTACCTGCCTCAACCACCTCCTCTGGCAGCTTGTTCCATATACGCACTACCCATTGAGTAAAATAAAAATGTTGCCACTGAGGTTCCTGTTAAGTCTTTTCCCCCTCAACTTAAACCTATGCCCTCGGGTTCATAATTCCCCTACTCTGGAACAGTGGCGTAGAAACCGGCACGGTGTGTGCAGCGGTAGAGTTAAGGGCCTGTCCTACCAGCATCCGACTCCATGCGATGAGCGCGATCAAACTAGAAGCGGGGGCCGCGCGGAGGTCAGGTGATCCCCTGTACAGGGTCGTTCCCACCAGCATGCGCCTGCATGCGGCAAGCGCGACCAAACCGGCAGCGAGGGCCGCGCGGAGGTCGGGTGAGTGGCGCAACGCGGCGCAAAGTGAGGCGAACTTGGGGCGAAGTCTTAAGGTAAGTTCGCCAGGACAGAGAGGGGCACACAGAGAGGGGCACAGAGGCACACACACACACAGAGGGCCACGGAGCCACACACATAGAGGGTTACGGAGGCACCTACAGATAGGTTCACGGATGCACGACGTCGAGGCGGTGCGTAATGCGTCGAGGCGACTGCGAGCCGACAAGCCGTTGCCGCGCGGAATTTTTGGACATAGTCAGTTTTTCGGAGCCCCGCGCGATGTCGGGACGAACAATTCCGCACGGCTCCGGCGATCGAAGTGGGACCGGCCCCGCGACGCCGGACGGCTCAAGCGACCACGTTAGGTCACGCTCATTGCATAGAGTTGCATGCTTGTAGGACAGGCCCTTTACTGCCTTACAGCGCCAGAGACCCAGGCTCAATCCTGACTATGGCTACTGTATGTACAGAATTTGTTTTTTCTCTCTTTGAGCTACGTGGGTTTGCCCCCGGAGCTCCGGATTCTCCCCCCACTCCAAGGACATACAGGTTTGTAGGTTAATTGGCTTTGGCAGAATTGGCTTGGTATAAATGTAAATTGTCCCGAGTGTGTGCAGGATAGTGCTAGTGTACGGGGATCGCTGGTTGGTGCAGACTCTTTTGGCCGAGGGGCCTATTTCCACGCTGTATCTCTGAAATACAGACTCTGCATTTATTATATCTTTTCCCCTCATTTTACAATATTACAGAAAGATATATGGAATAAAAGAGACGATATGGATTGCCTTGGAAATCTAATGTAAATAGTCTCTGGTGGATTCCATATTGATCTCCGGGACTATATTAAGTCAGGGCAACTTGTTATAGAAACATGGAAAGTAGGTGCAGGAGGAGGCCATTCAGCCCTTCGATCCTGGACTGCCATTCAACATGATCATGGCTGATCATCCAGATTCAGTATCCCGTTCCTGCTTTTCCCCCGTATCCCTTGATTCCATTAGCCCTAAGAGCTCTATCTAACTCTCTCTTGAATACATCCACTGAATCGGCCTCCGCTGCCTTCTGTGGCAGAGATTTCCAACTCTCTGGGTGAAGAAGTTTTTCCTCATCTCAGTCCTAAATGGCAGACCCCTTCTTCTTAAACTGTGACCCCTGGTTCTGGACTCCCCCAAGATGGGGAACATTTTTCCTGCATCTAACCTGTCCAATCCCTTAATAATTTGTATATGTTTCTATGTGATGTTATGTGATGTGAAGCATCTCCTTTATCACTGGACATCCCTTGGATTGGATTTTTATTGTTCCTTCTTGGTAAAGGGCCTGAGCCCGCAGTAGTAGTTGTTTTTTTTGCTTCACGTTTCCAGGTGCAGAGCCAAGCCTAGATTCCGCATTGGCAAGGTCACTCGCCCCAAACCAAGAACAAGTGAACTCCAAGTCAGTGGGCAGACTCCGTCTCTATTCCTTGGAATGCGGGAGGATAGGATGATTGGTGATCTTGTATAGGTGTATAAAATCATGAGAGGAATCGATTGGGTAGATGCACAGAGTCTCTTGACAGAGCAGGTGAATTGAGGACCACCAGGGGCGCTGCACGATTGGCTGCCCCGCCAAACAGTCTGTCTGTTTTTTTGTCTTTTATTGGTAATTTTAGTGTGTTTTTAAAGTTTGTGTAAATGTTGACCTGTTTGTTTTATTTGGGGGGAGGGGGAAACTTTTTTTTAATCTCTTACCCTGCTGGAGATGCAATGTTTTTCGGGTCGTATCTCCGGTTGCTCTGCGGCCTAACCTCGATGGCGTTGGAGGCCTCGCTCGGGACTGCCTTGGAGCCCCACCGCGGGGCATGGACTTAACATCGGAACCGATCCTTTGCCTGGGATCGCATGAACCGCAGCCTGCGGATTTCACCATCGAGAGCTCGCAATCTCGGGAGAGGCCGAGTCGGGAGCTCCAACGACGCCGAGGGTTTTGACCAGCCGCGACCCGTGCTCCGATCGCCGGCGCGGTGGAGCTGAAATTCCCCCCGAGCAGGAGCTGATCAACCCGATGAGATCAACCCAAACGCCGCCGGCTACAGGAGTAAGATCGTCCCGTCAACGGAAGGCTCAAGACCCCCGACCACGGGAGAACTAAGAAGGGAAGAGAGTTCACTTTTTTGCGCCTTCCATCACAGCGAGGAATATGGAGGAGTCACTGTGGTGGATGTTTATGTTAAAATGTATATTGTGCGTTCCGTTGCTTTTTATTTGTATGACTGACTTGGCAAATGAAATTCCTCATATGTTGCAAAACATACTTGGCTAATAAAATATTATTGTATTGTATAGGACATACTTTTAAGGTGAAGAGGAAAAGATTTAATTTTAAACTACCTCCTCTGGCAGCTCGTTCCATACACACACCACTCTTCGTGCAAAAAAGTTATCCCTCAGATTCCTATTAAATCTTTTCCCCTTCACCTTAAACCCACATCCTCTGATCCTCGATTCACCTACTCCGGGCAAGAGACTCTGTGCATCTACCCGATCTATTCCTCTCCTGATTTTATACGCCTCTATAAGATCACCCCTCATCCTCCAGCGCTCCAAGGAATAGAGTCCCAGACTACTCAACCTTTCCCAAAGGTTCTCCAGGGATGCTGCCTGACTCGCTGAGTTACTGCTGCATTTTGTGTCCTTTTGTGTATAAAATGGCTTCCACTTTTCTTTATTCCCACTCTATAAATGTTGGCGAATGCATATAATTTCACGTTAACATGCTGATCCTGAAGTGAACACTGAAGATAGACACACAATGCTGGAGTAACACAGCGGGACACGCAAGCATCTCTGGAGAGAAGGAATGGGTGACGTTTCAGGTCGAAACCCTTCTTCAGACTGAAGTGAACACGGCTCGTTTTATTTTACTTATTTTTGTCCCCTTCTCTAGGCTCACTGGGAAGGTCTCACAGGAAGGATTATATTCAACAGTTCCAATGGCCTGAGAACAGATTTTGATTTGGACGTGATCAGTCTGAAGGAGGAAGGTCTTGAAAAGGTATTTGCCTTCTGCTTCAAACTTAATAACTTGGCTGGAAAGGAAAAATTATGAAATGACTGAAAATGTATGAAAAAAAAACAATCATTCTCCAGCAGGCAATGCGGGCAAATAGTCACGGTGGCGCAGCGGTAGAGTTGCTGTCTTACAGCAAAATGCAGCGCCAGAAACCCGGGTTCGATCCCGACTGACGGTGCTGTATGTATGGAGTTTGTACGTTCTCCCCGTGATCTGCGTGGGTTTTCTCCGAGAACTTCGGATTCCTCCCACACTCCAAAGACGTACAGGTTTGTAGGTTAATTGGCTTGTAAGTTAATTGGCTTGATAAAAAAAAAAAGTTAAATTGTCTAAATTTGGCGATATGCAGACTACTGACCAACACCAAGAAAATGGACCACATTACACCTGTCCTTAAATCTTTGCACTGGCTCCCTGCGTGTAAAAGGATAGATTTTAAAATTCTGTTACTGGCCTACAAGGCACTGAATGGTCTGGGTCCAAAATACATCTCTGACCTTCTTGTTGTATATGAGGCACCTAGACTCCTCAGGTCTTCGGGGACAGGTTTACTCTGTGTTCCCAGGGTCAGAACTAAAAAGGCTGAAGCAGCGTTCAGTTTCTATGCTCCACACCTGTGGAACAAGCTCCCTGAACACCTGAGGTGTGCACAGACTGTAACCTCATTTAAATCAGGCCTAAAAACACTGTTGTTTACTGTAGCTTTTTCATAACCCAACATGCAGGTAATCTTAATCTTCTAATTTTAACCCTTTTATGCGCTTTTAAAATAGTTTTAATGTTTTAGTGATTTTGTTTTACTATTCATGCAATTGTCTTATTGCTTGTTATGTTATTTTTGATTATTGGCTATTTTGTTGTCCTGTGTTGTATTGGGGTTCTGCAATGTTTTTAAACCATGTTATTCTTTTGTTTCTTTTGTAAAGCACTATGAATTGCAGCTTGTACGAATGGTGCTATATAAGTAAATTTGCCTTGCCTTGCCTTACTGCCCTGCCGACCACAACATTCAGAAGGCTCAGAAGGAATAACATTTCTGAGCGCACTGGTGTTCACCCATAAATAATTTCTGTCTCATAAGAATGGTGTTTCAGAATTTGAATACCAAGGTCAATAACGGTGGCGCAGTGTAGAGTTTCTGCCTCACACCCGGGTTCCATCCTGACCACGGGCGCTGTCTGTACGGGGATTGTACGTTCTCCCCGTGACCTGCGTGGGTTTTCTCCAAGATCTTTGGCTTCCTCCCACACTAGGTTAATTGGCTTGGTATAAGTGTAAATCGTCCCTAGTGTGTGTAGGATAGTGTTAATGTGCAGGGATCGCTGGGCCGAAGGGCGTGTTTCTGCGCTGTATCTCTGAACTAAACTAAACACTTGGCATCAAAACGGAAGTGAATGCCCATTAGTAGTTGGGTCCCTACTGGCACTAAGTATATTATAATCGGGGTCAATTCTCTATTAAATCTTTATATTGTGTGTTTTATCTTCATTACAGGTTGGGACCTGGGTGACCAGCAATGGGTTGAACATGACTGAGAATCGCAAAGGAAAGACGACAAACATCACTGATTCATTATCCAACCGATCATTAGTTGTCACAACGATCCTGGTAAATTATCATGCGTTCCTCACTTTTCACTTGTGACACATAGCGCTGCACTAATGTGGGAAGTCGCGGTGTAGAACTGTGAATATGTACCATTTTTCGACTAAAATTAATCGTCTGCAAGGGCACAACATGAAAACATCTAGATAATAAGATTAGTCACTGGGAGCATTGTTCTGACAGCGCAGTGCCTTGCCGACAATGCAAGATGGAATATATTTCAAGATGCATCCATTTACATAAAGCAGTGGTTCTGAATGCAAGGCACAGAGAAGCCAGCTGAGAGCAAACCAAGGTACGTCAGCAAGTGGGAGTTGAAGGATGAGGGACTTACATTGGAAAATTGCTCATAAATTCGTAAGTCAAAGGGGCAGAATTAGACCATTTGCCCCATCAATTTACTCCACCATACAATCATGGCTGATCTATCTCTTCCTCCAAAACCCCATTCTCCTGCCTTCTCACCATAACTCCTGACACCCGTTCTAATCAAGAATCTATCTGTCTCTGCCTTAAAGAAATATCCATTGACGTGGCAAAGAATTACGCAGATTTATCACTCTCTGACTAAAGAAATTCTTCCTCATCTCTTTCAACATCCTTTCATTCTGAGGCTGCGACCTCTGGTCCTGGACTCTCCCACCAGTGGATACATCCTCTCCCCATCCTCCCCATCAGAGTATGGAGAGAAGGCAGGTACGGGATACTGAGTTGGATGATCAGCCATGATCATATTGAATGGCGGTGCAGGCTTGAAGGGCCGAATGGCCTACTCCTGCACCTAATTTCTATGTTTCTATGTTTCTATCCAGGCCTTTCCTCCTCCTTCTAAGCTCCAGCGAGTACAGGCCCAGTGCTGTCAAATGCCCATCATGTCCCAATTATACATTGTGTTTCATGTAGGAGGAAAAGAGGAGGCAGAGATGTCAGGTGTCCAATGGTAATGTGACCCACTAGCGGAGTTGAATGTTATTATATAACTAAATCCTTCTAAACTTCTGTTCTGTCTGCTTTGATTCCTTTATATATATCTATAAGAACATCTTGCACTTCCCCCTTTTTGAAGACTGTCAGGTGGACATTCGCTCCTACTTTGTGACAATGATTCATTGTGAAGAAATGCCGGCACAGTATGTTCCACTTCCATTCCACTCACGTCATTCAGAGGACTAAGTAGAATTCATTTTGTTGGCGGATTCAGATGTATTGGCAACGAAGTATGTATTTACCATGAAGATAGACACAAACTGCTGGAGTAACTCAGCGGGTCAGGCAGCATCTCTGGAGGGAAGGAATAGGTCATAAAAGCTTTTGGTGTGCTGGCCTTTATAAATCAGAGCATTGAATATAGGATGGTTACACAAAAAGCTGGAGAAACTCAGCGGGTGCAGCAGCATCTAAGGAGCGAAGGAGATAGGCGACGTTTCGGGTCGAGACCCTTCTTCAGGACCCTACTCCACATTGAATATAGGAGTAGGGAAGTAATGTTAATATTGTACAAGGCATTGGTGAGTATGGTGTACAATTTTGGTCGCCTAATTATAGGAAGGATGTCAACAAAATGGAGAGAGTACAGAGGAGATTTACTAGAATGTTACCTGGGTTCCAGCAACTAAGTTACAGAGAAAGGTTGAACAAGTTAGGTCTTTGGAGTGCAGAAGGTTGAGTGGGGACTTGATTGAGGTCTTTTAAATGATGAAAGGGATAGACAGAGTTGACGTGGGTAAGCTTTTCCCATTGAGGGTAGGAAGATTCAAACAAGAGGGCATGACATGAGAATTAAGGGACAGAAGTTTAGGGGTAACATGAGGGGGAACTTCTTTACTCAGAGAGTGGTGGCTGTGTGGAATGAGCTTCCAGCAGAAGTGGTGGAGGCAGGATCGATTTTAACATTTAAAAGTAAAGTGGATAGGTATATGGACGGGAAGGGAATGGAGGGGTATGGTTTGAGTGCAGGTAGATGGGACTAGGGGAAAATAAATGGTCGGCACGGACTGGAAGGGCCGAGAGGGCCTGTTTCTGTGCTGTAATTGTTATGTGGTTATATGGTTATAAAGTCATGTGAAAGGAGCAGAATTAGGCCATTCACCCCCATCAAGTCTACTCCACCACTCAATCATGACTGATCTATCTCTCCTTCCTAACCCCATTCTCCTGCCTTCTCCCCATAACCCCTGACACCCGTACTAATCAAGAATCTATTTGTCTCTACTTTAGACAACAGGCGCAGGAGTAGGCCATTTGGCCCTTCGAGCCAGCACTGCCATTCAATGTGATCAATGACATGGTTAGAAGTTTAGAAATTGACTATTGTCATTGACTTGGCCTCCACAGCCCACAGAATTCCCCAGATTCACTAAAGGAACTGTCCTTTAATTTGGAGGCTATGACCTCTAGTCCTAGACTCTCCCACGAGTGGAAACATCCTCTCCACATCCACTCTATCCAAGCCTTTCACTATTCGTAGGAGGTAGGTAGAATAGGTGACATTTCAGGAACTCTTCTTCAGATCTATTATGTCACTCTACCGTCACCCTCTGTTTGCTACCTTCAAGATAATTTGGTATCTATTTAGATTCCTTTTCTCCAGAGATGCTGCCTGACCCGCTGAGTTACACCAGCACTTTGTACCTGTCTTCGGTGTGAACCAGCATCTGCAGAATGCATATGAGGCTGGATTTCTTTAGCCAGAGGCTGGTGAATTGCCACAGGCAGCGGTGGAAGACAAGTCATTGGGTATTTTTAAAGCAGAGATCGATAGGTTCTTGATTAGTGTGGGCGTCAAATGTTACGGAAAGAAGGCAGGAGAATGGGGTTGAGAGGAAGAAATAGATCAGGTATGATCTAATGGCGAAGCACACACTCTAATTCTCTCTAATTCTGCTCCTATGTCTTATGAACTATGAACTATGCTCAATCCTGCCAAAGTAGAATGAACCTCTAACCACGTTATTGTTAATAAACAGCTACCAAACATTTATAGACAGTTCTATTAAACCTTGAGCCATATCTTCCTCATTTCAATGGTAATGCAGTAATTCATGTGGATTAGAATCACTCAGCATGCTTCAATAAAGTCGAGACGATTGCCTTTTCCATTGGAATATGGCTTCAGTGGTTAAGGAAGATTGAAGCAGTTTACGTTGCAGATCTTCCAGAGTTAAACCACACACCTCGTGATAGCAGAGGGGGCGGAAATGGATACGAGTGCAGCATTTTGCACGTTATCATGTTCTCCACCGATGCTACCTGACCCGCCGAGTTACTCCAGCATTCTGTGAATAAGAGAGCAGCATGGCATACTGTGCATGAAGACTAGAAGGAACATTAGTTAGTTAGATGCACGGTTGTATCAGTGGCAGTGAAGGTCAACAATGCCATCAAGTCCGGGTTGCCTGCATCCCAGAATTTGCAGGATGGATGGAACAGCTCAGGGGTCAAGAATCAAAATTGTTTTATTGCCATAGGTCCTGAAATGGAACAATGGAATTCTTCCTTTGAGCAACACAACAGAATATGCAAACATAGCACACCATAATAAACAAGAAAAAAATATGTGTGTGTATATATATATATATATATACATATATATATATTCAAAAGTTTGTTCAGTTTTTTCACAATAAATACACACACACATGTATATATACATATAGATACACACACTCACAAAAGTTCATTCAATAAAAACACAATACACACACATATATAAAAGCTTTCAATATATGTGTGCTTTGTGCATTCATCTTGAATGAACATTTGTGAGTGTGTATATCTACAGTATATATGTATATGTGTGTGTGTGTGTATATATTGTGTATACACTGACCAAACTTTCTGAATATACTATATAAGTATATACACACACGCACATACACACACACACACACACACACACACACACACACACACACACACACACACACACACACACACACACACACACACACACACACACACGCACACACGCGCACACATATATAACAAAATAAATAAAACAAACCGACAAACAAATAAATAACAAGTAAGTAGGTAAGTAAGTTTATTGGCCAAGTATTAACATACAAGGAATTTGCATTCGTGCTCCGCCCACAAGTAACAGCATGACAAACAGTGCCAGTTACGAATGACTCAGAAAACACTAAACATTAATAATAATAAAAAATTAATGATAAAACACCATAAAATACCCGATCAAAGGGAGGCTACAGATTTTTGGCTGTTGAGTAGAGCAACTACTACAAAGTCACAGATTATGCCCCCAGGACTATGTAATTAGGAGCTAATTTGGAGGTTGTAGTGTTTAATAACCTGATGGTTGTTGGGAAGAAGCTGTTCCTGAACCTTGATGCTACAGTTTTCAGATTCCTCTACCTTCTTCCCAATGGCAGGGATGAAATGAGAGAGTGGAGGTTTCTGTGCAGACCAGCTTTCGTAAAGAGGGCTTCAATTCTTTTTCCAGAATCCTGGCTTATTTGAAACACCAGGCAACATCGTGAGCTAGCTTGAGAGTTAGTTTTTTGGTCTTGCGGGCAATCAATGGCCTCGCAGCGCGGGGAAATCTTGCTCATTGGTGCATAATCCATGTGAGGCATAAATGTCTGACTCCTCTGCCATTGGGAATCCAGAAGCAATTGGAAAATCATGCACAGAGCGCTCTAAGGTTCCTGATTTAATGCAGCCTGCGGGAAGGAAGGAAGGAAGGAAGGGGATGACCTGCTGGCAGGCTACCTATTCACGTGCAGGCTTTTCCAATCCACCCTAATAAAAGGCAGCTCCGTGAAAGAAATGAAGGCAAAGAAATGTCGTCCTTGGCCACGATGCAGGTGCTGAAGCCACGACCGAATTTTGCTTGTGAAAATGGATTCAAAAATATCCCCCGCTTGACCTGATTTCGATTTTGAAAGCTAATCTGTCCAAAGTGATGATTGTGATTAGGGGATACGAACAGTGAAGCATGCAGGATTAGGGTGGGGGTGGGATGGAGAGAGAGAGACTGCAATGGTTACTTGCAATGAAAGAAGGTACAGGAATCTGAAAACTGTAGCATCAAGATTCAGGAGCAGCTTCTTCCCAACAACCAGGTAACCTTGGAACCTTGGACATTGGAAAAATCAACATTCATATGTTGGAGCTCCGACCAGCGCGGCCTGTGGACTTCGTGAGCCGCGGTCTCTGGTAGCAAGCGGCCGTTTCGAAACTCCAAGCCGCTGGGAGTTTTTATTGCGGCGAGAGGGCCTGAAACATCGGGCCGCCATAGCGGCGACTGCGGAGGCCTCGATCGGCCCCGACCACGGGTGAACATGGAGGAAGTGGATTGCACTTTGCTGCCTTCCCTGACAGTGGGAAACGTTGATCCCGCTTTGGGGGGATGTTTTTTTATGTTTAGTGTTAAATTCTATAATGTTGTGTTTATTCTATTGGTGTGCTGCAATGGCAACTGAAATTTCACTGCACCAATTGGTGTATGTGACAAGGTACAAAGGACAAAGGGCATTTATTGTCACATACACCAATTGAAATTTGACTTGCCATTGCAGCACACAGACAAAGATAAGACACAAAATTAAAGACTTTAACAATAATCATAAAAACATCCCCCCACAATGGTTCCCACTGTGAGGGAAGGCAAAATGTCCAGTCCCCATCCCCTTGTCCACCCATAGTCGGGCCTATTGAGGCCTCCGCAGTCGCCGCTACGGCAGCCAGATGCTTCAGGCCATTCCAGATTCTAAATGTCCTTTGTCCTTTGTCATACCACTGGGGTGTAAGCTGCCCAAGCAAAAGATGAGGTGCTGTTCCTCCAATTTGCGTGTGGCCTCACTATGGCAGTAGAGGAGGCCCAGGACAGAATAATCAGTATAGGAATGGGAGGAGAAGTTAAAGTGTTTAGCAACCAGGAGTTATTGATTGTCTCTGACACTGTAAATTACTTTTTTCTCCTGCATTAATAAGCAGTGATCAGTCTTTTCCAAAGTATATGGCGCATAACGCAAGTCTTAGCCTTGCTGATCATTTTATGGTTATAGAGATAGCAACGGACTAAAAATGTCAATCAGGACTGCAAATTTGTGCTACACTTGTGGGTTTAAACTAAATAGTGGGGGGGAGGGTTTGACAACTTGGGAATATAAAGATGGAGTTAAAGGGAAAGCTAGTACAAGAAAAATTACAAAAGACTCCCGAATTAATGGGAAGGAAAGTTCGAGAAGGGACAAGAGAGCAAGGTCAGGGCCAATTGCGAGCGGTGCGAAGGGGGAGGTGAATACCGGAGTTAAAAGTGTTGTATATGAATGTGCGAAGTATAAGAAATAAAGTGGACGAGCTTGAGGCTCAGTTAGAAATTGGCAAGTATGATGCTGTGGGAATTGCAGAGACATGGCTGCAAGAGGACCGGGGCTGGGAACTGAATATTCAAGGGTGTACGTCATATCGAAAAGACAGGCAGGTGGGCAGAGGGGGTGAGGAGGTGCCCTGTTGGTGAGGAAGGAAATTCGATCCCCTGCGAGGGGTGACATGGAATCAGGAGATGTAATGTCAGTATGGGTAGAACTGAGGAATTGCAAGGGTAAAAAGACCCTAATGGGAGTTATCTACAGACCCCCAAACAGTAGCCTGGAGATAGGGGAGGACAACAGAGGAGAAGACTGAATTTTGGAGCCTTCCCTAACAGTGGGAATTTGATCCTGCTAATGGGGATGGCTGTGTTAAAAAACTATCATGTTCTGTGCTCCTTATTATTAGTATGGCTGTATGGCAACCACACATTTAACTATACCAATTGGTACATGTGACAAATAAATGCATCTTGTATCTTATATCTTGAAATTGAATCAAGAGTTAAAATTAATGCTACAGTTGTTATGGGGGATTTCAACATGCAGGTAGACTGGGAGAATCAGGCTGGTACTGGACCCCAAGAAAGGGAGTTTGTGGAGTGCCTCCGTGATGGATTCTTGGAGCAGTTTGTTCTGGAGTCTACCAGGGAGAAGGCAATTCTGGATTTAGTGTTGTGTAATGAACTGGATTTGATAATGGAACTTGAGGTTAAGGAGCCTTCAGGAGGCAGTGACCATAATATGATGAGTTTTAAACTAAAATTTGAGAGGGAGATGGGTAAATCGGAGATGTTAGTATTATAGTTGAAAAAAAGGGGACTATGGAGCCATGAGGGAGGAGCTGGCCAAAGTTGACTGGAAAGAGACCCTAGCAGGGGTGACAGTGGAACAACAATGGCTGGTATTTCTGGGAATAATACAGAAGATGCAGGATCAGTTCATTCCAAAGAGGAAGAAAGATTCCAACAGGAGTAAGTGTTGACAACCAGTGGCTGACAAGGGAAGTCAGGGACAGTATAAAAATAAAAGAGTAAAACGTAGCAAAGATGGGCGCAGCGGTAGAATTGCTGCCTTACAGCGCCAGAGACCCGGGTTCGATCCTGACTACGGGTGCTGTCTGTGTGGAGTTTGTACGTTCTCCCCATGACCTGCGTTGGTTTTCTCTGAAATTTTAGTTTAGTTTCGTTTTAGTATAGAGATACAGCGCGGAAACAGGCCCTTTGGCTCACCGAGTCTGCACCGACCAGCGATCCCCACACATTAATAGCCCTGTACGAGTCCACCCACGAGTGACCCCAAGTGAAAGAAAAAATACAGACTCATGGTTGTGTACGAGATTCCAAGTTTATGTTCAAGTGTTTAACCGAGATCCCACGGGTATGCCATTTCTGCAATGTTCTAAGTTCCTCTCCCGAGTTACCAAGTTCCTCTCCCGTTACTCTTGAGCCAACCGTGAATGAAGGTCTGTTTTAATAAGCAACAGTGTTAAAGAAGACATCTCCATCCTGCGGCTTTGAGTTAAAGATAGAATTCAGCGCGGCCGCATCTATTGATAAGACCTACAAAGGTAAAACGCGCACCGTCCAGTGCCAGAGCAGTTATACTTATGATTTTTGAGGAAACACACATCACGTAGTTAGCAGACCAGCGGGCGAAGGTTTGTTATATTTTAATTGAATTTACTGCCAGGTCTACACACTGCGGGGAGACGGGAGATGAAATCTTTGAATGTGGACGGATGTCTCCGCGCCTGCTCATTCTAAGCGGAATATATTTTTAACCATATAACCATATAACAATTACAGCACGGAAACAGGCCATCTTGGCCCTTCAAGTCCGTGCCGAACAACTTTTTTCCCTTAGTCCCACCTGCCTGCACTCATACCATAACCCTTCTCATCCATATGCCTATCCAATTTATTTTTAAATGATACCAACGATCCTGCCTCCACCACTTCTACTGGAAGCTCATTCCACACCGCTACCACTCTCTGCGTAAAGAAGTTCCCCCTCATGTTACCCCTAAACCTCTGTCCCTTAATTCTAAAGTTTTTAGTTGCCTTTCAAGCCGGGCTTTGGTTTTATTCCTTGCTTTTGTTTATTCATGTGTGAGGGTGTGAGAGGTCCATGCCGGGTGCCAGCCGGCCGGCCACAGCCGCTGTTCTTTCACATCAGTTGCACATCAGATTGTTGGGAGACGGAGCTCAGGGTTCACCTCCTGAGCAGCTTTGGTGCCCAGGCGTGAGTTGAGGTGGAGGGAGGTTTTGGTGGGGGGGGGGGGGGGGGGGGCATCATTAATCTGTCTGGGGTGACAAGGCTCTTGGGTTAGGCTGGGATCATTCTCTGCGGGATGATCTTAGTGCGGCAGACAAGTGTAGGAGAGGTGTACTGACTGTGTGGACAGACACTTTGGTAGTGATTGCCCATCAGTCTCAAAAGCTGCTGTGTCTCCCTGTCCCTGGGATAGCGGGGTGAGATCAAACAGCACAATACGCCCCTCCCCCTCCCCGCCAACATGAAGGGCAATAACCCCAAGGCTTTAGCGTCAGAAACAGCGGGCAGGCGACAATCACCCGCCATAACGCTTCTGGTCTGCAGTGTGCAATAGTCACCAAAATACACTGCATCTTTAGAAAGGAAAAATACAAAATATGTCAATCCCACTGGATAGGCCTTAGTCATGGTACTGTACAACACGGAAACAGGTCCTTCGGCCCAGCTTGGCCGTGCCGTCCAATTTGGTGTATTGGGGTAGTCCTATTTGCTGGCATGTGGCCCATAGCCCTCTAAACCCTTCCCATCCATTTATCTGTCGTTAATAACCTCAAGAAAATTCCTGCTTCAGTTTCCTGGGTCCAACTCAGAGAGAAGTATCCCCCCTTTCCAGGGTTAATCACTGCACTGTTTATAATGCTCTCTGCATTATGAACTCCTCAACAGTGAACCCCATGGGCAATCACTACCAAAGTGTCTGCCCACACAGTCAGTACACTTGTCTCCCGTACTAAGTCACCCCAACCCCCCCGTCGCCTCCCTCCTCCCCCCCCCTTCCCTCCCCCCCCCCCCCCCCACCTTTCCCTCCCAACTCCAGTCCTGTCCCGATCCCCTGGGAAACTGAAGGGAGCGACAATCAACTGCCACGGATACAAATAATGTTATACCCAAGAAAGGGCAGATGCCGGTTGACAAAAAGTGAACACACGGTGCTGGAGTTACACAAAGACGCAGCAGAAATTTGGAAACGTCATCCCGCCACCCATTTCTTCTCTCCAGAGATGCTGCCTGTCCCGCCGAGTTAAAGAGTTCTCACGGTAGACTCACGGGTCACTAAGGAAAACGCACGGGCCACTACGTTATTACAACGAGTTTAAATGTTTCAATTTTTAACTTGAACAGTAAATTTGACTTGTGGAAAACCTCAAACATGTTTGATTTTTTCAAGAGTTAACAAGTTTCACAGGTACCTGCCGTTAGTGCCACGAGTCGCTAAGTTGCGCGCACGAGTTCCGACGTTCCTGCTACGTTAATTGTAAGTGATTACCGCGAGTGAAAACTCGTCGGCCGATTCGCACCGTGAGACAGGGGTTTTACACTGTCCTACACACACTAGGGACAATTTTACATTTATAACCTACAAACCTGTACATCTTTGGAATGTCGGACGAAATCGTGGATCCCAGAGAAAACCCACGCGGTCACGGGGAGAACATACAAATCCCGTACAGACAGCACTCATAGCCGTGCCTCTGGTGCTGCAAGCGCTGTAAGGCAGCAACTCTACCGCTGTGCCACCTTGCAACCCCTATTCGTCTCTATGGAGATCTTTGCTTTCCTCCCACACTCCAAGGACATACAGGTTTGCAGGTTAATTGGCTTGGTCATTTAAAACAGAGGTGAGGAAACACTTTTTCACACAGAGAATTGTGAGTGGAATTGTGGAATTCTCTGCCTCAGAGGGCGGTGGAGGCCGGTTCTCTGGATACGTTCAAGAGAGAGCTAGATAGGGCTCTAAAAGATATCGGAGTCAGGGGATATGGGGAGAAGGCAGGAACGGGGTCCTGATTGGGGATGATCGGCCATGATCACATTGAATGGTGGTGCTGGCTCGAAGGGCCGAATGGCCTACTCCTGCACAATTGTCTATTGTCTATTCTCATCTTTGCAATGTTGTGCTTCTTCTCTTTAATTTTTATACTGTCCCTGACTTCCCTTGTCAGCCATGGTCTATTGTCTGTTGATATAAATGTAAATTGTCCCTGTCGTGTATAGGGTAGTGTTAATGTGCGGGGATCGCTGGGCGGTGTGGACACGGTGGGCCGAAAGGCTTGATTCCGCGCTGTATCTCCAAACTGAACGAAACTCTTTGGATGTGTTGTAGATGTGGCCTCCTGTGTGCATCAGCAGGACTAAACATAGCGGTTCATTGAGCAACTGCGCCATTTTAACTCCCCTCCCCATTCCCACCCCAACCGTTCTGTCCTGGGCCTCCTCCATTACAACAATGAGGCCGCACACAAACTGGAGGAACAGCACCTCATATTCCACTTGGGCAGCTTACGACTCAGCAGATCGACACAAAGTGCTGGAGTGACTCAGCGAGAAAATTTATGCATCCCGTCCTTTTTCTCCACAGATGCTGCCTGACCCGCTGAGTTACTCCAGCAGTTTGAGTCTATCTTTGTATACATCAGTGACTGCAGTTCCTTTCTGCAAACAACCCAACAGTTTGAACATTGATTTCAGTCATTTCAGGTTACCTCCCGAAACTACTCCCACCAGTCCCCCCCCCCCCCAACCCTTCCCCCCGTTTCTCTCCCCCTTGCACTGACTCAACTCCCACCTATTTCTTCCCTCCACCCACCCATCCTCCCCCCCCCCCCCCCCCCACCCCCGACAATTTCCTCCCTCCGGCTTCACAATCCGCTCTCTTAGAACCTGTCTCACACTTTCCTTCCTTTCTTATCTCTGGGCTTTGTTCCAAAAATGTGTCTGTCACACACAACCCCCCTCCCCCTCCCTCCTCGCCTGCCTTTGTTCTGCCTTCACCCTTTTCCAGCTGTCTTCTCGCCCCCACCCACCCCCGTGCAATTGGTCCAAAGCAGGGTCTTGATCAAAAATGTCACCTATCCATGTTCTCCAGAGATGCTGCCTGACCCACTGAGTTACATCAGGACATTGTGTCTTTTTTTTTAGCAAACCAGCATCTGCAGATCCTTGTGCCAACATTGCTCACATCTCACTACTTGTATAAGTACTGAGATCATATGATTCAGTATACTAAAGACCCCCTTTCCTTACTATCTCCCTGCAGGTTTCAAAATATTAAATAGCTCACATAGGTCAGGTCGGGGGAGTTCCCCCCGCCACGGGTACCATGTAATCCCGTTCTACCTGCTCCATGGTCGGATAGCCGGCGACTGAACCGTCTCCTCCACGTGCTTTGCCAGGTGAGGAGGGGGCTGTGGACCCCCAGCAGGACCAAAAACAAGACCTGTCAAAGGGCGGATGAGCTTCTCGCGAGCCAACAGACATCCACACTTCAGTAGTAGTTGCGATCACTGTCGGACACAGCATTGTAAGGAATGATGATAAAGCACACACGCCAAAATCCTATACTTCCAGTGGCGGAAGTCCACAGGAACTGGAGGACAGAGATACAGTGGCTTGCAAAAGTATTCATACCCCTTGAACTTTTCCACATTTTGTCATGTTACAACCACAAACGCAAATGTATTTTATAGGGAATTTAGGTGATAAACCAACACAAAGTGGCACATAATTGTGAAGTGGAAGGAAAATGATGCATGGTTTTCAAATTTTTTTACAAATACAAAACTGAAAAGTGTGGCGTGCAAAAGTATTCAGCCCCCTTTACTCTGATACCCCTAAATAAAATCCAGTGCAAAAAATTGCCTTCAGAAGTCACCTAATTGGTAAATAGAGTCCACTTGTGTGTAATCTAATCTCAGTATAAATACAGCCATTCTGTGAAGGCCTCAGAGGTTTGTTAGAGAACATTAGTGAACAAACAGCATCATGAAGCCCAAGGAACACACCAGACAGGTCAGGGATAAAGTTGTGGAGAAGTTTAAAGCAGGGTTAGGTTATTAAAAATATCCCAAGCTTTGAACATCTCATGGAGCACTGTTCAATCCATCATCGGAAAATGGAAAGAGAATAGCACAACTGCAAACCTACCAAGACATGGCCGTCCACCTAAACTGACAGGCTGGGCAAGGAGAGCATTGATCAGAGAAGCAGCCAAGAGGCCCATGGTAACTCTGGAGGAGCTGCAGAGATCCACAGCTCAGGTGGGAGAATCTGGCCACAGGACAACTATTAGTCGTGCACGCCATAAATCGGGCATTTATGGAAGAGTGGCAAGAAGAAAGCCATTGTTGAAACAAAGCCATAAGAAGTCTCGTTTGTAGTTTGCCACAAGCCATGTGGGGGACACAGCAAACATGTGGAGGAAGTTGCTCTGGTCCGATGAGACCAAAATTGAAGTTTTTGGCCTAAGTGCAAAATGCTATGTGTGGCGGAAAACTAACACTGCACATCACCCTGAACACACCATCCCCATTGTGAAACATGGTGGTGGCAGCATCATGCTATGGGGATGCTTTTCTTCAGCAGGGACAGGGAAGCTGGTCAGAGTTGATGGGAAGATGGATGGAGCCAAATACAGGGCAATCTTGGAAGAAAACCTGTTAAGAGTCTGCAAAGGACTTGAGACTGGGGCGGAGGTTCACTTTCCAGCAGGACAATGACCTTAAACATACAGCAAGAGCTCCAATGGAATGGTTTAGATCAAAGCATATTCATGAGTTAGAATGGCCCAGGCAAAGTCCAGACCTAAATCCAATTGAGAATCTCTGGCAAGACTTGAAAATTGCTGAAAATTCACAGACGCTCTCCATCCAATCTGACTGGGCTTGAGCTATTTTGCAAAGAAGAATGGGCAAATATTTCAGTCTCTAGATGTGCAAAGCTGGTAGAGACATACCCCAAAAGACTTGCAGCTGTAATTGCAGCAAAAGGTGGTTCTACAAAGTATTGACTCAGGGGGGCTGAATACTTTTGCACGCCACACTTTTCAGTTTTTTATTTGTAATAACATTTGGAAATCATGTATCATTTCCCTTCCACTTCACAATTATGCACCACTTTGTGTTGGTCTGTCAAATAAAATCCCAATAAAATACATTTACGTTTGTGGTTGTAACGTGACAAAATGTGGAAATGTTTAAGGGGTATGAATACTTTTGCAAGCCACTGTATGTGGTGCGTCCGTCACCGTTCCCCTTGGAAACCAGCACCACTGCGTCACTGATGTTTTCAACGATGATGAATGAATGAATGAATGAATGAATCATTAATCCCATCACACAAACCAACCTCTCTTCGACTTCATCTACACTTCAAGCTGCCTCGTCAAGGCCAGCAGCATAATCAAGGACGAATCTCACCCCGGTCAATCCCTCTTCTCAGGCAAGTGGGACAGAAGTGTGAAAATGCACAACTGCAGATTCAGGAATAGTTTCTTTCCAGCCGTTATCAGGCAACTGAACCATCCTAACGCCAACCAGAGAGCAGTCCTGAGCTACTATCTGCCTCATTGGAGACACTCGGACTATCTTTAATCAAACTTAACTGGACTTTATCTTGCACAAGATGCCATTCCCTTCATCATGTGTCTGCCCACTGTGGACGTCTTGATTATTATCATGCATTGTCTTTCCGCTGACTGGTTAACACGCAACAAAAGCTTTTCACTGTACCTCGGTACACATGTTGATAGACTAAACTAAACCGAGACTTTAAATCCTGCAGTGCAGCCAAATCTTCTTTTGTTCGAAAAATGACACAACAAGCTGGAGTAGCTCAGCGGGACAGGCAGCATCTCTGGAGAGGAGGCATGGGCGACGATTCAGGTCGAGACCTTTCTTCGGACTGCTCAGTTTTGTGTCTGCCGTCGGTGTAAACCAGCATCTGCAGTCTCCTTCCTGCACACGACTCCTTTTTTGTTCGAGCTGCATGCCACAGTTCCAGTGCTGTGGAGAGATGGGAATTCTATTGACTGAACAGCGATGGACCTTGTGCCGACTTTCTCTCCCGGATTGTTTCCTGGTTCACCGCCCCCGTTTTCCGCTCCCTATCGGATTGGCACGGTCGTTCTCCATCAGTCATCTGGACACTTCCTTGTCTTTTGCAAATGCTATTTGTTGCAGTTGAATCAAGCAGGCAATTGCTTCCAATGCACTCGCGAACAGGCGCCCCAGTTCATTTCACTGAAACAGCCCAACTTAGGCCGAGGTGCAGGAAGAAACAATGATCCCTTCAGGCGTAACTTTGGAAATTTTCACCCTTGAAATGTTCTCCCTCGATACAGAATACATTTAGTTCCCACATATTTCTGTTCAGGTTAAATGTTTTCAAAATCAAATAAAATTTCCATTTGTTAAAAAAAAAGCATAGTAAGCAAAAAGCATGTCCGTGTTTGGAACGAGGTGGGTGATGATTTTTAAAATGTAATGCTTCAATCGCGCAAACAATTTTGCACAATTTCAGGAAAATTTTTGGATGGAGTCACAATTTCATCACTTATTGCATGCTCTCAATATACCCTACAGTCATAGCTGAACATTAGAAACATAGAAACATAGAAAAATAGGTGCAGGAGTAGGCCATTCGGCCCTTTGAGCCTGCACCGCCATTCAATGTGATCATGGCTGATCATCCCACTCAGTATCCCGTACCTGCCTTCTCTCCATACCCCCTGATCCCTTTAGCCACAAGTGCCACATCTAACGCCCTCTTAAATATAGCCAATGAACTGGCCTCAACTACCTTCTGTGGCAGAGAATTCCAGAGACTCACCACTCTCTGTGTAAAGAATGTTTTCCTCATCTCGGTCCTAAAGGAATTCCCCCTTATCCTTAGACTGTGACCCCTTGTTCTGGACTCCCCAAACATCGGGAACAATCTTCCAGCATCTAGCTTGTCCAACCCCTTAAGAATTTTGTAAGTTTCTATAAGATCCCCCCTCAATCTTCTAAATTCCAGCGAGTACAAGCCGAGTCTATCCAGTCTTTCCTCATATGAAAGTCCTGACATCCCAGGAATCAGTCTGGTGAATCTTCTCTGTACCCCCTCTATGGCAAGGATGTCTTTCCTCAGATTTGGAGACCAAAACTGTACGAAATACTCCAGGTGTGGCCTCACCAAAACCCTGTACAACTGCAGTAGAACCTCCCTGCTCCTATACTCAAATCCTTTCGTTATGAATGCTAACATACCATTTGCTTTCTTCACTGCCTGCTGCACCTGCATGCCTACTATCAATGACTGGTGTACCATTGACACCCAGGTCTCGTTGCATCTCCCCTTTTCCTAATCTGCCACCATTCAGATAATAGTCTACCCTCATGTTTTTGCCACCAAAGTGGATAACCTCACATTTATCCACATTATACTGCATCTGCCATGCATCTGCCCATTCACTCAGCCTATCCAAATCACCCTGCAGCCTCCAAGCATCCTCCTCACACCTAACTATACCCCCCAGCTTGGTGTCATCTGCAAATTTGGAAATGTTGCATTGAATTCCCTCGTCCAAATCATTAATATATATTGTAAATAGCTGGGGTCCCAGCACTGACCCTTGTGGTACCCCACTAGTCACTGCCTGCCATTCTGAAAAGGACCCGTTTACTCCTACCCTTTGCCTCCTGTCTGCTAGCCAGTTCTCTATCCACATCAATACTGAACCCCCAATACCGTGTGCTTTAAGTTTGTATGCTAATCTCTTATGCGGGACCTTGTCGAAAGCCATCTGAAAGTCTAGATATAACACATCCACTGGTTCTCCCTTATCCACTCTACTAGTTACATGCTCGAAAAATTCTATCAGATTTGTCAGACATGATTTACCTTTCGTAAATCCATGCTGACTTTGTCCAATGATTTCACCACTTTCCAAATGCGCTGCTATCCCATCTTTAATAACTGACTCTAGCAGTTTCCCCACTACCGATGTTAGACTAACTGGTCTGTAATTCCCCGCTTTCTCTCTCCCTCCTTTTTTAAAAAGTGGGATTACATTAGCTACCCTCCAATCCTCAGGAACTACTCCAGAATCTAAGGAATTTTGAAAAATTAACACTAATGCATCCACTATTTCTGTGGCTACCTCCTTGAGTACTCTGGGATGCAGACTATCTGGCCCTGGGAATTTATTGGCCTTCAATCCGTTCAATTTACCCAACACCACCTCCCGGCTAACCTGCATTTCACTCAGTTCCTCCATCTTATTTGACCCCCGTTCCACTGCTATTTCCGGCAGATTATTTATGTCTTCCTTAGTGAAGATAGAACCAAAGTAGTTATTCAATTGGTCTGCCATGTCCTTGTTCCCCATGATCAATTCACCTGTTTCTGACTGCAAGGGACCAACATTTGTTTTAATTAGTCTCATTGCACCCCACTCACACAATTCTGTTTAAATTTGGTTTAGTCTAGCTTATTATTGCCACGTGTAGCGAGGTACAGTGAAAAGCTTTTTGTTGCGTGTTATCCAGTCAGCGGAAAGACTACACATGATTACAAACAAGCTGTCCACAGTGTATCGGTACAGGGTAAAGGGTGTAACGTTTAGTGCAAGATAAGCTAGACTAAACGACTTAAGCAGAATTGTGCGAGTGGGTGCAATGTTCAGCTATGAATGTAGGGTATATTAAGAGCATGCAATAAGCCACGCCTCACAGCGCCAGAGACAATATTCAATAAAGTCCGATTGACGATAGTTTGAAGGTCTCGAATATGACAGATGGGAGGTGGGGACCGCTCTCTAGGTGGTGAGAGGATGGTTCAGTTGCTTGATGACAGCTGGGACGAAACTGTCCCTGAATCTGGAGGTGTGCACGTTCAGACTTCTGCATCTCTTGCCAGGTGGGAGAGGGGACAATAGGGAGTGGCCTTGCTGAGACTTGGTGCTATATATTTATGGAACCAAACTTGAAGCTCTGCTGTTAGTGTTATGCATAGTGTTTTGTACATGCAGCAAGGTGGAGGTTTACCTCTCAATGCTCGGCGGACCCAGCCCGAAAGCGCGTCGGTCGGCCGGACTGGGAGCCCACCTGAAGCCTTCGTCGGTCGGCATAGCCGGGAGGGAGCTGGAAACGTTGGATGGGAGGAGTAAGAGCCAGTCGAAAGCTGAACCGGGGTAATGGCCGGCTGCAAGAGGAGAGGGAAGTTGGTTCAGGGAAACTGCTCCAGTACATGGAACATAGGGCCGACCGGACTTTGTACGGAAATGGTGCCAAATCGTGTTGGAGGCCACGTGTGTGTAATACATGGAAATATAATCTCACTGTGCAGTTGCGTATGTTACTAATAGGAATAGCAATACTTTATTGTCACATGTGACGAAGCACAGTGAGATTCTTTGCTTGCATACACAATGTAGACAAATAGCAGCCGCCTACGGCGCTGTCAACGTTACAAAGCACGCCGGCTCCCTCTTTTGTTCTCCCCTCCCCCCCACCACAGCAGTTCCCCCTCGCTGGGACCCCATTGTCCTTTGTAGTTCCCCCCCCCCCCATTGTCCATTGTTCTTCCGCACCCTCTCCCCTCACAGTGGTCTCCATCTCACCATGCTCTCATCGACCATCGACCGCGGTCGACCCGCGAGAACTGTTGAACAATGTTGATCTTTTGGACAGCGATGCTCCCCGTGTGCGGACAGGACGTCGAAGGACGAGAAGCCGGAGCCAAGAGGTGGAAGCCAAGATGCCGAACGATCGTCACGCCGAAAAGCAGAGATACCGAACGGACACCACGCCAAAAGGACACGAACCTGAATGGACACCACGCTGAAAGGACACGAAGCTGAATGGACACCACGCTGAAAGGACACGAAGCTGAATGGACACCACGCTGAAAGGACACGAAGCGGAATGGACACCACGCTGAAAGGACACGAAGCTGAATGGACAGCAGGACGAAAGGGCAAGACGCAGAACGGAGATGACGTATTCGGGGACGGGATTTGTCCGAGATCTCGTCAGTGATTGGTCCAGATGCCCAGATCCATCACATCACCGGCCGGGGGGGAAACGGGAGGGTGGGTGGGGAGCGTGAGCTTGCGTTGTAAAATGGTGGCAGTGACTCCAAGCTGCTGTGATTGACACAGAGGCTTTTCGACGTCATGTTTGGAAATAGTTAAATTGTTGGACCCTGTTACATTTTAAAATAGTTAGATAATAATCTCTCTTTGTGTATTCTTGCAGCAAATATAGATTTTTTAAAAGTGTTTCAGTATTTCACACCAATTTATCATTTCGGCTTCAAGTGCTTTCAGCGTCAGACTGTTTTTCGGCTTAAAATCTGAGGGGGAATGAACATAAACTCTGTGGCAATCGCACCAGCATGGAGCCATTTTACAAACGCAAGCTCAAGCTCGCCGCTCCCACCCCCCCCCCCCCCCCCCCCCCCCGCAACCCTCCCGTCTCCCCCACGGCCAGTGATGTGATGGACGCGGGGGTCTGGACCATTCGCTGACAAAGGTCTCGGACAAATCCCATCCCCAGAGACGTCATGTCCGTTTGGCGGTTTTTCAATGTCATGTCCATTTTGCGTCATGTCCGTTTGGCGTGGTGTCCGTTCGGCTTCGTATCCTTTCAGCGTCATTTCCGTTCGGGTTCGTATCCTTTCGATGTTGTGCCCGATCGATATCTTGGCTTTTCGACGTCTGGTCCATTTGGTATCTTGGCTTTTCGACATCTGGTTCTTTCGTTATCTTGGCTTTTCGACGTCTGGTCCATTTGGTATCTTGGCTTTTCAATGTCTTTTCCTTTCGGTATCTTGGCTTCCGCTTCTTTGTATCGGCTTCTCGTCCTTCGCCGTCCCTTCCGGGCACCGATGCTCCCAGTGCTCGAGAACGGACCTTGTGCTAAGGCTACATAAAGTTTACTTCTGGGGATATCTGCACACTTCTCCAGCAATTCTCCGTGAAGAAACTAGATAAGCTGGGACCATCTTGTCTGAGGTGGTTTGATTCTGTTGTGGAGGCTTCCATTCTGAATTGGTGCCTCTGATGAAATGCCACTTATGCAAATGCCAGATTTTCGAACATTGCACCTTTCCTCATAGTTGTTGCGTCTATTGCCTAAGCAAGAATGTTTCCAATTCTATCAGTGTCCTTATTGAAGCATCCATAATAGGCTTTGGATGTGGTAGGTAGGAGAGAGATGCAGCACGGAAACTGAGTCCATGCCGATCTTCACTGAATCAAAGTCCATTCAGCTCGCTCGCTTGATGTACAGGAGCAGTTTCCCTGAACCAACGTCCCTGGTGAACCCATAGGAAAGCCACGCGGTTACGGGGAGAACGCGGAGGCAGGCCCTTCAGCCCATCGAGTCTGAGCCGAGCAACAAGCACTAGTTCTATCCAATATGCTAGGGACAATTTTACAGAAGCCAAGCAACCTAAAAACCTGCCAGCCTTTGGAATGTGGGAGGAAACTGGACCAACCAGAGAAAACCCACGTGGTCACTGGTTCGATCCTGACCTTGGGTGCTGTCTGTCTGCAGTTTGTACGTTCTCTCAGTGACCGCGTGGGTTTTCCCCGGGTGCTCCGGTTCCCTCCCACACTCCAAAGACACGCAGGCTTGTAGGCTACCTGCCTTTAATAAAATTGTCCCTAGAGAGCAGTATAGAACTAGTGTACGGGTGATTGTTGGTGGGCACGGACTCGATGGGCTGAAGGGCACTTTTCCATGCCGTATCCCTGAACTAAATTAAACTGCTGCTCCAGCAAAGAATTTATTCCTATTGAACCATAAAGAGCCTTATGGTTCAATAGGTGTTCAATATGTCCCACCTTCACAACCTAATTCACAACCTCTGCCGAGTTTGCCCTTGACTCATACTCGCAGCATGGTCATCACGAGATCGTAGGAGGTCGTAGGTAGGTCGTAGCAGGCCGTAATGCTAGTTGTAGGTACTCGTGGCATCAAGTAGGTCGGGGTGTTTTTCTAGCATGACGAAAAATGACCAAGTATAAAAAAGGTGGTGAATTAGGTCGTGAAAGTGGGACAGGCCCTTAACTCGAAGAACGCCCAGCACTGTTTTATTAAACTCCGTTCAGGGTTTGTGGGCAGATAAGTGATGGGAGGTTTTTTTCGTGTCCCATCGACAGGGTGACTCAGTGCAACTTGAGAAGTGATGGATTTTCCCTGAAGTCTGGGGGAAGGTACAGAGGTTTGATGCTCAGGTTTCGAAGGTCGAATATTTTATCTGACTTCTGTCACGAAAGACAGAGCATAGCGAGATGCAGAGATGTCGCCAGGCCTCGGTGGAAAGCAGCCCGGAGTAGAAAATAGTTAATAGGTTTCCAGCACACTCATAGTCATGTGGGAGTGCTTGCATTTCCTGCCTGTTGTTATATTCAGTAACACGAGCACAAAGTAGGAGAAGATTCATGTGTTTGAGAAAGATCTGCAAATGCTGGAAAAATCAAAGGCGGACAAAAATGCTGGAGAAACCCAGCGGATGAGGCAGCATCTATGGTGCGAAGGAATAGGTGACGTTTCGGGTCGGAACCCTTTCTTCACTTTTAGGTCTGGGTTAAGATGTGGTTGTAGATGTGCTTCTAGTTGGGGGGGGGATTACAGAGGGGGGGGGGTAGCGCTGCGAGAGATTATGTTGTTAAACTGTCTTCAGAGAGAGGAGGAGAACCTTTTAGGTCTGGGTAGTCATAGATGGCGAGTGGTTAAAATGGTGAAGAAGGGGAAGATTAATTAACCGGTTTCTGCTTTGCCTATTTTGGGGACTATTGATAAAAAATAAAACTCAAAGCAATTTTAGCTCCTATGCAGGCTGGAGCAAGGGCTAATTCAAGCACGCTATATTACAAATGTTTTCATAAGTGACAGGTGCAGAATTAGGCCATTCGGCCCATCAAGTCTACTCTGCCATTCAAACATGGCTGATCTATCTTTCCCCCCTAACCCCATTCTCCTGCCTCCTCCCCATTACCCCAGGCACCCGTACTAACCAAGAATCTATCCATCTCTGCTTTAAAAATATCCATTGACTTGGCCTCCACAGCCTTCAGTGGCAAATAATTCCACAGATTCACCACCCTCAACTCCTTCTCAAAGGAACGTCCTTTAATTCTCAGGCTATCTAGACTCTCCCACTAGTGGAAACATCCTCTCCACATCATATTTTGATTATTTCCAGTGGCATGGAGTTTAGACTGGTAAATGGTATTAACCGGCACCTTTGATATTGATTTCATCTGTCAAAATTTGAATCGTCAATGCCAATTCATCAACATCATCGCAGTCTGAAGCAGGGTCTCCATCCGAAACATTGCCTATTCCTTCTGTCCAGAGATGCTGCCTGTCCCACTGAGTTACTCCTGCTTTTTGTGTCTATCTTCGGTTTAAACCAGCATCTGCAGTTCCTTCCTAAGCATTTAAGTTTAGTTTGGAGATACAGAGCGGAAACAGGCCCTTTGGCCCATCGAGCCCGTGCCGTCCAGCGATCACCCATACAGTAACACTGTCCTACCCACACTGTTCATAGGTGATTGGAGCAGAATTAGGCCATTTGGCCCATCAAGTCTACTATGCCATTCAATCAGAGTTGATCCATCTTTCTCTTCTAATCCCATTCTCTTGCCTTCTCCCCATAACCCCTGACACCAGTGCTAAACAAAGGACACAAGGGACAATTTACATTTATACCAAGCAAATTAGCCTACAACCTGTACATCTTTGGAGCGTGGGAGGAAACCGGAGATCACGGAAAAAAACCCAAGCAGGTCACAGGGAGACCGTCATGACTCTGTTCAGACAGCACCTCATAGTCAGGATCGAACCCAGGTCTCTGGCGCTGTAAGGCTGTAACTCTACCGCTGCGCCAACGTGCCGCCCATTCACCGACATAAATGTCAAGACTCGTTTGGGGAAAAGGTCACTCGGGTGTTGCAATGTGATCAATACCTCCAGAACTCTATCCAGGCAAAGGGCCATGGTCTTTTAAAAAAATTAAAATACAGTAACGTGGTACCTAAGTCCCTGATGCATACAGACATCTTACAGTTCTTGTACAACTTCTTAATTTTAATTTAATAATGAAAGAACAATGATAGAAAGAAGGAAATAGAGAGTGTCGTAGGAAATGCTGATTCGTGATATAGTAAGAAATGCCCGGAAAAGAGATAGATAGACAAGGGAGTAGAAACGCATAGCAAGAGAGACAGAAAGAAGAAGCTAGAGAGATTAAAAAAAAGGAAAATAAATTAGGAGAGATATACCTATTCAATATCTTTACCCACCCGTCACCCAGTTCTGAACCATTTGTGCTGGCCTTTATAAATCAGAGCATTGAATATAGGTGTAGGGAAGTAATGTTAAAATTGTACAAGGCATTGGTGAGACCAATTCTGGAGTATGGTGTATTTTGGTCGCCTAATTATAGGAAGGATGTCAACAAAATAGAGAGAGTACAGAGGAGATTTACTAGAATGTTGCCTGGGTTCCAGCAACTAAGTTACAGGGAAAGGTTGAACAAGTTAGGTCTTTATTCTTTGGAGCGCAGAAGGTTAAGGGGGGACTTGATTGAGGTCTTTAAAATGATGAAAGGGATAGACAGAGTTGACGTGGATAAGCTTTTCCCATTGAGGGTAGGGAAGATTCAAACAAGAGGGCATGACATGAGAATTAAGGGACAGAAGTTTAGGGGTAACATGAGGGGGAACTTCTTTACTCAGAGAGTGGTGGCTGTGTGGAATGATCTTCCAGCAGAGGTGGTGGAGGCAGGATCGATTTTAACATTTAAAAGTAAAGTGGATAGGTATATGGATGGGAAGGGAATGGAGGGGTATGGTCTGAGTGCAGGTAGATGGGACTAGGGGAAAATAAATGGTCGGCACGGACTGGAAGGGCCGAGAAGGCTTGTTTCCGTGCTGTAATTGTTATATGGTTATATGATTATTTAATAAATGGCCATGGTCTTAACTGTGATAGGAGCAGAATTAGCCCATTCAGCCCATCAAGTCTACTCCATGGCTAAATCACGGTTTATCCATCTCTCCCCACTAATCCGATTCTCCTGTCTTCTCCCGACAACCCCTGACACCCGTGCTAATCACAAATATAATAGTAATAATAATACTAATAATAATAATAATATAAATCTTTATTGTCATTGTACAACAAAATTTTGTTGGAGCAGTCCTCCAGCTGCACAGGAATATGAATATAAAAATACGTTAAAAAGACTATAAGCATATAGGAGTATGGGCGGGTGTGTGAGAGAGAAGGGGGGGGAATCAGTGTGGGAGGGGGGTAGAGTTCGGTAGTAGAAGCTGTTTTTTAGTCTTGTCATGCGGGCACTCAGTGTCCTGTATTGTCTTCCTGAGGGCAAGGGGGGGGTAAAGAGGCAGTGTCCAGGGTGTGTGCTGTCCCTAATGATGCTCTTGACCCTCCGGATGCACCGGGTCCGCTATATGTCCTCAAGTCTGGGGAGCTGGGTGCCAGTGATCCTCTCAGCAGTCTATCTATCTCTTGCCTTAAAAAAAATCTATTGACTTGGCCTCCCCGGCCCTCTGTGGCAAAGAATTCCACAGATTCACCACTCTCAGACTAGGCCCGGGTAGAGAAGGGTGCATCATGGGAACAACAACATGGGTGGGAAAAGAGCAAAGCAAAATTACGAGCCTACGAAAGCCCATCACGCTGGGATTATCAGATCGGAGGCAGATACCTTGCTGAAATGATTTATTGGTGTTTAATCCAATTGCACAGTTTGTAAACAAATGTATTCCCCGTACTGCAAATGCCTTGACAAGATTAACGTGAACAGATTTATGATTTTATCAGGGATGACACAACATTAATAATGCACTAATAATACATTAATAATGACACAACATTAACAGACAACTCCAGATAGGGCTGAGGCTGAGTCTGATCTGGCTGGTTGATAACAAGTTAGTTATTCTCCAGTATGGACTGGGTGATCAAACATTGCCACGATGCGGGTCCTCTCGTGCATTGTTTCTCTCAGTGTGACTTAGGTGCCATTGTGATCTCCTCTGTCCCAGGTCAATTAGAAATCTCCTGCTGGCTTTCAACACCCAGCATCTCGACTCCATTATTAGTGCTCATAACCTCGTAAGAATGTCCTTCGGAGATCAATTCTACTTGTGGAGTTAGTTTTTCACAACCTCTCTTCCATTGACTCCATTTACACCTCACGCTGCCTCGGCAAGGCCAGCAGGGTGATTAAGGACGAGTCGCACCCCGGCCACTTCCTCTTCTCCCCTCTCCCATCAGGCAAAAGGTATATAAGTGTGAAAACGCACACCTCCAGATTCGGAGCCAGTTTCTTCCCAGCTGTTATCAGGCAACTGAACCATACTAAAACACCTAGGGAGCAGTGCTGAACTACTATCTACCTCATTGGTGACCCTCGGACTATCCTTGATCGGACATTGCTGGCTTTACCTTGTACTAAACGTTATTCCCTTATCATGTATCAGTACACTGTAAACGTCTCGATTGTAATCATGTGTTGTCTTTCCGCTGACTGGTTAGCGAGCAACAAAAGCTTTTCACTCTACCTCGGTAAACGTGACAATACACTAAACGGAACTCAACAGAGCAATTAAAAATCTCTTGCACGCTTTGAATACCTAGCATTGTGACTATTATTAGTGCTCATTCACCCGTAAAAAATTTCATCAGTGATCAACTCTGCTTATGGAATTAGTTATTCACAGCCTATCCAGGTCCTTCATCTGAACACTTTCTCATGTTCAGGTGTTGGTTCATTCATATTTAAGTTGGGGATAAATATTTTAAAGTTTGAAGAACTGATGATTATAGAAACTGGCACAGAAGAGTAGAGGCTGATATTGATCATAGAGTCATACAGTGTGGAAGCAGGCCCTTCAGCCCAACTTTTCCAAGGGTACTTGAATCAAGAACTAGAGGATATAGCTTTAAGGTGAGAGGAGAAAGATTTAATAGGAACCCGAGGGGCAACTTTTTCACACAGAGGGTGGTGGGTTATATGGATCGAGCAGTCAGGGGAAGTAGTTGAGACAGGTACTATAACAACATTTAGAAGACATTTGGACAGGTAGATAGATAGATTCTTGATTTGTACGGGTGTCAGGGGTTATGAGGAGAAGGCAGGAGAATGGGGTTCGGAGGGAGAGATAAATCAGCCATGATTGAATGGTGGAATGGACTTGATGGGCTGAATGGCCAAATTCTGCTATCACTTATAAACCTGCCCATACTGACTAAGATGCCCCATCTACACATGTTCCATCTGGCCTTGTTTGGCCCATATTCCTCGATTCCCTTACCCGTGGAAAAATGACTGTGCGTTCACCAAATCTATTCCCCTCATAAAGTTATAAACATTAGCTTCCTGACGTTTATCCTCTGAAGGATAAATTCTAGCCTGCCTACCCTCCCCCTATAGGTTAGGCTCCTGAGTTATGGAAACATCCTCGTAGATGTCATCTACACCATTTCCAGCTTAACGTCATCTTTCCTGGTGGCAACTTTTCTTATATCATGTTGACTAAAACTGAACAGCACACTCCAATTCAAGCCTCACCAATGTCTTGTATGACGGTATCATCATTTCCCAACTTTTACCCTCAATTCTCTGACTGATGAAGGTCAACCAGCCAAAAGCCTTCTTCACCGCCTTATCTATCTGGTGCCACTTCCAGTGAGGAATATGGTGCAAATTTTAAAAAAGGGAACAATGTCAGATTAATGTGAATAAGTGGTTATTTTTGTTTGGAGAAACAGCGCCAAAACAGGCCGTTCGGCCCACTGAGCCCACGCTGACCAGTGATCCCCGCACACTAACACTATCCTACACACACTAGGAATGATTTACATTTACACCGAGCCAATTAATCTGCAAACCTGTACGTCGTTGGAGTGTGGGAGGAAACCAAAGTTCTCTGAGAAAACCCACGCAGGTCACGGGGAGAACGTACAAACTCGTACAGACAGCGCCCGTAGTCGGGATTGAACCCGGGTCCTCGGCGCTGCAAGCTAAAGGTCCTGTTTCCACGGTTATATTTATAGAGATATAGAGTTATACAGCATGGAAGCAGTTCCTTTAGCCCAACATCCAACCTGAGCAAGATGCTAAGCTCATTTGGCCTCATTTAACCCATATCCTCTAAACATTTCCTATCCATGTACCTGCCCAAGAGCCTTTTAAATGCTGTTATGGTACCTGCCTCGACTATCTCCACTCACAGCTCATTCCATATACCCACCACTCTAATAATAATAATAATAATATATTTTATCGTCATTACACATAAGTGCAACGAGATTTGGTTTGCAACTGCCATCCGATGTCATAACTTAAAGGACTAATAAAATTTAGGTTTCGATATTTAGGCTTAGGTTCCCCGAGAACAAGGATTGTGAAAAGAACATTAAGAACGGTAAAACAGTCAAAACCAAAACTGTACGGCACTAGACACTGAGTATAGAAGATAGGAGGCCATGTTGCAGTTGTATAAGACGTTGGTGAGGTCACATATTGAATATTGTGTTCAGTTCTGGGCACCATGTTAGAGGAAAGATGTTATCAGGCTGGAAAGGGTGCAGAGAAGATTCACGAGGATATTGCCGGGACTAGAGGGTCTAAGCTACAGGGGGTGGTTGAGCAGGCTAGGACTTTATTCCTTGGAGCGCAGGAGCATGAGGGGTGATCTTATTAGGTGCACATAATCATGAGACGAATAGAAAGGGGTAGATGCACAGAGTCTTTTGCCCAGAGAAGGGGAATCGAGACCCAGAGGACATAGGTTTAAGGTGAGCGGGGGAAGATTTAACAGGAACCTGAGGGGTAACTTTTTCACACAATGAATGGTGGGTGTATGGAACGAGCAGCCAGACGAGGTAGTGGACAGGGACTATCGCAACGTTGAAGAAACATTTAGACAGGTACATGGATAGGATAGGCCTAGAGGGACGTTGGCCAAAGGACTAGTGGGACTAGTGTAGGTGGGACATGTTGGCCGTTGTGAGCAAGTTGGGCTGAAGGGCCTGTTTCTGCGCAGTATCATTCTCTGACTTTATAAGCTCTGACCTGGAATATTGGTGAAGAAATAAAGGATTCCAAGTGACACCATCGCCCTTCTTTGAACAGTTGCGTGGACTGTTTGATAGGAAAGCATCATTTGGTGATATCTGTAGAGACTGTATGGTATTGCATGCCAGTGAACAGCATCGTGCAGTCGTTAATATCCATCTGTATTTTGCTTGACAAAACAAATATGTGCGCTTGTTAACCTTCAAAATGGTTTGGCCTTGAATGGATTAAAGTGGTTACATATGAAGGCAGCCTTAGAGGCCGTGTTAAAATAGGTGTGAATATGCCTTCTGTTTTTAATACAGAAACATTTCACCAACATCTGCATCGAAACACTTTATTTATGATTGTTTATAATTGCCTTTGGCATTTGTGTAAGAACATAGGTCTACAAACCATTGGCAGAGGTGTCGAAACATAATTACATCTATGCTCTGCTGATTTCATTCTGTTTTCTTCCAATGGTTTTTTTTGTTCCTAAAGCAATGTATGATTTAATTCGCACTGCTTTGCGGTTTCTTCTACTGAAATGTTATCTAACATGTGCCAATATTGACTATTTACTTTAATAGGTCACATTATTATTTCCAAGGATTGCTTCCCGATTTTATTATTATATACTCCCAGCACATTTCCTTGCAAAGCTACTGGATTTATTTTTTGCTGAAGAACTTAACGCATAAAATGAAGTCCTGGTTCACATAAGATAATAGTTATAGAATCAGAATTAGGCCATCCGGCCCATCGAGTCATTTAATATGGCTCTTTCACTCTCAACCACATTCTCCTGCCCATAACCCTTGACACCCTTAAGGCCCTGTCCCACTTAGGAGACCTAAACAGCAACCTCTGGTGACCTTGCCCACCACCCAAGGTTTCCATCAGGTCACCGGAGGTTTTGGTCACTCTCCCTAATGGCCGAAAGTGGTTTCCGCGTGGTCGAGGCTTCATCGAGGTTGCTGCTATTTTTTCCATCATGATTAAAACCGGCCTCGACTAAAAATAGGTTGCCGTTTTAAAAATCGATCATTTTTTAGTCGCAGGTCTAGTCGAAGCCGGTTTTCTTCATAGCCGAGGAAGGTTTTCAACATGTGCGTGGGAGGTGGTAGGAGGTTGCAGGTCACCTCAACCTTGATTTTTTTTTTTGGGTGGCGGACAAGGTCACCAGAGGTTGCTGTTTAGGTCTCCTAAGTGGGACAGGGGCTTTACTGATCAGGAATCAGTCAATCTCCACCCTAACAATATCCACTGACTTGGCCTCCACCGCTGTCTGTGGCAATGTATTCCACAGATTCACCCCCCCTCTGGCTAAATATATTCCTCCTCATCTCCTTTCTGATGGTACGTTATTTTATGCTGAGGCTGTACCCTCTGGTCCCAGACTCTCCCACTAGTGGAAACATCTTTTCCACATCCACTCTATCCAAGCCTTTCATTATTATTCATCATCAGTCTGAAGAAGGTGTTTCAGTCCGAAACATTGCCTATTTCCTTCGCTCCATAGATGCTGTTGCACCCGCTGAGTTTCTCCAGCACTTTTGTCTACCTTTCATTATTTTATATGTTTCAATGAGGTCCTCCCCTCATCCTTCTAAACATCCCTTTAACATCACAGAATCACAGAACGATTACACCAGGGAAAAAGGTACACTCTTCTCTTCCTAGTCAGAGCAAAGTTAAAATGGTTTAAAATCAAAATGCAATAACAAGGTTATAGAAACATAGATGCAGGAGTAGGCCATTAAGCCCTTCAAGCCAGCGCCGCCATTCAATATGATCATGGCTGATCATCCAGAATCAGCACCCCGTTCCTGCTTTCTCCCCATATCTCTTGATTCCGTTAGCCCTAAGAGCTATACCTAGCTCTCTCTTGAATACATCCAGTGAATTGGCCTCCACTGCCTTCTGTGGCAGAGAATTCCACAGATTCACAACTCTCTGGGTGAAGACGTTTTTCCTCATCTCAGTCCTAAATGGCCTGCCCCATATTTTTAGACTGTGACCCCCCCCCCCCCCCCCCCCCATGGTTCTGGACTCCCCCAACATCGGGGACATTTTTCCTGCATCGAGCCTGTCCAATCCCTTAAGGATTTTATATGTTTCTAGAAGATCCCCTCTCATCCTTCTAAATTCCAGTGAATTACAAAAAGGTTTGCAAAATAATGTGATTTATGTAAAAAATATTCAGGCTTTGTGGAGCTGCAGAATAATGTCTGATTATCATAATAACTGTGTAAATACAAATCATGGAATTATACAGCAAATCAAAGCAAACAAATGAAAATCCGAAAAAAAATGCAGGAGCTGGAGAACTGAAACACGATTAGAAAATTCCGGAAACACTTAGCAGTGTCAGTGGAAAGAGAAATTGGGCGTTGTCCAGCCCGCATTTCGTTCCCAGCTTTCTCCCCCTCCTAAAATTAGTCTGAAGGAGGGCCGGTAGTTAGAGGTGGTGTCTGGATTTCAATTACCCCTAGTATGTAAAGAGTGAATGAGAAAGTCAGATAATATAGAACGAGTGTGGACAGAGGATCAATGGTCTGTGTGGACCAAAGAGTTTTTTCTATGCTGCATCTCTAAAACTCGAACTACATCCTTTGATTGTCAGTAAATACAAAAGCCCTCGTATATATTCAACCTGAGTGATTTCTATCTGACCAAGTGTATGTGCAATCTGACTGACAGGGGATATGGGGGGAAGGCAGGAACGGGGGGATACTGATTGGGGATGATCAGCCATGATCACATTGAATGGCGGTGCCGGCTCGAAGGGCCGAATGGCCTACTCCTGCACCTATTGTCGGTTGTCTACAATACATTTATTCATTGTATTTAAACCTCAATGAGGCTCAAACAAAACTCTGTTTCTACAGCCATACAACCAGAACAATTTATACAAGACACACAAACAGTTCAATTCACACAAACATCCATCACCGTGAATCTCCTCCTCACTGTGATGGAAGGCAAAGTCTTTTCTCTCCCCTGTGTTCCATTTTTCTCCCGATGTTAAAGCCCCAGGCGGGCGATGGTAAGTCCCACGGCCGTTAAGGCCGCTCCGGGCGATGTACGGCCCCGCTCCAGGTCTTAACGTCTATTGATTTGATTTGAGTTCATTTTGACAATATTTCTGAGAAATACCTCAGGATATTTTGATGGATTTAAGGTGGCACATGTATACAGTTAGATGGTGGCCTGTTTCTGTTATCATTGTTACTTTTTTACATATCTTTCATTCACTTTTTCTGTATCTCCCTACATCACCATCTTTATCGCTAGTTTCCCATTCCCCCAACTCTCAGTCTGAAGAAGGGTCTCGACCCGAAACGTTACCAGCAGAGATGCTGCCTGTCCCGCTGAGTTACTCCAGCATTTTTCCTCAAGAGATGCTGCCTGTCCCGCTGTGTTACTCCAGCATTTTGTGTCAACCTTCGGTTTAAACCAGCATCTGCAGTTCCTTCCTGCACACTGATGTTGTCAGTGTATAAACAGCTACCATTATAATCAGTCGGCCTGATGGAACAATTTACAATGGGCTCATCAGGATTTTACCCACAGCCATATCTGGAGAAAGTCTCATCCTCTCTTCTGACCTGCAATTACCAGGCATTCAGTGCAGTAAAAAGGTTGCTATTTTTTTTTTTGCCGCTAGTCAGTATCAAATTGAAATCCATTTTATATCAAAAAATGTATAAGTTATCAGAAATAAATTACTTTGTAAAAATAAGCTTGGGGCTGTTGCCTGAACACTTGAGAGTGTATTTGCCAGTTTCATAATCAGCAAAGAGTGGTGTTCATTTTGAGCAACATTTTGGTGAAACTGATAAGGCCGTTTACAAACCCATTGACAGCTGTGGGAGTGATCCCCTGATTGTAATCACTAGATTCAATATTTCTGCTCCATTCTGAAATTATTGTCAGAAACAGTGCATCAAATCCATCTTCTTATCGTGTATTTTGCTCTCTTTGTACTGATGGTAATCTGACGAGGCTAAGTGGGCTCAGGACTGAAAATGTGACGTGTGAAGAGTCACACGTCGCTCCCTATAGAGTCGCGCCGGTAGAGTTGCTGCCTTACAGCGCCAGAGACCCGGGTTCCATCCTGACTGTGGGTGCTGTCTGTACGGAGTTTGTACGTTCTCGCTGTGGCCTGCATAGGTTTTCTCTGGGTTCCAAAATTCCAAAGACACACAGGTTTGCAGGTTAATAGATTTCTGTCATTTTAAATGGTGCCCGTGTGTACGATAATGCTAGCGTAGCATTGATCAGATGGTCGGCGCGGACTCGGTGGGACAAAATACCTGTTTCCAAGCTGTATCTCTGAAGTCCAACGTCTAACTGAATAGGTTTTCCTTCATTGTGCCATCAGATGCAGTTTTTTGTTTCCACTGGGTCTTAACTAGAGTTTGACCCACCACAAAAATAGGTGGAGGGGCAGATAGTGTAGAGAAAGCAGGGACTCTGCAGAAGGACTTGGACAGGTTGGGAGAGTGGGCAGAGAAGTGGCAGCTGGAATATAGTGTAGCAAAGAGTAGAGTCAAGCATTTTGGTAGTAGGAATAAAGGTGTAGACTATTTTCTAAATGGGAAGATAATCCAGAAATCTGAGGTGCAAATGGACTTGGGAGTGCAGGATTCCCAAAGTGTTAGTTTGCAAGTCGAATTGGTGGTAAGGAAGGCAAATGCAATGTTAGCATTTATTTCAAGAGGGCGAGAATACTAAAAGAGGGAAGCAATGCTGTGGCTTTATAAGGCACTGGTCAGGTCACATTTGGAGTATTGTGAGCAATTATGGGCCCCATATCTGAGGAAGGAAGCGCTGGCCCTGAAGATGGTCCAGAAGAGGTTTATGAGAATGATCCCAGGATTGAGTGAGTTAACATATGATGTGCGTTTGATGGCACAGGGCCTGTACTTGCTGGAGTTTAGAAGGATGAGGGGAACCCTAATTTAAACCTACCTACTAGTGAAAGGCCTGGATAGAGCGGATGTGAAGAGGATGTTTCCACTAGTGGGAGAGTCTAGGACTAGAGGTCATAGCCTCAGAATTAAAGGACGTTCCTTTAGGAAGGAGATGAGGAGCAATTTCAGTAGTCAGAGGGTGGTGAATCTGTGGAGTACTGTGCCACAGAAGGCTGTGGAGGCCAAGTCAGTGGATATTTTTAAGGCACGGATATATAGATTTGTGATTAGTGCGGGTGTCAGAGGAAATCGCTATCAAAACATGGGGGGGGGAACACAATTTCTTGGTGGCCGCGCGCGCGAAAGCGCGCATACACGCATGCACAGTCGCGCATGCGCACGCACGCGAGGCTTCGGCCGTGGGCCCCGTGGACGGTCGCATCGGATGCCGACCTGGTTGGTGACCGACTCCGAACTCCAGCAACAACAGCTTTGTCCGCCCCGAATCGTGGGGCTTGAATCGGCCCGTTCACACGGCCTTTCATCGCCCAGCGGGGGCTTCAACATCAGGAGCCTCGATCGCCTCGATCGCCTCGATGCAGCAGTTTGATTTTCAGCCGTGCCGGTAGCTGAAAGGCCCCGCGAACGGGCCGATTCAGCCCTTAGAAAGTGTCTGATAAACTCCGGATTACAAAACCTTGGGGTGGGGACTGTCCCCCACCTCTCAAAGTGGAGGGGGGGGAACATGACCCCCCCCCCCGTCCCCCCCCCAGGATTTCCGCCCATGGCAGAGGTTATGGGGTGAAGGCAGGAGAATGGGGTTAGGAAGGAAAGTTGGATCAGCCACAATTATTGAATGGCGGAGTAGACTTGATGGGCCGAATGGCCTAATTCTGTTCATGCATCTTATAACCTTATGACCTTATGATATAAATATCACAAGAGACTAATGTTCAGCTGGCAGAGACAATTTAAAATATCTAACCTATGCCATAAGTTGGTTCTATTCATGCAGCGGATGTATTAAAACATCATGAAATGAAATCATCATTCCTTATATTTAAAAAAGAACTGCAGATGCTGGTTTTTACCAAAGACAAACACAAAGTGCTGGAGTAACTAAGCAGGAACAGGCGGCATCTCTGGAGAATATGGACGGGTGGTGTTTCAGGTCGGGACCCTTCTTCAGGCTGAATGTAGGATGTTGGGGGGTGGGGCGGGGGGGGGGGGGGGTTGGGGTTGGAGGTGCAGAGTTGGATACGAGAAAAGACTAGGAGTAAGCAGGAACAACCACCAATGACCTCAGGCAGGGCAATATCTGGCAGGTCCATTGTTGGCTGGGGATGATGTGATCACAGAAGGGGAGCAGTGAGAGAGGGCATTGCAGAACTCTCTTCGGAGAGAGGAAGAGAACTTCTCAAAGTCGGCACACATTAAGGAGATTGCACAGCGGAGCAGACAAAATGTAGAAAGAAAGAACTGCCGTTGCTGGTTTAGACCAAAGACAGACACAAAATGCTGGAGCAGCTCAGCTGGTCAGGCAGTATCTCTGGAGAAAAAGGTCAGGATGCATCTTCAGACTGACGTTTTTCCCACTCCCACATTGTTATCCATCAGCAAATAGCACAAATTGGAGGAACAGCACCTCATACTTCGCTTGGGCAGCTTACACCCCAGTATGAACCTCTTCTCTCCATTCCCTTCCCTTTACCAGTTCTCTGACCAGACTTACTGCCTCCGACTACATTTTATCTCTGGGGTACACAAAACGCTGGAGAAACTCAGCGGGTGCAGCAGCATCTAAGGAGCGAAGGAGATGGGCGACGTTTCGGGTCGAGACCCTTCTTCAGACTGGTTAGGGATCAGGGAAACGAGAGATATAGACGGTGATGTGGAGAGATAAAGAACAATGAATGAAAGATATGCAAAAAAGTATTGATGATAAAGGAAACAGGCCATTGTAAGCTGTTTGTAGTGTGAAAATGAGAAGCTAGTGCGACTTGGGTGGGGGAAGAGATAGAGAGAGAAGGAATGTCAGGGCCCAAGGGCTGAGGGAGAGGTGGGAAGGGGAGGAGACAGCCAGGGTTAACAAAATTGAGAAAATTCAATGTTTAAGCCCAGAGGATGCAGACTCCCCAAGCGGAATATGAGGTGCTGTTCCTCCAACTTGCGGTGTTGCTCACTCTGGCCGTGGAGGAGGCCCAGGACAGAGAGGTCGGATACGGAATGGGAGGGGGAGTTGAAGTGCTGAGCCACCGGGAGGTCGGGTTGGTTATTGCGGACCGAGCGGTGGTGTTCGGCGAAACATTTTATCTCTGTTTGCTTTATTGTTGCCTTCCCTCAACTAACAATGATCTGTTCGACATTTTCCTTGATCCCCATTGCCTTTGTCCTGTTTTCACACCTTACACTTCCTTATCTATACACGACCTTATCTATGTACCTCCCACTCCCCTGACATTAGTCTGAAGAAGGATCTCGACCTAAAACGCCACCCATTCCTTCCATCCAGAGATGCTGCCTGGCCCGCTGTTATTCCAGCATTTTGTGTCTATCCAATTTAAACCAGTATCTGCAGTTTTTTGGTACACACTTGTTATCCATGACATTCCATGCGCAATGCATTGGAAAGATGCAAAAGAAACTTTTACAATAAATTACAGATTAAAATGTGTTTACATTTTCATAAGAATATGAAACACCTTTGATGTTAAATTCTGGAGAATGTGGGTAGGTCACGTTTCAGGTCAGCGATGCTGCCTGACCCACTGAGTTATTCCAGTATTTTTTGTAAACTGGTATCTACAATTCCTTGTGTCTGTATTTTGACAATAGACAATAGGTGCAGGAGTAGTCCATTCGGCCCTTCAAGCCAGCACCACCATACACTGTGATCATGGCTGATCATCCCCGATCAGTACCCCTTTTCTGCCTTCTCCCCATATCCCCTGACTCTGCTATTTTTAAGAGCCCTATCTAGCTCTCTCTTGAAAGCATCCAGAGAACCAGCCTCCACCGCCGTCTGAGGCAGAGAATTCCACAGACTCACCACTCTCTGTGAGAAAATCTCCGTTCTAAATGGCTCACCCCTTATTCTTAAACTGTGGCCCCTGGTTCTGGACTCCCCCAACATCGGGAACATGTTTCCTGCCTCTAGCGTGTCCAAACCCTTAACAATCTTATATGTTTCAATGAGATCCCCTCTCATCCTTCTGAAGTCTGTTTTAATTTTATATGTTTGGTCCACAGTGCGACTCAATAATATATATATATACCTGATTTTGAGGGACATGGGCCAAAGGTGTGCAGGTGGGGCATGTGTAGATGGGACACGTTGGTCAGCACTGGCAAGTTAGGCCGAAGGGCCTGCTTCTACAACTCTAGTTCACAATAATCATTCCTTGCTTGTTAATGCTACAATATTTATGCAGATGGTTTGTGCTAAATTACTACGAGCTCCAAAAATGAACAAAGACAAATGCTTTTAGCATCGCGCCCTGTGAATTGGAATAGTCTTTCAGACTGGCTTCTTTTATAGCTTGAAAAAATGCATGAATTCATACATATTACTGAAAGAAACAGTTTTCCTTACATTAAGGAGAAACATTAAGGACAAGCGCTTATCAGTATTATGCCCCTATTAAGAGAGAAAAAATGCATTCTCTTTCTGAATCTCTGCCAAAATCAATCTGCAAGCAAGCATTTGAAGGTTCATGAGAGGCATCAGACTGATTCATCCTTTAATATTACGTGCCTGAAGGAACCATCCCCCTTGACAGAGCTGCTAAGATTTACCATTTGGGGATTCATAACTCAAACCTACATCATGCCGCTGTAATCTTACAACAGATTCATGCTCTTAATCTTCTAATGCCTGCAGGAAGGAAGATTACAATAATGAGTGTTTGAAAAAGTTAACATTTGCAATCTGATTCTAAGTAAAACTCAGTCATGTGGAATGAAATCTGAAGCATATAGTCAGCCTAATTGAAAATGTTGTCCGGTATCAACCTGATTACTTCAGGAAAATCTTTGATGCGGCACGGAGGCGCAGCGGTAGAGTTGCTGCCTCACGGCGCCAGAGACCCGGGTTCCATCCTGATGTAGAGGTGTACAAAATCATGAGAGCAATAGACAATAGACAATAGACAATAGACAATAGACGGTTACACAAAAAGCTGGAGAAACTCAGCGGGTGCAGCAGCATCTAAGGAGCGAAGGAGATAGGCGACGTTTTGGGTCGAGACCCTTCTTCAGACCCCGAGACCGTCGCCTATCTCCTTCGCTCCTTAGATGCTGCTGCACCCGCTGAGTTTCTCCAGCTTTTTGTGTAACCCTCGATTCTCCAGCATCTGCAGTTCCTTCTTTAACACAATAGACAATAGACAATAGGTGCAGGAGTAGGTCAGTCGACCCTTCGAGCCTGCACCGCCGTTCAATGTGATCATGGTTGATCATCCCCAATCAGTACCCCGTTCCTGCCTTCTCCCCACATCCCCTCACTCCTATCTTTAAGATCCCTATCCAGCTCTCTCTTGAAAGTATCCAGAGAACCGGCCTCCACTGCTTTAGGACCGAGATGAAAAGGACTTTTTTCACACAGAGAGTGGTGGGTCTCTGGAACTCTCTGCCACAGAGGGTAGTTGAGGCCAGTTCATTGGCTATATTTAAGAGGGAGTTAGATGTGGCCCTTGTGGCTAAGGGGATCAGAGGGTATGGAGAGAAGGCAGGTACGGGATACTGAGTTGGATGATCAGCCATGATCATATTGAATGGCGGTGCAGGCTCGAAGGGCCGAATGGCCTACTCCTGCACCTAATTTCTATGTTTCTATGTTTCTATGCTCTCTGAGGCAGAGAATTCCACAGACTCACAAATCCCTGTGTGAAAAAGTGTCCTTATCTCCGTTCTAAATGGCTTACCCCTTATTCTTAAACTGTGGCCCTTGGTTCTGGAATCCCCCAACATCGGGAACATGTTCCAGATCTAATTGTGCATCTATCCATCAAGATCGGGTAGATGCACAGATTCTTTTGTCCAGAAGAGAAGATTCGAGATCCAAGGGGAACGGGAAAAGATATAATACTAATCTGAAGGCTAACTTCTTCATGCAAAGGATGGTGGGTGTATGGAACAGGTTGCTGGAGGAGGTAGTTGAGGCAGGGACTATCACAACTTTTAAGAAACATTAAGATGGGTTAAGGCGGATATGCGGCAAACATGGGCAAGTGTAATTTGGCTGGATGGGACATGTTGGCCGGTGTTGGCAAATTGTTTCCACACTGTATGACTCTTTAACTATGACTACATAACGCACAATAACTAAAGTTCTTCTCAGTCTCATTCCAGGAAACACAACCCTGATAAAAATAGATTTAATTTCCAACCTAATTTCCACAGGCCCTGCAATATTGTTGGAAATCTCTTCTGCACCCTCAGTAGTCCTCCCAAATCCTTGGGTCATAGTCGTACAACATGGAAACAGGCCCTTCTGCCCAACTTGCCCATGCTGACCAACAAGCCCTATCTACATTAGTCCCACTTGCCTACGTTTGGCTCAGATTCTTCCAAACATGTCCTATCCATTCATGCACCTTTCCAAAATGTTTCTCAGACATTGCGATAGTCCCTGACTCAACTACCTCTTCCAGCAGATCGTTCCATACGCCCACCACTCTTTGTATAAAAAAGGTGCCCCTCGGGTTCCTATTTGATGAATAAGTATTTGATCACCTGGCTCATTATGTCCTCATTTGGCAGAAGTGTGATACGTACAGAAGCTCTGACGACACCCAGGGCAAAGGTGCCTACTTGAGTTTACCCTTGTCTCATTCTCTAACATTCATTTCGTCCTTCCAACGAAAGGTTGGCACAATTTCAGCCTGATGTGCCCTGCTCATGCACTCAATGACATGCCCAACAAAGACAAGTATGTCATCGTGCACATTACTCATCCTGTCTCGGAAAGAACTGCAGATGCTGGTTTAAAATCGAACATAGATACAAAATGCTGGAGTAACTCAGCGGGTCAGGCAATCTGAAGAAGGGTCTCGACCTGAAACGCCACCCATCCCTTCTCTCCCCATAGGTGCTGCCTGTCCTGCTGAGTTACTCCAGCTTTTTGTGTCTATCTACTGATGATATCAGATGTACAACATATATCGATATATCGTGATATCCAATGCAAACATCCAATCAGTTTGAGCGGCACGGTGGTGCAGTGGTAGAGTTGCTGTCTAAAGGGCCTGTCCCACTGTACGAGCTAATTCAAGAGTTGAACTAGTAAGGGGGTGTCAAAGCCGGTTGCGATGCTAGTTGAAGGTGGTTGCCGGAGGTTGCAGGTAGTGGAAGGTAAGACCTTTTTTTCACCCAGTTTTATTCCACCAGGGAGGTCTTACCTTCCACTACCTGCAACCCCCGGCAACCACCTTCAACTAGCACCGCAACCGGCTACGACAAAAAAATTACCGGTTTTTAAAACGGCAACCTATTTTTAGTCGCAGCTGGTTTTTAATTTTTTGAAATAATTGCTGGAACATAGAAGAAGCAGAAACCACTTTCGACCATTAGGGAGACTGACAAAAACCTCCGGGAACCGCACGGAAACCTTGGGTGGGGCGCAAAGTCTCCAGAGGTTTCCATTCAGGTATCCTAAGTGGGACAGGGGCACAAGCTGTACTGTAGCTCTTAGGGCTAGCGGAATCAAGGGATAAGGGGAGAAAGCAGGAACGGGGTACTGATTCTGGATGATCAGCCATTATCATATAGAATGGCGGTGCTTTTCGAAGGGCCGAATGGCCCACTCCTGCACCTATTTTCAATGTTTCTATGTTACTGCACTGCATTTCTTTGAAAATGAGATTGGCTTAGAATCTTCCACCCCTTTATGAGTGGTAAATTTGTCTTTGATCTTAAATAGATCAATGAAATTCCTTTTGAATGAGGATAACAATTACTGTGTAAGAAAACTGAAGACCCCATTGTGTTATTACACAGTATGGGCGGCACAGTGGCGCAGCAGTAGAGCTACTGCTTTGCAGCGCCAGAGACCCTGGTTCAATTCCGACTACGGGTGCTGTCTGTACGGAGTTTGCACGTTCTCCCCATGAGCGGCATTGGTTTCCTCCGAGATCTTCGGTTTCCTCCCACGCACCAAAGACGTACAGGTTTGTAGGCTAATTGGCTTGGTGTAGATGTAAATTCTCCCTAGTGCGTTGGACACTACAGCCCACCCCCTCCACCGGGCATTAGTTAACCCGAGGAGCACCTTCAGCAACAGACTGGTTCCACCAAGTTGCAGGACAGAACGCCACAGGAGATCCTTCTTCCCTGTGGCTATCAAACTGTAGAACACCTCACCCTTCCCTTGTGGTAGACTGACTCCCTTTCTCCCCCCAACCCCCAACTTACCCCAAATCTATGGCCATCCCCAATCCTTTCCACTCGTCACTTTGATTTCATGTTTGATGTATCTTGCGTTTTGTGACCATTGGCAGATCAATGTCCCTCCCGTGAGAAGTACAGTTTTATCGCATTGTATCGTATCATATTGTGTAGGATGGTGTTAGTGGGCCAATGGACTCGGTGGGCTGAAGGGACTGTTTCTATGTAGTGTCTCTATTTTTAGTCGCAGCTGGCTTTTAATTTTTTTAAATAATCCACGGAAAACATAGAAGAAGCAGAAACCACTTTCAACCATTAAGGAGACTGACAAAAACCTCCGGGAACCGCACGGAAACCTTGGGTGGGGCGCAAAGTCTCCAGAGGTTTCCGTTCAGGTTTCCTAAGTGGGACAGGGGCATAAGATGTACTGTAGCTCTTAGGGCTAGCGGAATCAAGGGATAAGGGGAGAAAGCAGGAACGGGGCACTGATTCTGGATGATCAGCCATTATCATGACCCTAACCTGAACCAAATGATGATTTAGCTCCATTACATGGGCCGCTGGTTAAAATGCAACTGCTCACATGCAGTAGCCATCCTTGTTGTTGCCAGCACAATGACTATGTCCTGTTCCCTGAGGCTGAGTGCTAGGTTCTCACTGCTCCCTGCGTTTGTACTTAACGCACTGAACTTTGATTTTAATAGTAACATCGAGAGTGAGTAATATGTCCCTAAAGGCTCAGTGAGCTTGTCCATTGAATGGTGGAGGCTCAGACTCCAAGAAGAAAGTCTCATCCACAAATAATCCCAAAATAGATGCTCTTAAGACAGTTTATTAGGTCATTGCAAATTGAAATCGTGCCGTACGATGAGAAAGAAGATTTTTGGCTCAGGCCCCCTGAAGTGGATGGTGCAAATGACACCTGATGCCCCGACAGCTTAGCATTTGGGAAGAATGAACAGCAGATAGACACAAAAAGCTGGAGCAACTCAGCGGGTCAGGCAGCATCTCTGGAGAAAAGGAGTAGGTGACTTTTCCTTCATCATCGTTACTTTGTTACATATCTTTCATTCATTTGCTCTATATCTGTACATCACCGCCTATATCTCTCGTTTCCCTCTCCCCTGACTCTCAGACTGAAGAAAGGGTCTCGACCCGAAACCTCACCTATTCCTCTTCTCCAGAGATGCTGCCTGAACCGCTGAGTTGCTTTTTATGTCGATCACAATATTTGGCGGTGTATACTCAAGGTTATTAGAAATAATAATAAGATGATTCTCAGATCCAGTATCAGTTAATACATCGCCTACAATTTTAATTAAAGGATCATTGACATGTCGTGTTAGCTAATCCAATAACACAAGATTAGTTCTCCCTCAACAATCAAAATTATTGTGTTGGAAGGAACCGCAGATGCACATTGAAGACAGACACAAAATGCTGGAGTAACTCAACGGGTCAGGCAGCATCTCTGGAGAAAAGGAACAGATGACATGTCTGAAGAAGGGTCTCAACCCGAAATGTCACCTATTATTTTTGTCCAGAGATGCTGCCAGACCCACTGAGTTACTCCACCATTTTGTGTCTATCTTCAATCAAAATCATTTGCTTTGTCCCCATCCAAAACCTACCCATGTTCTCTAGAGATGCCTCCCGCCTCCTTGATTATTCCAGCACTTTGTGTCTTTTTTGGTAAAACAGAATCTGCAGTTCCTTGTAGAAGGCCATCAGACCATAGACATAGGAGCAGAATGAGGCCATTCTGAGACCATATTGAGTCTACTCCACCATTTAATCATGGTTGATCTATTTTTCCCTCTCAACCCCATCCTACTGCCTTCTCCTTGTAACCTTCGACACCCATATTAATCAGGAATCTATCAATCCCCACTTTAAAAATACCCAATGATGGCCTCCACAGCCTTCTGTGGCAACCAGTCATTGAAAGTAGGCATGCAGGTGCAGCAGGCAGTGAAGAAAGCGAATGGTATGTTGGCTTTCATAGCAGGAGGATTTGAGTACAAGAGCAGGGAGGTTCTACTTCAGTTGTACAGGGTCTTGGTGAGACCACACCTGGAGTATTGCATACAGTTCTGGTCTCCAAATCTGAGGAAGGACATTATTGCCATAGAGGGAGTGCAGAGAAGGTTCACCAGACTGATTCCTGGGATGTCAGGACTGTCTTATGAACAAAGAATGCATAGACTCGGTTTATACTCTCAAGAATTTAGGAGATTGAGAGGGGATCTTATAGAAACTTACACAATTCTTAAGGGGTTGGACAGGCTAGATGCAGGAAGATTGTTCCCGATGTTGGGGAGGTCCAGGACAAGGGGTCACAGCTTAAGGATAAGGGGGAAATCCTTTAGGACCGAGATGAGAAGGAATTTTTTCACACAGAGAGTGGTGGGTCTCTGGAACTCTCTGCCACAGAGGGTAGTTGAGGCCAGTTCATTGGCTATATTTAAGAGGGAGTTAGATGTGGCCCTTGTGGCTAAGGGGATCAGAGGGTATGGAGAGAAGGCAGGTATGGGATACTGAGTTGGATGATCAGCCATGATCATATTGAATGGCGGTGCAGGCTTGAAGGGCCGAATGGCCTACTCCTGCACCTAATTTCTATGTTTCTATGTTTCTATGAATGTACGTAGCGGCTACATCGGAGCTCGTGGATGTCTCGTAGCGGATCGTAACGCTAGCGGCAGGTACTCGGGAAACGCAGTAACTCGTGAAGTTTTATCAACACTGTGAAAAATGTCCAAGAGTAAAAAAATACTCGTGGACCACGAGTTTGATTTTTTTTTAACTCGGGAGAGCTCTTGCGTAAAATCGCATCGTGGGACAGAGGCTTACAAAGACCTCCTAGGACCTCGTGTCGACCATGCTGCGAGTATGAGTCAAGGGCAAACTCTTCTAAACTCGCCAATTAGGTCTCCGCAGTGGGACGGCCCCGATAGGAAGAACGTACAAACTCTGCACAGACAGCACCCGTGGTCAGGATCGAACCCGGGTCTCTGGCGCCGTAAGGCTACAGCTCAACCGCTGCACCACCGTGCCACCCCGTCACTTCAATAGAGGCTTCACTCCGCTTATATACAGTGGAATAAATTAAGTTAAGCACCAATGGTCTTGGCAAATATTCAATTGCTTTCTCAATTGGAAAGCTGCTGCTACTTGTTGGCGTGGATGCACAAAAGCATATTTTTTCACAGCATTAAATAATAGGACTAACGGCCAGTGCATTTAACCCGGGCTGTTGAAACCAGCAGTTGTTTGCTAGGTGGCGTTGGTTTAAATTATAATAGCAATTCTTGTATCTATCTACTGTAGATGTGTGGTGTTTAGATGAAAGCCGCACTGCACGACTTGATATTATAATTGCGTGATCCCATGGTCACAACAAAGGTAGCAGAGTCCGTCCAAAAGTAACCGCAGTTCAGATTGCGGAAAATAAAGCAATGCAGAGCTAAAATGTTCCAAAACAGAAAGCCGGCGATGTTGGGAATCCACAGCAAGATTATCCAACAAGGGCCAGCCCAGGAGATATTAGCTCATCTTGTTTGTTTCAGATGCTAATTGACCTGCTGTGATTTTATAGCTTATGTTCCCTTTATTACATTCATTTTGGGGCTGAGTAGGAAATAATTAAAGCCTTGAAACACAAAAGGATTTTTTCTTATTCCCTCACCGCAAACATACTCTATCTTCCTTTCGCTCTCTCTCCTTTTGTTTTTCATTTTTCAAAAACTTTATTCGACACAGTCGTACGATACAGCACATCAAAACATAATCACAAATTACACTATAACAAATAATCATTATAGTACAACAGTGCATTCATTGTTTACAATAGTCTCAACCCCACGCGGTGACCAGCGTTGACGGAAGGCCTCCACAGTCCCCGTGGACACCGTGTGTCCCCTCTCCAGGGACACATGTGCACGGACGTAGGCCCGAAAGAGGGGCAGGCAGCCGACTCTAGCCTGACCGTCGACCGCCCGCTGCCTGGACCCTCAAACGGCCATCTTGGCCAGGCCCAGAAGCAAACTGACAGGGAAGTCCCGCCCCCCCGATCGGCTCTTCCCACTCCCTGCCTTGTGTCCGAACACCAGGATTGTGGAACTAAAATGCAGCCAGAACTTGGGGAACAATCCCTGCAGATATTGGTACAGGGGCTGTAACCTCTCACACTCCATATACACGTGGAACGCGGTCTCTTCCTCGTCACAGAAAGTACAGGCGGCGGACGAGCCCGTGAACCGACTTCACTCTCTCCCTTCTCTCTCCCCCCTCTCTCTATCTCTCGCTCCCTCCCTCTCCCTCTCCCTCTCCCTCCCTCTCTCACCCCCTCTCTATTCTCTCTCCCCCTACCTCTCTTTCCCTCTCTCTCCTCCTCTCTCCTCCTCTATCCCCCTCTCTCCCCCTCAACTCCTCGCTCCCTCTCTCTCCTCCTCTATCCCCCTTTCTCCCCCTCTCCCCTCTTTCCCCGTCCCTCTTCCTCTCCCCCTCTTCATCTCACCCCATCGCTCCTCTCTACATCCCCCTCTCTCTCCCTCTCTCCCCCTTTCTCCCCCTTTCTCCTCGTCTCTCCCCTCTCCTCCTCTCTCCCCCTCTCTCCTCCTTGCTCCTCCACATTCCTCCTCCTCATCTCTCCTTTCTCTGCCTCTCTCCTCTCTCCCCCTCTCTCCTCCCTCTCTCTCCCTCTCTCTCCTCTCTCTCCTCATCTTTCCCCCTCTCTCTCTCTCATCTTCTCTCCCCCTCTCTCCTCCTCTCTCTCTCCGTCCCTTTCCCTCCATCTCTCTCTTTTTCTCACTTTTCTCTTTGCCTATGTCGCAGCTTTTCTTACATGATCTCTGTAAATCTCTGTAAATAGACAATAACAGGGAGATTTTCATGTTGACTTTCAGACTGAATACTAGAGGGTAATGCATCGATATATTTTAGATATGTTGCACACTACAAAATGGTGGCACAGTTGCCTCACAGCGCCAGAGAGTCGGGTTTATCCTGCCCTCTGGTGCTATCTGTGTAGAGTGTGCATGTTCTCCCTGTGACCGTGCGGGTTTGCAAGGGTGTTGGTCCTCCCACATAGCGTCACAGAGCCTCAGAGCGCGGAAACAGGCCCGTGATGACCAACATGCCGCATCTACACTGGTCCCACATCCCAAAGATTTCTACGTTTGTAGATTTAATTATTCTCTGTAAAATTTTCCCTAGTGTGGAAGGGGTGGATGAAAATATGGGATAGCATAGAACTAGTGTGAACGGGTGATCGCAGCAGACCCGGTGGGCTGAAGGAAGACACAGAATGCCGGAGTAACTCAGCGGGTCAGGCAGCATCTCTGGAGAAAAGGAATAGGTGACGTTTCTGGTCGAGACCCCTCCTTCAGACTGAGGTGGAGACCATCTTCAGGTCTGAAGAAGGGTCCTGACCCGAAACATCACCTTTTCTCCAGAGATGCTGCCTGACTCACTGAGTTACTCCAGCATTCTGTGACTCTCTTTGGTGTAAGCAAGCACTTGCAATTCCTTGGTAGACAAAAAATGCTGGAGAAACTCAACGGGTGAGGCAGCATCTCTGGAGAGAAGGAATGGGTGAAGTTTCAGGTCGAGACCCTTCTTCAGGCTGATGTCAGGGGAGGGGGTGGGACAAAGAAAGAAAGTGGGCGGAGACAGTGGGACCAATGAGTGAAGGAGGAATCACAGAAGAGGGGCAGTGAGAGCGGATGGTGCTAAACAAAGATTCTATAGCGGAGCAAGTTGTCCACTCGACGAAAAAGACGTAGTGCGGTCATGGGCAGATTCGTGGGTGATTTTAGGCCCCATTTCCGTAACCGGCTTCTGTCTCTGTACCAAAGGTCCCATAGCGGAGCAAAGATACTAGTGCGGAGACGGAAGCCGGGTACGGAAAAATTCTCGTAAAAATAAAAGTTATTTTGTAAATATCTTCTCATTTACAGAATTTTAATTTATTAACACAAACTGTTGCCCCACAACGCTGATTACACTACGAGTCGGGTCGGGTCGGGTCGGGTCGGGTCGGGTCTGGTTACGGAAATGGATGAAAAAAAGGCCCACGTTCCGTTCTGTTGCGTACTACACGTCAGCCCATTGCATTTTGCAGGGGTGGTCCATCTTGCTCCGCTATAGGATCTTTGGTGCTAAATTCTCATCAGAGAGAGGAGGAGAACTTCATCAAAGAAGACACACCTTGAGGAGATTTCGTAGTGGAGCGGACGAAATGTTTAAGAAAGGACTGTTGTTTCTTAAGCCTGCAATTCCTTCCTGCACACGGTGGTCTGGAGGGCCTGTTTCCACGCTGTGTCACTAATCTAAACTAAATTAAAGAGATAAACAAAGAGAATAGTCCTGAACTACAAATAAACACAAAACCACTGGAGTAGCTCAATGGGACATGCAGCATCTCTAGAGAAAAGGAACAGGTGATATTTCGGGTTGAGACCCTTCTTCAGAACTACTATCTAACACATTGGTCACCATCGAACAACTTTGCTGGCTTTACCTTGCACTAGATGTTATTACTTCATCATGTGAAAATAGCTTCCACAGAACATTATTCCCATATCATGTATCTATCTGTACACTGTAAATGGATCGATTGTAATCATGTGTTGTCTTTCCGCTGACTGGTTAGCACGCAACAAAAGCTCTTCACTTCACCCAGGCACACGTGCCAATAAACTAAGCTGAAACTAAACTAAACGACACTTTTTAAATTCGATTCCTGTACTCCATCTCAGTGACTTCCCATTAAACTGAATCATTTGATCGGTTGCTATTAGTCAGAGGGTGATTTTCATGAAAACAATCAATTGAAGGTCCATCCTGCAGCTACAACACAGGATAACAGAAATCTTCCACAATGCTCTTGTTCATCGCAAGCTATGAGAAGCTTTGCTGTTGGTATCCAATCCATCATAAAGGAATCATTTTGGTTTCAGCACACCGCAAAGAGTTGACAATGTAACTGTCAGAAAAGCGGCATATATTGAGCAAAGCCAGTTTCAGGTATCAGTTTAGTTTATTGTCACACGTACCGAGGTACAGTGAAAAGCTTGTGTTGCACGCTAACCAGTCAGCTGAAAGACTATTAATGATAGCAATCGAGCCATTTACAGTGTACAGATACATGATAAGGCAATAACGTTTAGTGCAAGGTAAAGCCAGCAAAGTCCGATCAAAGATTGCCCGAGGGTCACCAATGAGATAGATAGTAGGTCAGGACTGCTCTCTGGTTGTGGTAGGATGATTCAGTCACGATCAGCCATGATCACAATGAAAGGCGGTGCTTGCTCGAAGGGCCGAATGGCCTCGTCCTGCACCTATTTTCTATGTTTCTATGTTTCTAACTGGTTCAACTGTGATCTGAACAGGTTCCGTCTCGAAGAAGTCACCTACTCATTCTCTTCAGAGATGCTGCCTGTCCCGCTGAGTTCCCCCAGCATTTTGTGTCCAACGTCATCTGCAGTTCCTTCCTCGTCAGATGAAGGGCCCTGACCCGTAACACCCGACTGCCTAATTCCCACCACAGCTGCTGCTCGGCTCAATGTGTCCATCCAGCAGGTTGACGCAAAATGCTGGAGTAACTCAGCTGGACAGGCTGCATCTCTGGAGAGAAGGAATGGGTGACGTTTCGGGTCGAGACCCATCTGCAGATTGTTCGTTTCTCCAGATTCCAGCATCTGCAGTCTCTTTGCGTCTCTTGTCAGGGGAGGGGGTGGGACAAAGAAAGAAAGTGGGCGGAGACAGTGGGACCAATGAGTGAAGGAGGAATCACAGAAGAGGGGCAGTGAGAGCAGATGGTGCTAAACAAAGATTCTATAGCGGAGCAAGATAGTCCACTCGACGAAAAAGACATAGTCCCCTATCAATAACCCGTGCCTGCCTTCTCCCCATATCCCTTGACTCCACTAGCCCCGAGAGCTCTATCTAACTCTCCCTTAAATCCATCCAGTGACTTGGCCTCCACTGCCCTCTGGCAGGGAATTCCATAAATTCACAACTCTCTGGATGAAAAAGTTTTTTCTCAGCTCAGTCTTAAATGCTACCAGTGACCAGTCTTAAAGTTAAGGTTGAAAGTCCACTTCATTTTCTATTCTTTAGTCCGAGGGTCACCAATAAGGTGGATAGTAGTTCAGGACTGCTCTCTAGTTGTGGTATTCCTTCATGAAGATATAATGTTGGTGTAAATGTTAATTCAGGTTCTCTTACCACCCCCCTCCCCCCCACCCAGTCTGGGTCAATAAAACACTGATTTGAGCACTGTAGTCCAAAACCCTTTATTCACCGCAGGGCCGATTTCTGATCCATTCACTGGAGCCCGCAGCAGCCTCGCGCAGACAGAACAGAAAGAGATGACACATGCCAACGTATCGATCACCGTTTTATACAGTGGCGGGGAACCAAAATACGATGGGAGGCGACCCCCCCCCAGCACAAGCACTGATTCCAATGGGATATTAGAGTGGGAGGCAACCCTTTACCTCAATCACAGGTACACAACAGATATCAGTACAGAGCAACAAAGTGGAGATTTCTTCTGGGGCCCAGGCTTGGTGGTGACAACTGGGTCACATGTTTCCGGGGAATTGTGTCTCCAGCACCTGTGATGTCACCACTAGTGAAGCCAAGTTTCACAGTCACCTTACATTCCCAAATCACCCGCATTTCTGCATGTTCACAGAAGCTTCACACAGAGCGCTGACAATGTCAATAGACAATAGACAATAGACAATAGGTGCAGGAGTAGGCCATTCGGCCCTTCGAGCCAGCACCACCATTCAATGTGATCATGGCTGATCATCCTCAATCAGTACCCCGTTCCTGCCTTCTCCCCATATCCCCTGACTCCGCTATCTTTAAGAGCCCTATCTAGCTCTCTCTTGAAAGCGTCCAGAGAACCGGCCTCCTCCGCCCTCTGAGGCAGAGAATTCCACAGACTCACAACTCTCTGTGTGAGAAAGTGTTCCCTCGTCTCTTTGTAATGGTTTCCTCGTCTCTTTCCTCATCTCTCTGCCCATCACTCGGTGAAGCTTACAAAGTAATGGGCAGGAAAGCTGCATATATTTAGAAAAGGCAACGTAATGAGGAGAGCTCTGGGCTTTCAGGATGAAAACATTAGTTATACTGATTGCTCAGCAGAGATTTGCCCTTTCATCAATCATTCTGATTTTGAAAGAACAGTGTTGTGTGGAAAAAAAATAATTAGATTAGTGGACTTGGGCCATTTCACTTAATCCTGAGGGTTAGTTATTTGCTGGGAAAGCCCCGTGGGTCTTTGAAATCAATATTCCGGTAAATGTCTGTTTACTTTTATTGGTATCTCTAAAGCTCACAAAAATGTTTAGTTCAGTTTAGTTTATTGTCACGTGTACTGAAGTACAGTGAAAAGCTTTTGTTGTGCGCTATCCATTCAGCAGAAAGACAATACATGATTCCAATTGAGCCTCCCATAATGTGCAGATACATCCTCTTCTTATTATTCTTCTTGTGTGTGGCATGCACAGCCTAATGGCCCTTCATTTGCGCCTCATTTACGCGTTATATGTAAATCAGGTCGACGCGTCGTTACGCGTGGGGTGCGCATGCGTTGCGCATGGTGAGGCGTGGAATCGTATGCGGTGGCGCACAGTATCGCGCGGCGCTCCAGGGTTTAGTACAGGAACAAAATCCTCGCGTGCCACCTGCGTGACATATCGCGGACGCACGCTGACGCATTGGGTACGCACGCTGACGCATTGGCGTCGTACACTGGCGTCCCGACGTCTCACGTGTATTGCGTGGTGACGCATAGTTACGTCACCATGCGTCAATGTCCTTACGTCCTTGCGTCAACGTCCTGCTGCGCGCCGCATGTATTCTAATGACATCACGCACACCAGACAGCTGCGTTGACGCGTGACGATACGTGATTTGCGTGTGACGTCGCGCATCACGACGCGTCGACCTATTTCACATATGACGCGTAAATGAGGCGCAAATGACGGCCGAGCGGGACAGGCCTTTAAAGTTGTCGTTCAACTTGTTCTATTTGACCTCATTGTTTGTGCACGTCGGGTTGATTACATTAGTTGAAACAGGGTGGACCACGTGAAGGTTGCAATCTCCCACCCCAAACACAGATACGGGATAAGGGAATAACGTTTAGTGCACGGTAAAGCCAGCAAGGTTCAATCAAGGATAGTCCGCCGATCACTAAAGAGGGAGATGGTAGTTCAGCACTGCTCTCTGGTTCCTAGCACAGATATCAGGTAGAAGCCCAAAGTCTCTTGCCCCTAGTAGGGGAATCGAGAACCAGAGGGCATTGGTTTAAGGTGAAGGGGGAAAGATTGAATAGATACCTGAGGGGTAACTTTTTCACACAAAAGATGGTGGGTGTATGGAACAAGCTGCCAGAGGAGGTGGTTGAGGCAGGGACTATCGCAATGTTTAAGAAACATTTAGACAGGTACATGGATAGCACAGGTTTAGAGGGATATGGGCCAAACACAGGCAGGTGGGACTAGTGTAGATGGGAAATGTTGTCCAATGTGGGCAGTTGGATTGAAGGGCCTGTTTCCACAATAATAAAACTCTATGACTCTATGACTCACTGTTCTCACGACATACACATCAGATTAAAGCATACAAATTGGATCAAAAACCAACTGTCAGATTGTTACCTGGGTCACATCAAACAATGGCCTCTCCTTTATCATCGTTACTTTTTTGCAAATTGTGTTCTGTATCTCTCTACATCACCATCTATATCTCACGTTTCCCTTTCCCCTGTCTATCAGTCGGAAGAAAGGTCTCGACCCGAAACGTCACCTATTCCTTTTCTCCAGAGATGCTCCCCGTCCCTCTGAGTTACTACACGTTTTTATGTCTATCTTCGGTTGACAATTCCCTTTCTTTGCTGGTTGCGTGTGCAACAATTGCGATCCAACATTTAAAGATATCTGCAGCTTCCCTTTAATCTTTCATGGGATCACTGACAAGGCCAATGTTTGTCGCCCAGGCCTCATTGTCCATTGGTGAGCCTTGCAACATGTGACTTCTTGGCCTTTCCACAGAGTTCTTGGGTCCACAGCGACCTCTTGTTTTTGTGCACAAAGCAACTGCAGATGTCGGTTTACACCGAAGATAGACACAAAATGATGGAGTAACTCGGCAGGTCAGGCAGCACCTCCGGAGAAAAGGAATAGGTGACGTTTCGGGTTGAAACCCTTCTTCAGACTGAGAGTTAGGAGCGAGGGAAATTGGAGGATATGAGAAGGTTCAGGAAAAAAAACCTTTACCTTCTGATTACTACTGGTTACATAGAAACATAGAAACATAGAAAATAGGTGCAGGAGGTGGCCATTCGGCCCTTCGAGCCAGCACCGCCATTCATTGTGATCATAGAAACATAGAAACATAGAAAAATAGGTGCAGGAGTAGGCCATTTGTCCCTTCGAGCCTGCACCGCCATTCAATGTGATCATGACTGATCATCCAACTCAGTATCCCATATCTGCCTTCTCTCCATACCCCCTGATCCCTTTAGCCACAAGTGCCACATCTAACGCCCTCTTAAATATAGCCAATGAACTTGCCTCAACTATCTTCTGTGGCAGAGAATTCCAGAGACTCACCACTCTCTGTGTAAAGAATGTTTTCCTCATCTTGGTCCTAAAGGAATTCCCCCTTATCCTTAGACTGTGACCCCTTGTTCTGGACTCCCCCAACATCGGGAACAATCTTCCAGCATCTAGCTTGTCCAACCCCTTAAGAATTTTGTAAGTTTCTATAAGATCCCCCCTCAATCTTCTAAATTCCAGCGAGTACAAGCCGAGTCTATCCAATCTTTCCTCATATGGAAGTCCTGACATCCCAGGAATCAGTCTGGTGAATCTTCTCTGTACCCCCCAAGGCAAGGATGTCTTTCCTCAGATTTGGAGACCAAAATCTGATGATCATGGCTGATCATCCCCAATCAGTACCCCGTTCCTGCTTTCTCTCCATATCCCTTTATTCCATTAACCCTAAGAGCTGAATCTAAATCGTCCACTATCAATAACCCGTGCCTGCCTTCTCCCCATATCCCTTGACTCCACTAGCCCCTACAGCTCTATCTAACTCTCCCTTAAATCCATCCAGTGACTTGGCCTCCACTGGCCTCTGTGGCAGGAAATTCCATAAATTCACAACTCTCTGGGTGAAAACGCTTTTTCTCACCTCAGCCTTAAATGACCTCCCATTTATTCTAAGACTGTTGTCCCTGGTTCTGGACTCGCCCAACATTGGGAATATTTTTCCTGCATCTAGCTTGTCCAGTCCTTTTATAATTTTATATCTTTCTATAAGATCCCCCCTCCTCATGCTTCTAAACTCCAGTGAATACAAGCCTAGTCTTTTCAATCTTTCCTCATATGACAGTCCCGCCATCCCAGGGATCAATCTCGTGAACCTACGCTGCACCGCCTCAATCACAAGGATGTCCTTCCTCAAATTAGGAGACCAAAACTGTACAAAATACTCCAGATGTGGTCTCACCAGAGCCCTAAACAACAGCAGAAGAAAGATTATAGTTGCAGTTATGGATTAGATTGATTAGTACGGATCTCAGAAGTTATGGGGAGTAGGCAGAAGAATGGGGTTAGGAGGGAGAGATAGATTAACCATGATTGAATGGCGGAGAATACTTGAAGGGCCGAATGGCCTAATTCTGCTTCTATCACTTATGAACATATACTTCTGTACCTTTTCAATTCCCTAGATTCCCTTTCCCCTAACTCTCAGTCTGAAGAAGGGTTTCGACCCAAAACGTCATCTATTACTTTTCTCCTGACCCGCTGAGTTACTCCAACATTTTGTACCGATCTTCACTGTTTGGTTTGCATCAGTATAATTTATTGTCACGTGTACTGAGGTACAGTGAAAAGCTTCTGTTGCGTGCTGATCAGTCAGCGGAAAGACAATACGTCAGTGCAAGTCATCCGTGGACGTTTAGCTAACATATAGTTATGTTTGTTTAATCTGTCATAGTCATAAAGTGATGCAGCTTGGAAACGGGCCCTTCGGCCAACTTGCCCACACCGGCCAACATGTCCCAGCTACACTAGTCCCACCTGCCTGAGTATGGCCCATATCCAAAGTCAAAAGTCAAAGTCAAATTTATTTGTCACATGCACCAACACAGGTGCAGTGAAATGAATTTGCCAGCAGCGATACATTTAAAAAAAGAACACACAATACACAATAGAATTTAACACAAACATCCACCACAGTGTTTTTCACTGTGGTGGAAGGCAAGAAAAAAGGTCAGCCAGTCCTCCTCCTTTGTTCATCCGTGGTCGGGGCCTTAAACCCTCCGTAGTCGGCGCTACGGACGGCCGGATGTACAGGCCCTCTGGTCGGGATGATCAAAACTCCGATGTCGGGACGGTCAAACACTCTCCGCGGCTTGGAGCGCCCAAATCGGCACCTTCCTGTCGTAGACCACGGCTTCAGGATGTTATAGGCTGCAGGCCGGCGGTCAGAGCTCTTCTCGGGCGATCCCCGGCAAGGGATCCCAGACTGCGGAGGGTAAGTCCATGCCACGCCCGCGGCTAGAAGCTCCGCAGACCACAGCCCCATGATGCCAAAGTCACCAGGCCAGCGATCGGAGTGCTCCTCTCTGGCGACCTCCGCGATGGAAAAGTCCACGCTGCGCCCGATGCTGAAGCTCTGGGCCAAACTCCGGGAAAGGCAGCTCCAATCCATGCTGTTAGGCCGTGAGCGAGGCGACATGGAAAAAGTCGCCGCTCCGCCGAGGAGGCGACTGAAAGCGGTTCCCCCTTTACCCTCCACCACCCCCTACACATGACACACTGAGAGACACCTAAACTTACATTTGCACACACTAAAAACAACAAAAAATGTCAAAATAACGAACACGCTGCTGGCAGGGCAGCCGACTCGCAGCGCCCCCATCCCTCCAAACCTGTCCTATCCATGTATCTGTCCAACTGTTTCTTAAATGTTGTGATAATTCCAGGCTCAACTACCTCCTCTGGCAGCTCGCTCCATGCACCCAGCACCCTTTGTGTGAAAAAAGTTACCCTTCAGATTAAAAGTTTATTAAAAGTTTTCCCCTTCACCTTAAACCTGCCGATATCTTGTCATTGTTTTGATTCGGTGATGATGAAATATTGGCAATCTTTTTCCAATTTGGGATGATGACCATAGTGCTGGTGGGGAACCACCTTGCGGGAGTGCGGACCCTTGCCTTTATGGCATTTGTTCTCCAAGACAGCACTGGTCGCCATGACTCATCCTCACCTCCCACAACTGGATCTGATACTCCCAAGTTCCTCCGCAGGTCTCACCATCTTCTGAATTGGAAAAAAAAGATTGCCATGTTTTATCTCTTGGCTGGTCAAAAGAGAAAGAAACTATAGATAAAATACATCAACTCACACGGTGACCCACTGAGTTACTCCAGCACTCTGTCCTTTTCAGTAAACCAGCATCTGCAGTTCCTTATTTCCACGTCAACCAAGGCCTAAGTTCCTTGATGTATGTTGGGCGGCCCGGTGGCGCAGCGTTAGAGTTGCTGCCTCATAACACCAGTGACCCAGATTCCATCCTGTCCATGGGTGTTTGTCTCTAAGGAGTTTATACATCTTCTGTGTGTGGTGTGGAACATGACATTAAATATAATGCTAGTAAGAGTGCTGTTATGGTCTGTAGAACCAAAGAGGATAAAAGCCTAGAATATCCTGATTTTAAATTGTCTGACAACAATCTTAGTGTCTGTAATAAGATAAAATATCTAGGACATATTATTACGGAACAAATGACAGATGATGAGGATATTTATAGGCAACGACGCATGCTGTATATACAGGCGAATATCCTCTTGCATAAATTTGGTGCGTGTGCAGATGTGGTGAAGATGTCGCTATTTAGAGCATACTGCACACCCCTCTACACTGCGCACCTGTGGTCGAACTATTTAAAGACAAGTATGCAGAGACTAAAGGTGGCATATAACGATGCCATGAGAACACTGCTAAGGCAACCAAAATGGTGTAGTGCCAGTAATATGTTTGTAGCTGTAGGAGTCAGTACTTTAGAAGCTATCCCAAGACACCACATGTATAAATTCATTTGCAGGATAAATGACTCTAAAACTGTGCTTAATGTGGCCTTGGCAAACATAAGGGTTAGCACTACACGCTACGAATCCCAGCTGCGGAGACACTGGTATCGTTGTCTCGTTGTACGACATTGACCATCTTTTACTCTGGATTTTTAACTTAAGTATTGTGGGGTTTTAAAATATATAAATTATGATTTTTTTAATGTGATTTACCTTGATTTTATATATATTTATGATATTTGATATGCAATGCATTTTTAATGTAATGTTGCCCCTTGTCTGGACCTTGAGTCCATAATAAAGTTATTATTTATTATTATTGTACGTTCTCCCCGTGACCTGCATAGGTTTGCTCCGGGAGCTCCGGTTTCCTCCCGCAGTCCAACGACGTACAGGATTTTAGGCTAATTGGCTTTGTAACAATTGTAAATTGACCCTAGTGTGTGTAGGATAGAGCCAGTGTGCGGGGATCACTGGTCGGCACGGGCTTGGTGGGCCGAAGGGCCTGTTTCCGCACTGTATCTCTAAACTAAACTAAATAAGCTGAAAACTTCAACCCACGTTAAATGCGAATGTATTACAAGCTAAGGGCAATCTAGATTGAAGATTAATAGACAATAGACAATAGGTGCAGGAGTAGGCCATTCGGCCCTTCGAGCCAGCACCGCCATTCTATGGCTGATCATCCCCAATCAGTACCCCGTTCCTGCCTTCTCCCCATATCCCCCGACTCCGCTATCTTTAAGATCCCTATCTAGCTCTCTCTTGAAAGCATCCAGAGAACCCGCCTCCACCGCCCTCTGAGGCAGAGAATTCCACAGACTCACCAGTCTCTGTGAGAAAAAGTGTTTTCTCGTCTCCGTTCTAAACGGCTTACTCCTTATTCTTAAACTGTGCCCCCTGGTTCTGGACTCCCCCAACATCAGGAACATGTTTCCTGCAACCCAACCCAAAATGTCATCGATCGATGTTCTCCAGAAATACTGCCTGACTCACTGAGTTACTCTGGCACTTTGTGTCTTTTTGTGTAAACCAGCATCTGCAGTTGCTAGTTTCCACATCAATCTAGGTCTACGTTCCTTGATCAATTGAATACAAACCCAATATTTTCTTTGGATTCCATAATGGAATATTTGCTCCTGCTTTAGCAATACACCAAGACAGAGCCATAAAATAAGACGGTGATAGTTCCCGGGCCTCTCAGATGTACCTTTCATCTCTTAGCTTCATGAATATGTTATTTGACAGAAATTAGTGTATAACCTGATTTAAACAACACGGTCAGGGACCAGAATCGACTAACAAATAAAGATAACAGTACTCCAGCCAGCCTCGCAATGGGCCGTCGGACTGGAGACTCTAATCCTGCCTAAATCGACATAACCCTGCAAGCAAAATACCCGAAAACCCTCAGGTCATCCCTTATCCATCCCCAATACAACTAATTTACAAATATAGGCGACAATATACAAAGTGCTGTGCCATGCGACCAGGCCTTCTGCAGCTCAGACCGGCAGCCTCTTCACTTGCCAGGGATCAGCGACGAAGAGAGAGAATTCTGGGAGCTTCTGCTATTTAAGCTACCGATGAGTCACCGGTCACCTGTCTCTCTGCAGTTTGTGTCATGTGTAAATTACAATGGAAGTTTTCTACAAAGAAGAAGTACATCTGAGCTATTGTTTGCTATTTGTTTATATTTAGTTTGGACTTGAGTAGAACAGAAATAATGTATTGAGGTAAGATAGCCACAAAATGCTTGAGCAACAGGCAGCATTTTCGGAGAGAAGGAATGGTAGACGTTTCGGGTCGAGACTTGAAAGACCCTTCCACTGTCCTTTTTCATCCATGAAGAAGTGGCTGAAGAAGGGTCTTGACCCGAAATGTCACCCATTCCTTCTCCCCAGAGATGCTTCCTGTCCCGCTGAGTTACTCCAGCACTTAGTGTCTATCTTCGGTGCAAACCAGCATCTGCAGTTCCGCCTGTGTATCTAAGTGCTTACATATCGTGACACTTGTGCTGATCTATATACAAAAATTAATTTCACTCTACCTCAGTACGTGTAACAGATGAAGCATGCCATACACGTATTGAGGTAAATAAGGCAATCGATTCTAAGTCAGGAGGTAACTGTCGGTGATTTTATTTGCAACTTCTATGCGTCAAATACTCAGCTCTTTTTAGTCTTTCTAAGACCGTGATAATTTTAAATGTCAGACAAAAGTAAAAATAGAAACAGAATGTGTTATTTCAATCGCTCTGATTTTAAATTACTGCCTCTTCAATAACTAAAAGAATAGTTCTAACAGGTCCAAATGCAGGGCTTAGAGCCTGAAGTCTTTGAAATGAATCTGCTCTGACGTGGGTCTGTGCTTGATTAGTGGAGAGCAGTTGTGGGAGATGTTATATCCGAGATGTATTTGTCACCTGGGATATGTGAGGTCCCACCGCATTGATCCCTTTACTGTTATCAACTTTCGCAGGAGGAGCCGTACGTGATGTTTAAGAAGTCGGATAAACCTCTCTACGGCAATAGCCGGTTTGAGGGGTTCTGCATTGACCTGCTGAAGGAATTGTCCAATATCCTCGGATTCACCTACGAGGTCCATCTGGTGGAAGACGGGAGGTACGGAGTCCAGGATGAAAAAGGACAGTGGAATGGAATGGTCAGGGAACTGATGGATCATGTAAGTAATTCATGCTCGGAATTATTACAAATGCAATGGAAGGAAAGCAATGAAAACATAAAAAAGGCAGCGTTTATACTGCAACTGGAAGCTAGGCACAAAATGCTGGAGTAACCGTCCCCTCCCACAACCCTCACCATCAGTTGGGAGCAAGATCTCGATCCAAAACTGGTATCGATCCCATGATAGATACACACAAAAAGCTGGGGTAACTCAGCGGGTCTTGCAGCATCCCCAGAGCAAAATAATAGGTGACGTTTCGGGTTGAGATCCTTCCTCCAACTGAGAGTCAGGGGAGAGGGAGACTAGATAGATAGATTCTTGATCAATACACGTGCCAGAGGTTATGGGGAGAAGGCAGGAGAAAGGGGTTAGGAGGGGGAGATTGATCAGCCATGATTGAATGGCGGAGTAGACTTGACGGGTCGAATGGTTCTGTTCCTTATGACCTTATTACTAGAGGTATGAAAAGGTACAGAAAAAATCCCTTTACCTAAGACGGCACAGTGGCGCAGCAGTAGAGTTGCTGCATTCCAGCGCTTCCAGCGCCAGAGATGCAGGTTCGTCCCAGCTACGGGCGCTGTCTGTACGGAGTTTGCACTTTCTCCCCGTGACTGCGTGGGTTTTCTCCGAGATAGATGATAGACAATAGGCGCAGGAGTAGGCCATTCGCCCCTTTGTGCCATTCAACGTGATCATGGCTGATCATCCCCAATCAGTACCCCGTTCCTGCCTTCTCCCCATATCCCCTCACTCCGCTATCTTTAAGAGCACTTTCATCTCTTGAAAGTGTCTTGAAAGAGAACCAGCCTCCACCGCCTTCTGAGGCAGAGAGTTCCACAGACTCACAACTCTCTGTGTGAAAAAGTGTTTCCTCATCTCCATTCTAATTAGCTTACCCGTTATTCTTAAACTGTGGCCTCTGGTTCTGGACTCCCCCAACATCGGGAACATGTTTCCTGCCTCTAGCGTGGCCTAACCCTTAATAATATTATATGTTTCAATAAGATCCCCTCATATCCTTCCAAATTCCAGAGTATACAAGCCCAGCTGCTCCATTCTCTCAGCATATGACAGTCCCGCCATCCCGGGAATTAACCTTGTAAACCTATGCTGCACTCCCTCAATAGCAAGAATGTCCTTCCACAAATTTGGGGACCAAACCTGCACACAATACTCCAGGTGTGGTCTCACTAGGGCCCTGTACAACTGCAGAAGGACCTCTTTGCTCCTACACTCAACTCCTCTTGTTATGAAGGCCAATATGCTATTTGTTTTCTTCACTGCCTGCTGTACCTGCATGCTTACTTTCATTGACTGATGAACAAGGACCCCCAGATCCCATTGTACTTCCCCTTTTCCCAACTTGACACCATTTAGATAGTAATCTGCCTTCCTGCTTTTGCTACCTAAATGGATAACCTCACATATATCCCCATTAAACTGCATCTGCCATGCATCTGTCCACTCACCCAACCTGTCCAAGTCACCCTGCATTCTCATATCATCCTCCTCACAGTTCACACTGCCACCTAGCTTTGTGTTATCTGCAAATTTGCTAATGTTACTTTGAACCCCTTCATCTAAATCATTGATGTATATTGTAAATAGCTGATCTTTGGTTTCTCCCACACTCCAAAGACATACAGGTTTGTAGGTTAATTGGCTTGGTATAAATGTAAATTGACTCTAGTATGTGTGTAGGATTGTGTTAATGTGCGGGGATCGCTGGTCGTTGAGGACCTGGCTCTGCACTGCATCGCTAAACTAATCTGAACTAAACATTTTCTGTACCTTTTCATACATCTAATTTCCCTCTCCCCTGGCTCTCAGCCTGAAGAAGGCTCTCGACCCAAAACGTCACCCATTCCTTCTCTCCAGTGATGCTGCCTGTCCCGCTGAGTTACTCCAGCATTTTGAGTCTACCCGCATGCTTTAAAGGGAGTTATGTGAACAGAGCCCTTATGTATTTCCACTGGTAGAGGCATCCATTAATAATATGGACTACGCTTTATGAAGGGTATTTTTATATTCGATATTCATGTTTGATCCTGACTTCGGGTGCTGTCTGTGCGGAGTTTGCACATTTTCCCTCTGATGGCCTGGGTTTTCTCTGGGCGCTCCGGTTTCCTCCCACGTCCCAAAGGCATGCAGGTTTGTAGGTTAATTGGCTTCTGCAAAATGCCCCTAGTGCTTAGTGAACGGATGAGAAAGTGGGATAACATAGAACTGATATGAACAGATGATCGATGGTCAGCACGGACTTGGCGGGCCGAAGGGCCTGTTTTCATGCGGTACCTCTGAAGTAAACTAAAGTATTGGTACCGCAGCATTGAAATAAGATGATGGGAAAATGTAAACAAAGATCGTAACTTTTTAAATGTTAGAGGCCGCGTACATTATCGCATACATTAAATTTCATGCTTGAAGTGTATTATTTTTTTAATGGCAACCTACAGAGACTGTTGGCATGGTAACCAACTTGGATGATACTTCAGTACATTTTTCTTTTTAATTGTCGTCTGAAAATTGCTCCTCGTGCATAGTGAGTGAATCAGACAGTGGGATAACAGTGTGATTGGCAGTTGAGTTATTGCCCTGTCTTTGGCATTGACTGTCCTTAGCCTTCAAGATGTCCATTTGTATTTCCTTACAAGGAGTCTGTTCGGCCCATCAACTCTACACCAGCTCACACAGCAATCCCATTCTCCCAACAATCTTCTCCACACATCCTAGAGGCCCACCGAATCATGAGAGGAATAGATTGGTTTGACGCACTGAGTCTCTTGCCCAGAGTAGGGGGATTGGTAACCAGAGGACATAGGTTTAAGGTGAGGGGAAGGAAAGATTTAATGGCGGTGGGTGTATGGAACGAGCTGCCAAAGGAAGTAATTGACACGGATACTGCAGATTCTTTACAACAAAAGTAGACCCAAAATGCTGGAGAAACTCAGAGGGTCAGGCAGCATCTTTGGAGAAAAGGAATAAGTGATGCTTTGGGTCGAGACCCTTCCTCAGACTGAGAGTCGGATGGGGGGGGGGGGGGGATCTGGAGGGTAAGAAGGAACTTCAGATGCTGGTTAAAACCTCTAGTTTCCTCCTCCATGACTCCTAGGTTTAAGGTGAAGAGGAAAAGATTTAATAGGAATCTGAGGGGTAACTTTTTTCATACAAAGGGTGGCGGGTGTATGGAATGAGCTGCCAGAGGAGGTAGTCGAGACAGGGACTATCCCAACATTTAAGAAACATTTAGACAGGTGCATGGATAGGACAGGTTTGGCGGGATATTGGCCAAACGCATGCAGGTGGAACTAGTGCAGCTGGGACGTTGTTCGGTGTGTGGGCAAGTTGGGCCGAAGGGCCTGTTTCCACGCTGTATGACTCTAAATTAAAATTAAAAGGATCTGCAGATGTTGGTTTATGCCAAATATAGACACAAACTGCTGGACTATTTCAGCGGGTCGGCCAACATCTTTGGAGAAAATTGACAGGTCTGAAGAAAGGTATCGAGCCAAAACATCACCTATGTATGTTCTCCAGAAAGGGTGCCTGACTGAGTCCGTGCCGACCAGCGATCCCTGCACACTAACACTATCCTACACACACTAAGGTCAATTTTACATTTGCACCAAGCCAATTAGCCGACAAACCTGTACGTCTTTGAAATGTGGGAGGAAACCGGAGATCCCGGTGAAAACCGACGAGGGGTCACGGGGAGAACGTGCAAACTCCGCACAGACAAGCAGACCCGTAGTCAGGATCGAGCCCGGGTCTCTGGCGTTGTAAGGCAGCCACTCTACCGCTGCTCCACCGTGCCGCCCTTTTTTCTTGTTGCCTCTTCTCCCGCTCGTTGAGCCTGTGGCCAACAAACACGGTGGCTTAGCGGCAGAGTTGCTGCCTTACAGTGCTCGCAGGGACCGATAGCTGGGCGTCTAATTTTTGTGGACCTGAATCTGCAGTTACTTGTGTCTCTGTGTTTAAGACAACTGGTGTTTATGGCTGGATGTCAGGCAACAGTTTAGTTTATTGTCACGTGTACCGAGGTACAGTGAAAAGCTTTTGTTGCGTGCTAACCAGCCAGCGGAAAGACAATACATGATTACAATCGAGCCATTCGCAGTGTACAGGTACATGATAAGGGAATAACGTTTAGTACAAGGTAAAGCCAGTCAAGTCCAATAAAAGATAGTCGGGGCATCCCCGATGAGGTAGTTATTCAGGACTGCACCCTGGTTGCGGTAGGATAGTTCAGTTAATGTAGCAGGACTGTGGAGATTTCACTTAATCTCGTGTTTATGACATTGCTTAGCTCTGAATGATGCCTTTGATGCTTTGAATGTTTAACATGGATGTACTCTTTTATCAAATCTTTACCAGACCATCTGTCATTGGGAAAGTGTGTAAAAGCTACCATTAAAAATGTAACACCTCTGGGCGCAGAGTCAAGCGTATTTGGCAAAGTCAGTGTGGTTTTGCGAAATGGAAAATATGTTCATAAGTTCAGAGGTGATAGGAGCAGAATTAGGCCATTCGGCCCATCAGGTCTACTCCGCCATTCAATCATGGCTGATCTATCTATCCCTCCATTCTCCTGCCTTCTCCCCATAACCCCTGACACCCGTACTAATTAAAAATCTATAGATGACTGCCTTAAAAATATCCATTGACTTGGCCTCCACAGCCTCCCATGACAATCAGTTCCACAGATTCACCACCCTCTGACCAACAATCAGTTTGATTATGTTTGTTCAGTTTTGTAGAGTTTAGACTTTAGACTTTAAAGGCACGGCAGCGCAGCGGTAGAGTTGCTGCCTTACTGCGCCAGAGACTCGGGTTCGATCCTGACTAATTTGTCTGTATGGAGATTGTTGGCTCTCCCCGTGACCATTTGAGGTTTCTCCGGATGCTCTGGTTTCAATAGACAATCGACAAAAGACAATGGGTGCAGAAGTAGGCCATTCGGCCCTTCGATGTGATCATGGCTGATCATCCCCAATCAGTACCTCGTTCCTGCCTTCTCCCCATATCCCCTGACTCCGCTATTTTTAAGAGCTCTGTCTAGCTCTCTCTTGAAAGCATTGCAGAGAACCTGCCTCCACCGCCCTCTGATGCAGAGAATTCCACAGACTCACCATTCTCTGTGAGAAAAAGTGTTTCCTCGTCTCCGTTCTAAATGGGGTACTCCTTATTCCTAAACTGTGGCCCCTGGTTCTGGACTCCCCCAACATCGGGAACATGTTTCCTGCCTCTAGCGTGTCCAAAGCGTTAAAAATCTTATATGTTTCAATGAGATCCCCTCTCATCCTTCTAAACTCCAGAGTGTACAGGCCCAGCTGCTCCATTCTCTCGGCATATGATAGTCCCGCCATCCCGGGAATTAACCTTGTAAACCTATGCTGCACTCCCTCAATAGCAAGAATGTCCTTCCTCAAATTAGGGGTTTCCTCCCACACCCAAGGACATACAAGTTTGAAGGTTAATTGGCTCTGGTAAAAATTGTCTATTGTCCTCTGAGTGTAGGACATTGTTCGTGTGTGGGGATTGCAGACTCGGTGCCAATTTCTGCACTGTACCTCTAAACTAGACTATACTAAACTGGGTCGGCTGAATGGCCTCCTTCCTTGCAGGTAAAGAAGTATGGAATAACAAAATAGTCCAGTAGAGTCCAGCCCCGTCATTAACTGTGGACCTTCCAATATATGGAAAAGGAAGTCCATGCTGCCTACAACTTTGATGCTTTACTATCCCTGTTGCTGACCTTTGCAGCAGCCAAGACGAAAGTCCATAAACAAAATGGCTCAAATCAAACCAGCAAAATAAACTCTCCAACCGAGACCAAAACATTATGATAGCAACAACATGCTGGAGTAACTCAGCGGGTCAGGCAGCAATTCTGGAGAGAAGGATTAAGTGACGTTTCGGGTCGAGACCCTTCTTCAGACAAAAGTCACCTATTCCGTTTCTCAGGAGATGCTGCCTGACCCGCTGTGTTACTCCAGCATTTTGTGTCTATCTTCAGTGTTAAACCAGCATCTGCAGTTCCTTCCTACACAAAACCTCGTGGTCGTTGACTTAGTGCACTTGACCATCTTTTGCGTCTGGCTTCCAATGGACTTTACCTCTTCTACTGCTCCTATGTGTTGCTTCCGTGGCGGTTACAGCCAAATTAGTGGAGGTCTACTGCTTACAATTGAGGAGGTTGGAGAGGGCCCATTATCTTGAGCATGGCTGGTCATACCGTCATAGAATGATACAGCGTGGAAACAGGCCCTTCAGAGCAACTTGCCCACACCAGCCAACATGTCCCAGTTGCTCTAGTCCCACCTGTCTGCATTCGGTCCATATCCCGCTAAACCTATTCTATCCATGTACATATCTAAATGCTTCTTAAATGTTGCAATAGTTCCTGCCTCAATTACCTCCCCCAGCAACTCGTTCCGTACACCCACCACACTTTGTGTGAAAAAGTTACCCCTCAGGTTCCTATTAAATTGTTTCCCCCCTCACCTTAAATCTATGTCCTCTGGTTCTCGATATCCCTACTCTGGGAAAAAGACTTTGAGCAATTTGTCTCATGATTTTGTACACCTCTATAAGATCACCCCTCATCCTCCTGCGCTCCAAGGAATAGAGTCCCAGCCTGCTCAACCTCTCCCTATATTTCATGCCCTCGACTCCTGGCAACATCCGCGTAAATATTCTCTGCACCTTTTCCAGCTTGACAACATATTTCCTATAGCATGGTGATCAGAACTGAACACAAAATCCTAACAATAACCCAGTCTGAAGAAGGGTTTCTGCCCGAAACGTTGCCTATTTCCTTCGCTCCATAGATGCTGTCTCACCCGCTGAGTTTCTCCAGCATTTTTGTCTACCTTCGATTTTCCAGCATCTGCAGTTCCTTCTTAAACACGATATCCAAAATGTGGCCTCACCGACGCCTTATATAACTGCAACATGGCCACCCAAATTTAATACTCAACCTCCCAACTTCTATCCTCAATCCAAATGCCGAGATGTCCAAGCCTTGTTCCACTTACGTGATTTTTTTCGGCGACTTGCCGCCACCCGTTATAGTCGCAGCAGGTCGCTGAAAATGTTGAAATTGTTGAAAATCCAGTGGCGACCAGAAAGAGGTACGACTCTTTGGGCGACTATTCACGACCATACAGGCGACATGTCACAGGCGACACCTGTTTGGTGGTGAGCCCAAAGGGTCGTGCCTTTTTATATAACATATAACCATATAACAATTACAGCACGGAAACAGGCCTTCTCGGCCCTTCCAGTCCGTGCCGACCATTTATTTTCCCCTAGTCCCATCTACCTGCACTCAGACCATACCCCTCCATTCCCTTCCCGTCCATATACCTATCCACTTTACTTTTAAATGTTAAAATCGATCCTGCCTCCACCACGTCTGCAGGAAGATCATTCCACACAGCCACCACTCTCTGAGTAAAGAAGTTCCCCCTCATGTTACCCCTAAACTTCTGTCCCTTAATTCTCATGTCATGCCCTCTTGTTTGAATCTTTCCTACCCTCAATGGGAAAAGCTTATCCACGTCAACTCTGTCTATCCCTTTCATCATTTTAAAGACCTCAATCAAGTCCCCCCTTAACCTTCTGCGCTTTTTCTGGTTGCCGCTGGATTTTCAACATTTTGAACATTTTTCGGCGACCTGCTGCGACTATAATGGGTGCCGGCAAGTCGTCGAAAAAAATTGCGTATGTGGGACAGGACCCTTAGGGCAATGATTCATTGCCAGTAGCGAGATCACAAAATGTTTTCATTCTACAGAGAATGACAGATTTACGCTCCACTTTGCTCCTTTGGTACTTCCTTAGCAATCTCAGCGATTCGTTTTCAGCGCAGATCGGTGGAGTACTGTGTTGTCCAACGACATTTGTTCGACCGCTTGTAAAATATCAACCAGTACACTAAGCTCGCACATTCATTCCCCCTTTATTCTTTGCTTAATCCTCAAGCATGCACACAGATTCAACATTTTGTGGCAAAGAGAAGGAGACAGTGAGGCTAATCGTTATTTAACACCAGCTCCCAGTTATGCTCTGGAACTCATTGTCTGCAGAGATAGTGGAAACACATTCCAACATTGGGAATCCAAAAGGGAACTGCGCAGACATTTCATTTGCCGAGCTTTGAAGAGAGAGCAGGACAATGGTTTTTTTTTGCCAGAAGTTGGCTTTGATTAAGTGGGGGTGAATGGAGTCATTCTATGCTATTACTGTAACAGTTTCATAAGGATTTATTCTCAGTGAAAATTGAAATCCTGATTTTAACTTAATTGGAGTTAAGGAGTAAGCCATTTAGAACGGAGACGAGGAAACACTTTTTCTCACAGAGAGTGGTGAGTCTGTGGAATTCTCTGGCTCAGAGGGCGGTGGAAGCAGGTTCTCTGGATGCTTTCAAGATCAGCAAATTCTTAAGGGGTTGGACAAGCTAGATGCAGGATGATTGTTCCCGATGTTGGGGGAGTCCAGAACAAGGGGTCACAGTCTAAGGATAAGGGGGAATTCCTTTCGGACCGAGATGAGGAAAACATTCTTTACACAGAGAGTGGTGAGTCTCTGAAATTCTCTGCCACAGAAGGTCGTTGAGGCCAGTTCATTGGCTATATTCAAGAGGGAGTTGGATGTGGCTCTGGTGGCTAAAGGGATCTGGGGGTATGGAGAGAAGGCAGGTATGGGATACTGAGTTGGATGATCAGCCATGATCACAGTGAATGGCGGTGCTGGCTCGAAGGGCTGAATGGCCTACTCCTGCACCTATTGTCTATTGTCATGTAATTTTGGAGGGGTATCTGATCAGCACATGGACTCATAGGCACGTTGGACAATTCCGGTTATGTATTTTGAAATTTGACAAATAAAGCATACATAAAACTTTGAGAATTCTATTTTAGACTTTGGAAATAGCGTGGAAACAGGCCCTTCGGCCCACTGATTTTGCGCCGACACCGCCATTACTATATTACACATTAGGGACAAATTACAATTCACAGAAACCGGTTAACCTGCAAACCAGCATGTCTTTGGAGTGTGGGAGGAAACTGGAGCACCCGGAGAAAACACAGGAAAACACAGGGAGAATGAACAAACTCCATACAGGCAGCACCTGTAGTCAGGATCGAACCCGAGTTACTGGCGCTGTAAGGCAGCCACTCAACCACTAAAACAAACTAATCATTTCTGATGAGGCTGAAGAAAGGTCCTGACCTGAAACGTCACCTACCCATCTTGTGCAGGGATGCTGCCTGACCCGATGTGTTGCGCCAACATCTTTGATCAGTTGTGTTCCTCAGCACCTTGCACAATACATCGCGATAACAGCCGGCATTGTACAGCACGTTTCATTCACAAAATGATGTCTCCGAATAGCTTGAACGGGTAAATACTAAGATGAACACAGAGCATATGCACCTTAACTACCATGTTGTGAGATTGTAATACAGCCAGCTGCATTACCAATGCATAAGCATTCGTTTTCAGTGACACTTATTTAGAAGTTCATTTCTGAAATGGGATTTTCAATGAGGCTCTGATTTTGTGCCGAGAAAGAATCATATTTCCTGATTTTGACGACCTTTGCACCTGATCGCGCGGATTTCAATAACATTGAAATGCACAACATTTATCTTTCCTTAAAAGGCCTGCCGTGCTCTTTACAAAGATTTATTTCCTCAGAATGATTGAGGAAACATCATTCACACATTGGATAGAGAGAGAGAGAGCCAAGAGCCAAAAATGTTTTATTGTCATATGTCCCAGATAGAACAATGAAATTCTAACTTGCTGCAGCTCAACAGAATATGTAAACATAGTACACTGTGAACAATATGATAAACGAGAGAGAAAGTTCAGTGTGTGTATATGTACACATACTCACATCGACATATATATACACATATCTGTGTGTGTATATATATATATGTGTGTGTGTGTGTGTATATATGTATATATATATATGTATGAGTATATTTGTGAGAATATTTATTTTAATAAATAGTTGAAGGAAGGAACTACAGATGCTGGTTTAAACCAAAGATAGACACAAAATGTTGTACTAACCCAGCGGGACAGGCAGCATCACTGGAGAGACGGAATGGGTGACGTTTCAGGTCGAGACCCTTCTTCAACTGAAGAGATGCTGATCTATCTATCTATCTATCTATCTATCTATCTATCTATCTATCTATCTATCTATCTATCTATCTATCTATCTATCTATCTATCTATCTATCTATCTATCTATCTATCTATCTATCTATCTATCTGTCTGTGTATCTATCTATCTCAGCATCCCTTCAGTTATAAATATATATATACATACATACACACACACACATACGTACATTTACAATAGACAATAAACAAACAGACAATAACAGTTCAATAATAACAATAATATTTATGTACTTCAGAGCTTATTTGAGGTTGAAGTGTTGAATAGCCTGATGGCTGTTGGGAAGAAGCTGTTCCTGAACCTGGACATTGCACTTTTCAGGCTCCTGTACCTTCTCCCCGATGGCAGGGGTGAAATGAGTGTATGGCCTCCAATGATGCTGGTCGCTTGGCTGTGCAGCTGGGGGTTTTCTGAAGCTCTCTCTAATCGCGGATTGCCTTTAATCGACCTCAATTATTCCACTTCTTTCAAACTGCAGCGGTTTTAAGAAGTGAAACAGAAGTCAGGCATTAAGGGTGTGTTCAAGAGTGATAAATGAACAGCAGTAAGGTTTGGATTTTTATACATTGGAAATTGGACTGCCGATTTAGTTGCGCCCTGTGTTCATGTCATTGTAGCCAGTCGAGAAGTAGGTGCAGCCAATCTTTTTTTTTTACCTCAAAGTTAAATTGTATTGGGAATTTAAATTCTGGGCTGAGAAATTCTGTGGCTTTCAAAGCCAGCTGCTTAACAAGATAAGGGTCAAAATGCTGTAATTACTGTGGGTATTAGCTTTACTACAGCTATCAAATTGCATTCATTTTTATTTCGCACACAGGCACATGTGGGGATGTTTTAAAAGCTTTTCATATCAAAAGTGTTTAATTTACTAATTGCACAGGGAAACTATTAAGTTAATTCGGTATATTTTTAAAGTCAGTTTCAAAAATTTAAATCATATTATTCACAGATATTAAAACTTCACCTGCTGATCAACCCATTTCTCGTTGAATTACTAAAATTGAGCGTGCGTAGCATAACACTTATTTTTTTAAAGTTTAGTTTAGTTTAGAGGTACAGCGCGGAAACAGGCCCTTCGGCCCACTAAGTCTGTGCAGACCAGCCATCCCCGCACATTAACACTCCCCTATACACACCAGGGACAATTTTTTTTAAGTTTAGTTTAGTTTAGAGGTACAGCGCGGAAACAGGCCCCCTGCTCCTATGCTGTACTGTTCTATCTTCTACAAATATACACACAGCAATCTATCTATCTATATATTACTAACTCTCATCTTGACCACTGCCTGTTCTAATTAAATTTGAACAAAAACGATCCCCCATAGCGCTGTGATTTTTCGCCACCTTACTCACGATTCTCCTCTGCTGCAAGTCAAGTAAGTTGAAATAGTACAAAAGTTATGAAAGTTTTCAAGATTCCTACACCCCCCCTTCCCCACACACCTCCTCCCCCACAACCCCCTCCCGTACACACCCCTTCCCCCACACCCCCACAACCCTCCTCCCCACACCCCCCTCCCCCACCCCCCCCACACCCCCTCCCGCACAGCCCCCCTCCCCACACCCCTCCTCCCCACACCCCCCTCCCCCACAGCCCCCCTCCCCACACATCCTCTCCCCCACCCCCCACACCCCCTCCCCCACAGCCCCCCTCCTGCACACACCCCTTCCCCCACAGCCCCCCTCCCCACACCCCTCCTCCCCACACCCCCCTCCCCCACAGCCCCCCTCCCCACACACCCTCTCCCCCACCCCCCACACCCCCCTCCCCCAAGCCCCCCTCCTGCACACACCCCCTCACCCACAACCCCCCTCCCCACACACCCTCTCCCCCACACCCACTCTCCCCCACCCCCCCACACCCCATTCCTCCACAGCTCCCCTCCCCCACAGCCCCCCCTCCCCCACAACCCGCTCCCGCACACACCCCCATCATCTACACACCTCCTCCCCCACACACCCCCTACCCCACACACCCCCTTCCCCACACCCCCCCTCCCCTCCGCCATCCCCCTCCCCAACCCCCATCCCCCACCCCCCCTCCCCCAACAGGTCCCACTTAGTCTAGTAATACTTAATTTGGAACATAAATTGGCAAGTCCTAGATAGTGGATGTGGAGAGTATGTTTGCACATTTATAGAACAGAGAACCCGAAACCCTAGTTTAGTTTAGTTTACAGATGCAGCACAGAAACAGGCCCTTCGGCCCACCGAGTCCGCACTGACCAGCGATCCCCGCACACTAACACTATCCCACACACACTAGGGACAATTTACATTGACACCGAGCCAATTCACCTCGAAAAACCTGTACGTCTTGGGAGCGTGGGAGGACACGGAAGGTCCCGGAGAAAGCCCACGCGGGTCACGGGGAGAACGTACAGTACATGCAGTCCCCCGTAGTCAGGATCAAACCTGGGTCTCTGGCGCTGTGATTGCAGTAGGTTCGCCGCTGCGCCACCGTGACACAAACATTGCTGTGTTCAGCGTGATGCTGATATCTCCATGCCTGCAGAGAGATCGGTACAAAGCTCAGTCCACTTAAATTCCTTTGTCACCCCATCCATCTGTCAGTTTGACGATTGTGCAATTACAAAAACGTGCTGTAAACACGGAATTGGCCAGATAAACAACAGGCTTGCTGGGTGTTTTAAAAGAGTGATAAAGGGCTCAAACAAGTCTTGTGTCTGTGATTCTGTCTGAAGGTTTAATTTGACTGTTGGATTGAGATCTCTTTCCCAGCCATTACTTTGTGCACTGCAGATGCAATCATGAATGACTTCCCGTAAGTCCTCACTACTTAGTCTAATTTAGTTTAGTTTAGTTTGTAGATACAGCGCAGAAACAGGCCTTTCGGCCCAATGAATCCGTGCCGACCAGCGATCCCGGCACACAAACACTATCCCACACACACTAGGGCCAGTTTACATTCACACCGAGCCAATTCACCTCATACAAACACTATCCGACACTACACACACTAGGGACAATTTACAATTTTACCAAACCAATTAACCACAGGTCACGGGGTCAACGAACAAACTCCGTACAGACAGCGCCTGTAGTCAGGATCGAACCCGGGTCTCTGGCGCAGTAAGGCAGCAACTCTACCGCTGTGCCACCGTGCCGCTCATTTGTTGCTAGATTACTCTGCTCACAGATTATCCACACAGAATGATATTGTTGAAGGGTCTTCTCAAACTGCTGAAGCAACAAACGCACGGGAAATCCTGTGCATGAGGAGAAATCTCTTTAGTCAGAGGGCGTTGAATCTGTGGAATTCATCACTACGGAGGCCAAGCCAATGGATATTTTTCAGGCGGAAATTGACAGATTCTTGATCAGTACGGGTGTCAGGGGTTATGGGGAGAAGGCAGGAGCATAGGGATGAGATGGAAAGATAGATCGGCCATGATTGAATGGCTGAGTAGACTTGATGGGCCAAATGGCCGAGTTCTGCTCCTATAACCTATGACCCATATCCTGCTATTCCTTGCATTTCCATGTGCCTGTGTAAAAATCTTTTAAACGCCACTATCCTATCCGCCACCTCCACCACCACCCCTGGCATTGTGTTCCAGTGCCCCGTCACTCTCTGTGTCAAAACCTTGCTCCGCACGTCTCCGTTGAACGTCCCCCCTTGCATCTTATAGCTTATGCCCTCTGGTGTTGGACATCTTCACCCTGGGTAAAAAGGTTCAGAATGTCCACCCTTTCTATGCGTCTCATAGTTTTACGTGATTCGATCAAGTCTCCCCTCAACCTCCGACGTTCCCGAGGAAACAATACGTGACCAACCAAACCCTCCCTGTGGATGAAACCCTCTCATCCCGGCAGCATTCTGGAAAACCTAAGACGGACACAAAATACCGGAGTAAAAGCTCTGTCCCACGGTACGAGTTCATTCCAAGAGCTCTCCCGAGTTTGCCCCGATTCGAACTCGGAGATTTACGGTAACGGCCGCTCGTCGGTACTCGGGGCTCTCGTGGACATTTTTCAACGTTATAAAATCTTCACGAGTCTTCCCGTGCTTACCTGCCGTTAGCGAGTCTTCCCGAGTACCTGCCGTTAACATTACGTTACGCTAAGAGACGTCCCCGAGCTCCGACGTACCCGCTACGTTCATTCTGCGTGCTTACCACGAGTTTGATTTATTTTTAACTCGGAAGAGCTCTTGGAATGAACTCGCACCGTGGGACAGGGCTTTAACTCAGTGGGTCAGGCAGCATCGCCGGAGTAGCGGGCCACCTCTGCACCCTTCCCTGGTGTGATGCAGGGTCCCGACCCAGAACGTCACCTAACCATGTTCTCTAGTGACGCTGCCTACCCTGCCTACATCGATCCATCTTCCCTTGGATAGGCACAAAATGCTGGGACGGGCAGCATCTCTGGATAGAAGGGATGGGTGATGTTTCGGATCGAGACCCTTCTTCTGGCCAGTGTCCGGCGAGTGGGAAACAAGAGATATGGAAGGTTAAGGTGTGAAAACGAGACATCAAAGGGTATGAAAATATAGAATGGATCACTGTCAGCGAGGGGAAGGTGACATCGAGGCATACAAAGGAAAATTTAATCAGGAGGTCACAGTCAAACTAGTCGGAGAACTAGGGTGGGGGAAGGGATGGAGAGAGAGAGAAAGCTGAAGTTAGAGAATATTGACTTCTTGAATATTGATTATTGAATATGGAATGTTGATTATCCAGTGTAAACCAGCATCTGCAGTTCCGCCCCCGACACATGTCCTCCAGGGATGCTGCCAGACCCGCTGAGTTACTCTGTCTTTGGGCATAAGCCGGTATCTGCAGTTGTTTGTTGTTCCGCGGTGCAGTCATTTAGTGACAAATAGCTCTGCCTTGGTCCACTGCCTGTGGTGCTGAAAGCTAAGCAAAGAGCACTGTTTGCATTAATGTAGAAAGTACCCGCTTAAAAGTGCCGTCAAAGTGACTCACTGAACAGCAAATTGCAAAAACAACGCTTAAAATTTATGGTTCCATTGTGGAATGTTTCCAGAATGAAGTCTCTGCTCTTTTAAAAGAGATAAAGAATGCTGGTAATGATAGCGATGTCATAATCTTGGGAGAGTGATTGGGTATTTGAACATCCTCGTTGGCCCACTGAGATTTGTCGACTGGATCAATGTTACTCTAAGGTTGCTCCTCTCTGTTTCAATCTTCCAGCGCACGATGATATCAAAGATTTGGATGATTTGGATGAGAACGTACAAGGCAAGATTGGCAAGTTTGCAGATGTGGGTGGTATTGTAGACAGCGACAATGGTTGTCAAAAACCATAGCAGGATCGTGATTGGTTGGCCAGGTGGGCCGAAGAATGGTTGATGGCATTTAAAACAGAGAAATGTGAGATGTTGCATTTTGGGAACAATAAGATGGGCAGGGCCTACACAGTGAATGGTAGGCCTCTGGGGAGTGTTGTAGAGCAGAGGGATCTAGGAGTACAGGTGCTTGGTTCCTTAAAGGTGAAGTCACAGGTAGATAAAGTGGCCAAAAAGGCTCATGGCACTTTGGCCTTCATCAGTCAGAGTATTGAGTATAGAAGTTGGGAGGTCATGTTGCAGTTGTATAAGACGTTGGTGAGACCACATTTAGAGCACTGTGTTCAGTTCTGGGCACCATGATATAGGAAAGATATTGTCAAGTTTCAAAGGGTTCAGAAAGGGTTGAGTGTCTATTCCTTGGCATGCAGGAGGATGAGGGGGTGTTTTATAGAGGTGTATAAAGTCATGAGAGGAATAGATTAGGTAGACGCACATGAGCACTGTCCTACACACCAGGGACAATTTACAATTTTACTGAAGGCAATTAACCCACAAACCTGCATGTCTTTGGAGTCCGGGGAGGAAACCGGAGCACCCGGGAAAAACCCACGCAGATCACGGGGACCATGTACAAACTCTGTACAGACAGCATCTATAGTCACCATCAGAATCAGAATCAGAATCACACTTAATTCGCCAAATATGTTTTGCAACATACGAGTCATTTCATTCAGTAATTTCAGTCTAAAGAAGGGTCTCGACCCGAAACGTCGCCTATCTCCTTCGCTCCTTAGATGCTGCTGCACCCGCTGAGTTTCTCCAGCTTTTTGTGTAACCCCCGAGTAATTTCATTGGCCAGGTCAGTCATACAATTAAAAGTAACAGATCGACTACAAAAACACATTTTAACATGAACATCCACCACAGTGACTCCTCCACATTCCTCGCTGTGATGGAAGGTGAAATAAAGTTCAAGTCCTTCCCTTAGTTCTTCCTCGGTCGTGGGCCCCAAGCCCCCGTTGACGGGACGGTCTTGACTCCCGTAGCCGGCGGCGTTTGGGCCCTCCGCGTCGAGGCGATCCGCTCCCACATCAGGGGGGGGGGGGGTGGGGGGGGGGGGAATGTCAGCTCCCCGGCGCTGGACAATCGAACCTCGCGTCGGGGCTGGTCGAACCTTCCGCGACGTTGGAGCTCCCGACCCGGCCTCACCCGAGACTGCGAGCCCTTGATGTTGATTCCGCGGTGGCCGCGGTGGGAGCAATCCCAGGCAAGGGATCGGCTCCGATGTTAAGTCCGCGCCCCACCGTGGGGCTCACGGCGGCCTCCAGCTCCAGCGATGGTAGGCCGCAGAGCCCGGAGAACGTGATCCGAAAAATTGATCACATCTCCGGCAAAGTAAGAACCCGAAAAAAAGTTTCCCCCGATCCCCTCCCCCCTCCCCCCACATAAAACAAACCGAAGAGCTTTTAACACACTAAAATAAATAACAAAAGAGTGAAAAGATGAACAGACTGCCGGCAGGGCAGCCATCTCCCCGGTGCCCCTGGTGGACTCGAACACGGGTCTCTGGCGCTGTGAGGCAGCAACTCTACCGCTGCGCCATCATACCGCAGTTCTCCGGAGCCTATCTCCAACCAATCCAATGGTTCATGGTCTCCTCTAGAAACTACGGTCCACTCCTAAAGAAAGAACAGGTTATTTTCCTTGTTTAATTTACCACAGAGAAACACGGTTATTGTTGAAACCATGCAGCTAAAATTTGTACATTTTCCCTGCATGTAGGTAGTGGATGTTTCTGAGGTGAGTCTAGGACCAGAGGCCATAACTGCAGATAAAAAATGTAGTACCTTTGCGAAGGAGATAATGTGGAATTTCTTTAGTCAGAAGGTGGTGAATCTGGGGAGTTCTTTGCCACAGATCGCAGTGGAAGCAAAGTCAATGGATATTTTTAAGGCAGAGATCGACAGTATTGGAGTCAGGGGTTATGGGGAGAAGGCAGGAGAATGGGTTTAGGAGGGAGAGATAGATCAGCCACGATTGAATGGCGGAGTAGACTTGATGGGCCGGATGGCCTAATTCTGCTCCTATGACTTATGAGCATGAACATGATCGCTCATCGATGCAGACGCGGCAAGCAGAAGGGCCTATTTCCACGCTGTATCTCTAAGGTCTACTGTCATTCATTCATTTATTATGTGCAAAGAAAAATACCCTTTGGAATTTGGAAGACGTACAGGTTTGTAGGTTAATTGGATTAGTATCAATGTAAAATTGTCCCAAGTGTGTTTTGGGTAGTGTTAGTGTGCAGGGATCGTTGGTCGGTGCGGACTCGGTGGGCCGAAGGGCCTGTTTCTGCTCTGTATCTCTAAATTAAACTAAACTAAAAATGTGTTCTGCAAATGCGGAGACGTTGCCTTAGTGAGGACCTCTTATTGATACTTTGTGCGGTCGTACAATAACCAGTGCTAGAATGCAAGCCCATGGGCTGTGAGTTATGGCCTCAGTTAACTTGATGAAGGGCAAGTAATGCTACCTACAGATTGATGAGTCCCCAAGGTCTGCTTGAGAAAGTAACTGGTGGCAATGAACCCGACAAAGTCTTCCTGCCAGTAATAAATTTTCCGAAAAAAGCACAAGTATAAGTAAAAGCCCACTCCGACTCCTTGCGAACAAGGGAGTAAATGCACAAATGAAGCATGCTGTAAAGTTTCTCTGAGACAAACTTTAAACTTGGTCTTAATGTTTGACTTCAGCAATATAAAGAGTCAAGAGTTTTTTATTTGTCGTATGTCCCAGGTAGAACAACAAAATTCTTCCTTGCTGCAGTACGACAGAATATGTAAAGATGAGCCCTCCAGCCATCAGGCTATTAAACATTACAATTGTTATTATTGCACTATTGTGTATATATATATATATATATATACACACACGCGCACACATACGCACACATAAAGTCAGGGGAGAGGGAGATACAGAGATATGGAAGGGTAAGGTGTGAAAACGAGACATCAAAAGGGGATGAGATCAAGGAAAATGTTGAATAGATCATTGTTGGAAGGAATGGGTGATGTTTCTGGGTCGAGACCCTTCGAAACGTCACCCATTCCTACTCTCCAGAGATGCTGCCTGTCCCGCTGAATTACTCCAGCATTTTGTGTCAATCTTCGGTTTAAATCAGCATCTGCAGTTCCTTCCTACACACACATATATATATATATATATATATATATATATATATGTGTGTCTGTATATATACACACTGAACTTATTTTTCTTGTTTATTATATTGTTTACAGAGTACTATGTTTACATATTCTGTTGTCCTGCTGTAAGTAAGAATGTAATTGTTCTATCCGGAACATTTGACAATCAAACACTCTTGACTTGACTCCAGTGCCATATAATGGTTCAGTGTGTGTATATTGGTGCCCATGACAATTGGCAAGTTTTTGATGTGTGACCACCCTCGGTCGGCAGGAACTTGGTTTAGTCTAGAGATACAGCATGGAAACAGGCCCTTCTGGCCGCCGAGCCCGTGCCACACCATCGATCACCCGTTCACGCTAGTTCTATGTTATGCCACTTTCTCATTCACTCCCCTACCAACCCGCATGTCTTTGGGACGTGTGGGGGAACTGGAGCACCCGGAGAAAACCCACGTAGTCAAGTCAAGTCACTTTTATTTCTATAGCACATTTAAAAAACAACTCTCGTTGGCCAAAGTGCTTTACATTGGTGGAGGTACTAACGTTATACAACAGTGGTTCATAGATTAAGTACATACATAAATACACACATATAGCCCTCACTCAGAGGACGTCAAGAAAGGCTTGAGAGTAACGATGAGTTTTAAGTCTCGACTTAAAGGAGGGGGCAGTTCTGATGGGAAGAGGGTTGCTGTCCACAGTCTAGGAGCTGCAACCACAAAGGCGTTCCATAGCCAATGGTCATAGGGAGAACGTGCATACCCCACGCAGACTGCACCCGAGGTCAGATTCGAACCCGGGTTTCTGGCGCTGTGAGGTAGCAACTCTACCAACTGCGCCACTGTGTCACCCCATTGAAAAAATTCTTGCAGCTCGTTATTTAGCAGTTCCATAGCCAATGTTAATGCAGGAGAGGGTGCAAGAAGATTTACAAGGATGTTGCCAGGACTTGAGTGACTGAACTATAGGGAGAGGGGGAAATCCTTTAGGACTGAGATGAGAAGGACTTTTTTCACACAGAGAGTGGTGGGTCTCTGGAACTCTCTGCCACAGAGGGTAGTTGAGGCCAGTTCATTGGCTATATTTAAGAGGGAGTTAGATGTGGCCCTTGTGGCTAAGGGGATCAGAGGGTATGGAGAGAAGGCAGGTACAGGATACTGAGTTTGATGATCAGCCATGATCATATTGAATGGCGGTGCAGGCTCGAAGGGCCCAATGGCCTACTCCTGCACCTAATTTCTATGTTTCTATGTTTCTATGAGAGGTTCAGCAGGCTAGGACTTTATCCCTTGGAGTGCAGCAAGATGAGGGGTGATCTTATAGAGGTGTTTAAGATCATGAGAGGAACAGATTGGGTCAATGCATTGAGTCTTTCACCCAGAGTCTGGGAAGAACCAGAGGCGTAGGTTGGTGGTCAGGGGGGAAAAGATTTAACAGGAACTTGAGGGGCATTTTTACACAAAGGGTGGGAGGTATATGGAACGCGCTGCCCGAGGAGGTAGTTGTGGCTGGTACTGTCACAATGTTTAAAAAATGTTTGGACAGGTACATGGACAGGATAGGATTAGAGGGATAGATCGGCCATGATTGAATGGTGGAGTAGATGATGGGCCGAATGGGCTAATTCTGCTCCCAAAACAGACGAACCTATGAATATGGGCCAAATGCAGGCAGGCGGGACGAGGGTAGATGGGGTAGGTTGGTCGGTGTGGGGAAGTTGTGCCGAAGGGCCTGTTTCCGCGCGGTATGACTGACAATACACAATAGACAATAGACGATAGGTGCAGGAGTAGACCATTCGGCCCTTCGAGCCAGCACCGCCATTCAACGTGATCATGGCTGATCATCCCCAATCAGTACCCCGTTCCTGCCTTCTCCCCATATCCCCTGACTCCGCTATTTTTAAGAGCCCTATCTAGCTCTCTCTTGAAAGTATCCAGAGAACCTGCCTCCACCGCCCTCGGAGGCAGAGAATTCCACAGACTCACCACTCTCTGTGAGAAAAAGTGTTTCCTTGTTTCTGTTCTAAATGGCTTACTCCTTATTCTAAAACTGTGGCCCCTGGTTCTGGACTCCCCCAACATCGGGAACATGGTTGGCGTGGGCAGGTTGTGCCAAAGGGCCTGTTTCCATGCTGTATGACTATGACTGTTTTCTTCTTGTGTATGGCCCGCACAGCCCAAAGTTGTCGGACAACTTGTTCTATTTGATCTTATTTGATTGTGCGCGCCGGGGTTGATTGCATGCGTCGAAACAGGGCGAACTGCGCGAAGGTTGCATTCTTCCCCCCACCCCGAGCCCAACTGTGACTATGATTCTATGTCTCTAATATGATGCTGTGCTGTTGCTTTGCCTCTGCTGATCCACTGACCTGTGCCTTCTCTCTCCTTTTCCTCCACAGAAAGCTGATCTTGCAGTTGCACCCCTCACTATCACCTACGTCCGTGAGAAGGTCATTGACTTCTCAAAGCCATTTATGACCCTGGGAATAAGTATTTTGTACCGAAAGCCCAACGGTACAAACCCTGGCGTTTTCTCCTTCCTGAATCCTCTCTCCCCTGATATCTGGATGTATATTCTGCTGGCTTACTTGGGTGTCAGTTGTGTGCTGTTTGTTATAGCCAGGTAACATGATGCCTTCAGTGAGTTTTGGCAATGCCACTCTGTTTTTGCAACATGTTGTCAAAAGTCACTGATTTTTTTCCTTTGGTTTGAAATTTTTTTTTAAATTTCTTTTTTGTACCTCCTTGTTTTAACACCTCTGTGCTGTTTGTCATATCTGTCTTGAGACTATATATATATACATATATATATATATTTAGAGGAAAAGATAAAAAAAATCTTGCTAATATCGGGGGGGGGGGGGGGGGGGGGAAAGGAAATGCTTTCAGAAAGCCGTTTCCGACTGGGTTTGCGGTGCAGATAAGTGTGTTAAACCAGCATATCTTCTTTAGTCGTCCTACTGTGCTGTTGACACTGTGTAAACGATGAATGCTGTCCGCAAGAAAAATGAAGGCAGTTAATTGAATTTTACACACATTTCACTGCACACATGGACTGAAGCATGGAAAATGTGGTTTCACAGAAAACGTCTTAAGAAAGGCTATTAATTAGTCATAGAGGGCGGGGGGAGGGGGGGGAGGGGGGCTTTAGTGCGGACAGGCACACTAGCAGAGAGGTGGTTGTGTTTTTCATACAGCACTGTGAGATAGGATAACTAAACGCCCGTTCTACCCCCCCCCCCCCCTCTCTCACTGTTACCGACAAATGCTTTTCACCTTGCTTCAAATGCATGTTCTCGGACATGATATCACTGCTGCAGTTAACCACTGCACCAGCCAGTGCAGCTCAGACCGCATTTTTAAAAGATTGATGCATGCGAGGAGCTGTGATCTGTTTCTTTTCCAGAGTGGGAAAAGTACAGACGGGTGATCTGCACTGAAAATGCATCTGCGAGAGATTTGCTGTCTCCCATTTGCCACTCGCCGTCTTAGAATAAAGGCGAGGTCATTTAAGACTGAGGCAAGAAAAAAACTTTTTCACCCAGAGAGTTGTGAATTAGTGGAATTCCCTGCCACAGAGGGCAGTGGAGGCCAAGTCACTGGATGGATTTAACAGAGAGTTAGATAAAGCTTTCGGGGCTAGTGGAGTCAAGGGATACGGGGAGAAGGCAGGCACGGGTTATTGATAGGGGACGATCAGCCATGATCACAATGAATGGCGGTGCTGGCTCGAAGGGCCGACTGGCTTCCTCCTGCACCTATTTTCTATGTTTCTATGTTTCTATCAGAGTATTCCCGCTGTACACTAGAGGAGGTCGCGGGGAAACAGTAGGGATTATATCTTTAGAATTGCACCTTTAGACTTCAGACTTCCGATTAGAGCGCAGGGGGCTGAACAGGTCTCCATCAGACTTTTTAAAAAAAACAACTTTTGGAGACGTGCATCTTGTGTCTTGGTGGAGAGAGGGTTCCTCTTGCAGAAATCTTCACATATGGTTAGACCTAAGTTATGGCCATGGCATTTTCAGGATGATATCAAGGGCTGCGATATAGAGCAGGGAGGAGGGAGGTGGGACAGGAGCTCTACAGAGAGGCGGGGGAGTTCTCTTTAGAACGGAGGCATTTAAGGGAAGATTTGTCAGACGTGTTCAATATCATAAAGAGCATTCAGTGTTTCCACTGGTAACAATGTCGGCAACAAGGGACGCAGATTTAAGCTGCTTAGCAAGAGAAGCTGATCATTTGTCTGCAATAAATTGTTGTGAACTTGAGGTCGTTGACATTTAGGTCCGTTTAGTTTATTGTCACGTGTACCGAGGTACAGTGATAAGCTTTTGTTGCGTGCTAACCAGTCAGCGGAAAGACAACACATGATGACAATCGAGTCATTTACAGTGTACAGATACATGATCAAGGAATAACGTTTAGCGCAAGGTAAAGCCAGTAAAGTCTGATCAAAGATAGTCCGAGAGGCACCAAGGAGGTAGATAGTAGTTCAGCACCGCTCTGGTTGTGGTAGGATGATTCAGTTGCCTGCTAATAGCTGGGGAGAAACTGTCCCTGAATCTGGAGGTGTGCGTTTCCACTGTGAAGAGATTCACGTTCAAATTATCATTGTTGACTGCAGCTAAAAATGCATTGTGCATTTTTGTAAAGTTGTCGCCGAGACAGAATCAGCGGAACTGAAGAAGGTTCTCGACCCGAAACGTCACCTATTCTATCGCTCCATAGATGCTGCCTCACCCGCTGAGTTTCTCCAGCATTTTTGTCTACCAGCGGAATGAACCGATCTTTTTGCCAATCAAGGGAGTGAGAGAGAAGGGGAGAGAGAGACAGAGAGAGAGAGAGAGAGACAGATAGAGAGAGAGAGAGACAGAGAGACAGAGAGAGAGACAGAGAGAGAGAGAGAGAGAGAGAGACAGACAGACAGACAGACAGAGAGAGAGACAGAGAGAGAGACAGACAGAGAGAGAGAGAGTTCAGTTTTGGGGCACCATGTGACAGGAAAGATGTGTCAAGCTGGAAAGAATGCAGAGAAGTTAGACACAAAATGCAGGAGTAACTCAGTGGGACAGGCAGCATCTCTGGAGAGAAGGAATGGGTGACGTTTCGGGTCGAGACCCATCTTCAGATGGTGCAGAGTTGATTTACAAGGACTTTGCCCGGGACTCAAGGGCTTGAGCTGTATGGGGAGGTTGAGCAGGCTAGGATTCCATTCCTTAGAGTACAGGAGGATGAATGGTGATCTTATAGAAGTGTACAAAAATGGTGAGAGACATGGATGGGGGTAAACACACAAAGTTTTCTGCCAAGAGTAGTGGAATTGAAAGCCAGAGGACATGTGTTTAAGGTGAGGGGGGAAAGGGGAAAGAAACCTGAGGCACAGAATAGGGTGAGAGGGATATGGGCCAAACGCAGGCATGTAGGCCTGGTGTAGATGGGCATGTTGGTCAGGGTTGGAGGACAAGCAAAGCTTGTGGATATGGAACTATTGTTAGTGTGGAGGATTAAACTTACATAGAATTTGAAGCTGAGGGACTGGACCTTCAGCCCATCAGCCATACTAGTGACCAAGACCCGACCCGAAACGTCACCTATTCCTTTTCTCCAGAGATGTTGCCTGACCCACTGAGTTACTCTGGATTTTTGGGTTTATCTTAGATGTAAACCAGCATCTGCAGTTCCATTAAGCGCTCTTAAGCCATACTAGCCTGCTTCCACTCTACATTCATGGTCTTTTATTTTCAGAATGTGCTTATTTAGGCACTGCAATTCTTCAGGGCAGGGAGGCAGGCAATCCGGGACTGAAACCTACCAGCACTGATATGTTTCCAAGTCATGATGGTGGTTGACTTGGTGGGGGGGGGGTCCCTTGGATTAGAGGGACAGGTGGTGGTTTTGCAAGGCAATGTTGAAGATAGGTAACTGCGGTGCATCCTGTCGCTTGATGGCATGTACAATGCACAGCAGAGGTGAGAATGTATGTGGAGCTTGGACAATGAGGTACCAAGCAGTCGGGTAGACGTCTTCATACGTTTAGCTTCTTGAGAGTCGTTGGAGCTCCTCCAGGCAAGTGGAGAGTATTCAATCACACTCCTGAAAAGTTCATAAGTTGTCAGAGCAGAATTAGGCCATTTGGCCCATCAAGTCTACTCCACCATTCAATCTCAACCCCATTCTCCTGCCTTCTCCCCATAACCCGTGACACCATTACTAATCAATCAATCAATTTGATATCGATTTTCTTGGCCTACACAGCCAGCTGTGGCAAAGAATTCCATAGATTCATCACCCTCCGACTAAAGAAATTCCCTCGTCTCCTTCTTAATGGACCATCCTTTAATTCTGAGGTTATGACCTCTAGCCCTAGACTCTCCCACTAGTGGAAACATCCTCTCTGCATCCGCTCTATCCAAGCCTTTCAGTATTCGGAACGTTTCAATGAGATCCCCCCCTTATTCTTCTAAACTCCAGCGAGTACAGGCCCAGTGTCGTCAAACGCTCATCATATGTTAACCCATTAATTCCTTGCATAATTCTTGTAAGTGTCCTATGGGCCGTTCTCCAGGGTGAGCACATCCTTCCCCAGATTTGGAGCCCAAAATTGCTCTCAGGGTCAGGAAGGCCTGTTGCTGGTCCATTCTGGTCCATTCTGGTGTGCCTCAAACCTATGTGGCTGATCTAGGTTGTAAGAGAGTCTCGCTTCTCGGAGATAGTCATTGCATGGCCTGAGTTTTAATTTATCCATATCAACCCCTGCCTTGTTGTTGTCCAGGTCATAAGGTCACAAGGTCATAAGTGATAGGAGTGGAATTAGGCCATTTGGCCCATCAAGTCTATCCTGCCATTCAATCATGGCTGATCTATCTCTCCCTCCTAACCCCATTCCCCTGCCTTCTCCCCATAACCCCTGACACCCGTACTAATCAAGAATCTATCTTATCCATGCCTTAAAAACATCCACTAACTTGGCCTCCACAGCCGTCTGCGGCGATGAATCCCACAGTTTCACCACCCTCTGACTAAAGGTATTTCTCCTCATCTCCTTCCTAAAAGAACGTTCTTTAATTCTAAGGCTGTGACCTCTAGTCCTAGACTCTCCCACCGCATGCAGGCAGTGACTGGTTCATTTGCTGCGGAGTTGGAAGGGAATTGAACATTGTGGCCATTGAGCTTAGGATGGAAGGTGCAGCACCAATGCAGCAGTTGAAGTTGGCTGGGCCGAAGACTCTGCACCGAGGAACTCCTGCAGTGTTGCCTTGGGTCTGGGGTGTTTCAACCACAGCCACCCTCCTTTGTGTGAGATATGATTCCAAGATTCGGAATCAGTCTCGAGATGCAGCACGGGAAACAGGCCCTTCGTCCCACCGAGTCTGCGCTGGCCAGCGATCCCCGCACACTGACACTGTCCTCTGCACACACCAGGGACAATTTACAATTTTACCGAAGCCAGTTAACATTGAAAGCCGTACGCCTTTGGACTGTGAGGGGATACTGGAGCACCTGGAGAAAGCCCACATGGTCAAGGAGAGAATGTCACAATCACACCCAGGCAGAGCCGCTTGAACTGTAGCCAGAATCAAACACACATTTTTGTATTTCATTTTTGTTTGCGATAAACAATCATATATGGGGCTATTTCAATCTGAATACATGCAAAGATAAGTGTCAGAACACAATGTTTATTTTCGTCACTTAAGCCGTCCCAACCAAGGCTTCTCTCTTCCGTTGGTGTTTCTCACTCGGGCTGATCTTTTTTCCCTTTGCGCCCCTTCCTTATCGCTGTTAGGTATCACTCGATGCACCACTCTGGCAGCAAGTCACCCTTGTCCCCAGTGGTCAGGACATGGAAGAAAAGGTGCCATGTTTGACCGAGTGCCTTTTTTCTTGCTGATTTAACAAATCTGGTATCCTTGCAAGTTGTATCAGCAAGGACCAGTCTGCTTATCTCACAGCACATTCATCCTGGAGTCAATTGTTGCTCAGCCATGCGAAACCGCTCACCATAAATCTGTTGCTCCTCATTCATGAGGATCTGTCAGCATCCAAGTTTGCTGTCGCCTCCCGTACTGGAAGGTTTCACTGACAAGACAGGACCTACTTGGTTCCCCAACCACTATATTCTAATTTTGTCCTCGTACCATAGGATTCACTTCTTTATTTTAATTTAGTTTAGAGCTACGGTGCGGAAACAGGCCCTTTGGGGCACCGAGTCCGCGCCGACCGGCGATCCCCGCACATTAACACTATCCTATACACACACTCGGGACAATTTACACTTATACCAAACAAATTAACCTGCAGACCTCTACGCCTTTAGAGTGTGGGAGGAAACCGAAGATCTCGGAGAAACCCACGCGGGAGAACGTACAAACTCCGTATAGACAGCACCTGTAGTCGGGAACGAACCCGGGTCTCCTGCGTTGCAAGGCGCTGTAAGGCGGCAACTCTACCGCTGCACCACCGTGCCGATATCCGTTCCCTCATTTGCAGACTGGCGACTTAAACATTTTCTAATGCACGACTACAAAATAGCAATTAAGATTTGATTATTTAAGTCATTGTCACTTAAAGAATATGCTATTCTGCTCGATTTAGACTTTCTTATGTTAAAAACCATTGCAATATTAAATCGCCAGATAGTCCATTCAGTAAAGATACGAACAAGATCTTGGGTGTAACTCTGCATAACCGTTTCCATTCCAGCCCATTATATATAGTTTTAGCTTAGTTATTAGTTTTGGACATATTGTGTGGGCCTTCCCTTATCCCCGTACACCAGCACTATCCTGCACACTAGGGACAATTTTTCTGAAGCCAATTAAGCTACAAACCTCAAGTCAAGTCAAGCTTATTTGTCACATACGCATACGAGATGTGCAGTGAAATGAAAAGTGGCAACGCTTGCGGATTGCGCAAAAAAAAAACTACAAAACAGAATGGAACAGAATCAATAATTAATTATTTGTGAGAAAAAACAGCAATTTTAAAAAGACACAACACAACAGTAAATTGGTACAGTAAGAATCCCTGGTGAGATAAGAGTTTACAGTCCTAATGGCCTCTGGGAACAAGCTCCTTCTCATCCTCTCTGTTTTCACAGCATGACAGCGGAGGCGTTTGCCTGACTGTAGCAGCTGGAACTGTCCGTTGCTGGGGTACTAGGGGTCCCCCATAATGTTGCTAGCTCTGGATCTGCACCTTCTGATGTATAGGTCCTGCGAGTGTAGTTCACATAGTGCGTTTGGCCGAAGCACTACTCTCCGCAGAGCCTTCTTGTCCTGGGCAGAGCAGTTCCCAAACCTGATTGTGATGTTTCCAGACAAGATGCTTTCTACAGCCCCGAGTAGAAGCACTGGAGGACTCTGAATTTCCTCAGCTGCCTGAGGTGGTAAAGGCTCTGCCTTGCCTTACTCACCTGTGTAGCAGCGTGTGATGTCCATGTCAGATCCTCTGAGATGTGGACTCCTAGGTATTTAAAGCAGCTCATCCTGTCCACAGTAGCCCCACTTATCCTCAGTGGCGAGTACGTCCTCGGATGTTGTGCCCTCCTAAAGTCCACGATCAGCTCCTTAGTTTTTTTTGACATTCAAGAGGAGGCTGTTGTCCCGACACCAGAGTGCCAGATCAGCCACCTCCTCCCGGTAGGCCTTCTCATTAGTGTCGTCAGCACATGGATGTCTTTACATTTATACCAAGCCAATTAGCCTACAAACCTCTATGTTTGGGAGGTCCAGGACAAGGGGTCACAGCTTAAGGATAAGGGGGAAATCCTTTAGGACCGAGATGAGAAGGAATTTTTTCACACAGAGAGTGGTGGGTCTCTGGAACTCAGAGGGTAGTTGAGGCCAGTTCATTGGCTATATTTAAGAGGGAGTTAGATGTGGCCCTTGTGGCTAAGGGGATCAGAGGGTATGGAGAGAAGGCAGGTACGGGATACTGAGTTGGATGATCAGCCATGATCATATTGAATGGCGGTGCAGGCTCGAAGGGCCGAATGGCCTTCTCCTGCACCTAATTTCTATGTTTCTATGTTTCTATGTCTTTGGAGTGTGGGAGGAAACCGAAGATCCGGGAGAAACCCTACGCAGGTCACGGGGAGAACGTGCAGACTCCGTACAGACAGCACCCGTAGCCAGGATCGAACCCGGGTCTCCGGAGCTGCGAGGCAGCAACTCTACCGCTGCGCCACCGTGCCGCCCTTGTTTACCAGATTGTTAATTGTAATTGTCATTCCGGCAATTGTTGGCAGGGTTACCCAGGTCCTGAGTCAAAAAATGCTCTCTATATATTATAATACTTCCTTTAATTGCAATGCACTTGGATGCCAGGAACTAGAGGAAAAGTGAAGCCGAAACGTTAAGCCAAGGTAGTTTTAAATTGTATATTTTCCAGGTCAGTGACTCATCTCCTTTTCCAGACAGGTAAACTCTGAACTAGGCAGTTGTTAAATGGGGACGAGCTGTCACACTTCACCTTTGGAGAACATCAATAATTTTAATCCAGCTTTGGGTTGGAACTAATTCTCAATTGTTCTTGGCAGGATATATCTGTTGTTTTTTTTTATATAAAACATCCTTTGTTAGACTTTGGGCAAAGTCAGCGTTTAATGTTTCTCCTGATATTAAGTAAGGAATTAAAAAGTCCTTCAATGTTGTACTTTCTTGAAATATTGAACGGTTCAGTGTCTCATAATATGTAAATTTAGCAAACTATATTAGATTTGTTTAAGTGGTTTTCAGTTTAATTTCTAACCTGTCAGGAAAATAAAAACTTGATAGTGCTGCTGAAAATACGTTAATGCAAAATGTTGCAATGGGCGGCATGGTGGTGCAGCGGTAGAACTGCTGCCTCACAGTGTCAGAGATCCGGGTTTCGATCCCGACTACGGGTGCTCTCTGTACGGAGTTTGTACGTTCTCCCTGTGACCTACGTGGGTTTTCTCCGAGATTGGAATCAAGGGATATGGGGAGAAAGCAGGAACGGGGTACTGATTTTGGATGATCAGCCATGATCATTTTTCACCCAGAGAGTGGTGAACCTGTGGAATTCTCTGCCACAGAAGGCAGTGGAGGCCAATTCACTGGATTAATTGAAGAGAGAGTTAGATGTAGCTCTTTGGGGCTAGCGGAATTAAAGGATATGGGAAGAAAGCTGGAACAGGGTACTGATTTTGGATGATCAGCCATGATCATTTTTCACCCAGAGAGTGGTGAACCTGTGGAATTCTCTGCCACAGAAGGCAGTGGAGGCCAATTCACTGGATTAATTGAAGAGAGAGTTAGATGTAGCTCTTTGGGGCTAGCGGAATTAAAGGATATGGGAAGAAAGCTGGAACAGGGTACTGATTTTGGATGATCAGCCATGATCATTTTTCACCCAGAGAGTGGTGAACCTGTGGAATTCTCTGCCACAGAAGGCAGTGGAGGCCAATTCACTGGATTAATTGAAGAGAGAGTTAGATGTAGCTCTTTGGGGCTAGCGGAATTAAAGGATATGGGAAGAAAGCTGGAACAGGGTACTGATTTTGGATGATCAGCCATGATCATTTTTCACCCAGAGAGTGGTGAACCTGTGGAATTCTCTGCCACAGAAGGCAGTGGAGGCCAATTCACTGGATGAATTCAAGAGCGAGTTAGATGTAGCTCTTTGGGGCTAGCGGAATTAAAGGATATGGGAAGAAAGCTGGAACAGGGTACTGATTTTGGATGATCAGCCATGATCATTTTTCACCCAGAGAGTGGTGAATCTGTGGAATTCTCTGCCACAGAAGGCAGTGGAGGCCAATTCACTGGATGAATTCAAGAGAGACTTAAGTGTAGTTCTTAGGGCTAGCGGAATCAAGGGATATGGAGAGAAAGCAGGAAGGGGGGTACTGATTTTGGATGATCAGCCATGGTCATATTGATTGGCGGTGCTGGCTCGAAGGGCCGAATGGTCTACTCCTACACTGTTTGTCTATGTTTCTATCTTTGGTGTCCTCCCACACTCCAAACACGTACATGTTTGTAGATTAATTGGCTTTGTATAACTGCAAATTGTCCCCAGTGTGTGTGGGATAGTGTTGGTGTGCGGGGATCGCTGGTCGGTGCCGACTCGGTGGGCCAAAGGGCCTGTTTCCGCCGCCGTATCTATAAACTACACCAAACTGAACTGATGCACTATTTTTGTAGCATCACACAATTGAGCGCTTTAAAAAGCAGTTTAGAGTTAATATTTGACAGAAGAAATATCTACTTCATCTTGTGTGAGGATGTCAGGCTCTTTCCCCCCCCCCCAAGGACAGTAGTGTTCTGATGGATTTTCACAACACTTCGACAAAGAGATGATGGCACTTTTAGATAATGGTTTTCTATTGCCAGTTGAGAAGAAGAATTTCAGATTTCCAACTTGCCACGAGGGGATCCAAGCACACATTTTTTCCAACACTTTTAATTCAGACCCCAGGATCACTAACACAGCAATAAAAAACACGGTGACCACAGTGGTGCAGCGGTAGAGTTGCTGCCTTACAGCGCCAGAGACCCGGGTTCGATCCTGACTGTGGGTGCTGGCTGTACGCAGTTTGCACATACTCTCCGTGACCTGCGTGGGTTTTCGCCGGGTGCTCTGGTTTCCTCCCACACTCCAAAGATGTACGGGCTTGTAGGCTAAATTGGCTTGGTGTCATTGTAAATTTTCCCCAGTGTGTGTGCGGACAGTGTTAGTGTGCGGGGATTGCTGGTCGATGGGCCTGTTTCTGCTCTGTATCTCTGAACTAAACTAAACTAAACCATTTGACCCTTTTCATTTGCCATAGCTGAACATGCACTAAATCTCTGAAATAAGTAAGGAATTTAATATCATCCTTAAATCTTGTACTCTCTTGAAATATTGGATTGCTCAGAATCTTATTATACATACATTTTACAAATTATGTTAGATTTTAGATTTTAAGTGGCATTCAGTTTAAGTTCCAACCTATTAGAACATGCTGCAGCTGTTCGCGTGGACATTACCATCAATTCCTGTTTTAGGGATCATCTAATCACTAGTCTTTTCCTACTAACTGTTCCTCTTCCCAAGAAGAAACAGTGACCAAGCCACAAGAAGCTGAAAGCAAAAAAACTGCACATGTTGAAAATCTGCAATAACAATAGAGAATTGTGGAACTAGCAAGCAGACTTAAATGGCCAAGGGTGATATAGAGTTAACCTTTCATCAGACCCAAGAAAAGTCAAAACAACTTGCAAAGTTGGGGGGCATGGAGAGAAAACACACCAGCACGTCCATGACCTACAGGGAGAGGTTGTGAAGCCGAGGACATTATTCTTTGAAGTGATTCTTGATTAGTACGGGTGTCAGGGGTTATGGGGTAAAGGCAGGAGAATGGTGTTCAGAGGGAGAGATAGACCGGCCATGATCGAATAGCAGATTATTGATGGGCCGAATGGCCTAATTCTATTGCTTCCACTTATGATCTTATGAGTGCAAGAGTCCAAAGGGTGATCTTATAGAGGAGTATAAGATCGTGGGAGGAATTAATAGGGTGAATGCACAGTCTTTTACTTAGAGTTGCGGAATCAAGAACCAGAGTATTTAATAGGAACCCGAGCGGCACCATTTTCACGCAGGGGGTGGTGGGTATACAGAATGAGCTACCAGAGACAGGTACAGTTGAGGCAGGTACAATAACATTTAAAAGAGGATGGACATAAAATGTGAAAATATGAAAGTTGAATTGGTAGCAAGGAAGGCGAATGCAACGATATCATTTATTTCGAGAGGGCCACAATTCTAAAAAAGGGATTGAATGCTAAGGCTTTCTGAGGTGCTGGTCAGGTTGCATTTGGAGTACTGTGAGCAGTTATGGACCCCATATCTGAGGAAGGATGTGCTGACTCTGGAGAGTGTCCAGAGGAGGTTTACAATAATGATCGCAGGAATGAGTGGGTTAACAGATGATGAGCGTTTGACGGCACTGGGCCTGCACTCGCTGGAGTTCAGAAGGGTGAGGGGGAACATCATTGAAACTTACCAAATAGTGAAAGGCCTTATTCTGCTCTCAGAACTTATGAACTTATAAGGCTTGAAGGGTTTCCACCCGAAACGTTGCCTATTTCCTTCGCTCCATAGATGCTGCCTTACCCGCTGAGTTTCTCCAGCATTTTTGTCTACCTTCAATTTTCCAGCATCTGCAGTTCCCTCGTAAACTTATAAGGCTTAGTGAATGGAAAGCTGCAGTCTCTGCGGATCCACTGTACTAGATTTCTCACGTTAAGTCAAGTCAAGTTTATTCGTCACATACACATACGAAATGTGCAGTGAAATGAAAAGTGGCAGTGCTTGCGGATTGTGCAAAAAGAAACTACAAAACAGAATGGAATAGAATCAATAATTAATTATTTGTGAGAAAAAAACAGCAATTTTAAAAAGACACAACACAACAGTAAATTGGTACAGTAAGAGTCCCTGGTGAGATAGGAGTTTACAGTCCTAATGGCCTCTGGGAAGAAACCCCTTCTCATCCTCTCTGTTTTCACAGCATGACAGCGGAGGCGTTTGCCTGACCGTAGCAGCTGGGGTGGAAGGGGTCCCCCATAATGTTGCTGGCTCTGCATCTTTCTGTTGTATAGTTCCTGCAGGGGGGGGGAGCGAGTGCCTTCATTGTGATATGATTGAGAAGCTTGTAGATGAAACCAAAGGTGGTCATGGCGTTAATAGTGAAGAAGAAAGATACACCATTCAGACTACACACAGTTGGGTTGTGGAAATAATTTGAATAGCTACAGGAAGATGTCATTGAAGATCAGACGTGCAAAAATTTGGCAAGTGAAATCTATTTGCGAGATAATACATTTATAGAAGGCAAACAACACAAAGTAATGCAAAATAAGCAGTAGGGTTCAGGGCAGTGCGGAGCATAGAAATGATAGTTAAGAAGGCAGGCCTAATATTTGAAAGGACACAAAGTGCTGGATTAACTCAGAAGGTCAAGGCCCTGTCCCACTTGGTGATTTGCCACTCGGCAACTGCCGGCATCAATGACTGACGTATCAGGTCACCGAAAAACTGATGCGGCGTGACAGGGCGTGACGACGTATTGACGCACGGTGTATCCTCAAGTGTCGCAACATATTTTTTGTCGCCGCTGGATTTTGAAAAGATCAAAATGTTTCGCCGGCCCTGTTACGTCAGTCAATGACTCCAGCAAGTGGGACTGGCCCTTCAGGCAACATCTCTGGAGAACATGTGTAGGAAGGAACTGCAGATGCAGGTTTACACCAAAGATAGCCAGAAAATGCTGGAGTAACTGACGTTGCGGATTGAGAGGAGATGTTGAAGATGATGGGAGAACATGTGGTAACAACGGAGTTACTCCACAACTTAGCTTCCTTTGGTGTAAATCAGCATCCGCAGTTCCTTGTTTCTACAGAGCTAATATTTACCTTTATTAGCCAAGGTGCAAAGGTTATCAATAGGGAATGGGTGGCTCTTTTCTGCTCAACGTGGACACGAGGGGCCAGGAATTGCCCCTGTGAATCTGTGAGGGCCATGTAAGCAAAATCACTGCTGCTGTTGCTTAGTTCAGTTCAGTATAGATTATTGTCACGTGTACCGAGGTACAGTGGAAAGCTTTTGCTGCAAGCTATACAGTCAGCGGAAAGAAAATACATTTGTTAACAATCAAGCCTTCCACAGCGTACCGATACCATGATAAAGGGATTAACATGAATCATGTTTAGTGCAAGATAAAGCCAGTAAAGTCCAAGCAAGGATAGTCCGAGGGTCTCAAGTGGAGTAGATAGTAGGTTACACAAAAAGCTGGAGAAACTCAGCGGGTGCAGCAGCATCTAAGGAGCGAAGGAGATAGGCGACGTTGCTGGTCGAGACCCTTCTTCAGACTGGTCAGGGATCAGGGAAATGAGAGATATAGACAGTGATGTGGAGAGATAAAGAACAATGAATGAAAGATATGCAAAAAAGTATCCATGATAAAGGAAACAGGCCATTGTAAGCTGTTTGTAGTGTGAAAATGAGAAGCTAGTGTGACTTGGGTGGGGGGGGGGGGGGGATAAAGAAGGGATGCCAGGGCCCGAGGGCTGAGGGAGAGGTGGGGGAGGGGGAGGAGGCAGCCTGGGTTAACATAATTGAGAAAATTCAATGTTTAAGCCCAGAGGATGCAGACTCCCCAAGCGGAATATGAGGTGCTGTTCCTCCAATTTGCAGTGTTGCTCACTCTGGCCGTGGAGGAGGCCCAGGACCGAGAGGTCGGATACAGAATGGGAGGGGGAGTTGAAGTGCTGAGCCACCGGGAGGCCGGGTTGGTTATTGCGGACGGAGCGGAGGTGTTCGGCGAAACGATCGCCCAGCCTCCGCTTGGTCTCAGCAATGTAGATCAGCTGGCATCTGGAGCAACGGATGCAGTAGATGAGGTTGGAGGAGGTGCAGGTGAACCTCTGTCGGACTTGGAAGGACTGCTTGGGTCCCTGAAAGGAGTGGATAGGGGAGGTGAAGGGACAAGTGTAGCATCTCTTGCGGTTGCAAGGGAAAGTGCCCGGGGAAGGGGTAGAGCGGGAGAGAAGGGAAGAATTGACAAGGGAGTTGCGGAGCGAGCGGTCTTTGCGGAAGGCAGACAGGGGGGGAGATGGGAAGATGTGGCGAGTGGAGGGGTCACGTTGGAGGTGGCAAAACTGGCGGAGGACTATCTGAGTAGATAGTAGTTCAGGACTGCTGTCCAGTTGTTGGTAGGATGGGTCAGTTGCCCGATAGACAACAAAGTGCTGGATGGAGTAAGTCAACATTTCAGAGAGCATCTCTGGAGAACAAGGATGGGTGATTTTTCAGGTCGGAACCCATCCCAATGCTGAGGTGTGCAGGAGCCATGCTTGGGGTAGATCAGCCATGATCACATTGAATGGCGGTGCTGGCTCGAAGGGCCGACTGGCCTGCACCTATTGTCTACTGTCTATTGTCTAAAATGATTTACCTTTAAAAGTGAAGGAGGACAAATCAGCAAGTCATTACATTTCTTTGTATTGGTTGAATGCACACGTTTGTAATTCACGTGGAAGCGATGTTCTTATTAGCAATTATCGCACCATGAAGCCTCAAGTTTATATTTGGATGTAAAATTATGGATAACGACCCAACGATGATATACTGTCAGTGGCTCAGTAGGTCCAGCGAGAGCGCAGTTTACTAAAATGTAGTCAGTTGTGGAGCGGGGAGCTACGAGGGTGAGCTGAATAATGTGCTCGTTGATGTTTGTCAACTCGCTCGCTCTCTATCCAGAGAGGATCTCAGTGGGTGTCAGGGGTTACAGGGAGAAGACGGGAAAATGCGATTGTGAGGGAAAGATAGATTGGATAATCTGGTGGAGTAGACTTGATGGGTCGAATGGCCTAATTCTGCTCCTGTCACTTATGAACTGATCTGACTGTGGTCCAGTACTTTGGCATAGTTCCAAAGTGCATGGGGAGATCTTGCTGCTGTTGCTCTTTTCGTCTTCTCCTGTTCTGGGCTGCCAAACCCCTCTTAAGGGGTTGGACAAGCTAGATGCTGGAAGATTGTTCCCGATGTTGGGGGAGTCCAGAACAAGGGGTCACAGTCTAAGGATAAGGGGGAATTCCTTTAGGACCGAGATGAGGAAAACACTCTTTACACAGAGAGTGGTGAGTCTCTGGAATTCTCTGCCACAGAAGGTAGTTGAGGCCAGTTCATTGGCTATATTTAAGAGGGCGTTAGATGTGGCACTTGTGGCTAAAGGGATCAGGGGGTATGGAGAGAAGGCAGGTACGGGATACTGAGTTGGATGATCAGCCATGATCACATTGAATGGCGGTGCAGGCTCGAAGGGCCGAATGGCCTACTCCTGCACCTATTTTTCTATGTTTCTATGTTTCTAAGTACTGCTGTTTAGCTGAGTACGGTGAGACTATCCCAAGTAGGCCATGCCATGGATGCTTCTGGAGATAGACACAAAGTGCTGGAGTAACTCAGCAGGTCAGGCAGCATCTCTGGAGAACAAGGATGGATGACATTACCCTTCCTTGGACTCTAAGCATCCTTTTTTTCCGGAGATGTTGCCTGACTCACTTTGTGTCTATCTTCTGCATGAACCAGCATCTGCAGTTCCTCGCTACGCACCATAGATGCTTCTATCAAGTAGCCCATTCCACGTGAAACCATTTTTGGACACCAAAGACACCAGATGATATGTATAGGAAGGAACTGCAGATGCTGGTTTACACCGACGTTAGACACAACATGCTGGAGCAACTCAGCGCATCAGGCAGCATCTCTGGACAGAAGGAATGGATGATGGCTTTGACCCAAAACGTTGCCCATTCCTTCTCTCCGAAGATGCTGCCCGTCCCCCTGAGTTACTCCAGCATTTTGTGTCAAACACCAGAAGATATGTTGAGCAGGCAGGAGCCTGGGAAAGCTAATAGATTGGTCATGAAGATAAACACAAAATGCTGGAGTAACTCAGCACGTCAGGCAGCATCTCCGGAGAAATGGAATAGGTAATGTTTCAGGTCGAGATACTTCTTCAAGTTGGTCGTGATATTGGATGACAAGACAGATTCAGGAGGCTCTGTGGCTTATTTAGTTTTGTTTAGTTTATTGTCACGTGTACCAAGGTACAGTGAAAAGCTTTTTGTTGCGAGCTAACCAGTCAGCAGAAAGACAATACATGATTACAATAGATCCATTTACAGTGTATAGATACATGATAAGGGAATAACGTTTAGTGCAAGGTAGAGCCAGCAAAGTCCGATCAAGGAATGTCCGAGTGTCACCAATAGGGTAGATAGTAGTTCTGCACTGCTCTCTGGTTGTGGTAGGGTGGTTCAGTTGCCTGATAACAGCTGGGAAGAAACTGTCCCTGAGTCTGGAGGTGTGCGTTTCCACACTTCTGCCCAGCACTTGGTGCTTCCGATATGTCATCTGAAACCTGAAGTCATTTTAGGGAAGGGAATGATGATAAGGAAAGACAGGCAGGCTTGAGCTGAAAAGCATTGGTGGCTGAATCACGCTGCATACCCGTAGTACTGAGATAACAGAGTAGCCTCAAGGCTCAATATGAAATAGCGGAGGAGTCACTCGAGCAGAAAGAAAAGACCCAGAAGAATAGAGCGAAGTGACATTACGTTGTTGAGCTGAAGACTACAGATGGCTCAGCATATGTTTCATGGCAAAGGCCACCAGTAAAGGAAAGTCAGGGCTGTCGTTCCAAACCATGACCATGAATCCCCCATTAATATTAACGGAGGCGTTGGTACTTGAAGCAATGGTGAAAAGCACAGTGGCCTGGCCACGCAATGGATGTTACTGGCAATATGAACACCTAAAGTAATGAGCAGCAACTGTCATCTAAGTTGGTTCAGAATATGCACCTGCTTATTTTTTATTCACCATCTCTTGTGAGGATAAATTAGGTAAGTTATTCCCTCTTTCGCCTTTCTCGTCAGTGAAAGTGAAGATAACAGCAACTATGCCAGCGTGTGTTCAGACTGATTTGTCACAGGGTTAAATGGCGCGCTCTTATAATCAAGACTTGTTTTATTTTAAATGGAGTTAAACCAATAATCACAAGGCCTGGTGTAAATAGAAACCTTAACTGTGCAAAGAAAAGCCAGATTCTGTAGAAGCAATTTAGAGGAGAATACATGAATTGCACTCTGCATTCAAAAATAGCAAGCGGCATTTTGTAATGTATTGTGTAATCCATCAAAGCCTAAGCAGTAAAGTCAATATATTTTTCATTACTAGATCCTATTGTGCAATCTGAAGCGGCAGCAGAATTATATCTTTGTTGTTTAGCACTGGTTTCTTTGCACTGATATAAAAAACAACTCATTGCTCATGGATTTAATTCTATTACAAAGATCTTGCAAGGAAAGAAGACTAGTATTTTTGCTTTTGCAAGTTTGATGCAAGCATTGTTGCAAGTGTGCATGATGGAATGAGGACAGGGCTATGCACTCCCTTCATAGTCAGTATCTGTGGTCCTATGCACACATTAGATAAACAAAAATAAGGCAATGTGGGATTACATCTCAGGGGAACGGTAGTGATTAGGCAATTCATTTTTATCCATGAAAATCCTTGCTCCCAGGGTTTCAGACCAATATACCATGGCGTTTTAACCTAAAAGTGTCTCCTGTACTTTTTGCCTGAAAAGTATCATATTTAATAATCTGGGATTATAAATATCTCCAATAGCTAATTAAGGAGGGACAAATTAACTATCCAGCCTAATTCAAAGAATTGTGACGTTTTTAGTTTAGTTTAGCTTAGCTTACACTAGTTTATTGTCACGTGTACCGAGGTACGGTGAAAAGCTTTTGTTGCATGCTAATCGGTCAGCGGGAAGGCAATACAAGATTACAATCGAGCCATCTGCAGAGCGCAGATATAGTTTAAACGTAAGAAATGCTGCTGTTGGAGTGGAGATTTAAAAGAGTGGAGCGATTGTAATGCGTGATTGCAGATCCACGTCTGTGATCAGCGCACAAAGCTTGGACGCCATCTTGGATCCTGCTTATCACGCCATTTCCCCTCAACATAGAAGCGTACAAACAGAAATAAACTATGGTGACAGAAAAACACATAAAAGGAAGACAATTAAAAGTTTTTTGGGGGTATTTTTTATAGTAACCCTTACCCAAAGTAAATCGTTTTGTTTTTAAAGAAACATTAGTGTTATTTTTGCAATTAAGGTAAGACTGGCTGCCATACAGAAGTAAGTGATTTGGTCGGCTTCAGTGGAGCGTATAATACCCTGTGTATTGCCTTTTAAATCTGCTTTTTGCAGAGTCAGCCAAAAATACTTTATCCTAGGTCAAATGTCAAGAGAAATGGCTGAGTGCCAAGGATTAAGTGAAACATGTGTAGCATCGATAGCAATAGCTCGAGACATTTTCAAAGATACGCTCACAGGGTATTTCCCACTAAAGATATCGTTAATTTATTCCACAATTTTAAACTTCATTTTCTGAAAAGTTCATGTTCATGTTATAGATGTCGGATTAGGCCATTCGGCCCATCAAGTCTACGAACAGAAACTTTGTTTGTCTTCTCAAAGTCACTTTGCCATTCGTTTTATCTGCATGTTTTTATTTCAATACGTGCATTTACAAATGTGTATATATATGTTTCACATATTGATTTCTGTTTGTCAAGAAAAAATGCTTTTAAATTCATTTAGCATGTCCTTGGCTCCAAAAGGTAATTACAAAAAAATAACTGATTATAAGATAAACAACTTTACAAAGCACGTTTCACAAGTGTAGTTTGTCTCAGACTACTGGGCAGACAATGTAAAGAAAAATGTTAATGTTTAAAAAAAACTGGAGGTGCTGCAAATCTGAAATCAAACCCCAAAAAAACAGAAACACTCAACAGGTCAGGCAGCATCTGTGGGAAGAGAAACAGGTTAAAGTCAATTTACAGAAAGTAAGTTTCCAACAATGAGATACTGATAGATAATCTTATATTTTAGGATTGATTGCAGGGTAAAGTTGGGATAGAAGATCAAAATTTTCAGAATAATGTCAATCGGGAGAGAGGACACTGCTAAGTCTGAAGAAGGGTCTCGACCCGAAAACATCATCCATTCCTTCTCTCCAGAGATGCTGCCCGTCCCGCTGAGTTACTCCAGCGTTTTGTGTCTACCTTCGACTTAAACCAGCATCTGCAGTTCTTTCTTACACTGCGAAGTTAATGCCTTACCTGAAACATAGCGATGCTCTTCGTATTACATTGGGGTGTCAGCATGGGTTCTCATAAGGTCATAAGTGAGAGGAGCAGAGATTAAGCCATTCGGCCCATCATGTTTACTCCACCATTTAATCATGGCTGACCTATCTCTCCCTCCTAACCAAATTCTCCGGCCTCCTCACCATAACCCCTGACACCCGTATTAATCAGGAAATGCTCATTAATTGAAAAATCATTTGTTTAGTGCTTAATGCTGTGCAATGAGAATTATTCTCGCAACTACCAGCCTTGACATTGGAATGCCACAAGGTGAACAATGACTGATGCCCCATCGATGAGCTTGATTTGTAGAACTACCCATTCCCTGAAACTTCACGACTGCACGACACCAGTGATTAGTTGCTTGACTCATTTCCAGGAGATTGCACCTTCTTTCAAAATTGAGAACAGAGTAATTGAAATCAAATATTATATGATTTAATATTCATAGAATTCTACTGATAATGTAATTTCTGCATCTCCGTTTGCCTCACCTTAATCTTAACTGAGCAATGTAGTGGCAATGTAGCAATCTTAACCGAGCAAAGGAACACTCCCATCACAACTGTGAAGAACCAATACCTCCCAGAAATTATAGTCATAAAGTGATGGTGGAGGCAGGATCGATTTTAACATTTAAAAGTAAAGTGGGTAGGTATATGGATGGGAAGGGAATGGAGGGGTATGGTCTGAGTGCAGGTAGATGGGACTAGGGGAAAATAAATGGTCGGCACGGACTGGAAGGGCCGAGAGGGCCTGTTTCTGTGCTGTAATTGTTATATGGTTATATGGTTATATGGATACATTGTGGAAACAGGCCCTTCGGCCCAACTTGCCCACACCGGCCAACAATGTCCCAGCTACACTAGTCCCACCTGCCTGTGTTTGGTTCCTATCCCTCCAAACCTGTCCTATCCTTGTACCTGTCTTAACTGTTTCTTTAACGATGGGATAGTCCCAGCCCCAACTACCTCCACACACCCACCACCCACAAAATAATTTAAATTATTTAATAATGCACTGTTACAAACTTCATATTGATCTTTTAAACCTGAATTGTACTTAGAATTTAGTGACTTGAAAATGTTAAACGGGGGACAAATTGCTTAGGGCGACACAGTGGCGCAGCGGTAGAGCTGCTGCCTCACAGCGCCAGGGACCCGGGTTTGATCTTGACCACTGGTGCTGCCTCTGTGGAGTTTGTACGTTCTCCCTGTGAGGGCGTGGGTTTTCTCTGGGTTCTCTGGTTTTCTCCCACATCACAACGACGTGCAGGTTTGCGGGTTAATTGGCTTCTGTAAATGATTTGTGCAGGGAGTGTAAGGTAAAGTGGGATAACATAGAACTGGTGTGAACGGGTGATCGATGGTCGGTGCGGACTCGGTCGGCCGAAGGGCTTGTTTCCATGCTGCATTTCTAAACTAAACCAAACTGGACAACGGCAAAGATTTCTTCTTTGTAATATACAGCCCAGGAGAATCAAAGACATTGAATGTGGATGGTGAAAGAATCAATTCACTTCAGCTCATTACAGAAATAATTTAAATCTGGCTCTTTTCTCAGTCTATGCTTCCTCTGGCTCTTTACAAAGGGTTTCAGCTACATTTGGCAGCAGAGTGGGGACAGCTCCAAATAAATCTTTACCTTGATTAGGAATTGATTGATTAGAACGGGTGTCAAGGGTTATGGAGAGAAGGCAGGAAAATGGGATTAGGAGGCAGAGATCAGCCATGATTGAATGGTGGTGTGGACTGGATGGGCCGAATGGCCTAATTCTACTCCTATAAAGTGAACTTGTGATTGAAAGATTAAACATGGAAACAGGCCCTTCAGCCCAACGAGTCCGTGCTGGCCATTGCTCACCCGTTCTCACTAGTTCTATGTCATCTCACTTTTGCACCCACTCCCTACACGCTAGGGGTAACTTATAGAGGCCAATTAACCTACAAACTCGCACGTCTTTGAAATGTGGGGGGAAACTATTCACTGCACCTCGGTGACAATAAACTAAACTGAACTGAAGCCGGAGCACCCTGAGGAAACCCACGCAGTCACATAGAAACAAAGACATAGAAACATAGAAAATAGGTGCAGGAGTAGGCCATTCGGCCCTTCGAGTCTGCACCACCATTCAATATGATCATGGCTGATCATCCAACAGTATCCTGTACCTGCCTTCTCTCCATACCCTCTGATCCCTTTAGCCACAAGGGCCACATCTAACTCCTTCTTAAATATAGCCAATGAACTGGCCTCAACTACTGTCTGTGGCAGAGAATTCCACAGATTCGCCACTCTCTGTGTGAAAAATGATTTGCTCATCTCGGTCCTAAAAGACTTCCCCCCGTTATCCTTAAACTGTCACAGGGAGAACATGGAAACTCCACATAGAAAGCAGCCGAAGTCAGGATCAAACCCGGGTCTCTGGCACCATGAGGCAGCAGCTCTGCCCGCTTACCAGTTAGGAGCTGTTTTTGTCCAACTTAATTTCGGGTTCCTGATATCAGCTTATGCATTGTAACCCCATGATATCATGAATATTGTCCTATGCATGGAAGCTCATCATTAGAAGCGGTTGCACACTGAAATGATGAAAGCAATGTAGCAATTCTCTCCCTGCGATCGCATAATGCTGAACCAAAAAGCAAACTCTCTGGAAAATCACTGTCAAGAGAGGAAGATACTATGTGGAGAGAAGAAGGATTAGCGTTTCAAATGATGATGAGTTGAGGAATGTAACCTCCAGGAAAATGGAGAGATGAGGAAAACACATGATAAAAATAATGTTTAAGAAAGAACTGCAGATGCTGGAAAACTCGAAGGTAGACAAAAAAAAGCAGGAGGAACTCAGCGGGTGAGGCAGCATCTATGGAGCGAAGGAATAGGTGACGTTTCAGGTGGAGACCCTTCTTCAGACTGCAGAATGATAAAATAATGTGATTTTTTAAAACAAATGTGTGAAGCATTTAAAGGCATAGGATGGGAACCGCATTTCAGTTTTCATCCAAGGCAGAAAAACCAACTTCTGTATTAATTTTAATGCAAAACATGGTTTAACAGGGACTGAAAGATAAATTCTTCTCCCTTTTATAAAAACCAAGTAGGAAGGAAGTCAAGTGAAAATAGAAAAAAATAGCTAGGCTATTCATATTTATCAACCAATATATTGACTTACGAATTAATAATAAGGTCAAATCTTCAAATATAACCAGTTGATTAGGAGTCTTCAATTCTGCTGCTACAAACTTACAGAATCTAAATGCTAAAACATTGTAACGAAAAAAGTAGTGTTTAATTTAATGTAAATAAGGAACTGCAGATGCTAGTACCCACACAGGGACACAAAGTGCTGGAGTAACTCAGCGGGTCAGGCAGCATCTCTGGGGAACATGGATGGGTGACGTTGAGGGTCAGGACTCCATAGACAATAGACAATAGGTGCAGGAGTAGGCCATTCTGCCCTTTGAGCCAGCACCGCCATTCATTGTGATCATGGCTGATCATCCCCAATCAGTACCCCGTTCCTGCCTTCTCCCCATAATCCCCTGACTCCGCTATTTTTAAGAGCCATATCTAGCTCTCTCTTGAAAGCATCCAGAGAGCCGGCGTCCACTGCCCTCTGAGGCAGAGAGTTCCACAGACTCAGCACTCTCTGAGAAAAAAGTGTTTCCTCGGTGAGAACCCTTCATGTCTAACAGCATTCGGAATTGGAAAAAGATTGCCACGTTTTATCTCTTGGCTGGTCAAAATAGAAAGAGGTTATGGATAAAACAGGAACCACAATCCAAGTTCAATGTGAATGTATTACAAGCTGAGATCAATCTAGTCTGAAGAAAGGTCCTGACCCAAAATCCCACCTACCCATGTTCTCCAGAGATGCTGCCTGACCTGCTGAGTTACTCTGTGAGCACTTTGTGTCCTGTTGATAGAATTTACCAGCCATACCATGACAGGAACAGCGCCTCTTCTATTTCCACCTTCTGTTAGCATTAGATCTATCTTTCCCCCTCAACCCCGTTCTCTTGCCTTTTCCCCGTAACCAGTAAATTAAGGAAGGAGAAACATATACTTGACTCAGAGAGAGGAGTGAAGCTATACACAAATTGGAGGAACGGCACCTCATATTTCGCTTGGGCAGCTTACAACCCAGTGGTATGAATATTGATTTCTCTAACTTCAAGTAACCCCTGCATTCCCTCTCTCTCCATCCCTCCCCCACCCGTCACACCAGGTTCTCGTTCTCACCTAGCAAACAGCTAACAATGGGCAGTTTCCTTTATCATCATTACTTTTTTTGCATATCTTTCATTAATTTGTTCTATATCTCTCTATATCACCATCTATATCTCCCGTTTCCCTTTCCCCTGAATAGCTCGAAACATCACCCATTCCTTTTCTCCCGAGATGCTGCCAGTCCCGCTCAGTTACTCCAGCGTTCAGTTACTCCAGAACAATCTGCCCAACATGCGCCTGAAGTCCCGCAAACCCTTCTGGTCTTCCGTTAAATCCCTGGAAGACTTTGACTCCAAGACTGAGTGGAGCAGAGCCTGGAAAGATGCCAACACCAACAACGGAGAGGTCATCACAGACCCTACAGCGAAACCACCCGGTTTTGACCTCCATCGCAAGCGATGGCTGACCCTGAACAGATTCCGCACTCTCCATGCAAGAACAGCCCGTCACCTGCATAGGTGGGGGATGACAGACAGCCCTACTTGTCACTGCGGACATCCAGGCCAGACCATCCCACACATCGTGAATGACTGCTCACTGAGGCTTTTCCCTGGGGGCATCAAAGCCCATCCACCCAGTAACTGATGCTGTCCTACCCTTGATCTACAACTTTAAGCTGTGCACGTCACACGCAAGAAGAAGAAGACTCCAGCATTTCTTCTGTGTCTTCAGTTTTTAAACTAATATGCAACAGTGCTGAACAGAGTTAGAACGTACACCTAAAACTGTTGATGCTGAAACAACATTAACTTCCCTTACCTTTTAAAATATTTATGTGATGGAATTACAATAATCTCACACCAAATTGGTTTCTTTACAGCAGGCTAGGACCAGCTAGACGATGATTATACTCAGTCATCGTTAACAACTCAATTGGACCTCTAGTAACAGATCTGAGATTTACAGGGCATTTTAAAGTGATTAGTTCATAAATAACTTAACTTCCCTGAAGTCCAAATGGTTTTCTCTGAGTCCTTTGGATTAAACCAGCAAATAGCACAAACTGTAGAATTGTAGCAAGCCATTGATAGCAGATTTGGGATTTCTCCATGACATTAGTTTCACTGTAATCACTCCTTTAAAAACAGGATATTGATTGGAAGGAATTTAGACACAAAATGCTGGAGTAACTCAGCGGGACAGGCAGCATCTCTGGATGGAAGGACCGAGATGAGAAGGACTTTTTTCACACAGAGAGTGGTGGGTCTCTGGAACTCTCTGCCACAGAGGGTAGTTGAGGCCAGTTCATTGGCTATATTTAAGAGGGAGTTAGATGTGGCCCTTGTGGCAAAGGGGATCAGAGGGTATGGAGAGAAGGCAGGTACGGGATACTGAGTTGGATGATCAGCCATGATCATATTGAATGGCGGTGCAGGCTCGAAGGGCCGAATGTCCTACTCCTGCACCTATTTTCTATGTTTCTATGAATGGGTGATGTTTCGGGGCCAGAACTTTCTTCAGACGGAGCGTCAGGGGAGTGGGAGTTACAGAGATAAGGAAGGGTAAGTGATCAAAAAGATGAAGATCAAGGAAAACGTAGACTAGATCATTGTTAGCTAGGAGAAGGTGAGAACAAAGCAAACAGAGATACAGTGTAATCAGAGGGACAGTCAGGCTGGTTGGAGAAGGGGGAGGGATGGAGTGAGAGGGAAAGCAAGGGTTACTTGAAGTTGGAGAAGTCAATGTTTATACCGCAGGGCTGTAAGCTGCCCAAGCGGAATATGAGGTGCCGTTCCTCCAATTTGCGCTGGGCCTCACTCTGACAACGGAGGAGGCCCAGGACAGAGAAGTCAGCGTGGGAATGGGAGGGGGAGTTAAAGTGTTTGTCAACCGGGAGATCAGACTTGAGCTGAAGGTCATTGTGTGAAGATGTCACTCTGCTGCGTGTCACAGTGGAAGCTTCTGCACCTTTGCTGAACATCTCAGAGACCCGCACACTGTAATATAATAAATTCCATCCTCAATCAAAATAAACGTCCAATGCATTATATTAGACCAGCTCTGCTGCAAAGCAGAATGGTGTATCTGGCAATCACCGTCAGTATCTGTGCAATAATCCCTTAATTAGAGCATTTATATCTGGTACCAAGACTTTATTCTGTGCTTTGTCACATGTGACGTTTGTAACCCATGCATAACAATTTGAAATTACAGCTTGCTTTATCTTCTATTTAATTCTCCCTGAAGCATCACATCATTTTCTCTGCTGTTGTTCTATTTCTAGAAATAACCCATTAGAACTTTTTCTCAGATAACGCCAGGAAAAGTTTTTTTTTTCTCTGCTGTAGGTAGGTTATCAAGTCAGCTGAAGGGTCCTTGTTAAACTCGTACTACCAATTATAAAATGGAAATGTGCATTACTTTTTGTGAAACTTCTAGCACAATATTCTGCATGTATCCCACATTTTATTTGCTCTGGTTTTGCACTGGTCTGAAGAAGGGTCTCGGCCCGAACTGCCACCCATTCCTTTTCTCCAGTGATGCTACCTGTCCCGCTGAGTTACTCCAGCTTATTGTGTTTTTTCTTCTCATGGTGTTCTGCGAATGGACAGTGTTTTATACATTGTGTGATGACACGTCCCCTTTAAAGTTTGTCCCTCTCCCAGCCACAGGCAAACGAGCCACACCTAAGTTCATTTAAGGGTAATTGGACCAATTAACCGATCCTATAGACCTACCCAGACCAACTGTATGCAAGAGAGAGTTAAGGGCATTTGCGCGACACGCAGATGGCGCTCGAAGATTTTGTACATCGCAAAATCCCGTGACGCTGCGCGTCACTGCCTATGTCATCATGCACCATGCGCGCGTAATGCGCACCATGCACATGCATGACATGACGCATGCATCGTGACGCGTAAATGATGTCACGGAAATTACGTGCAAATGATGGCCAAATGGGACAGGCCCTTTAGATTTAGCTCTCAGGGCTAACAGAATCAATGCATATGGGGAGAAGGCAGGAACGGGGCACTGATTTTGGATGATCAGCCATGATCATATTGAATGGCGGTGCTGGCTCAAAGGACTGAATGGCCTACTGCTGCACCTATTTTCTATGTTTCTATGTTTCTACCCCCCTTATAAACCCTGGAGCCCAGAGGGGAAGGGAGAGGGGCAACTGCGGGGATGAATCTAGACCCTCTGGGTTTGTCTCTAAAAGTAAACCCCATTGGGTGAGTTCACTGTACTATTTGTGCCAGTGCATTCATTATGGAATAGGAATACTTTATTGCCACAGTGAAATTCTTTGCTTGCATACCCAAGGCATTATTGACCTGGTGTCATGAGCGATGCCACAATTGCATTTCAAGGTCACGATGTGAGGGTTTCAGTCCAAGACTGATTGAAGGTAAAATCCATGTGAAATGATGGATACTCTGCAAGAACTGCCCCAATGGTGCTGTTCGCATATCACATTAAATATATACGGTACCTTTCCCACTTTATATTGCACAGTTGATGGAGATCCCTTTGGGCCGTCTAAAATTGCCTGATATTGCTGTGTTAATCAATTGCACGTTATTCACAAGTGTTGCTCTGCAGTAGAGTGGTTTGGGGCATCTGGTGGGTTTGAAGGTGCCTTAGATATTAAACTCTCCTTCTGTTTCCTTTCAATAGGAGATGTGCCCGCCCATATCACTTTGTCATATATCTTCCATCTCACATGTTAGAAGTTTGGCATATTTCAAAACCCGATAAATACCCGTACCACAACATTCGGGCGGTAGAGTTGTTACCTTGCAGCGCCAGAGACCGGGGTTTGATCCTGACCACGGGTGCTGTCTGTACAGAGTTGGTACGTTCTCCCCGTGACCTGTGTGGGCTTTCTCCGGGTGCTCCGGTTTCCTCCCGCACTCCAAAGGCGTACACGTTTGTAGGTTAATTGGCTTTGTATAATTGTAAATGATCCCTCGTGTGTGCAGGATAGATTTAGCGTATGGCATACGCTGGTCGGCACGGACCTGATGGGCCGAAGGGCCAGTTTGCGTGCTGTATCTCTACACTAAAACTAAATTAAACAAGCATTTTTTTAGTGTAGGGGATGTCAAGGCTGCCGTCCTCAAAAGTAACAGTGGCACTAAAATTGATACAGAGATAAAAGTACAGTCATTAACACCAAACATTAAAACTATGATTTCAAAATTTAGTAAACATTTGATTATTTTAAATATTCCTGCTGCAGTGTCTTGGAGAAAGAGTTGGGTAGAATGTGTAGTAAGGAACTGGGTAGAATGTTGGACTCATTAACTTAGTGAGCTAGCAAAGCCATGCTGGGTGGAATGGCCTCCATCCATGGCACATAGAGTCATAAGTGTGGAAACAGGTCCTTCGGCCCAACTTGCCCTCACCAGCCAACATGTCCCAGCTACACAAGTCCCACCTGCCTGCATTTGGTCCATATCCCTCCGAACCTGTCCTATCCATGTCCTATCCATGTTTCTTAAACGTTGCGATAGTCCTAGCTACAACTACCTCCTCCGGCAGCTCATTCCATACGCCCACCACCCTTTGTGTGAAAAAGTTATCTCACAGATTCCTCTGGAAATGTTTCCCCTGTCACCTTGAACCTATGTCCTCCGGTCCTCGATTCCCGTATTCTGGGCAAGAGATTCTGTGCATCTACCCAATCTATTCCTCTCGTCTTTTCATAGGCAAGAAAATAAAATAGTCCGAAACCAACTGCAAAATTGTGCAACTTCACTCCTAATGTAAACACATGCATCCATGAAATTGCTAATCACATCAGGAGTTGATGGAAAATCAGTTTGTGCAATGGTGAAAACTGCATTTTGAAGAACATTTTTACTTTTTAAATGATGGCATAAAAATATGGAAATAAATATTCCAGAAATCCAAGTTAAAAATGTGTGAAATCACATTCATATGGGTTGAAATTATTTCAAATTTTAACAAAATTAATGTAAGTGCCTAACCTGATCAGGAATCACATGTCCCCAGCATCCAACTGGTACTAAATCATCAATTGGTTTTGGTTTTGGGATACAGCGCAGAAACTGATCCTTCAGTCCACTGAGTCCATGCTGACCAGCAATAGAAACATAGAAATTAGGTGCAGGAGTAGGCCATTCGGCCCTTCGAGCCTGCACCGCCATTCAATATGATCATAGCTGATCACCCAACTCAGTATCCCGTACCTGCCTTCTCTCCATACCCCCTGATCCCATTAGCCACAAGGGCCACATCTAGCTCCCTCTTAAATATAGCCAACGAACTGGCCTCAACTACCTTCTGTGGCAGAGAATTCCACAGATTCACCACTCTCTGTGTGAAAAATGATTTTCTCATCTCGGTCCTAAAAGACTTCCCCCTTATCCTTAAACAGTGACCCCTTCTCCTGGACTTCCCCAACATCGGGAACAATCTTCCTGCATCTAGCCTGTCCAACCCCTTAAGAATTTTGTACGTTTCTATAAGATCCCCTCTCAATCTCCTAAATTCTCTAATCTCCAATCTCCTAAATCTCCTAAGTCTCTATGAGACCCCCCCCCCCCCCCCCCTCAATCTTCTAAATTCCAGCGATTACAAGCCGAGTCTATTCAGTCTTTCTTCATATGGAAGTCCTGCCATCCCAGGAATCAGTCTGGTGAACCTTCTCTGTACTCCCTCTATGGCAAGAATGTCTTCCCTCAGATTAGGAGACCAAAACTGCAAGCAATACTCCAGGTGTGGCCTCACCAAGACCCTGTACAACTGCAGCAGAACCTCCCTGCTCTTGTACTCAAATCCTTTTGCTATGAATCCAATCCCCGCACATCAGCAGTATCCAACACACCCCAGGGACAATTTACAATTTCGCCAAGCCCATTGACCTACAAACCCATAGGTCTTTGGCGTGTGGGGGGGGAACCGGCGATCCCGGGGAAAACCCACGCAGGTCACGTGGAGTACGTACAAACTCCATGCATTGGCTAAAATAAAATGGGGACATCACGAGGCATGAGCCCACATGTTCTTTGGTGTTGCCTGAAGCATGTAACAGTTGAAATCTAATCAGAAAATATCAGAGGAATGTGTGCACACTTTCAACTTTGATGGGAGTGTAAGATGCCGCCATACCTGGGGTCTAAACCATCCACATGATCAAAGCACAGGAAATCAGGCAAAGTAGATTGTGTTTAATTGGATAGCGAACAGCTAGATTCCATTTTATGTTGCACTCAGAGTTAAAGATGTGGCTCTTGGGTCCTGTGGAGTGGTTTCATTAGATTACAGTGAAAATGACACAGTGAAGCAGGCGCTGATCATTAAACGAGTCAGTTTAATGATTTGAGCAAAATACACATATCTGTAATAAAGATAACCCTGGAGCTTGGAATTTAATTCCGCTTCCACTTTTGATTGTTGGTGCAGCAGCTCCCACTGCTGGTGTGCCCTGCCTTTCAATTAGCTCCTGAAGCCTCCTAAACATTGCAGTTAAGGCACCTTTAATAACTTAGGCATAGTCATGGCTAAAATGTACCAGGGAGAAAATGTACTTTGATTTAGTTTAGAGATACAGCGCAGAAACAGGCCCTTCGGCCCACCGAGTCCGCGCCGACCAGCGATCCCCGCACACTAACACTATCCTACACACACTAGGGGTCATTTTACGTTTATACCAAACCAAGCAGCCTACAACCGCCCTAGAACACCCGCACATCCTTGAGGTGTGACCGGAGCACCTGTAGGAAACCCACGTGGTCACAGGGAGAACGTGCAAACTCCACACAGACATCACCCAAGGTCCGGATCTAACCTGGGTCGCTGGTGCTGTGAGGTAGCAGTTCGACTACTGTGCGGTCCTAAAGCAATAACATTCGAGCAGTGTTATTTTCTACTGCGAACTATCCTCTAAAGCCATTCTCTTCATCTCTCCCCTTCTCCACGATCCCCAGTGGCGACTCCTGTTCCCACCTCCACACTATTGCCCCCCAAGGACTTTATCCTTGATGCCATCTACATTTTTTACTTTCACTGTGTCCCTTAGTGGCATTATTTGAAAAAGGAGCATTAATTTCCTCATCCAGATTTATCTCACAAGCACCTCTCTTGACCCCACCATATTATCGAAATTGACAGATTGGTTATCTAGAATCCAGCATTCAATGAGAATAAATTTCTTCCAGCTACAGGGATGACACATATTATTTTCTTCAGTCCTGGGTAAAATCTCTGTTTCTGGGCTGCTGGGTCCAACTTTCCAACTTGCCACTGGTATCTAATTTGGCTTCAAGATAAACCTTTGACTGATTGCAATTGACTTCACTAGGGTCGCTGAAGGGCAGGCCTGTCACACACCGTGCCTCTACCTCCTTTGGCTTCTCCACTGCTGAAACCCTCATCTTCATCTGCGTTACCTCTAGACTTGACGATTCCAAAGCACCTCATAGACCACAGTCTCTGAACCTATTATCCAAAACACTGAAGCCTTTTTTCATTCCGCTGACCGGTTTAGCACGCAACAAAAAGCTTTGCACTATACCTTGGTACACGTGACAAGAAACTGAACTAAACTAGCTTGTATCGTGCATCATCCCCTTCAACCACTTTGAATGCTCTATGAAGTATTTTGCCTTTTAGTTCTGCGGTGTATCAAGTTTTAAATCCTCAGCTTTTCATGCAAACCCCTTGACACACTCATCTCTATAATTCCCTCCATCGATTTCTCTGTCTCTCCAACTTTCTTTTTTCTTTCACAACGTTCTTTATGACTTCAATTTGTACTTTGAGGACATTTCCATCGGGTTGAAGTCAGTTTAGTTGTATGATCACGCTCTAGTTGAAAAGCATCATTTTAAAGGCACTCTTTAATGACATGTCATGGTTTTGGTTGATCTTAAAAGGCAATGCAAGTTCTTAAGCTATTTTGTTTTGGTCTTCAATTAAGGAGACATTTAAAAGAGTCATTCTGTGTGAAGTGGCAAGTGTTCCATTGATTGCTAAAATTACCAGTCATCGATTTTTTTTTGTAGCTGAAATTCGACATTGCCTCTTGGTGCGATCTGCCGTGTAATGTTAAACAATATTCCATTTGTGAAATACAGGAGTAAAACGTCATTTTAGTGAGAGTTATCATGAAGTGGTCTATTAGTCGCACTGTGATTTAGATAGTGCCTTGCTTTGTACCTGTGTTACTAAAGTGAGTACAATAACCTAGGTTTCAATAATGTATGAAATATACTCTCGAAAATTGTAGACGGGCTTACTAATGGCAGCAAAGAACTCCAACATAGGATTCTATCATTATCCTCAGGTCACCATTTCACTTCATGTGAAATCAACCTTCACTAGACTAAGTTGATTTGCAATGCACACCTACTGAAGGAATAAATTGAATGCTTCTCACATCTCCACACTTCAGATTCGGTGAAACAGAAATCCATTGAACAGTTGGGTATTTTTGGTATCGAGTGTAGCAGTTGAAGGATTGGATCAAGTCCTGGAGGCAAGGTTATAGGTACCCTTCCGTTCTTGGCAATTAATATATATAGCAAGACTGGAAAGGAAAGGAAAGTAATTTAAGAAGGTGGCAAACTATTTCTCAGCCTTCAGAATCTTAAGATCAACCACAATGCACATTTTGCCTATTGAGGGAAAACACAAGTTGACTCACCTACAAAATGCACTGACGTAATACAAAAAAAGTAACTGTTTCGATCAGGTTTCTTACACCAATGAATGACTAAATTAATAAATTCATTGACACACAGGCAGACGGTGCTGTCCTTAAGAAGTTAAAGGATGAGAAGGATGGGGAGGGAACACTCATCATTGGAGATCACAGTATTTTAAGTTAAAGTGGGAACTATTATTTTGGGGGCACAATTTGATAAGTAGTTTAATCCAAGCCAGCCAGGATTGAGAAAATCTGCAAAAAATATATAATGGGGACTAAGTCTAGGGTGATGTATGATGTTTTAATTTCCAAAAATAAAACAGTTTTTAATCCATGGGTCAAAATTCAGCATGGTTGTAGTTAAAAAAAAACAATGCCAGAAGTTTAGGGCCGGATTCTACTGTAGTCTCTATTTCATTATCCACCACCACTAAACTAAAGACAGAGAAAGTATATATTTAAAAGAGAGGCGTAGCACCATTGCTAACAATGACCAATTAATTTCAGGAATGCCCGTTTGAAATAGTCCATTCTGCGTGTTTTTAAACTGAAATCAATGTTAGAAAATATATCTTTTTTTTTGTGAAATAACTATGTTTCGTTCAAAATCTGTTTTTGAAATGGACTGGTATTTTTTTTAATGAACCTGTTGTTGCATTCTCAGTTGTTAAACGGATGTTAAACTTGCCTTTGTGTTTTTTTTTTCTCTCCCGACCCCCCTAACCCCTCCAGGAATCGTGGGCTCTGTTGAGAATGTGTCTGCTCATAGTTTCAATTTGTTTCTCTCAATTACCACAGGTTTAGCCCATATGAGTGGTATAACCCCCACCCTTGCAATCCCGACTCAGATGTGGTGGAAAACAATTTTACCTTGCTAAATAGTTTCTGGTTTGGAGTTGGAGCGCTCATGCAGCAAGGTATACGCTTCAGCCTGCACTTCTCTTTGGCGCCTTTCCCACTGTTTGCTGGGGGGTTATTTCTCTCAGGCACTTGGCTTGCATGGGTGCCTCTTTGCATGTATCCGACATTGTTCGCACACAGATTTCATTTGATTTGTAAAAGCATCCACTGACCTACATCAGAGACAATCTGCACCGTTTCGCACTCATCATCACCTGCACACACTGCATGCATCTCCATTACATGCGCCCCCCCCCCCACCCCGATGTATGGGTAAGTACAATCATTGCGTTGGCACACCCGCCCTGCTGAACACCAAGGGTACATGATAAGAGGGAACCCTTCTCCCCCTGCTGAACCCCCAGAAAACTGTGGGATAAAGTGTTGGACATGACGTTACCTTGGGTACATGACAGTCAGCCCCAACCAGGCTCTGTCTAAAGCATCCTTAAAAGGCACCTCCTCTGTTAAGCGGGTAAGAAAATAACTTTGTGGTAATTGCGTGACTCTTGTAGCAGTTAGTTACGTCTCTCCCTGGCGTGTTGTGGGCCTGCAATTGCAACATTGCTTGACTGCAGCCCCCACCTTAAGGAGGAGACGAGAGCAGCCCAAGTGGACGAGCAGTCCCTGAGTTGGTATCATTTATGATTGTATGTATCGGACTGCATGCCTCTCAGGGCCTGTTGGTCGTCACGGACAAGGTACATCTCTCTTCTTTTCTTACAGAGTTTGATAAAGTTAAGACTGGATTTGGAGTTGGCTGTCATGTCCAAGCTTACCTAGTTTAGGGCTCAGCTGGTAAGATGGATTGTGAGGGACGAGATGGATGAACAAGAGCTTCCTCTGCCCTGACAGGAATTGCTATTAAACCAAATTACTGAAATGCTTGAAGAAGGAATCGTGACTCTCTCTATTTGCAAAATCCATCTCCCTCACTTTCTATATTACCCAAATCGAATTAAAATAAAAATGCACTTTAAATGTTTCCCTTCCCGGTTAATGTAAGCAATCTTACATTTGCATGATATCTGGTAAATGAGCAGAGCATGCAATAAAATGCATGATCGAGCATCAGTTGTGCAATTTCTTCTTTTAATAATTAGCCTGAGTATGAGATGGGGAGAAATATTTCTTGATGATAATTTTAGTGGAAATTCTATTTTGTACTCTCGCTGGGCTGTTGTTGAAAGTGCCGACAGGGGATATCTGATCCGCCCCTGTCCATTTAGCTGCTAAATACCTCTTTGGCATCTATCCATGAATACAAAATTGGAATCCCTTGCACTATCTTCTCTAGTCCTGTTGGGAAAAAAAACTGCTCTGAACTCATATTTATCCCATTACCATTATAAGCCAGTCAGTTTAGTTTATGGTCACGTGTACAGCAAAAAGCTTTTGTTGCGTGCTAACCAGTCAGCGGAAAGCTAATACATGATTACAATCCAGCCATTTACAGTGTACAGATACATGAGAAGGGAATAACGTTTGATGCAAGGTAAAGCTAGTAAAGTCCGATCAAGGATAGTCCGAGGGTCACAAATGAGTTAAATAGTAGTTCAGGACTGCTCCCTGGTTGTGGTGGGATGATTCAGTTGCCTGATAACAACTGGGAAGAAACTGTCTCTGAATCTGGAGGTGTGCGTCTTCACACTTCTATACCTTTTGCCCGATGAGAGAGGGGAGAAGAGGGAGTGGCTGGGGTGCGACTCGTCCTTGGGAGTCAATGGGAGGGAGGTTGGCTGGGTTTTGGGTTTTGGGTTTTCAAAGGATATTGAAAGAGTGACAAGCAACACAACAGCTTTGTGTTGTGTGGTTCAGTTGAGGTCCTTTGGAGGTGTAGGTCCATATTCCAAACTTATGAACCCAGCACATTGGCTCCGTACGTCATGAAAGATGGAAGGGAGGCAGAGAAGGGGTTGGGGAACGGTGCCAGGAATACAAGTCATTAGCCGTTGAGGAGATTGGAGAAGTTTGGCATCTCCTTCTCAGAGTAGAAAAGCTTAATGGGATACTAAAAATGGAAGTTATTAAGTTATAGGAGCAGAATTAGGCCATTCGGCCCCATCAAGTCTACTCCACCATTCAATCATGGCTGGTCTGTCATTCCCTCTCAACCCCATTCTCCAGCCTCCCCACAACCGTTCTTTCCACGCACGATTAAAGCATGGAATAATCTCCACCAAGCCACGGTTGCCCAGCCAGATGCAACTAAATTTAAAGTGGCACTTTCTTCCCAATAACCCTCTCTGGCTAAACCCCCTCCCTTCACCACCTCCAGTTTAAATTCCAGTTGGAATATTTTGGAGGACCAAGTAACCAAGAACCAAGAACCAAGAACCAAGAACCCCTGACACCCGCACTAATCAAGGATATGTCGATCTTGAACTTAAATATATGCACTGTCTTGCCCTCCACAGCCATCTGTGGCAATAAATTCCACAGATTCACCACCATCTGACTAAAGAAATTCCTCCTCATCTTCATCCTTTAATTCTGAGGCTATGGCCTCTGGTCCTAGACTCTCCCACAAGTGGAAACATCCACTCCACATCCACTCTATCCAGGCCTTATCACTATTCGGTAAGTTTCAACGAGGTCCCCCCTCCCACCCCCCTCATCCTTCTAAACTCCAGCGAGCGCAGGCCCAGTGCCGTGAAATGCGGAAGTGAGAAATTAGAGAAGGGTTCGAATGAAGGAGGAAAATAGAAGAAAGCATCTCTCACAGCAAAATGCCAAAGCTATCAGTGGACGCAAATTTAATCGAAAATGGCAAATGAACTTGAAAGGCAACACAGACAATGTTGGGAGATTTAACGCGGAAAGCTTTATATGCCTGAAAGCAGGTTCAAAGATAATTAAAATAAAAACAAATGTGATAAAATGCAGGGTTTGGGGCGAAGAGCAGCTGAATGGCACTAATCGGAAAGCAATTTCAAAATGCCAGCATAACACCATGCCATTGAACACCATGCCAGTGAACAGCATCCCTATCCTCTGCATCGCTCTGCTTTGACAAAATACCAAGCTTTAAAGATGACCCCATCTTGCAGGCTTTTCTTTTCCATTAATAAGACTGGACAGAAGATTCTGAGCATCTCAATTGAGTGCATGAACAAATCCCCCAGTTTAAACTTGCAAAGATTTGTTTATTTGAAGGAGCACCCAAAGGTATAACTTTATCCTTGGTGAATCAGGTGATCCCAGTTAAGTATCTTGCCACAACTGTGATAGAAAATATATCACCAAAATGAAATTATTCAAGGATTAAGGTTTGTTTAATCTCACTCTTATGCAGAATGCCAACCTGTGACTGTTGGTTATGAAATCATGAACAGTCAACTCCATCCAGTGGTGAATAAATGGAATATATGTTTAAGATACTTAGCTATTAGATGCGTTATACTCAGGGGTTCAACTAAAACATTCACAAAATGCATGTGCGTCCGTAACAAGGAGTTGAGGAACAATGACGAGTTGACTGGAGGATAAAACAAAATGCAAAGAGCTGGAGTAACTCAGCGGCTCAGGCAGCATCTCTGGAGAACATGGACAGGCAATGCTTCAGGTCGGAACTCTTCTCTCGACCCGAAACGTCACCTATCCATGTCTTCTACAGATGCTGCTTGCCCGATGAGTTACTCCAGCACTGTTGTATTTTTTTTAGAAACCAGCATCTGCAGTTCCTTGTGTCCATGTGTGACTCATAGATAAGTGTGTTGTTCAACTTCCTTGCCACTTCCCACATGCAGTGTCTATCTGGCCATTCAATTGTTCTTGATAAAAACAATGACGAGGTTTTTTGGCGAGTATTTTTGTGCCGATGATCCATGGCAAGACCAACCTTGAAAACACATTTTAATTGATTGTTTTTGGGTGATAGAAAAACAGAATAGATTTTAATTCTAACTAGAGATCCAATAGTGGCACTATTATGTGGTCAGTTTAATTTATGGTAATAGTTCCCAGAAGGTGGCTACACAGGTAGATAGGGTGGTGAAAGCGGCATGGGCCATATTTTCCTTCATACGTGGAGCAAAAAAGGCAGAGGGGTGAGCTAATAGAGTGTCATACAGCGTGGAAACAGGCCCTTCAGCCCAACTAGTCCATACCAACCAACATGTCCCATCTACGCTAGTCCCACATGCTTGTGCCTGCTCCATAGCCTCTAAAATGTTCTTATCCATGCACAAAACAATAAGAGGCATAGATAGAAATAATCTTTTCCCCGTGGTAGGGATATCAAAAACAAGAGGGCATAGGTTTATGGTGGGAGGTAGGAGTTTAGTTCAGTTTGGTTTAGAGATACAGTGCGGAAACAGGCCCTTTGGCTCACTGCGTCCGCAACGACCAGCGATCCCCGTACACTAAAGCTACCCTGCACACTAGGGACAATTTACAATGACACCAAGCCAGTTAACCTACAAACCTGTACGTCTTTGGAGCGTGGGAGAAAGCCCACGCGGTCACGAGGAGAACGTACAAGCTCCGGAAACAGACAGCACCCGTAGTCAGGGGTCAAACCCAGGTCTCGGGCGCTGTAAGGCAGCAACTTGACCTCTGTGCCACTGTGCTGCCCCGTGTCCAAGGGGATCTGAGGAGAAAGATATTTTTCACAAAGACATCTAGAGTGCGATGCCGGAGGAGTTGGTGGAGTTTATTACAAATACTACGAGACATTTAGGCAGGCACTGGAATAGGCATGACACACAAGGATATGATCCTATTGCAGGCAAATGGGTTTAGATTAGATTAGATTAGATTCTTTATTTGTCATTCAGACCTTTCGGTCTGAACGAAACCCTGTTCCCCTGCAGTCATACATATAATTAAAAATAAATAAACAAAAATGACAGAACACACAATAAACACAAATTTAACATCCACCACAGTGAGTTCACCAAACACCTCCTCACTGTGGTGGAAGGCAAAGTCTTAAAGTCTGTGTCTCTTCCCTCTTTGTTTCCCTCTGTGCCGAGGTGATCCAGGCCTCAGATGCCGCGACCGCACTGGGCGATGGTAATTAAGTCAGTCCCGCCGTTAATGGGATTAGTGTGGATGGTGAAAATGTTTGGCATGGACATTGTAACCTAAAGGTCCCCTTTCTGTGCTGTTAAACTCTATGACTCCATTTTGCCCAAGTGATTACTCTTTATGTTGCCACCAATCTATTGGCATCAAGGACTAACGAGACATCTGCCAGGAATAGGTTTGCTCATTCTTTGGATAGAAAACACTCTTCTTGGCAAATTTCTAAACAGATCTTGAAGCATGATATATTTTGACAGCCTCAACCACTTTCTTGGTTGGCACAATTCCACCGCAGAAGGTTAGCGGTGCAAATTGGCAGTAAACATTCGATATATTTTGCATCTCGAGAAACAGTGCGGTTGGGAAGGTCTGCAGCCTCCATAAGTCATTCTGGACCTTGGCCAGAAGGTCTGATCTCTTCCGTGGCGGAAAATGGTTTTGTTGCCCTCTTTAAAGAATTGAGTTTACTGAGACGCTATCAATTGCATTTCTCGTGATAGAATGCAAGGAAATACATAAATATCCTAGCATCAGTGATCGTGAGCCATGCACCTGGTTATAGATTCACAATTAACACTCCTTGGAGAATTGGACACCATGTGTTTCAGGGGATCCCAACCTCTTTCGTCCCGTTTACCCCTGTCAACTTTAATAGCACATAGCAATGTTATTTCACTTATTTATGAACAACTAATGATGAACAGATACCAGAACCAAACTCAGTCAGTCAATGAGAAAAAAATATGTACCAATCCAGAATCAACAGATTTACCCCCTGGGTAGGCAAAAAGTACCCCCCGGGGGTAAATTTACCCCAGGTTGGAAGCCCTTGATGTAGTTGAACCCTTGACTATATTGTTCCAAATATGACTGGTCTAATTGATTTTCACGATGTATTTTTTGTCTAGTGATTTGGACCATGAACGGAGCCACTTGTGCCACCCTATGCTGTTTAACTCCGTCACTTTTGTTCCCCCACCCCTCCCCAACCACCATCACCTCCACTCCCCCAACCACTCTCGTCAGGTTCCGAACTAATGCCCAAAGCCCTTTCCACCAGGATCGTGGGTGGCATCTGGTGGTTCTTCACCCTCATCATCATCTCCTCGTACACCGCAAACCTGGCGGCTTTCCTCACGGTCGAGCGCATGGAGTCTCCCATCGATTCAGCCGATGACTTGGCCAAGCAGACCAAGATAGAGTACGGGGCAGTCGCTGACGGGGCCACTGTGTCTTTCTTCAAGGTACGTCTCCGCCGCGCACGCCGTTACTTGAGTCTCATCTCTTCATCGCCGCCAAAGAAGGTAGGTTAGAGAGACACAAAGCTGTGAATCTGTGAAATTTGTTGCCACAGAAGGCTGTGGAGGCCAGGTCAATGGATATTTTTGTGGCAGAGATAGAGTCTTGATTAGTATGGGCGTCAGGGGTTATGGGGAGAAGGCAGCCATGATTTAATGACAGAGTAGATGTTGTGTATTTGGATGATTGGAACAGACTTATAATAACACTCAGACATGGGAGTACACCAACAAGCTTCTTTATTCCAGGACGCCACCTTGAGTCTCCCTTGCGCATGCGTACTTGCACAAGACATCACATATGCTAATTATATCACATACCTAACACTCCTCCCCCTTTAACTTGGAGGCAGATAACACCATTTCTATTACATACACCGCAGTAGACTTCACGGGCTGAATGGCCTGATTCAATTTCTAGAACTTAAGAACTCATGAAAGCACGGAGTAACAAAGCGTGGTTGAGTTACTGCTTACAGCGCCAGAGAACCGGGTTCAATCCTGATTACGGGTGCTGCCTGTACAGAGTTTGTACGTTCTCCCCGTGACCACGTGGGTTTTCTCCTGGATCTCCGGTTTCCTCCCACCCTCCAAAGACGTACAGTATGTTTGTAGGCTGATTGGCTTGGTATAATTGTAACTTTTCCTTAGTGTGTATAGGACAGTGTTAGTGTGCAGGGTTTGCTGGTCAGTGCGGACTCGGTGGGCCGTTTCCACACTGTATCTCGAAACTAAACTAAATTAAACTCAGCAGGTCAGGCTGAATCTCTGGAGAAATAGGATGGGTGACCTTTCGGGTCAGGATCCTTCTTCAAACTAAAAGTAGGGGGTTTGGTAAAGAGCTGGAGGCAAGAAAAGCACAGGACCGTCAGTGGCTACTAATGATCCTGGATAGCAGTAACAGGATCGATCCGAGTCAGCATGGATTTACGAAGGAGAAATCATGCTTGACTAGTCTTCTAGAATTTTTTAAGGATGTAACTAAGAAAATGGACAAGGGAGAGCCAGTGGATGCAGTGTACCTGGACTTTCAGAAAGCATTTGATAAGGTCCCACATAGGAGATTACTGGGCAAAATGATGTGCACATGGTATTGGGGGTAGAGTGCTGACATGGATAGAAAATTGGTTGGCAGACAGGAAACAAAGAGTAGGGATTAAGAGGTCCCTTTCAGAATGGCAGGCAGTGACTAGTGGGGTACCGCAAGGCTTGGTGCTGGGACCGCAGCTATTTACAACATACATCAATGATTTAGATGAAGGGATTCAAAGTAACATTAGCAAATTTGCAGATGACACAAAGCTGGGTGGCAGTGTGAACTGTGAGGAGGATGACATGAGGATGCAGGGTGACTTGGACAGGTTGGGTGAGTGGGCAGATGCAGTTTAATGTGGATAAATGAGAGGTTATCCACTTTGGTAGCAAAAACAGGAAGGCAGATTATTATCTAAATGGTGTCAAGTAGTGAAAAGAGGAAGTGCAACGGGAGCTGGGGGTCCTATAAGCTAGCAGGTACAGCAGGCAGTGAAGAAAGCGAATGGCATGTTGGCCTTCATAACAAGAGGAGTTGAGTATAGGAGCAAAGAGGTCCTTCTGCAGGTGTACAGGGCCCTAGTGAGACCACAGCTGGAGTATTGTGTGCAGTTTTGGTCTCCAAATTTGAGGAAGGACATTCTTGCTATTGAGGGAGTGCAGCGTAGGTTCACAAGGTTAATTCCCGGGATGGTGGGAATGTCATATGCTGAGAGAATGGAGCAGCTGGGCTTGTATACTCTGGAAATTAGAAGGATATGAGGGGATATTATTGAAACATATAAGATTATTAAGGATTTGGACACGCTTGAGGCAGGAAACATGTTCCTGATGTTGGGGGAGTCCAGAACCAGGGGCCACAGTTTAAAACAGAGATGAGGAAACACTTTTTCACACAGAGAGTGGTGAGTCTGTGGAATTCATTTCCTCAGAGGGCGGTGGAGGCCGGTTCTCTGGATACTTTCAAGTGAGAGCTAGATAGGGCTCTTGAAGATAGTGGGAGTCAAGGGATATGGGGAGAAGGCAGGAACAGGGTACTGATTGTGGATGATCAGCCATGATCGCATTGAATGGCGGTGCTGGCTTGAAGGGCCAAATGGCCTACTCCTGCACCTATTGTCTATTGACCTCAGACAGGGCGTTGCCTGGTAGGTCCATTGTTGGCGAGGGAGGGTGAGATCTCAAGAGAAACAAAGTGGAGTCTGTGGAGCTGGTCGACAAAGGATGAGGGAGGGGGGAGGGTACGGGAATATGAGATGAAGTTACTCTCAGTTGGAGATTTCAATATCCGCTGGGTTGTAAGCGACTGAAGGTTAGAGAGACATATCTCTGTACTGTGTTTTTATATTGTCAAAGTGACACTGATGAATAACATTGAGTAAGCATCGGATTGTGAGTCAGCATCTAACTGCAACAATGGATAAAGATGAAGATTTCCGATATATTCAAACATAGTTATGTCTCTGTGACTCATAGTTTCATACGGTGGTTTTTACTCACTTGGTGAGTTATACTTTATTTCTTTAATGAAATGCAAAGAAAGAAAAAATCAAGGCACCTTCCATGGTTTGAATTCTATTTTTGAACGATCATTTCTAAATATGATATACACTCTAAAAACTGTAAGCAGAAATTACAGTGTGCCGAGACAGGACAATTGGCTCCTCATCGCAGATTGCAGAGAGCTGTAGCTCTGTAATGTGAATATTATGGCCAACGAACTGGTCACAAATTAGCCATGGAGGCACGGTGGTGCAGCGGCTGAGTTGCTGTCTTACTGCGCCAGTGACCTGGATTCAATCCCTACTACGCGTGCTGTCTGTACGGAGTTTGTACACTCTCCCTGTGACCACGTGGATTTTTCCTGGGATCTCTGCTTTCCTCCCACACTCCATAAACGCGCGGGTTTGTAGGTTAATTGGCTTGGTATTATTGGTATATTGTCCCTAGTGTGCGTAGGATAGTGCAAAGGGCCTGTCCTACTAGGGCGTCATTTGCACGTCACGCAGATGGCGCGCAAAGATTTTGCGAACATCACAAAATCCTGGGACGACGTGCGCGACCGCGCGTCACTGCCTATGTCACCAAGCACCATGAGCGCATAAGGCGCACCCTGCGCGCATCACGTGCGTTTCACGAAGCGCGCGTCATGCGTCACGACTCGTAAATGATGTCGTGTAAATTATGCGCAAATGACGGCCAAGTGAGACAGGCACTTAATTCTGCAGGGATCGCTGGTGGATGCGTATTCCGTGGCACGAAGGGCCCGTTTTTGCACTGTATGATATACACTCTAAAAACCGTAAGCAGAAATTACAGTGTGCCAAGAGAGGACTATTGGCTCCTCATCGAAGATTGCAGAGAGCTGTAGCTCTGTAATGTTAATATTATGGCCAACAAGCTGCTCACAAGTTGGCCATGGAGTCACGGTGGTGCAGCTCTGTATCTCTGAACTAAACTAAACTAAACATGTGGGTCCTTGCTACCAAAGGAAGAGTACCTGCTTATTTTTGCCATCAATTGCTAAAGTAAAAATCTGCCGTCTTCTATCAAATCTCACTTGGCAAATTGGGAAACTGCACAGCAGATTTTTTTCAATCCATACGATTTGGACGATTGGTCGCCAACTACATTGCTGTACGTCTGAGCTAGTTAGTGGGATGCTTGGATCTCAGTGTTACACCGCCGGGGAATGACAAGTACCTTTAGAAAGGAGATGAGGAGGAGTCTCTTTAGTCAGAGGGTGGTGAATCTGTGGAACTCATTGCCACAGATGACTGTGGAAGCCATCAATTGATATTTTTAAGGAGGAGAGTGATAGATTCATGAGTTGTACGGGTGTCGGGGGTTTATGGGGAGAAGGCAGAAGAATGGGGTTTTTAGGGAAAGATAATTCAGCCATGATTGAATGGCAGAGTAGACGCAATGTGCTGAACAGAGATGAGGAAACACTTTTTCACACAGAGAGTTGTGAGTCTGTGGAATTCTCTGCATCAGAGGGCAGTGAAGACCGGTTCTCTGGATACTTTCAAGAGAGAACTAGATAGGGTTCTTGAAGATAGCGGAGTCAGGGGATATGGGGAGAAGGCAGGAACGGGGTACTGATTGGGGATGATCAGCCATGATCACATTGAATGGCGGTGCTGGCTTGAAAGGCCAAATGGCCTGCTCCTGCACCTATTGTCTATTGTTTATTGACCTCAGGTAGAGTAGACGCGATGTGCCAAATCACTTAATTCTTCTCATAGAACATCTGACCATGAAATAAGGTCCCAGGATTAGACTAGACATTCTGTATTGTAACTACCATATACATTCATATATCAGGGCAGGTCGGGGGGGAGTTGCGACCGCCACGGGTAACATGTAATCCCTTGCTACCTGTTCCATGGTCAGATAGTTGGCACCCAACTGGTTTGCCAGGTGAGGAGGGGGCTGTGGACCCCCAGCAGGACCAAAAACAAGACCTGTCGAAAGGCGAATGAGCTCCTAGAGAGCCAACGGCCATCCACACTTCAGTAGAAGTTGCGATCACTGTCCCACATCTTCCCATCTCCTCCCCTTTCGGCCTTCTGCAAAGACCGCTCCCTCCGTAATTCCCTGGTCAATTTGTCCGTTCCCACTCAAACCACCCCTTCTCCTAGCACTTTCCCTTGCAACCGCAGGAAATGCTACATTTATCGCTTTACCTCCACCCTCGACTCCATTCAAGGACCCAAGCAGTCGTTCCAGGTGCGGCAGAGGTTCACCTGCACCTCCTCCAACCTCATCTACTGCATCCGCTGCCCTAGATGTCAGCTGTTCTACATCGGTGAGAGCAAGCGCAGGTTTGGCGATCGCTTCGCCGAACACGTCCGCTCGGTTCGCAATAACCAACCTGATCTCCCGGTGGCTCAGCACTTCAACTCCCCCTCCCATTCCGAATCCGACCTTTCTTTCCTGGGCCTCCTCCACGGCCAGAGTGAGGCCCACCGTAAATTGGAGGAGCAGCACCTCATATTTCGCTTGGGTAGTTTACACCCCAGCGGTACGAACATTGACTTCTCCAATTTCAGGTAGTCCCTGCTTTCTCCTTCTTTCCCCCCCCCCCTTCCCAGCTCTCCCTCGACCCATTGTCTCCACCTCTTCCTTTCTTCTTCCCGCCCACCCTCACATCAGTCTGAAGAATGGTCTCGACCCAAAACGTCGCCTATTTCCTTCGCTCCATAGATGCTGCCTGACCCGCTGAGTTTCTCCAGCATTTTCGTCTACCTTTGATTTTCCAGCATCTGTAGTTCCTTCTTAAACTCAGTGGAAGTTGCAATCACTGTCGTACATAGCAAAGTAAGGCACCGTGCCCGTTGATGTTTTCAACGATGATGATGATGATGATAATGATGATGATATATATGGGCAACAGGCTGATCTTTTTGGTCTGAAGAAAAGGATGGCACTGTTTTCAGCAGAGGACAGGCATAAGTTCATAAATCACAGGAGTGGACTAGAGCTAGGTTGAAAACCAGGAGCAGATGAAGCATAACACAGGGAATAAGGATATTGGAGCCTCTGATTGAAATCATCGTACTTGGCTCTTCATTTCCCCAAAGTACCCATCTTCAAACAGAAACATTCATTCTCAATCCAATACCACAGGACACTTATTAACAAGGACAAATAAGTAGCTGCACATTCCTGATTGCTTTTACTAAAGATTACACTTTACCATCCGTTCTGCAGAGAAACGTCAACTTGATGAGCCTCCAGCTCAACAACTGGGACGAGAATGCACACACTTTGTATATTAATGTAATTACACAGTGATATTTTTAATTACGGCCTGTAATTGGGTTCCAAGGAAATGCCAATAGATCAATCAACTTGTTTCACCACTAGATTTTTTTTGCCCCCGAACTCCGTTTTAAATGAATCGATCAACATTAACTGGTCTTTGTTGCTTATTTACTTTCTGGCAAAGTATCAAATCTTTGGCCTTCCTTCAGCCGTAATTTGGTCAGCTTGACTCTGATGTTTTGATGTCCTTTGAGTGCTGCGCAGAAATGTTAATAAATATTGGAAATTGGATAGTCTAATTCAGAAGTCAATTGACTTGTCTCTCTAATGCTTCCAGCCTCTTCAGTTCAGTCTTTTAAAGCCTAACCTTTTTACGTGAAGAAATGATCTCAGTCTGTCCTTGTAATTTGATTTCTCAGTTGCCAAATACTTTAGCTCCCATTCCCACACTGGCCTTTCTGTCCTGGGCCTCCTCCACTGTCAGAGGGGCGGAAATCCTGGGGGGGACGGGGGGGGGGGGGTGTCTCCCCCATGTTTTCCCCCATTACAAGCTTTGTAAGGTATTGTGTCCTGTCCTATATTATGTTGTCCAGCATAATGTCCAGTGTTTTTTAAATCTGTGGTACAGTCCTGCACTGGTTGACTCATTCTAATGATAACGGCCCCCGTAGTAGAAGCATCCACGTCGCAGGGCTGGAAACTGGAAGAGTCCTGAGCTAATTACCGTCCACAGGGCCCACGGCTGAAGCCTCCAAAGCCTCGTGTGTGTGTGTGTGTGAGTGTGCGCATTCCCGCATGGCCGCCAAGAAATTGTGTCCCCCCCGGTCCCCCCCATGTTTTGATGGCGATTTCCTGCCTGACTGAGTGAGGCCCAGCGCAAACTGGAGGAACAGCACCTCATATGTCGCTTGGGCAGCTTACACCCCAGCAGTACGAATATTGATTTCTCTAACTTCAAGTAACCCTTGCACCCCCTCTCTCTCTGTCCCTCCCCCACCTTAGTTGTTGTAACTCATTATCACCTTTACCCCACAGCTAACAATGGACCATTGTGGGTTCCACTTTCTGTCGATCATCGTGACTTTTTCGCACATCTTTCAATCATTTGTTCTAAATCTCTGTACATCACCGTCTATATCTCTCGTTTCCCTTTCCCCTGACTCTCAAGGATCTGTCCCCCTTGCCGATTTTTTCGGCGACTGCCGGATTCATTGACTGACGTATCAGGTCACCGAAAAAGTTGCGGCGTGCTGCGGCGGTGATGAAGCGTGACGACGTATAACGCACGGTGTTTTTTCAAGTGTTGCAACATTTTTTTTGTCGCCGCTGGATTTTGAAATGTTCAAAATCTTTTGGCGACACTGATATGTCACCGACAAAATCACCAAATGGGACAGGCCCCTCAGTCTGAAGAAGGGTCTCGGCCCGAAATGTCACATATTCCTTTCCTCCAGAGAGATGGAGCCTGAGTTACTCCGGCTTTTTGTGTCTACTTTAATTTCACAGTCTGAAATGAATGTTCAGTACCGCCTCCCCCCATCTACACTAGTCCCCCAATAAATTGACAGTTCCTTTTGCACCATCCTGTAGCAAGGATTATGAGGAGAAAGCAGGAGAATGGGGTTAGGAGGATTAGTGACTTACCCTTCCACTTCTGACAGCGCAAAGCTTGTTCACCATCTCCAAGCACAAATCCCTGTGTTGTAACCACAATGGATATTTTCAAGGTGGAGGTTGTTAGCCATCTTATTGATCAGTATGAGTGTCAGGGGGTATGGCGAGGAGCCACGAGAATGGGCTTGAGCGGGAAATATCGATCAGCCATGATTGAATGGCGGAGTAGACTTGATGGGCCGAATGGCGTAATTCTGCTCTTCTTACTTATGACTATCGTCTCCTTCTATCCCATCATTATGGATTGTTTAAATCCCATGCTCAGCATCACTCTCTTTGATGTTTTTAATGAATGAATGAATGAATGAATAGTCTGTGGAATTCTCTGCCTCAGAGGACGGTGGAGGCCGGGTTCTCTGGATGCTTTCAACAGAGAGCTAGATAGGGCTCTTAAAGATAGTGGAGTCAGGGGATATGGGGAGAAGGCATGAACGGGGTACTGATTGGGGATGATCAGCCATGATCACATTGAATGGCGGTGCTGGCTCGAAGGGCCGAATGGCCTACTCACGCACCTACTGTCTGTTGTCTATTGTCTATTAAATAGGTTTCACCTCTTCATTCCACCTTCCACCTCTTATATTCCATCTCTTTGTTCAGTAAGTTCCTTGTTAAAACCCAGCACTTTGCTATACCTTTGTTTGATATCACCTTTGGCTTGGTATCCCTTTGTTAATTGCACCCAGGGATAAAGAGACATATCCATAGTGATACAGCATGGAAACAGGTCCTTTGGCCCAACTTGCCCACGCTGATCAACATGCCCCATCTACACTAGAGTCACCTGCTTGCGTTTGACCCATATCCCTCTAAACCTGTCCTATCCATGTACCTGTCTCAACGTTTCTTGAATGTTGCGATAGTATCTGCCTCAACTACCTCCTCTGGCAGCGGGTTCCATGCACCCACCACACTTTGTACAAAAAAGGTTATTAAATCTTTCCCCCTTCACTTTAGACCTATGTCCTCTTGTTCTCGATTCCCCTACTCTGGGCAAGAGACTCTGTGCATTTACCCAATCTATTCCTCTCACAATCTTGCACACCTCAAAGATCACTCCATTTCTTTCTGCACTCCAAGGAATGGAACCTGCTCAACAACCCTCCCGCATCCCCCTTTGATTGAGGCAGTGCAGCGTAGGTTCACGAGATTGATCCCTGTGACGGCGGGACTGTCATATGAGGAAAGATTGAAAAGACTAGGCTTGTATTCACTGGAGTTTAGAAGGATGAGGGGATATCTTATAGAAACATATAAAATTATAAAAGCACTGGACAAGCTAGATGGTGGAAAAATGTTTCCAATGTTGGGTGGGTCCTGAACCAGGGGCCACAGTCTTAGAATAAAGTGGAGGTCATTTAACACTGAGGTGAGAAAAAACTTTTCTACCAGAGAGTTGTGAATTTATGGAATTCCCTGTCACAGAGGGCAGTGGTGGCCAAATCACTGGATGGATTTAAGAGAGAGTTGGATAGAGCTCTAGGGGCTAGTGGAGTCAAGGGATATGGGGAGAAGGCAGGCACGGGTTATTGATAGCGGATGATCAGCCATGACCACAATGAATGGCGGTGCTGGCTCGAAGGGCCGAATGGCCTCCTCCTGCACCTATTTTCCATGTTTCTATGTTTCTATGTCCTGACAATGTCCTCGTAAATCTTTTCTCCACCCTTTCCAGCTTGACGACACCGTTCTGATAACACGGTGACCAAAACTGAACACAGTGCTTTAAATGTGACCTCAACAATGTCATGTACAACTGTCACATGACATGTGTTAAGTTCCTCTTGCACTTTGCTCAAGATTCCAGCATCTGCAGTTCCTTGTGTCGTCAAAGCATAAACACACCTGAGTTTCAGAAATGTCCTGAAGCATAATATGTAAAACAAATTACTTTGATGCAATTGCTGTTGTTATTCAAATAAAACAAAGCACTCACTGTGTACAATCTTGTCGCTGAGTGGATCCATATGTGCGATAAGAGTTGCTATGAATTCAAATTTACTCCTGGTTCCTCTTCATTCCATTTGCTGTGAATAACAAACCAGATGTTGCCAGGACTAGAGGATGTGAGCTATAGGGAGAGGTTGAGCAGGCTGGGTCCCTATTCCTTGGAGCGCAGGAGGATGAGGAGTGATCTTATAGAGGCATAGAAAATCGCGAGAGGAATAGATCAGGTAGATGCACAGAGCCTCTTGCCCAGAGCAGGGGAATCGAGAAGGAGACCAGAGGACATAGGTTTAAAGTAAAGGGGAAATTATTTAATAGGAATCTGAGGCGTAACTTTTTCACACAATGGGTGGCGGGTGAATGGAACAAGCTGCCAGAGGAGGTAGTTGAGGCTGGGACTATCCCAACGTTTAAGAAACAATTAGACAGGTGCATGAATAGGACAGATTTGGCGGGATGTGGACCAAACGCAGGCAGGTGGGACTAGTGTAGATGGGACATGTTGGCCGTTGTGGGCAAGTTGGGCTAAAGGGCCTGTTTCCACACCACGTCACTCTATGACTATGATTCTAACAATCCAGGAACATATAAGCAAATGAATAATGACATTCAGGTGAAGACTTTCTGGTTTATAGATCCGCATAATTGATCCATGTCATAGCGTCATGGAGTCATATAGCGTGGGAACAGGCTGCACGGTGGCGCAGAGGTAGAGTTGCTGCCTTACAGAGCCCGAGACGCCGGTTCGATCCTGACTACAGGGGCTGTCCATAGGGAGTTTGTACGTTCTCCACGTGACCTGCATGTGTTTTCTCCGGGATCTTCGGTTTCCTCCCACTCTCCAAAGACGTACAGGTATGTAGGTTCATTGGCTTGGTGCAAATGTACAAATTGTCCCCAGTGTGTGTAGGTTAGTGTTAAGGGCCTGTCCCACTAGCGCGCGATTAGACGCGACAAGCGCGACAAATTCGGACGCGGGGGTCGCGTGGGGGTCAGGCGATCCCGGTGCGAGTGAAGGGCCTGTCCCACTAGCGCGCGATTACACGCGCGACGTCCGAAGGAAGGACGTTATTTTTCATCACGTGACGATGCGCATGAGCATGCGCGTTGCACGACGTCGGGCAGTGACGTCATCACGCAACGCCACGCTGAAGACGCACAACGTCAAAACGTCATCACGTTAATCACGTTCTGCGCGACAGGATTTTGCCGCGCGTAATTTTTTGAGCAGTGTCGGTTTTTGGACACTACGCGCGATGTCGACACCAGCTACACACAACTCGACGAGACTCCGGCGATCGCAGTGGGACAGGGTCACGCGAGGCCGGGCGACTAAAGCGACCACGGTAGGTCGCGCTTGTCGCGTCTAATCGCGCGCTAGTGGGACAGGCCCTTTAGTGTGCGGGGTGGTCGCTAGTCGGTGTGGGCTCGGAGGGGCTGAAGGACCTGTTTCCACGCTGTACCTCTAATCTAAACTAAACTAAACTAAACTAAGATGGGGGAACTGAAAGGTCAGAGGGAGAAGGTTCAACGAAGATGTGCAGGGCAAACATTTTTTACATGGTGTGGGAGGAGACTGGATTGTGCTGCATGTGCTTGTGATGGTTATAGATACAATTATGATATTTATAGACAATAGGTGCAGGAGTAGGCCATTCGGCCCTTCGAGCCAGCACCGCCATTCACTGTGATCATGGCTGATCATCCCCAATCAGTACCCCGTTCCTGCCTTCTCCCCATATCCCCTGACTCCGCTATTTTTAAGAGCCCTATCTATCTATTCAAGAGAAGTTTAGACAGGCACATGAATGGAAGTATATGGAGACGCAGAAGGGATAAGTTTAAATAGGCACCATGCTCGGCACAGACTTTGTCCACCAAAATGCCTATTCTGGGTTATTTGTATCTCCGCTAACCATATTAGGGGAGGCACGGAAGCCCAGCAGTAGAGTTGCTGCCTTATGGTGCCACAGACCTGGATTAGATCCTGACCATGTGTACTGTCTGTATGGAGTTCATACATTGCAGACCACAGTGGCACGGTGGCACAGCGGTAGAGTCGCTGCCTTACGGCGCCAGAAACCCGGGTTCGATCCTGACCACGGGTGCTGTCTGTATGGAGTTTGTACGTTCTCCCCTTGATCCGGGTGGGTTTCCTCCAGGTGCTCCGTTTCTTCCCACATTCAAAACACCTGCAGGTTGTACGTTAATTGGCCTCTGTAAATTGCATCTCGTGTCGAGGATAGTGTTAGTGTGCAGGGATCACTGGTCGATGCGGACTCGGTGGGACAAAGGACCTATTTCCATGCTGTATTTCTAAACTAAACAAACAATACTAAACCCTATCTCTGCTTCATCAACGATGTATCCTGATTGAATTGCCTTGTGATTGAGGCTGTGCAGCGTAGGTTCACGAGATTGATCCCTGGGATGGCGGGACTGTCATATGAGGAAAGATTGAGGGGACTAGGCTTGTATTCACTGGAGTTTAGAAGGATGAGGGGGATCTTATAGAAACATATACAATTATAAATGGACTGGACAAGCTAGATGCAGGAAAAATGTTCCCAATGTTGGGCGAGTCCAGAACCAGGGGCCACAGTCTTAGAATAAAGGGGAGGTTATTTAAGACTGAGGTGGGAAAAAACTTTTTCACCCAGAGAGTTGCGAATTTGTGGAATTCCCTGCCACAGAGGGTAGTGGAGGCCAAGTCACTGGGTGGATTTAAGAGAAAGTTAGATAGAGCTCTAGGGGCTAGTGGAGTCAAGGGATATGGGGAGAAGACAGGCACGGGTTATTGATTAGGGATGATCAGCCATGATCACAATGAATGGCGGTGCTGGCTCAAAGGGCCGAATGGCCTCCTCCTGCGCCTGTTTTTTATGTGTCTATGTTTCTATGAATGAGCCGTACGAGCCTTCGGGTGCTTGGGGCGGGATGGAGTACCTTAGTAGGTCAGGCAACATCTCTGAGGAACAAGAATAGGTGACTTGTCAGGTGTGAAGAGAGGTCCCAACCTGAAATGTCCTCCAGTTACCCCAACACTTTGTTATTTTTGACAATGAACAACTCACAGCCACTCACATCATGCTTTTTTGCCACAGTTTAAAAGACATTTGGACAGATACATGGATTCCCGGTGTGGGCAAGTTGGGCTGAGGGGCCTGTTTCCACCCTGTATCATAGAAACATAGAAAATAGGTGCAGGAGTAGGCCATTCGGCCCTTCGAGCCTGCACCGCCATTCAATATGATCATGGCTGATCATCCAACTCAGTATCCTGTACCTGCCTTCTCTCCATACCCCCTGATCCCTTTAGCCACAAGGGCCACATCTAACTCCCTCTTCAATATAGCCAATTAACTAGCCTCAACTACCTTCTGTGGCAGAGAATTCCACAGATTCACCACTCTCTGTGTGAAAAATGGTTTTCTCATCTCGGTCCTAAAATATTTCCCCCTTATCCTTAAACTGTGAACCCTTGTCCTGGACTTCCCCGACATCAGGAACAATCTTCCTGCATCTAGCCTGTCCAACCCTTTAAGAATTTTGTAAGTTTCCACGAGATCCCCCCTCAATCTTCTAAATTCTAGCGAGTACAAGCCGAGTCTATCCAGCCTTTCTTCATATGAAAGTCCTGACATCCCAGGATATCACTCTATGATAGGACAGATTTAGGGTGATATGGGCCAAACACAGGCAGGTGGGACTAGTGTAGATTGAGAATCTTGGCCAGTGTGGGCAAGGTGGGCTGAACGGCCTGTTTCCTGACTTTGACGCTAACTTTTGTTACTGAATGTTGCAAACTCTACTTCTGCAAATGGTTGCCATTAAATCTATTTTTGTTAAGAAACTCTATTTTTGTCGCATATTCCATCCAGTAAATACCACATCTGTTTGGACAATGATAAACTTTACATCTGTCACATAGTTCCATAAAACTAGTTCTGCGGCAGACTGGGGCTGTTATTAGCTCTAATCTTCCTTCTGCAAACACCAGCTGTTGTCACATTGTATTAGGCAATAAAACCTGTTGCTCGCTTCCCTTTATGAAGGTGCTCTCCTCTGCTAAACAAACATATTTATCATACATATCTGTTCTTGACTCCTCATAGATCTAAAGATAAGCCTTTCTTAAGATGAAGAAAATTCGCTTGGACTCAAAATAGAACAGTAACCCAGAATGGGTTGATATTATGCAGTTATCTGGCCAAGATTTAATTTCCTTTGTGGATAGCAATGATGGATCTGATTTTATAGGAACGAGGAAATGCAGATGCTGGTTTACAAAATAGACACAACTTGCTCACACCGGCCAACAGGTCCCAGCGACACTAGGCCCACTTGCCCGCGTTTGGTCCATATCCCTCCAAACCTGTCCTATCCATTTACCTGTATAACTGTTTCTTAAATGTTGGGTAAGTCCCTGCCTCAACTGCCTCCTCTGGCAGCTCGCTCCATACACACCCACCACCCTTTGTGTGAAAAGGTTACCCCTCAGATTCTTTTCTCCTTCACCTTAAACCAATGACCTCTGGTCCGCAATCCCCCTACTCTGGGCAAGAGACTCTGTGCATCAACCCAACTTATTCCTCTCATGATTTTATTCACCTCAATGAGATCACATCCCTCATCCTTCTGTGCTACAAAGAATAGAGTCCCAGCCTAGTCAAATTCTCACTATAGCTGACACCCTCTAGTCCTGGCAACATCCTCGTAAGTGCTAGAGTAACAGCGGCTAATGTAACATTCAGTGATTCAATTATACTTTATTGTTACCTGTACCGTAGCACGGTGGCGCGGAGGTGTAGAGATACTGCCTCATGGCCTCGGAGACCCGGGTTCGATCCCGACTACGGGTGCTGTCTGTACGGATGCAGTATAGGAGCAGGGAGGTTCTACTTCAGTTGTATAGGGTCTTGGTGAGACCACACCTGGAGTATTGCGTACAGTTGTAATGCATTTCGTTGTCTCTGTACTGTACACTGACAATGACAATTAAAATTGAATCTGAATCTGAATCTGATCTGAGTTCTGGTCTCCAAATCTGAGGAAGGACATTATTGCCATAGAGGGAGTGCAGAGAAGGTTCACCAGACTGATTCCTGGGATGTCAGGACTGTCTTATGAAGAAAGACTGGATAGACTCGGTTTATACTCTCTAGAATTTAGGAGATTGAGAGGGGATCTTATAGAAACGTACAAAATTCTTAAGGGGTTGGACAGGCTAGATGCAGGAAGATTGTTCCCGATGTTGGGGAGGTCCAGGACAAGGGGTCACAGCTTAAGGATAAGGGGGAAATCCTTTAGGACCGAGATGAGAAGGACGTTTTTCACACAGAGAGTGGTGTGTCTCTGGAACTCTCTGCCACAGTGGGTAGTTGAGGCCAGTTCATTGGCTATATTTAAGAGGGAGCTAGATGTGGCCCTTGTGGCTAAGGGGATCAGAGGGTATGGAGAGAAGGCAGGTACAGGATACTGAGTTTGATGATCAGCCGTGATCATATTGAATGGCGGTGCAGGCTCAAAGGACCGAATGGCCTACTCCTGCACCTAATTTCTATGTTTCTATTCTGAAGCTATGACCTCTGGTCCGAGGCTCTCCGAAGAGTGGAAACATCCTCTCCACATCCACACTATCCAAGCCTATTAGGCCGGTAAATGTTTGGTCAAAGAGCCTGTTCCTGTGCTGTACTCTTCTATATATTCGATGAGCACACTGTGCTAGATGAACAAATTCGCCCAAAGTACGTGTTTTGATGGCTTAGGTAAAATTGAGTCCTATTGATAGTTAAAACATTTTGTTTTACTTAAATGTTTGTACTTAATTGGAGTTCTGTTTATGGATGGCTGTAAATGAGTACCCTGTTGATGTCAAGTGAAAGCAATTACAGTGAATCCATACACATTATCTCCCAAAGCCACATTGAATATTTGGTACTTTGTTTATAAGAATTCACTGGACATTTACTCATCTCCTCAGAAAATTGATCCGTAAACCAATTTATGCCATACCCTTTTATGCAGAAGCAGACTCGCTTTTTGACACAGGGTTGTGAATGTGGACCAAGAATGTGACTGGGCTCCACTCTGAGAAAAAAATAATAGTGCCATTAATTAACACTGTTAAATATTGCAAGAACCTCAAAATGATCTACAAAATGCTATTAGACGGGGACTTGATTCAAATTATGGAAATGGCATGATTGAAAGTAGTTAACCACGGAACGCGAGACGCAATTAATTTTCATGAATTTCTTCAATCTAAACTATTTTTAACCATTGCTTCACTGCATTGTGTAATATCCTGCGCAATAGACAGAGAGAGAGAGAGAGAGAGAGAGAGAGAGATTGAGAGAGAGAGAGAGAGAGAGAGAGAGTCCCGACACACCATGGCGGACGGTGTTACCATCCGAAGGCGGGGGAGGTCCCCAGTGGGGGTCCTTCTATAAGGGACTTGTACCCCTTTATATTGGGGACCTGGGGTGGAGAGTGTTGCATGGAGCGGTGGTTTGTAATAAACTTTTGAGTCGGTTCACGGGCTCGTCTGCCGCTTGTATTTTCTGCGGGGAGGAGGAGAACGTGTTCCATGTGTATATGGAGTGTGTGAGGTTACTGCCCCTGTATCATTATCTGAAGGGGTTGTTCCTCAAGTTTTGGCTGCATTTTAGCCCCACGATCCTGGTGTTCGGCCACAAGGCAGGGAGTGGGGAGAGCCGAGTGTGGGGGGGGGACTTACCTGTCAGTCTGCTCCTCGGCCTGGCTAAGATGGCCATTCGCGGGTCCAGGCAGCGGGCGGTCGACGGTCAGGCGAGAGTAGGCTGCCTGCCCCTCTTTCGGGCCTACGTCCGTGCACGTGTGTCCCTGGAGAGGGAACACGCGGTGTCCATGGGGACGCTGGAGGCCTTCCGTCAACGCTGGTCACCGCGTGGGGTTGAGGCTATTATAAACAATGAATGTACTGTTGTACTACAATGATCTGTTCGTTATAGTGTGATTTTGATTATGTTTTGATGTGTTGTATTTTATGAATGTGTTGAATAAAGTTTTTGGAAAAAAAAAAAAAAGAGAGAGAGAGAGAGAGAGAGAGAGGACACACCATGGCGGACGGTGTTACCATCCGAAGGCGGGGAGGTCCCCAGTGGGGGTCCTTCTATAAGGGACTTGTACCCCTTTATATTGGGGACCTGGGGTGGAGAGTGCTGCATGGAGCGGTAGTTTGTAATAAACTTTTGAGTCGGTTCACGGGCTCGTCTGCCGCATGTATTTTCTGCGGAGAGGAGGAGACCGTATTCCATGTGTATATGGAGTGTGTGAGGTTACTGCCCCTGTACCAATATCTGAAGGGGCTGTTCCTCAAGTTCTGGCTGCATTTTAGCCCCACAATCCTGGTGTTTGGACACAAGGCGGGGAGTGGGGAGAGCCGAGTGTGGGGGGGGGACTTACCTGTCGGTTTGCTCCTTGGCCTGGCCAAGATGGCCATTCGTGGGTCCAGGCAGCGGGCGGTCGACGGTCAGGCGAGAGTCGGCTGCCTGCCCCTCTTTCGGGCCTACGTCCGTGCACGTGTGTCCCTGGAGAGGGAACACGCGGTGTTCACGGGGACTCTGGAGGCCTTCCGTCAGCGCTGGTCGCCGCGTGGGGTTGAGGCGATTATAAATGAATGTACTGCTGTACTACAATGATCTGTTCATTATAGTGTGATTTTTGATTGTGTTTGGATGTGTTGTATTTTATGATTTGTGTTGAATAAAGTTTTTGAAATGAAAAAAAAAAAAAAAAAAAAAGAGAGAGAGAGAGAGAGAGAGAGAGAGGACACACCATGGCGGACGGTGTTACCATCCGAAGGCGGGGAGGTCCCCAGTGGGGGTCCTTCTATAAGGGACTTGTACCCCTTTATATTGGGGACCTGGGGTGGAGAGTGTTGCATGGAGCGGTAGTTTGTAATAAACTTTTGAGTCGGTTCACGGGCTCGTCCGCCGCATGTATTTTCTGCGGAGAGGAGGAGACCGTGTTCCATGTGTATATGGAGTGTGAGAGGTTACTGCCCCTGTACCAATATCTGAAGGGGTTGTTCCTCAAGTTCTGGCTGCATTTTAGTCCCACCATCCTGGTGTTCGGACACAAGGCAGGGAGTGGGGAGAGCCGAGTGTGGGGGGGGGACTTATCTGTCGGTTTGCTCCTTGGCCTGGCCAAGATGGCCATTCGTGGGTCCAGGCAGCGGGCGGTCGACGGTCAGGCGAGAGTCGGCTGCCTGCCCCTCTTTCGGGCCTACGTCCGTGCACGTGTGTCCCTGGAGAGGGAACACGCGGTGTTCACGGGGACTCTGGAGGCCTTCCGTCAGCGCTGGTCGCCGCGTGGGGTTGAGGCGATTATAAATGAATGTACTGCTGTACTACAATGATCTGTTCATTATAGTGTGATTTTTGATTGTGTTTGGATGTGTTGTATTTTATGATTTGTGTTGAATAAAGTTTTTGAAATGAAAAAAAAAAAAAAAAAAGAGAGAGAGAGAGAGAGAGAGAGAGAGGACACACCATGGCGGACGGTGTTACCATCCGAAGGCGGGGAGGTCCCCAGTGGGGGTCCTTCTATAAGGGACTTGTACCCCTTTATATTGGGGACCTGGGGTGGAGAGTGTTGCATGGAGCGGTAGTTTGTAATAAACTTTTGAGTCGGTTCACGGGCTCGTCCGCCGCATGTATTTTCTGCGGAGAGGAGGAGACCGTGTTCCATGTGTATATGGAGTGTGAGAGGTTACTGCCCCTGTACCAATATCTGAAGGGGTTGTTCCTCAAGTTCTGGCTGCATTTTAGTCCCACCATCCTGGTGTTCGGACACAAGGCAGGGAGTGGGGAGAGCCGAGTGTGGGGGGGGGACTTATCTGTCGGTTTGCTCCTCGGCCTGGCTAAGATGGCCATTCGCGGGTCCAGGCAGCGGGCGGTCGACGGTCAGGCGAGAGTCGGCTGCCTGCCCCTCTTTCGGGCCTACGTCCGTGCACGTGTGTCCCTGGAGAGGGAACACGCGGTGTCCACGGGGACTCTGGAGGCCTTCCGTCAACGCTGGTCACCGCGTGGGGTTGAGAGTATTGTAACCAATGAATGTACTAGTGTACTACAATGATTTGTTTGTTATAGTGTGATTTTTTGATTATGTTTTGATTTATATGATTGTGTTGAATAAAGTTTTTGGAAAAGGAAAAAAAATAAAATAAAAAAAGAGAGAGAGAGAGAGAGAGAGAGAGATGGATGAAATGGTGCAAGGCTTCGAGATCGAACTGAGCATGGATGCAGACAGACACAAAATGCTGGAGTAGCTCAGCGGGTCAGGCTGCATCACTGGAGAAAAGGAATGGGTGACGTTTCGGGTCGAGACCTTTTTTCGGACTCGTCTTCCGATTCTTCAGACTGAAGAATGGGCCTCGACCCGAAACGTCACCCATTCCTTTTCTCTCCAGAGATGCTGCCTGACCCGCTGAGTTGAAGCCCTGCCCCACTGTACGAGTTCTTTCAAAGAGTTCTCCCGAGTTTGCCCTGATTCGAACTCGGAGATTTACGGTAATGGCCGCTGGTAAGTACTCGGGGCTCTCGTCGACATTTTTCAACATGTTGAAAAATCTTCACGAGTCTTCCCAAGCTTACCTGCCATTAGCGAGTCATCCAGAGTACCTGCCGTTAGCGTTACGAGTCTCTAGGAGACATCCCCGAGCTCCGACGTACCCGCTACGTTCATTCTCTGTGCTTACCACAAGTTTGATTTTTTTTTAAACTCGGGAGAGCTCTTAAATGAACTCGTACCGTGGGACAGGGCTTTTACTCTTGCATTTTTAGTTCATCTTCGATGTAAATCAGCATCTGCAGTTCCTTCTTACATATCCCGAGCAGAGCTGCAGATGTTTTAAGTAGCACCTGGTGAAGGCGACTTCTAAGGCCCACTTTAATATGTAGTTGCAACTTTGCACATAATCCTCCTAACGTATGCGACAATCAGAGAAGATTGTACGTCTAGATTCAGATAAAGATACAGGGGACAGCACGGCAGACACTTAACACAAATATACCATCCATTATAAACTTCTAATGCATTATATGTGGATGCTGGATAATTAATGGAAGCATCATACATCAAGGAAAAAGGCCGTTCGGCCCACCTGGCCTACACCTACCAACATGTCCCATCTACACTAGACCCACCTGCCTGCGCTTGGCCCATATCCCTCTAAACCGACCCTATCAATGTGCCCGTCTAAATGTTTCTTGAACGTTGCGATAGTCCTTGCAAGCCTGCAATGAGCAAATAAGCCGCATACTGATGTATTTCATCTACTTTCTTAAACAGATACAGGGCAGCAGAAGGACTAGCTTTTTTTTCCCCCGGCTCAATCTCTATATTAAGCTGCTTCAAAATTAACGCACAAACGTTTACACAGGAAAAATAGGATGCATGGACTGTCATTATAGAACCTGAAATTCTATTTTTAAATTACAGACCTATTTTTATTTATACAGGCTGGTTATTAAAACACATTTACATTTGCAATGTATTCTGGAAAATTAACTCTTTAAGGAATTTGAATGGAAAAAAAGGAAATGGTTTGTTTTGGGATTAGGTTCAGGTCAAGGTTTAGGTTTACAATTGTCACATCACAGAAACATAGAAACATAGAAAATAGGTGCAGGAGTAGGCCATTCTGCCCTTCGAGCCTGCACCGCCATTCAATATGATCATGGCTGATCATCCAACTCAGTATCCTGTACCTGCCTTCTCTCCATACCCCCTGATCCCTTTAGCCACAAGGGCCACATCTACCAATTACAGTGAAATGCCTGGTTTTGCATGCTATCCAATCAAATCAGATAAAAATACACAAATTAGGGCCAGCAAAGTGGTGAAGCTGGTAGAGCCGCTCCCTCATGGTGCTGGAGACCCAGGTTTGATCCTGGCCTCGGGCACTGTCTGTGTGGAGTTTGCACATTCACCCAGTGACCGCCTGGGTATCCTCCGAGCGCCCCGGTTTCTTCCCACATCCCAAAGACGTGCAGGTTTGCAGGTTAAGGCTGTTTTTGTTTAACTTTTGGTTAACTTGTTTTTGAACAAGATAGGTCTTTATTCTTTGGAGCGCAGAAGGTTGAGGGGGGACTTGATTGAGGTCTTTAAAATGATGAAAGGGATAGACAGAGTTGACGTGGATAAGCTTTTCGCATCGAGGGTAGGGAAGATTCAAACAAGAGGGCATGACATGAGAATTTAGGGACAGAAGTTTAGGGGTAACATGAGGGGGAACATCTTTACTCAGAGAGTAGTGGCTGTGTGGAATGATCTTCCAGCAGAAGTGGTGGAGGCAGGATCGATTTTAACATTTAAAAGTAAAGTGGATAGGTATATGGACGGGAAGGGAATGGAGGGGTATGGTCTGAGGGCAGGTAGATGGGACTAGGGGAAAATAAATGGTCAGCACAGACTGGAAGGGGCGAGAAGGCCTGTTTCCGTGCTGTAATTGTTATATGGTTATTATATGGTTAAAAAGAAATAACTGTAATATCACATTTACATAAGTATTCAGACCCTTTGCTATGACACTCAAAATTGTGCTTTAGTTCATCCTGTTTCCATTGATTATCCTTGAGATGTTTCTACAACTTGATTGGAGTCCACCAGTGGTAAATTAAATTGATTGGACATGATTTGGAAAGGCACACACCTGTCTATATGAGGTCCCACAGTGGACAGAGCATGTCAAGGCAAAGACCAAGCAATGAAGATGAAGGAATTGTCCGTAGACCTCCGAGACAGGATTGGTCGGCACGGATTGAAAGGGCCAAGAAGGCCTGTTTCTGTGCTGTAATTGTTATATGGTTATAAGGCCTCCGTAAATTGCCCTTAGTGTATAGTGAGTGGACGCGAATGTGGGATAACATAGAACTAGTGTGAATGGGTGATCGATGTTCGGCGTGTACTCGCTGGGCCGAAGGGCCTGTTTTCATCTCTTAACTAAAGGAAAGATAAACTAAATACCGTCAAACCAAACTCTCAAGATGGTGGTGGGTATATGGAACTAGCCTCCAGAAGAGGAAGTTGAGGCAGGAACTACAACCACATTCAAAAGGTATATGGACGTGCAAATGGACAGGAAAGTTTTAGCGGGATAAGGACCAAACACGGGTAGGTGGGACTAGTGTAGATGGAGCATTTTAGTTGGCATGGGCACGTTGATCCAAATGGCTTGTTTCTGTGTTGCTTGACATTCTGATTCTATGACGATCAGATTACATCTCTGGCTTCATTTAAATTGGACCTCCAAAATATCTAGACTGGTAAACTATACTAAACTAAACTAAAGGTACATGGATAGGGCAGGTTCAGGAGGATATGGGCCTAAGGTAGTCAGGCGAGACTAGTGGAGATGGGACATGTTGGTCAACATGGGCAAGTTGGGCTGAAGGGCCTGTTTCCACGCTGTGTGACTCCATGACTAAATCACAATTTTGTCTGTGTTAAAGACAGCTACATTTTGGTGAGTGATCTTGAACAAGCTATTAAACCCTTTAATACTGAAAGAAAGTGGGCTTACACAGAGTCGTACAGCATGGAATCGGGTCTTTTGGCCCAAGGTGCCCACGCTGACCAACATGCCCCATCTACGCTAGTCCCACCTGCCTATGTTTGTTTAATTTAGTTGTGTTTAGTTTATTGTCACTTGTACCAATGTGCAGTGAAAGGCTTTGGCCCATATCTCTCCAAACATAGAAACATAAAAAATAGGTACAGGAGTAGGCCATGCGGCCCTTCGAGCCGGGTGATCATCCAGAATCAGTACTCCGTTCCTGCTTTTTCCTGCTTATTCCCCATATCACTTGATTCCTTTAGCCCGAAGAACTAACTCTAACTCTCTCTTGAAAACATCCAGTGAATTGGCCTCCTCTGATATCTGTGGCAGAGAATTCCACAGATTCCACAGATTCACAACTCTGGTTGAAAATGTTATTTCCTCATCTCAGTTCTAAATGGCCAACCCCTTATTCCTAAACTGTGACCCCTGGTTCTCAACTCCCCCAACATTGGGACATTTTTTCCTGCATCTAGTATATTCAATCCTTTAAGAATTGTATATGTTTCATAGAATCATAGAAAATAGGTGCAGGAGTAGGCCATTCGGCCCTTTGAGCCTGCACCGCCATTCAATATGATCATGGCAGATCATCCAACTCAGTATCCTGTAGCTGCTTTCTCTCCATACCCCCTGATCCCTTTAGCCACAAGGGCCACATCTAGCTCCCCCTTAAGTATAGCCAATGAACTGGCCTCAACTACCTTCTGTGGCAGAGAATTCCACAGATTCACCACTCTCTGTGTGAAAAAAGATCTTCTCATCTCGGTTCTAAAAGACATCCCCCTTATCCTTAAACTGTGACCCCTTGTTCTGGAGTTCCCCAACATCGGGAACAATCTTCCTGCATCTAGCCTGTCCAACCCCTTAAGAATTTTGTAAGTCTCTATAAAATCCCCCCTCAATCTTCTAAATTCCAGCGAGTACGAGCCGAGTCTATCCAGTCTTTCTTCATATGGAAGTCCTGCCATCCCAGGAATCAGTCTGGTGAACCTTCTTTGTACTCCCTCTATGACAAGAATGTCTTTTCTCAGATTAGGAGACCAAAACTGTACGCAATACTCCAGGTGTGGCCTCACCAAGACCCTGTACAACTGCAGTAGAACCTCCCTGCTCTTTCCCTCAAATACGTTTGCTATGAATGCCAACATACCATTCGCTTTCTTCATTGCCTGCTGCACCTGCATGCCTACTCTCAATGACTGGTGTACCATGACACCCAGGTCTCGTTGCATCTCCCCTTTTCCTAATCAGCCACCATTCAGATAATAATCTACCCTCCTGTTTTTGCTGCCAAAGTGGATAACCTCACATTTATCCACATTATACTGCATCTGCCATGCATTTGCCCACTCACCCAACTTATCCAAGTCACCTTGCAGCCTCCTAGCATCCTCCTCACAGCTAACACTGCCCCCCAGCTTCGTGTCATCCGCAAACTTGGAGATGTTGCATTCAATTCCCTCATCCAGACCATTAATATCTATTGTAAATAGCTGGGGTCCCAGCACTGAGCCTTGCGGTACCCCACTAGTCACTGCCTGCCATTCTGAAAATTACCCGTTTACTCCTACTCTTTGCTTCCTGACTGCCAGCCAGTTCTCTATCCACCCAATACTGTGTGCTTTAAGTTTGTATGCTAATCTCTTATGTGGGACCTTGTCGAAAGCCTTCTGAAAGTCCAGATATAACACATCCACAGGTTCTCCTTTGTCCACTCTACTAGTTACATCCTCAAAAAATTCTATAAGATTCGTCAGACATGATTTACCTTTCGTAAATCCATGCTGACTTTGTCTAATGATTTCACCGCTTTCCAAATGTGCTGCTATCCCATCTTTAATAACTGACTCTAGCATTTTCCCCACTACTGATGTTAGACTAATTGGTCTGTAATTCCCCATTTTCTCTCTTCCTCCCTTTGTAAAAAGTGGGGTTACAGTAGCTACCCTCCAATCCTCAGGAACTACTCCAGAATCGAAAGAGTTTTGAAAAATTATCACTAATGCATCCACTATTTCTGGGGCTATTTCCTTAAGTACTCTGGGATGCAGCCTATCTGGCCCTGGGGATTTATCGGCCTTTAATCCATTCAATTTAGCTAACACCACTTCCCCGCTAACCTGGATTTCACTCAGTTCCTCCATCTCATTTGACCCCCGGTCCCCTGCTATTTCCGGCAGATTATTGATGTCTTCCTTAGTGAAGACAGAACCAAAGTAGTTATTCAATTGGTCTGCCATGTCCTTGTTCCCCATGATCAATTCACCAGTTTCTGGCTGCAAGGGACCTACATTTGTTTTAACTAACCTTTTTCTCTTCACATAACTATAAAAACTTTTGCAGTTCGTTTTTATGTTCCGTCCCAGTTTTCTTTCATAATCTATTTTCCCTTTCCTAATTAAGCACTTTGTCCTCCTCTGCTGGACTGAATTTCTCCCAGTCCTCTGGTAGGCTGCTTTTTCTGGCTAATTTGTATGCTTTGGTATCTTTAGTTTTGACACTATCCCTGATTTCCCTTGTTATCCATGGATGCACTACCTTCCCTGATTTATTCTTTTGCCAAACTGGGATGAACAATTGTTGTAGTTCATCCATGCAGTCTTTAAATGCCTTCCATTGCATATCCACCGTCAACCCTATAAGAATGACTTGCCAGTCTATCTTGGCCAATTCACGTCTCATATCCTCAAAGTTACCTTTCTTTAAGTTCAGAACCCTTGTTTCTGAATTAACAATGTCACTCTCCATCCTAGTGAAGAACTCAACCATATTATGGACACTCTTGCTCAAGGGGTCACGCACAACAAGACAGCTATCTAACCATTCCTCATTACACAGTACCCAGTCTAGAATAGCCTGCTCTCTCATTGGTTCCTCTACATGTTGGTTTAGAAAACTATCCCACATGCATTCCAAGAAATCCTCTTCCTCAGCACCCCTGCCAATTTTATTCACCCAATCTATATGTAGATTGAAGTCACCCATTATAACTGTTTTACCCTTGTTGCACGCATTACTAATTTCCTGTTTGATGCCATCCCCAACTTCACTACTACTGTTAGGTGGCCTGTACACAACTACCACTAGCGTTTTCACCCCATAGTGTTTCACAGCTCTAACCATATTGATTCCACATCCTCCAAGCTAATGTCCTTCTTTTCCATTGCGTTAATCTCCTCTCTAACCAACAACGCTGCCTCACCTCCTTTTCCTTTCTGTCTATCCCTCCTGAATATTGAATATCCCCCGGATGTTCAGCTCCCAGCTTTGGTCACCCTGGAGCTATGTCTCCGTGATCCCAACTTTATCATATTCATTAATAACTATCTGCACATTCAACTCATCCACCTTGTTACGAATGCTCCTTGCATTGAGATATAAAGTCTTCAGGCTTGTTTTTACAACACTCTTTTACCCCTTATAAAATTATGTTGAAAAGTGGCTCTTTTTGATTTTTGCCCTGGATTTTTCTGCCTGCCTCTTTAACGTTTCACCTTGCTACCTATTGCTTCTACCCTCATCTTACATCCCTCTGCCTCTCTGCTCTCGTACCCATCCCCCTGCCACATTAGTTTAAATCCTCCCTGACAGCACTAGCAAACACTTCCCCAAGGCCATTGGTTCCCTTCAAGCCCAGGTGCAGACCGTCCTGTTTGTACTGGTCCCACCTCCCCCAGAACTGGTTCCAATGCCCGGGAAATTTGAATCCTGACATGAGGGTTAATTGGGAAGAAACGGGCATGCAGCAGTGATAATGAGACCAACCCGAGAAATTTGAATCCTTCCCCCTTGCACCATTTTTCAAGCCACGTATTAATCTACAATATCCTCCTATTTCTACTCTGACTAGCACGTGGCACCGGTAGGAGTTTCCATAAGATCCCCTCTCATCCTTCTAAATTCCAGTGAATACAAGCCCAGTTGACCCATTCTTTCATCATATGTCAGTCCCGCCATCCATGGAAGTAACCTGGTGAACCTACACTGCACTCGCTCAATAGCAATAATGTCCTTCCTGTCCTATCCATGGTTAGAAATTTGTACTGAGACATCTGATTTTGATTTCTATCGGTGGGACTTGCATCTAGAGTCACAGAGTGATTCTGTGTGGAAAGAAGCCCTTCGGCCACATTGGCCAACATGTCCCAGCTACACTAGTCCCACTTTCCCACATTTGGTCCATATCCCTCCAAACCTGTCCTATCCATGCACCTGTCGAATTGTTTCTTAAATGTCGGGATAGTCCCTGCCTCAAATACCTCCTCTGGTAGCTTGTCCCACGCACCCACTGCCCTTTATTGGAATAGGTTATCCCCTCAGATTTCTATTAAATCTTTTCCCCTTTACCTTAAACCAATGTCCTCTGGGCCTCGATTCACCAACTCTGGGCAAGAGACTCTGTACGTCGACCCAATCAATTCCTCTCATGATTTTATACATCTCAATAAGATCACCCCTCATCCTGCTGCACTCCAAGGAATAGAGTCCCAGCCTACTCAACCTCTCTCTGTAGCTCAGACCCCCTCGCCTTGTAGAAGAAGGGTCTGAAGAAGGGCCTCAACCCGATTCCTCCTCTCTGCAGATGCTGCTTGTCGAACAGAGTAACTCCAGCTTTTTGTATCTATCTTCGGTTTAAACCAGCTCCTGCATTTCCTTTCTACACATCCTTGTAAATCCTCTCTGTAGCCTTTCCAGCTTGACAAAAAAATCTCTGTGGACACGGTGCTAATACTCCCACTGTTAAAGCGGAGTACTTTGCATTCATCCACGCCTGGAATGGAGCCAGCCTGCGAACAAATATATAAAGCTTAATGTCACCTGCAAACTAGAATTTGCAAGCCTTTGCAACTTCATCAAAGTCAGTCAAACATATGTGAGCAGATAAGAGGCTGGTACGCATCCCTGGGGTATGCCACCTGTCAGACTGCATCAATCAAGGGTTGTTCTCATTATCACCGCTCTATGCCTGTTTCTTCCCAACCAATTAGCCCTCATGTCAGGATTGCCTCCAATTCTATGCCTTTCCACTTATGTTAACAATCTCTCAGGCAGAACCTAACCAAATGCCTTTTAATGCACTTTAGTTAACATCCACAAGCACTGTTAATCATCTGAGTAAACTACTCAATAAAAATCCACTCCGCTTAGTCAGAAATGACTTACCCATAACAATCCCTATATCTGAAGCAAGGTCTCGACCCGAAATGTCACCCATTCCTTCTCTCCAGAGATGCTGTCTGACCTGCTGAGTTACTCCAGCATTTTGTGTCTACCTTATTTACACTCACCCGTTTAATACCCACTAGAAAATGCTCCATCTCTTAAGGGGCCTGTCCCACTCGCGCGATTTGTTTCGGCGACTTGCCGGCACCCGTCATAGTCGCAGCAGGTCGGCGAAAATTTCACATGTGGCGGGGTGACGCCTGTATGGGTCAGTAGTCGCCCAAAGAGTCATACCTTTTTCTGGGTTTTCAACATGTTGAAAATTCCCCGCAACCTGCTGCGTCTATGATGGGTGCCAGCAAGTCGTCGAAAAAAACCCCGTGAGTTGGAAAGGCCCTTTATTGTCTCATTTATTATGCTTTTGCTGCCTGAATTATTCAGTGGACCTTTCCGCCATTATACTAAATGAAGATAGAACTGATGTGCTACAATGCTGAGAACTATATTCTGCACTCTGCATCCACCCTTCTTGCCTATCTATTGTACTTGAGTTTGACTTGTACTTGTTGTATTTATGTATGATATATCTCATCTGTGAATAGCATGGGAAACCATATCTCAGTACACAAGGCAATAACGAACCCAAAACTAAACCTACCCTCTAGACAATTGGCTATCCAGTAATTCTGCTACTGAAAGTTAAAGCTGATAGCATAATAGACAATAGACAATAGGTGCAGGTGTAGGCCATTCGGCCCTTCGAGCCAGCACCGCCATTCAATGTGATCATGGCTGATTATCCCCAATCAATACCCCGTTCCTGCCTTCTCCATATATCCCCTGACTCCGCTATCTTTAAGAGCCCTATCTAGCTCTCTCTTGAAAGCATCCAGAGAACCTGCCTCCACCGCCCTCTGAGGCAGAGAATTCCACAGACTCACCACTCTCTGTGAGAAAAAGTGTTTCCTCGTCTCCGTTTTAAATTGCTTACTCCTTATTCTTAAATACAATGTTGGCAGCTCGGTGGCGCAGCGGTAGAGTTGCTGCCTCAAAGCGCCATGGACCCGGGGTTGATCCTGACTATGGGTGCTGTCTGTATGGAGTTTGTACGTTCTCTCTATGACCACATGGGTTTTCTTCTGGTAGCTCCTGTTTCCTCCGTCATCCCAAAAGACATGCGGGTTTGCAGGATAATTGGCTCCATTAAATCCCCCCGTGTATTGGAGGCAAAGGTGGGATAACAAAAAACTCGTGTGAATGGGTGCTTGATGGTCAGTGTGGACCCAGTGGGCTGAAGTTGAGTCTAGTTCAGTTTAGTTTATTGTCATATGTACCAAGCTTTTGTTCCCTGCTAACCAGCCAGCAGAAAGACGATACATCATCACAATTCAGCCATCCACAATGTACAGATACTCTACATGATAAAGGGAATATCTTGAATAACGTTTTATGCAAGATAAAGTCCAGTAAAGTTAGAACAAAGATAGTCCCAGATTCTCTAATGAGAAAGATAAGTGTCTGTTACCAGGCTGTATCTGTAAACTAAACTAAACTAAGATTAAGATTAAGATTTTATTACTTGTCATTCGAAGCCCAGAGAGGCTCAAACGAAACTCTGTTTTTACGGCCATACAAACAAAACAATTCCTACAAAACATAGAAACAATTCAATTCACACAAACATCCATCACAGTGAATCTCCTCCTCACTGTGATGGAAGGCAAAGTTCTTCTTTCTCCCCCGCACCATTTCTCTCCCGATGTTGAAGCCCCAGGCGGGGGATGTTAAGTCCCGCGGCCATTGAGGTCGCGCTGGGCCGGGCGATGTACGGCCCCGCTCTAGGCCCAAAAGTCACAAAGTTGGAGCCCCCGGCGGGCGCTGGAATGTCCCGCGGCCATTTAAAGTCGCGCCGGGCGATGTATGGCCCCGCTCCGGGTCGTTCCAACCCCGCGACATGGGCGGGAGAAGTTGCGTTGCGGGAGCTCCGGGAAGCGGTCTCCCACCCGGACCCGCGAGCTCCCGATATCACAGTCCACCGGCAGTAATCTGCAGCTGGAGCTGGAGCTGGTACAAACTCCCATTTTCTCTCATTTGCATGAATATTAATGACCAACGGTACTATTTAAAAATAAATCACTTGTATTCATTCTGCACCTTTCACCCCCTCTCGATATCCTTGAGCAGTTTGCAAACGATTAATTACGTGCAGATAGACATGAAATGCTTGAGTAACTCAGGCAGCATCTTTCAATACAAGGAATGGGTGACATTTCGTGTCGAGCCCCTGCTACAGTCTGAAGAAGGGTCTCGACCTGAAACATCATCACCCGTTCCTTCTCTCCAGAGCAGCTGCCTGACTCGTTGAGTTCCTCCAGCATTTTGTGTCTGTCTTCGGAGTAAACCAGCATCATCAGATCCTTCCTACACAATTAAATACTTGTGCTGTGTGGTTGATATGGACATAGGGGATTCACAACAAAACCAGGAAAGTATAGAAAATAGGTGCAGGAGAAGGCCATTCGGCCCTTCGAGCCAGCACCGCCATTCATCAACAAAGAGAGAAGAAGGGAACCTACATTCAATAATATATGGAATATATTCAATAATGTTTCCCCTGAAACACCCGCAACAGAAATTTAACTGAGAATATTGAAGAAAAAATGTACTTGATTTGAGATTAGGTGGCATGGCAAAGAAAGACAAAAGTGCTGGAGTAACTCAGCGGGTCAGGCAGCATCTCTGGTGAAAAGATGTTTCTGGGTGATGTTTTGGGTGGAGACCTTTCTTCAGACTGAGTGTCAGGGGAAAGGGGAATGGTAGGTATAGAAGATACGTAGGAAAAATGAATGGAAGATATACAGAAAGCAACATTGATCAAGAAAATGTGGAGCCCACAATGGTCCGTTGTTGGCTGCGGGATAGGTGATACTGAGTGATACAAGCAGTGAAACACAATAGAATGACAGTGATGGAGAGAGAGAGGGGATGCAAGGATTACTCGAAGTTAGAGAAGTCAATGTTCATAGCGCTGGGGTGTAAGCTGCCCAAGCAAAATATGAGGTGCTGTTCCTCCAATTTACGTTGGGCCTCACTCTGACAGTGGAGGAGGCCCAGGACAGAAAGGTCAGTGTGGGAAGGGGAGTTAAAGTGTTTGGCAACCGGGAGATCATGTAGGCCGAGGCGACCAATGTTGCTGTTGACTGATTCATTGCGAAACGGTCTGTTGCCATGCAGGGGAAGGTTACTTCTCTGCCCTGTTAAGGGCCTGTGCCACTTTCCCGAGTTATTGACGAATTCTCCTGAGTTATTGACGAATTCCCCCGAGTTTTCAAACTCGTAGAATGTTCGTAACGAGGCCGTAGGAGTCCGTGTATATATCGTAACGGCTCGTTATGCCAGCCGCAGGTACTCGGGGATATTGTTTACCTCGTGGACATTTTTCAACGTCCCGACTTGCCTGATGCCCCGAGTACCTACGGCTGGCATTACGAGCCGCTACGATATATCCCCGGACTCCTACGGACTCGTTACGGACATTCTGCAAGTTTGAAAACTCGGGAAATTTGTGAATAACTCAAGAAAGTGGGACAGGTCCTTTACTGTTTTGTATAATCTGCTTACTATGGGCTCTGTTGTCAGCCCCATTTCCATGGCATTGTTGGGTATCAGTCAATCAATGGATTTTTAAAAAAACATATTGCTTCACTAATTGTATCTCTACATCTCTGCCACAAAAGGCAGTGGAGGACAATTCACTGGATGTATTCAAGAGAGATTTAGATTCAGCTTTTAGGGTTAATGGAATAAAGGGATATGGGGAGAAGGCAGGACCGGGGTACTGATTTTGGATGATCAGCCATGATCACCTTGAATGGCGGTGCTGGTTCGAAGGGCCAAATGGCCTACTCCTGCACCTATTGTCTATGTTTCTATCCTTCTTGTTAATGCCTTTATTTAAGTAAAGATAAATTGTACTTCCATAGATGTTCCTGGTCATAACAGGTGTTTTATTTCCTTTTCCCAGTGAGTTCCACCGTATTTACAGTTCCACACGGTGGTAGTATATAGATATAAAACATAAAACAGTGCAGTGGCAGCGTGCCGCAGCGGTAGAGTTGCTGCCTTACAGCACCGGGGACCCGGGTTTGATCCTGACCACGGGTGCTGTCTGTACGGAGTTTGTACATTCTCCCCGTGACCTGTGTGGTTTTTCTCTTGGTGCTCTGGTTTCCTCCCACACTCCAAAGACGTGCAGGTTTATAGGTTAAATGGCTTCGGTAAAATCATTGATTGTACTTTGTGTGTGTGCAGGGATCGCTCGTCGGTGCAGACTCGTTGGGCCAAAGGGCCTGTTTCTGCACTGTATCTCTAAACTAAATGACAGCATGAGAATAGGCCCTTCAGCCCACAATGTCTGCGATGAACATGTTCCCAAGTGCATAAGTTATCGGAGCAGAATTAGGCCATTCGGCCCATCAAGTTGACTCCTTCATTCAATCATGGCTGATCTATCTTTCCCTGTCAACCCCATTCTCCTGCCTTCTCCCCATAACCCTTAATGCCACAACCATCTCTCATTTTCCTGCGCATAACTTTAGTTACAATGTGCAAGAAACAGGGCCTTTGGCCCATTGAGTCCATGCCGACCAGCGATCAGCATGTACACTAACACTATCCCACACACTAGGGAAATGTTACAATTTTTACCTAAACCAATTAACCAACAAACCTGCATGTCTTTGGAGTGTGGGAAGAAACTGGAGCACCATGAGAAAACCCACGCGGTCACAGGGAGAATGTGCAAACTGTGTGCAGACAGGATCTATAATCAGGATCGAATCCGGGTCTTTGGCACCGTAAGGCAGCAATTCTACCGCTGCACCACCATGCCCATATGCCCATTGGCTACATCCAAGACCCTCTTATATGCCACCGTTGTATCTGCTTCCACCACCGACCCGAAAAACATTCGGTTACTGGTGGTTTCTCAAGCACTTTTAAAATGTGATTTACCCATCTGACTTGAGTTTCACCGACAACTGCTGGTGTCTGGGTCCATCGCTTTCTAACTCATCAGCCCCTGTTAACCTTCTTAAAAATGGAACTGGAAACAATACTCTCGCTGGAGCCCAGCAAGCGATTTATCAAGGCTTGGCTCACCTGCATTGTTATTCCATTCCATGCCGCTTAGCCAACTCCAGGTTCGCTGCATGTTGCTGCCCTATATTATTCGAGTTGGCCATCCTGCTGGTGACTGCCATTGATTAGCAAGCGTTACTATGGTAGATCCACAACGTTGCTCCAGCATTTCAATCTAGCTTGTTTTTAAACATCGAACATCTCAGTCTGCTGTCGAATGAAAGCTTAGCAGTCAAGTGGTATTGGGGCCAGGAGCAATGATTGCACCTTATTCAGTGTCGAGTCATCGAGTCATGGAGTGATACAGTGTGGAAGCAGGCCCTTCGGCCCACCTTGCCCACACCAGCCAACATGTCCCAACTACACTGCTCCCGCCTGCCTGTGTTTGGTCCACATTCCTCCAAACCTGTCCTATCCATGTACCAGTCTACCTGTTTCTTAAATGTTGGGATAGTCCCTGCCTCAACTACCTCCTCTGGCAGCTCGTTCCATACACCCACCACCCTTTGCGAGAAAACAGTTACCTATCAGTTCCTATTCAATCTTTTCCCCTTCACAAAGAGACTCTGTGCATCTACCCGTTCTATTCCTCTCATGATTGTATACATGTATATAAGACAGTATATAATAAGTGAAGAGGATGTTGCCAGGACTTGAGGGCCTGCGTTATGGGCAGAGGTTGAGTAGGCCTTTCGGCCCTTCGAGCCAGCACCGCCATTCATTGTGATCATGGCTGATCGTCACCAATCAATAACCCGTGCCTGCCTTCTCCTCATATCCCTTGGTTCCACTAGCCCCTAAATCTCTATCTAACTCTCTCTTAAATCCATCCAATGACTTGGCCTCCACTGCCCTCTGTGGCAGGGAATTCCACAAATTCACAACTCTCTGGGTGAAAAAGTATTTTCTCACCTCCGTCTTAAATGGCCTCCCCTTTATTCTAAGACTGTGGCCCCTGGTTCTGGACTCGCCAAACATTGGGAACATTTTTCCTGCATCTAGCTTGTCCAGTCCTTTTATAATTTGATATGTTTCTATAAGACCTCCCCTCATCCTTCTAAACTCCAGTGAATACAAGCCTAGTCTTTTTCAATCTTTCCTCATATGACAGTCCCGCCATCCCAGGGATCAATCTCGTGAACCTACGCTGCACTGCCTCAATCACAAGGATGTCCTTCCTCAAATTAGGAGACCAAAATTGTACACAATACTCCAGATGTGTCCTACCAGAGCCCTATACAGCTGCAGAAGAACCTCTATACTCCTGTACTGAAATCCTCTTATTATGAAGGCCAACATTCCATTAGCTTTCTTCACTGCTTGCGATGAATAATGATTAGTGAAAGGTAAAGTCCGATCAAAGATTGGAAGCTTGAGGGTCCCCAGTGAGGTAGATAGTAGCTCAGTACTGCTCCATAGTTGGTGATAGGATGGTTCAGTTGCCTGATAACAGCTGGGAAGAAACTGTCCCTGTATCTGGAGGTGTGCGTTTTCATACTTCTGTACCTTTTGCCTGGTGGGAGAGGGAGTTAGCGCTGCTTCTCCGCGCTGGCTGTGGGACTGGGGCAACGCTCCCGACTGACTCTCGACATTCCAGCCGCCCCCTGGACGGGGATGAGGCACTCGGGAGGGGTGAAGGATGGTCCAGTGGCAGTTCGGCTGCAAATGCGGTGCCCGAGACCCGGGTTCGATCCTGGCTGCGTTTGAGACGCAGGTCTGTGGGCATGCGGTGGAACCGCTGCCGAGAGTGTTTATCGTGAGTGAGTGACCTATGACCTGGGCGGGCGCAGTCGGAATACCAAACTCGCTTATTCTCATGGTCTGGGCTCTGTCCACAATTTCCTGGATGGACCTTTGCTGTGATGCATCACGACAAAGTGCTTCCTAACAATTGAAGCCTTTCCTAATAATGATGATGCTTTTAATAGTATTCCAAACGGATCATTATTTGTGGTTCCATATACCCTACAAACTCTGAGTGAAAATGTTTCCCCACTCGGGTTCCCCTCAAATGTTTAACGCATGTTTAAGAAACATTTAGACAGGTACATACATAGGATAGATTCAGAGCGTTATGGGCCAAACGCAGGCAGGTTGGACTAATACAGATGGGACATGTTGGTCAGTGTGGGCAAGTTGGGCCAAAGGACCTGTTTCCACGCTGTATCACTCTATCACTCTATGATTCTCATCTTAAACTTATGTCCTCTGGTCCTCGATCGCCCTACCCCGGGCAAACGATTCTGCGCATTCACCCTATTCTTCTCCTGATTTTATACACCTCTATAACATTAGCCCTCAGTCTCCTGCCCTGCAAGAAATAAAATCCTAGCCTGCGCAACCTCAGGCCCTCGAGTCATATACAGTGTGAAAACTGGCCCTTCAGCCCAACTTGCCCACACTGACCAACATGTGATAGATAAGTAAGTAAGTAAGTTTATTGGGCATATTCACATACAAGGAATTTGCCTTGGTGCTCCGCCCACAAGTAACAACATGACATACATTGACAGTTACGAATGACTCAGAAAACACTAAACATTAATAATAATAATAATAAGACATTAATGATAAAACACCATTGATCAAGCATGTGAATCAACAAAATACCAGATCAAAGGGAGGCTACAGATTTTTAGCTGATGAGTAGAGCAACTATTCCTAGGTAAAAACTGTTTAATGTCTGGCTGTGGCAGCTTTGACAGCCCGGAGTCGCCTTCCAGAGGGAAGTGACTCAAAGAGTTTGTGGTGCTAGTGATCGCTGTACGGTGCGGATGCGGTGGGCTCTAGGGCCTGTTTGTGTGCTGTATCTCTAAACTAAACTAAAGCCCTTCATCACATGTACACAGTAGCTGCAGTAGGTGACACCTACAAAATCCACCTAGGCTACCTCGAGAGCAACTCCCAAAGGCCAAACCTCCATCACCAAGAGTGTTATGGGCAATAGGTACATGGGATTACCAATATCTGTATGTTCTCTCCACCCTGAGTCACAAATCCCCATGTTGGACATACGTGGTCCATTGGACCAAATCACACAACTCAATATCCAACAGCATCGTGCCAGAAAAAGTGCAGTCGTCAAAACCCTCTTATCAAGGGCATGTAGGGATGGACATTAAATGCTGGCATTGCCTTTGCTATTAAAATCCTCCAAAAAACAATTAAAATAGCTACTGGTTGAAGAATAAATGTAAGATTATATGTTAGGAGAACTTTGCTATACTTCTATGAATTTGACTTTGGGCAGCACGGTGGCGCAGCGGTAGAGTTGCTGCCTTACAGCACCAGAGTCCCGGGTTCGATCCTGACTATGGGTGCTGCCAGTATGCAGGGAGTTTGTATGTTCTTCCTGTGATTGCATGTATTTTCTCCGGTTTCCTCCCACACTCCAAAGACGTGCAGGTTTGTAGCTTAAATGTAGCTGGATGATCAGCCATGATCATATTGAATGGCGGTGCAGGCCTACTCCTGCACCTATTTTCTATGTTTCTATGTTAATTGGCTTTGGTAAAATTATAAATTGTTCCCAGTATGTAGGATAGTGATAGAGTACTTGGATGATTGCTGGTCGCCACGTACACGTTGGGCAGAAGGGCCTGTTTCTGCGCTGTATTTCTTAAGGTCCAAAGGCAAGAGCAAGGGTTGCCAACCTGGATTAAACTTATCCCCAGGGGGGTAAATTTCACCTACCCAGGGGGTAAATTTGTTGATTTTGGATTTGTACATATTTTTTCTCATTGACCGACTGTGTTTGGTTCGGGTATCTGTTCACCATTAGTGAAATAACATTGTTATGTGCTATTGAAGTTGCCTGGGGTAATCGGGACGAAACATGTTGGGAACCCCTGGGCTGGAAATATATGGAAAGTGCTTTTGTTTTATAATGGACTGGTATAACAAAATCCTCAGCAGGTCAGGCGGCATCTGGGGAGAGAGAAGAATTAATGTTTCACACTGATGACCTTGCCTGAAAACTAAAGTTTAAATCTTGTTTTTCCCAAGACAGATGTTGCGTGACCTGCCGAGCATTTAGAGTATTACCCATTGTATTTCAAATGTCCATCATGCATAGTTTTTCACTGTAAGGCCATTACTTTGAAAACTATTTAAATTAGCTTATTTAAATGACAGTAGCGAAGCAGTCAATTTGAACTAAGTGCTTAATGGATAATTCTGGGGGAAAAAAAAAAGCTAATTTGAATGATGTTTTTCTCATATTCAATCTATTTTATTAGATATACTGGTCCAAATAACTAAAATCTGTAATCATCCCAAAATTAAAAATCATTATTTGCATAGATACTCTTCATTGTTGGAACCGACTAATTCCAGGATTCGTTTATCTTTATTTCTCAATTATAACTACGAACACGGGAACAAAATGAGACGCAACGTAAAGATGGAAAGAGAACAATAAAAGGGAGTTGATGGAGCAATAGTTGGCCAGAGTTTTGGTTGAGGAATCATATACAGTCATACATCACGGAAACAGGCCCTTCGGCCCAACTTGTCCATGCCAACCCAATGCCTCGTCTATGTCACTGTAAAATTAATATTCACTGTAAAACTCTCTGCCACAGAGGGTAGTTGAGGCCAGTTCATTGGCTATATTTAAGAGGGAGTTAGATGTGGCCCTTGTGGCTAAGGGGATCAGGGGGTATGGAGAGAAGGCAGGTACGGGATACTGAGTTGGACGATCAGCCATGATCATATTGAATGGCGGTGCAGGCTCAAAGGGCCGAATGGCCTACTCCTGCACCTAATTTCTATGTTTCTATATGCACAGTCAATGGTCAAGCCTGTATTTGCTGGGGTTTAGAAGGATGAGTGGGGGGGAACCTCTGAAACTTACCGAGTAGTGAAAGGCCTGGATAGAATGGACGTGGAGAGGATGTATCTACTGATGGGAGAGTCTAGGATCAGTGACCATAGCCTCAGAATAAAAGGGCAATACAATACAATACAATGCAATACGGTTTTATTCGTCACATTGCACATAAAGTGCAAGTGAAATGAATTTGCCAGCAGCGGTACAATGATAAGGAACACACAATACACAATAAAAATGTAACACCAACATCAGGAGGTACCTTTACAAAGATGAGGAGGAATCTCTTCAGTCAGAGGGTGGTGAATCTGTGGAATTTATTGCCGCAGACGGCTGTGGAGGCCAATGCAATGGATATTTTTAAGGCAGAGATTGACAGATTCTTGATTAGTACGGGTGTCAGGGGTTTATGGGGAGAAGGCAGGAGAATGGGGTTGAGAAGGAATGATGTTTGAATGGCAGAGCAGACTTGTTGGGAGCGAATGGTCTAATTCTGCTCCTAGGGTTATGAACTTGTGAATAGTTTTGTGATCATCTCTGCTAAACAGTTGTTTGTTTTAAATTGCAGGTAAATGCTTGAAAATGTATCCTTAACAACTACTGCAGGATTTGAACTGTAGTTACGTTTGATGCTTCCTGCCCCCACATTTATCCAGATTCCCCCTTGTTTCCTGCCCCCCATTTGCTCCTTGAGGTGTTCATCCAAATAAATTGGACTATTCATTTGTATCAAGGCAGTTGGTTGGGACCTTGTGGACTCGTTGGTCCATTGGAATAGGTCTTTCCATCCGTCCATGTTGGGGATTGTAGGGGATAAACTCATAAAGTCATGAAGCATGGAAACAGGCCCTTCGGCCCAACGTGTCCATGGTAACCAAGATGACCCATCCAAACCAATTCCATTTGCCCGCATTTGGTCCATGTCTCTCCAAACCTTTGATATCAATGTACCTGTCCAAGTGTCTGTTAAATGTTCACCCTGGCCACAAACTCTCTGAATCACTTCCCTCTGGAAGGCGACTCCGGACTGTCAAAGCTGCCACAGCCAGACATAAAACCAGTTTTTATCCACAAGTAGTTGCTCTACTCAACAGCCAAAAATCTGTAGCCTCCCTTTGATCTGGTATTTTGTTGGTTCACTTGCTTGATCAATGGTGTTTTATCATTAATGTCTTATTATTATTATTGTGTAGTGTTTTCTGAGTCATTCGTAACTGTCACTGTATGTCATGTTGTTACTTGTGGGCGGAGCACCAAGGCAAATTCCTTGTATGTGAATACTTGGCCAATAAACTTACTTAATACTTACAATACCTATCCCAACTACCTCCTCTGGCAGCTGGTTCCATGTTCCCACCACCCTCTGCATGGAAAAAGTTGATCCTTGGGATCCTATTAAATCTTGCTGCTCTCACCTTAAACCTGTGTCCTTTGTATAGTGATTTCCCTACCCTCCTCTCTGGTGTCTGGTCTTTGGTATTTGGAGGAAGAGCTTGGCGCCGGCTTGGCATCTACCCCCCCCTACAGGCCACTGCTCACCACGTCTTGGGCATAGACTGAGTATGGTTAATTGGTCAATTGATAATTGGAAGGTTGTCCAAGTTCATAAGTGGTAGGGGGAAGAATTAGGCCATTCAGCCCATCAAGGCTGATCTATCTCTCCATTCTCAACCCCATTTTCCTGCCTTCTCCCCGTAACCCCTGACTCCCTTCCTAATCAGGAATCCATCCCTCTCTGCCCCCAAAATATCCATTGACTTGGCAATGAATCCCACAGATTCACCACCCTCTGACTAAATAAATTCCTCCTTGCCTCCTTTCTTTGCCTCCGTCCTTGTATTCTGAGGCTATGGCCGCTGGCCCTGGACTCTCCCACTAGTGGAAACATCCTCTCCACATCCACTCTGTCCAAGTGAAGGGAGAGACAGATGGACATTGGATGACAGATCAGTGGGTGGTGGAGATGAGAGGGCGGATGTCAGAATGAGTTGGGGCTTGGGTCAGGTGGATCGCCTTTGAGTTACAAGGAGAACTTGGTAAAGGCTACAGCTGCCTGGCAGTGGATTCCTTTGTGTATGCTCAGCCCTCTCCACAAATGATACACAGAGGAATTGCTAAAGTTGCATTTGTGTTACAATATAATTATACCAATACCTATGCACAAAAACACAAAGTGATGGAGGAACAGATCAGGCAGCATCTGTGGAGATAAATCGGCAACTGCTGTCTCTGTGTGAGACCCTTCTTCAGACTTAGAATAAAGGGGAGGCCAGTTAAGACTGAGGTGAAAAAAAACTATTTCACCCAGAGAGTTGTGAATTTGTGGAATTCCCTGCCACAGAAGGCAGTGGAGGCCAAATCACTGGATGGATTTAAGAGAGAGTTAGATGGAGCTCTAGGGGCTAGTGGGAACTAGGGATATGCGGAGAAGGCAGGCACGGGTTATTGATTGGGGACGATCAGCCGTGATCACAATGAATGGCGGTGCTGGCAGAAAAGGGCCGAAAGGCCTACTCAACCTCTGCCCATAACGCAGGCCCTCAAGTCCTGGCAACATCCTCTTCACTTATTATATACTGTCTTATATACATGTATACAATCATGAGAGGAATAGAACGGGTAGATGCACAGAGTCTCTTTGTGAATGGGAAAAGATTGAATAGGAACTGATAGGTAACTGTTTCACAATGATTGGTGGTGCTAGCTCGAAGGGCCGAATGGCCTCCTCCTGCACCTATTTTCTATGTTTCTATGACTTATCCCCATACTAGTTCCCAGGACTGCATTTCCATTAATCCCATAGCCTTTCATCGCACACAAGGCTTGGAAAGAAATTTCTGCCAGCATTTTTCTTCAGTTTAGTTCAGTTTAGTACAGAGATACAGTAGATCAGCCATGATCGAATGAAAGAATAGGCTTGATGGGCCAAATGGCCTATCACTTGTCAACTTACGAAACAGGCCCTTCAGCCCATCAAGTCCACAATGACCATTTACACCATTTCTATGTTATCCCACTTTCTCATCCACTCCCTACACACTCAGGGCCATTTGTTCATCAAACCCGCACGTCTTTGGAGTACGGGAGGAAGCCCGTGCGGTCACAGGGTGAACGGGCAAACTCCACACAGACAGGACCTGAGGTCGGGATCAAACCCTGATCTCTGGCGCTGTGAGGCAGCAGCTGTACCAGCTGCGCCACTGCGCTGCCCTTAAGTTCTGAAGTTAATTGTTGAGTTTCCATGTTGAATAACTGTGTGCGTTTCCAGTCGGCAACTCCACTGGCGTTTTGAAATCTCTTTCGTTGCTTTGCCATTTGTGCTCGGTGAGCTGTGCAAACTGCTGTCAGCAGTGGAAACAGATCGTCTCATGAAGAAATCGTGATTGTTTTTGTACCGATGATAGCCTGAGTATCCTCTCAGGCTTTTACAGCCCTCAGCTGCTCCCATGCCATGAACATTAAAAGGAGTTTGACAGGAATATTACTCGTTCCTTTTTTTTTTAACGTTACTTTCCCTTGACTGACTGACGCCAGCATTTCATTTGCCATTCAGGGTTCAGCTGTGTTTTATTTTATAACGCTCTCTCTCTCTCTTAAAAGCTTAACCTCTCTGCCTCCCCCTCCTTCTCTACCTCTGTGTTCTCTCCCCCTCTCACTCTCCCTCCCTCTCCCTCCCTCTCTCTCTCTCCCCTTCCCCTCTCCCTCCCTCTCTCCCACTCTCCCACTCTCCCTTTTCCTCCTCCTCTCCCTTTTCCTCCCCCTCTCCCTTCACCTCTCCCTCCCTCTCCCTCTCCCCCTTCCCCTCTCTCCCTCCCCCCTCTCCCTCTCTCTTCCTCTCCCTCTCCCTCTCTCCCCTTCCCCTCTCTCCCTCCCCCCTCTCCCTCTCTCTTCCTCTCCCTCTCCCTCTCTCCCCTTCCCCTCTCTCCCTCTCCCCCTCTCCCCCTCTCCCCCTCTCCCCCTCCCCTCTCTCTTCCTCTCTGCCTCTCCCTCTCTCCCTCTCCCCCCCTCTCCCCCTCTCCCCCTCTCCCCCTCTCCCCCTCTCCCCCTCTCCCCCTCTCCCCCTCTCCCCCTCCCCTCTCTCTTCCTCTCTGCCTCTCCCTCTCTCCCTCTCCCTCCCTTCACCTCTCTCCCTCTACCTCTCCCCATTCCCCTCTTTCCCCATCTCCCTCTCTCCCCTTCCCCTCTCTCCCCTTCCCCCTCTCCCCCTCTCTTCCTCTACCTCTCTCCCCCTCCCTCTCCCTCTCTCCCCTTGCTCTCTCCATCTCTGCCTCTCCCCCTCTCCCCCTCTCCCCTTCCCCTCTCCCTCCCTCTCTGCCTCCCCCTCCCTCTCCCTCTCCCCCCCTTCACCTCTCTCCCTCTACCTCTCCCCATTCCCCTCTTTCCCCATCTCCCTCTCTCCCCTTCCCCTCTCTCCCCTTCCCCCTCTCCCCCTCTCTTCCTCTACCTCTCTCCCCCTCCCTCTCCCTCTCTCCCCTTGCTCTCTCCATCTCTGCCTCTCCCCCTCTCCCCCTCTCCCCTTCCCCTCTCCCTCCCTCTCTGCCTCCCCCTCCCTCTCCCTCTCCCCCCCTTCACCTCTCTCCCTCTACCTCTCCCCATTCCCCTCTTTCCCCATCTCCTTCTCCCCCGTCCCCTCTCCCTCCCTCACCCTCTCCTCCCCTTTCCCACTCTTCCCCTCTCCCTCTCACCCTTCCCCTCCCCTCTCCCTCCCCACTCAACCCCTCACATGTCTTGCAGAAATCCAAAATATCAACCTATGAGAAGATGTGGGCCTTCATGAGCAGCCGGCAGCACACGGCTCTTGTCAAAAATAACGAGGAGGGGATCCAGCGGGTTTTAACCACAGATTACGCCTTGCTGATGGAATCGACCACCATCGAGTTTGTCACCCAGAGGAACTGCAACTTGACACAGATCGGCGGCCTCATAGATTCCAAAGCATACGGAGTCGGGACTCCTATGGGTATGTAGCAAACCTAATGCACATCGTGCAAATGGATCAGGGGCACAATAAAACTAAAAGTGGCCATTGCGAGCTATTTGTGCACACATTATTGATCATGAGTCTCTTAATGCTGTAATATCTCAAGCCGTTCTCTTTTCGTGGGAAAGTGTTACAATGATAAATCTCGCTGTTCATTTTGCACAGGATAAACATATTATTTAACCTCTTGGCTAATGAATTTTCTCTGCAAGACTATGTCTAATATATGCAAAAAATGTTTTTTTTTGGTTATAAATCCCGATGATGTATGTGTCTGTATGTGGGAAGCACAAAATGCATCCAAGGCTGTCACCATTAATAATCATTTTGATCCTGACCAAAATACCCACCAGAATGTTTAACATCAATTTTATAATCGAGTGCTAAATTATTCATTAGTTTATGAAATAGGACGATGTGTATGATTTACATGTAATAAGAAGGCCAATATATACGGTTTGTATTTGACAAATAGGCCAATGTTTACAACTGAATCTAGTTTATGATTTCAATTATTAATGGAACTGGCGCAGAAATTACAATTGGGAGGGTTAGAGGGTTGAGACCCTTCTGCAAACAAAGTACTCTGTTAACAATTTAATAAACAAGAAAAAATGGTTAAGTGTGTGTGTATATATGCACATACTCACATAGATATATATTATATATATATGAATATATGCGCACACATACGTACACACAAAAAAACCCAAACAATATTAGTGCAATAATAACAATAACAGTCTACGGAGAGAAGGAATAGGCGACGTTTCCTTCAGATTCAGATTCAGATTCAATTTTAATTGTCATTGTCAGTGTACAGTACAGAGACAACAAAATGCATTTAGCATCTCCCTGGAAGAGCGACACAGCAAATGATTTGAATAAATAATAATAAGTGTCCGGGGGGGGGGTGATTGGCAGTCACCGAGGTACGTTGTTGAGTAGCGTGACAGCCGCCGGAAAGAAGCTGTTCCTGGACCTGCTGGTTCGGCAACGGAGAGACCTGTAGCGCCTCCCGGATGGTAGGAGGGTAAACAGTCCATGGTTGGGGTGAGAGAGGTCCTTGGCGATGCTGAGCGCCCTCCGCAGACAACGCTTGCTTTGGACAGACTCAATGGAGGGGAGCGAGGAACCGGTGATGCGTTGGGCAATTTTCACCACCCTCTGCAATGCCTTCCGGTCGGAGACAGAGCAGTTGCCATACCAAACTGTGATGCAGTTGGTAAGGATGCTCTCGATGGTGCAGCGGTAGAAGTTCACCAGGATCTGAGGAGACAGATGGACCTCCATCTTCTCTCCGTAGTTGCTGCCTCACCCGCTGAGTTTCTCCAGCAATTTGTCTACCTTCGATTTTTCCAGCATCTGCAATTCTTTCTTAAACAATAATAGTCTATGTAGTTCAGAGGTTCACCAGACTGATTCCTGGGATGACAGGACTTTCATATGAGGAAAGACTGGAATTTTCTCGACTTGTACTCACTAGAAATTAGAAGATTGAGGGGGGATCTTATAGAAACTTACAACATTCTTAAGGGGTTGGACAGGCTAGATGCAGGATGATTGTTCCTGATGTTGGGGAAGTCCAGAACATGGGGTCACAGTTTAAGGATAAGGGGGAAGTCTTTTAGGACTGAGATGAGAAAATCATTTTTCACACAGAAAGTGGTGAATCTGTGAAATTCTCTGCCACAGAAGGTAGTTGAGGCCAGTTCATTGGCTATATTTAAGAGGGAGTTAGATATGGCCCTTGTGACTAAAGGGATCAGGGAGTATGGAGAGAAGGCAGGTACGGGATACTGAGTTGGATGGTCAGCCATGATCATATTGAATAGCAGTGCAGGCTCGAAGGGCCGAATGGCCTACTCCTGCACCTATTTTCTATGTTTCTATGTTTGGAGGTTGTGGTGTTTAAATGCCTAATGGCTGTAGGGAAGAAGCTGATCCTGAACCTGGATGTTACAGTTTTCAGGATCCTGTCCCTTTATAATGACTTACAATAGGCAGTTATAAAATGCCAGTTTTTGCCATTTTAATAAATCAAATTTGGAGTATGGATCTCAGCTTAGGTAATACATATAATAGCAGGATTTTTGCCCCTTACTGTTCCTTTTGCATTTGAAGCTCTTTGGCAATATCAAGAGACAAGAGTGTTTAATTGCCGTATGTATCAAAAATGTACCTCCATCTAAGACCTCAAGAAATTGCAGAGAATTACGGACACAGCCCAGACCATCACACCAACCAACGTCTCTTCTATTGACTCCATGTTCACCACGCTGCCTCAGCAAGGCCAGCAGCATAATCAAGGACAAGTCGCACCCTGGAAACTCCCTATTCTCCCCTCTCCCATCCCCCATCCGGAAAGAGGTACAGAAGTGTGAAAACGCACACCTCCAGATTCAGGGGCAGTTTCTCTCCAGCCGTTTATTGTCACGTGTACCGAGGTACAGTGAAAAGCTTTTGTTGCGTGCTAACTAGTTGGCAGAAAGACAATTGAGCCATTTAGAGGACATAGGTTTAAGATGAGAAGGGAAACATTTAATAGGAACTTGAGGTGCAACCATTTCACAGAGATTGGTGGGTATATAGAACGAGCTGGCAGAGGAGGTATTTGAAGCAGATACTATAATATCATTTCCCAGACACCAAAAAAATTATGTTTTTTTTAGTTTAGTTTTGTTTAGTCTAGAGATACAGCGTGGAAAAAGGATCTTTGGCCGACCGGTTCTGCGCTGACCAGCGATCCCCGCGCCAACCAGCGATTAACACCATCCTGCACCCACTAGGGACAATTTTTACATTTACCAAGCCAATTAACCTACAATCCTGTACGTCTTTGGAGTGTGGGAGGAAACTGAAGATCTTGTGAAAAACCCACGCAGGTCACGGGGAGAACGTACAAACTCCGTACAGACAGCACCCGTAGCCGGGATCGAACCCGGGTCTCCGGCGCTGCATTCGCTGTAAGGCACCAACTCTACCGCTGCGCCACCATGACCGTGACCTATTTGTTCTTAGGTACAACGATAGGAAAAGTGGGATATGGGTCAAATGCAAGGAAGGTGGTTCGAACGCAGATGGGGTATCATCTTTGGCAAATTGGGCTGAAGGGCCTATTTCCGTGCTCCATGATCTAATTATGAGCCTTCAGAACTCTCTCGCTGAAAGGCCAGTGCGTGGACATGGACCAAGCGCTGGCAGGTGGGACTAGCGTTGCTGGGGCATTGTTGGCCAGTGTAGGCAAGTTGGGCCGAGGGGCCTATTTCCACACTGTGTCCCTCTAATGTTCTAACCTTTTACAGGTTACTCAGGACAGGCCAGGAATGTGTTCATTCCATTCAATGATAGGGCATACCTGAGGGGCCAGCAACCCATTCCTGTTCCCAGTTGACATGTCCATACGCTCAAACAAAAGTGCAGCGTCATCATTCAGTTCAAGTAATGTACTTCTATGATACAGTGGGCGGCACGGAGTTGCTACCTCACAGCGCCAGAGACCCGGGATCGATCCTGACTATGAGTGCTGTCTGTACGGAGTTTATACGTTCCTCCCCATGGCCTGCGTAGGTTTTCTCCGGGAGCTCAGGCTTCTTCCGATACTCCAAAGATGTGCAGGTCTGTAGGTTAATTGGCTTTGGTAAAATTGAAAAACCGTCCCTGGTATGCAGGATGGTGCTAGTGTATGAGGATCGCTGGTCGGCGCAGACCCGACGGGCCGAAGGGCCCGTTTCCGAGCTGGCTCCCTAAAGTCTAAAACTTGGCTTTAACTCATCTCTCAGACTCTCTCAAACCTGCTGCGTATTTCCGGCAGTTTCAGTTTACATTTTATATTTTTCAGCATTTGCAATATTTGCATTTGTTCTGTCTGGTTTTTATTGGGAAAACTCGTGTCATAAGTTCAAATGTTCTAGGAGCAGAATTAGGCCATTCGGCCCATCAAGCCTACTCCACCATTCAATCATGGCTAATCTATCTCTCCCTCCTAACCCCATTCTCCTGCCTTCTCCTCATAACCCCTGACACCCGTACAAATCAAGAATCTATCAACCTACACAAATGTCTTTTAAATGTTGTTATATAGTACCTGTCTCAACTACTTCCCCTGGCAGCTCGTTCCATATAACGCAGCACCCCCTGTGTGAAAAAGTTGCCCCTCAGGTTCCTATTAAATCTCTCTCCTCTCACCTTAAAGCTATGTCCTCTAGTTCTTGATTCAGGTACCCTTGGAAAAGTTGGGCTGAAGGGCCTGCTTCCATGCTGTGGGACTCCATGATCATGGCTGATCTATACTAGCCTCTACTCCTCTTCTGAGCCAGTTTCCATAGCCCTCAACTCTTCAATGATGATGGCTGCTCTATCTTTCCCTCTCAACCCCATTCTCCTGCCTTCTCCCCATAACCCCGGGTACTAATCAGGAATTTGTTAATCACCACCTTAATCATATCCATTGACTTGGCCACCACAGCCGTCTGTGGCAATGAATTCCACAGATTCACCACCCTCTGACTAAATAAGTTTCTCATCATCTCCTTTCTAAAGGGCCTGTCCCACTGTACGAGGTAATTCAAGAGTTACACAAAAAGCTGGAGAAACTCAGCGGGTGCAGCAGCATCTGAGGAGCGAAGGAGATAGGCGACGTTTCGGGGTCTGAAGAAGGGTCTCGACCCGAAACGTCGCCTATCTCCTTCGCTCCTCAGATGCTGCTGCACCCGCTGAGTTTCTCCAGCTTTTTGTGTAACCCTCGATTCTCCAGCATCTGCAGTTCCTTCTTTAACAACACGAGGTAATTCAAGAGTTCTCCCGAGTTTTCCCCGATTCGAACTTGGAGAATTTCGGTAATAGCTGCACGTAGGTACTCAGGGCTCTCGTAGCCTCGGGAGAGCTCTTGAATTACCTCATACAGTGGGACAGGCCTCTGGTCCTCTACAGGAGAATGGGATTAGGAGGGAGAGATAGATTAGCCATGATTGAATGGTGGAGTAGGCTTGATGGGCCGAATGAGACTCTCCCACTAGTGGAAACAATGACTGAATGGCATTGTCTAGACTCCTCCAGCATTGCAAAACAACAGATAAAAATCAAAGAAAGACTTCAAAACTGGAATCCACAGGTCACAGCGACCAAGTGAGACAGATGTTTTCTCAAACTTGCATCAGATTCCTTTCAACAAACATCTTCATGGGGAACAAGCTTCAAATTAAATGAAGCAGAGGCCTCGGAGTGGAGATGAAGGGAAGGCACTTTCTCTGGTGTATTCTGGATCAAATATAAATGTGGAGGGAGACGTGTCAAATTTCATTGCAGATACACTGAGGCGGTGGGAACAACGCAATTCAAATATTTAAACCCCAAATCGGCGCAGTGGCTGATCAAAAAACTTTTCCTGAACATTTTTATTTCTTAGTTGTCTCAGGAAGAATGCTTGATTAGCTTAAGCCCCTGTCCCACAATGCGAGTTTACCCAAGAGCTCTCCCGAGTTTAAAAAAAAATCAAAACTCGTGGTACTTCATCGCAAGTATTTTTTTTACTCTTGGAATTTTTTCACACTGTTGAAAAAACTTCACGAGTTTCCGCGTACCTGCCGTTAGGATTACGTGCCGCTACGAGACATCCACGAGCGCCGGCGTACCCGCTACGTACATTCTACGTATTTACCGCGAGTTGATTTTGATTTTTTTTAAACTCGGGAGAGGACTTGGGTAAACTCGCAAGGTGGGACAGGGCCTTTAGTTTAGTTTAGTTCAGAGATACAGCACGGAAACAGGCCCTACGGCCCACTGGGTCCGTGCCGACCAGCGATCCCCGCACATTAACACTGTCCTACACATACTAGGGACATTTGTTTACATTTACCAAGACAATTAACCTACAAACCTGTACCTCTTTGGAGTGTGGGAGGAAATCGAAGATTCAGAGAAAACCGAAGATCTCGGTGGAGAACGTACAAACTCTGTACAGACAGCACCCGTAGTCGGGATCGAACCCAGGTCTCCGGCGCTATATTCGCTATAAGGCCGCAACTCTACCGCTGCACCAAATTGACCGTGTATGAGGAGAAGAAAGGATCTGTATCTCTGGATACGGATCTGGAATTCTCTTCCACAGAAGGTAGTTGTGGCCAGTTCATTGGCTATATTTAAGAGGGAGTTAGATGTGGCCCTTGTGGCTAAAGGGATCAGCGGGTATGGCGAGAAGGCAGGTATGGGATACTGAGTTGGATGATCAGCCATGATCATTTGAATGGCGGTGCAGGCTCGAAGGGCCGAATGGCCTACTCCTGCACCTATTTTCTATGTTTCTATGGTTCTATGGATACTTGGATATAAGAGATATTTGAATCTGATATGTGAAGAAGCGTCTTGACCCGAAACTTCCCATTCCTTCTCTCCAGAGATGCTGCCTGTCCCGCTGAGTTACTCCAGCATTTTGTCTCGATCTTCGATTTAAACCAGCATCGGTAGTTCCTTGCACCAAGATATTTGCTATTGTTGACTAGGCAGAAGGTGCTTGCTCAGTCATCAAACTCTTCCATCTTATGAGTAAAAGATGAATGACTAAAGGTCCCGAATGAAACATTGTCCATCCAATCCCTCCCCAGATGCTGCCTCACCTTTAGACTTTGGGCAGCACAGTGGTGGAGTTGCAGCCTTACAGTGCCCGAGACCCGGGTTCGATCCTGACGACGGGTGCTGCCTGTGCAGAGTTTGTACGTTCTCCCCGTGGCCGGCGTGGGTTTTCTCCGAGATCGTCAGTTTCCTCCCACGCTCCAAAGACGTGCAGGTTTGGTAGGTTAATTGGTTTAGTATAAATGTAAAGTTATCCCTAGTGTGTGTACGATAGTGTTAATGTGCGCGAATCGCTGGCCGGCACGGACCCAGTGGGCCGAAGGGCTGGTTTCTATGCTGTATCACTAAACTAAGCTAAACTAAACATTAGACTTTAGAGATACGGTGCTGAAACAGGCCCTTTGGCCCACCGAGACCAGGCCGACCTGCGATCACCCCGTACACTAACACTATCCTCCATACTCGGGACGATTTCGAATTTTTACCGAAGTCAATTAACCTACAAACCCCTACATCTTTGCAGTGGGGGAGGAAACGGGAGCTCCTGGTGTAAACCCACTCGTTCACAGGAAGAACGTTCAAACTCCATATGCTCACCCATGGTCAGGATTGAACCTGGGTCTCTGGCACTGTGAGGCAGCAACTCTACCGCTGTGCCATCATGCCGTCCCAAATGGGAAGTTGCGTCACTTGGATGCCCATCACCAGCCTTCCAAAATATATATGTGTAGGAAGGAACTTCAGATGCTGGTTTACACCAAAGATAGACACAAAAGGCTGGAGTAACTCAGCACGCTTGGCAGCATCTCTGGAGAAAAGGAATAGGTGACGTATTGGGTCAAGACCTTGCTTCAGACTGAAGAACATTGTGTTTAGTCCGAAGAGGTGTCTCGACCAGAAATGTCACCAATTCCTTTTTCTCCAGAGATGCTGCCTGACCCGTTGAGTTACTCCAGCTTTTTGTGTTTATCTCCCAAAATATTGCTCTGTGCGAAAGCAAGATGTTCTCAGGGCCTCGTTGAAGAACAACTCACTGAACTTTCCAGTTCGTGTTTGTTCAAAATGAAGAAGGAGTGTCGGGGATGGCATTGGCAGTCTGGCAGCCACCCATCCATAGTGACCCAGAATAAGGGGAGCATCACCTCACACACTATCCATTCACTGTCCACCTGTGTGCATAGATGTTAGGAGATCCTGTTGCAGTTATAGACGCCATTGGTGAGGTCGCATTTACAGTATTGTGTTCAGTTCTGGGCACCACGTTACAGGAAAGTTGTTGTCAAGTTGGAAAAGGTACAGAGATGAGGGAATTGATAAATGCTGTGGAACAGAGGGATCGAGGAATAACTGTGCATAGTTCCCTGAAGGTGGCATCGCATGTAGATAGGGTGGTAAAGAAAGCTTTTGGTGTGCTGGCCTTTATAAATCAGAGCATTGAATATAGGAGTAGGGAAGTAATGTTAAAATTGTACAAGGCATTGGTAAGACCAATTCTGGAGTATGGTGTACAATTTTGGTCGCCTAATTATAGGAAGGATGTCAACAAAATAGAGAGTACAGAGGAGATTTACTAGAATGTTGCCTGGGTTCCAGCAACTAAGTTACAGAGAAAGGTTGAACAAGTTAGGTCTTTATTCTTTGGAGCGCAGAAGGTTAAGGGGGGACTTGATGAATGGGATAGACAGAGTTGACGTGAATAAGCTTTTCCCATTGAGGGTAGGAAAGATTCAAACAAGAGGGCATGTCATGAGAATTAAGGGACAGAAGTTTAGGGGTAACATGAGGGGGAACTTCTTTACTCAGAGAGTGGTGGCTGTGTGGAATGATCTTCCTGCAGAAGTGGTGGAGGCAGGATTGATTTTAACATTTAATAGTAAAGTGGATAGGTATATGGACGGGAAGGGAATGGAGGGGTATGGTCTGAGTGCAGGTAGATGGGACTAGAGGAAAATAAATGGTCGGCACGGACTGAAAGGGCCGAGAAGGCCTGTTTCCGTGCTGTAATTGTTATATGGTTATATGGTTATATGATTTACGAGGGTGTTGCCAGACTCAAGGGTCTGAGATAGGGTCTGAGTTATAGGGAGTGGTCGATTGAGCTAGGACTCTATGACTCTATTCCCTGGAGCACAGGAGGATGAAGCGCGATTTATGGAGGTGTATAAAATCTTGAGAGGTATAGATAGGGTGGACGCACAGAGTCTCTTGCCCAGAGTAGAGGAGTCAAGACCAGAGGGCATTGGTTTAAGGTGAGGAGGAAAAGATGTTATAGGAATTTGAAGGGTACATTTTCCATGCAAAGGGTAGTGGGTGTATGGAATGAGCTGCCAGAGGAGGTAGTTGAGGCAGGGACTATTGCAGCTTCTTAAAAGGTACATGGATAGCACAGGTTTTGAAGGATATGGGCCAAATGCAGGCAGTGGGACTAGTATAGATGGGGCATGCTGGCCGGTGTGGGCAAGCTGGGCCAGTGGGCTTGTTTGTTTACACACTATATCACTCTGTGACTCAATGACACCACCCCCTGCCAAGCACTGGCTGCCTGATCTGTGTCAATCTGTGTGTCTCATATTGACGACCTCGTTGGACATAAAACTAGAACCTCCCCGCCCCTTGGAATGCCTGAGAGATATAGAGATGCGTTGCCACGAAGTGAGCTCACTTCTACTTGCTGGCATGACTGTTAAGAATAGAGGCAGTTCCTAACTGAAAGACAATGTGTCGACTGTCATACACTGTGAATCACCTTTGATTAATTACATGCTGCAAGCACGTCAAAAGGCAGAAGGTCTGACAACCGACCCCACTGAAAAATGCTCTCATATTATCTTGGAAATGCTACAAATCCTTCACTGTATGAGAAAAATAAAAAGTAATCCTGCATTGTTTAACCCAGCCAATTCAATTTGGCGATGCAACAAACATTATTCCATGAGACCTCTGCAACTTGCTCTGAGTCACACAGCCGTCAGGAGCTGAGACCCATGAATTATTCATCTTGTGCTCAGCATAAAAGACCATTCTTCAAGCTATAAATTATCAGAAATTAGATGCCTGTATTATTTATAGGCTCTTGGAGGAACAATGCATTCCAAACACCAGGTCAATGCTGCGATGACATTTAACAATGTGGCGGTCACGGTGGTGCAGCGGCAGAGCTGCTGCCTTACAGCGATTGCAGCGCCGGAGACCCGGGTTCGATCCCGGCTACGGGTGCTGTCTGCACGGAGTTTGTACGCTCTACCCGTGACCTGTGTGGGTTTTCTCTGTGGTTTCCTCCCTCATTCCAAAGACGTACAGTTTTGTTGGTTAATTGGCCTCAAGTAAAAAAATGATAAATTGTCCTGCGTGGGTTTTCTCCGAGATCTTCGGTTTCCTCCCACACTCCAAAGACGTACAGGTTTGTAGGTTAATTGCCTTGGTAAATGTAAAAAATGTCCCTCGTGAGTGTAGGATAGTGTTAATGTGCGGGGATCGCTGGCCGGCGCGGACCCGGTGGGTGGAAAGGCCTGTTTCCGCGTTGTATCTCCAAACTAAACTAAACTAAAGGTGGAGCCTAAAATTGTATCAGCAGTAACGTAATCTCTGCAATTGTGATAAGTGATGTCTATGTTCAAATGACTGCTGGAAGGGTTCATACCATCACTCTGTCAGACGAGGTCTGTGCACAATGCAGACGATATGGCTCCGATTGTGCAGGAGTGATGATGACAAACCTGTCAGCGTTCACCGTTTTTAAACGACGATACTGACAGTACCTATTCCATTGCACACACACACACACACACAGTTGAAGAATCACAATGGAAATTGAAACTTACCGATTAGTTTAGTATTAGTTCAGAGATACAGTGCGGAGACAGGCCCTTCGGTTCACTGAGTCCGCACCGACCAACGATCCATAGAAACATAGACAACAGGTGCAGGAGTAGGCCATTCGGCCCTTCGAGCCAGCACCGCCATTCAATATGATCATGGCTGATCATCCAAAATCAGCACCCCGTTCCTGCCCTCTCTCCAAACCCCTTGATCCCCGCACACTAGAACTGTTTCAACACACACTAGGGACAATTTACATTTATACCAAGCTAATTAACCTGCAAACCTGTACATCTTTGGAGTGTGGGGGGAAACACAAGATCTCGGAGAAAACCCACGCAGGTCAAGGGGAGAACGTACAAACTAACACTATCCTACACACCAGGGACAATTTAGCAAGTTTATTACCGAAGCCAATTAACCTACAAACGTGTAGGTCTTTGGAGTGTGGGAGGAAACCTGAGCACCCGGAGAAAATTCGCGCAGGTCACGGGGAGAATGTGCAAACTCCGTACTGTCAGCACCTGTAGTCAGGATCGAACCCATGTCCCTGGCGCTGTAAGGCAGCATCTCTACCGCTGCGCCACTGTGACAGGGAAAATGTTCCCCACATTGGGGGAGTTCAGAACCAGGGGTCACAGTTTGAGACTAAGGGGTAGGCCATTTAGGACTGAGATGAGGAAAAACGTTTTCACCCAGAGAGTTGTGAACCTGTGGAATTCTCTGCCACAGAAGGCAGTGGAGGCCAATTCACTGGATGTTTTCGAGAGAGAGTTAGATGTAGCTCTTAGGACTAACGGAATCAAGAGATATGGGGAGAAAGGAGGAACGGGGTACTGATTTTGGATGATCAGCCATGATCATATTGAATGGTGGTGCTGGTTGAAAGAGCTGATTGGGCCAACTCCTGCACCTATTTTCTATGTTCCTTTGACACCCCGGAGATGGTGAGTGGGATGTGGGGAGAGAGGACGTGCTGATGGGAGGAGGAGTCAAGAGAACAATGGGAGTGGGACACTGCCGCTTCTGGAGTTTTCCAAGCATTATATAAAACCCTGCGGTCAAAACGTCGGATTTTGTTTTCTCACACTGTTGTTGTGTTTAATGTTAGTGAATAGGTTCATAAGTTCTGGAAGCAGAAACTAAACTAAACCAAAGCAGAATTAGGCCATTCGGCCCATCAAGTCTACTCTGCCATTCAATCATGGCTGATCTATCTTTCCCTCTCAACCCCATACCACGGATTCACCACCCTCTGACTAAAGAACCACAGTTTAAGAATAAGGAGTAAGCCATTTAGAACGGAGACGAGTAAAAACACTTTTTCTCACAGAGAGTGGTGAGTGTGAAATTCTCTGCCTCAGAGGGCGGTGGAGGCCGGTTCTCTGGATGCTTTCAAGAGAGAGCTAAATAGGGCTCTTAAAAATAGCGGAGTCAGGGGATATGGGGAGAAGGCAGGAACAGGGTACTGATTGGGGATGATCATCCATGATCACATTGAATGGCGGTGCTGGCTCGAAGGGCCAAATGGCCTACTCCTGCACCTATTGTCTATTGTCTATTGATATTCCTCCTCATCTCCGAACAGGCCGAAGGATTTGTTTCCAGGCTGTATCTCTAAACTAAACTAAACTATACCTACCTAAAAAAATCAGGCCCGTCAACTGATGACCTCAGACAGAGTGGTTCCCTGATAGGCCAATTGTTGGCCGATGTGGGCAAGTTGGGCCGAAGGGCCTGTTTCCATGCTGTATGTCTCAATGACTTGTATTTGAAAGGGGGGGGGGGGAGCAAATCACTTAATTGTTGTAGTATAAACATATTTTGTGGTATAAATATATATTTTCTTTCAGAAAGACATTGGTAATGTGGGGGGCAGGTCTGGAAACAGCGTTATCTAAGCTCGTGGCGTCCAGAACTCTGCCAAAAGATCTCTTTCATTTGAAAGCTCTTAGCAGAACTACTTGACATGAAGGACTCCCAATGTACGATAGAGTGAACACATTCTTCATTGGCCCTGAAAACCTGCGTTTGCAAATCTTGTTAGGGACCATCGCGCTGCGGTTCTTATTTCATCAAATCCAAGGAGAAACTCTTGATTGAGTTCATGTGATTTATCGGCAGAGTTTTATTGCATCAATTACTGGATTATTTTTAACAAACAGCATTTATCTGATAATGGATGCACTCACATCATTATACAGAGCAGGCTGAAGTGTTCTTTGTACTAATGTTGCATTTTTAATGAAAATGCCAGCTGAATCCACAATCCTGATCCAATATGGCACAAGGATCAAGTGGACTCTGCCTCTGAAGAGGAAGATTTTACCTTCACGTTGCAGCCTGCTTGTGCTTTGGGTTTAGTCTTAGGTTTATTATTATTTGGTTTAGTTTAGTTTAGGGGTCAAGGAAAGAGCGTTCACGTCGCGGCCCTGTTTCCACCAATCTTTCCACCACCACGCACAAGAAGCGCAAGACAGACACCATTGCGCAGATGCCGTGAAGTGTGTTCATCTCTGGCTGAACAACTTCTAATCTTATGTGTGGACTCCATAAGAAGAAGAAGAAATTGAGTTTAGAGATACAACACAGAAACAGACCCTTCAGCCCACCCGGTCCGTACCAAACCATGATCCCCACACATTAACACTATCCTACACACACTAGGGACAATTTTGCATTTATACATTTATACCAAGCCAATTAACCTACAAACCTGTACGTCTTTAGAGTTTGGGAGGGAAACTGAAGATCTGAGAGAAAACCCACGCAGGTCACGGGGAGAACTTACAAACTCCGTACCGACAGCACCCGTAGTCAGGATCGAACCTGGGTCTCTTGAGCTGTAAGACAGCAACTTACCACTGCAAGGCAGCAACTCTACCGCTGCGCCATCGTGCCGCACGTGCCTGTGCTTAGGGTTTGGGTTTATTAGGCTGATGAATCTATGGAATTCATTGCCACAGACGGCTGCGGATATTTTTAAGGCAGAGATTGACAAATTCTTGATTAGTTCGGGTGTCAGGGGTTATGTGGAGAGGGCAGGAGAAAGGGGTTGAGAGGGAAAGCTAGATCAGCCATGATTGCATGTCGGAGTAGACTTGATGGGCTGAATGGCCTAATTCTGCTCCTCTAGCTTATGAAGTTGCGAATTATTGTCCCATGGACCGAGGTACAGTGAAAAGCTTTGTTTTGCATGCTGTCCTATCAGATCAGAAAATACCATCCATAATTACAACCAAGTCAATCTCAAGTTCAATTGGTACAACAAAGGGAAGATTCAGAGTGCAGAATATAGTTCTCAGCTTTGAAGAGCAACAGTTCCATAGACAAAGTCCAATGGCGCAATAGGGTAGAGGTGAATCGGACAGCACCCTGGCTTATGTAGGATCATTCAGAAGCTTAATAACAGAGTTGAAGAATATTTTTCTGACAAGGTTTTTTTTGCACAGAGTGTGGTTGGGGGCCTGAAATGCATTGTCAGGGGTGGTGATGCAGGTAGATACCACAGCGGTGTTCAAGAGGCTTCTAGATAGGTACACGTTAGTGCAGGCAATAGAGGGATATGGACCATGTGGCCAAAGGGCCCGTTCCTGTGCTGTACTGTTGAATGTTTTATGTTCTAGGTACAGCACAGGAACTGGCCCTTCGGCCCACAATGTTTGTGCCGAACCTGATCTCACCTGCCTGCACATGATGCCCTTTTGCTTGGGAAGACGGACTTGCTTTCTGAACCCCTGTAATGTTTAATGTTTGAGTTCCTTCCCACTCATGCCCATCAGACCGCCCTGCTCCTCACCTGTGTTGACCTATAACCTTCCAGGCTTTGTCCTGCCCCTCCCCTCTTCCAACTTTTTCTCTCCCTCCTTACAATTAGTCTGAAGAAGGTTCCCGATGCAAAGTGTCACCTATCCAGATGTCCTCACAAATCACAAATGTCCTCGTTCTTCAGAGAACGGGGTTTCCCCTCCCCCACTATAGATGAGGCTCGCACCAGGGTCTCCTCCATACCCCGCAACACTGCCCTCTCTCCCCATTTCCCCCACTCACAACAAGGGCCGAGTCCCCCTGGTCCTCACCTTTCACCCCACCAGCCAGCGCATACAACGGATAGTCCTCCGCCAGTTTCGCCACCTCCAACGCGACCCCTCCACTCGCCACATCTTCCCATCTCCCCCCCTGTCTGCCTTCCACAAAGACCGCTCCCTCCGCAACTCCCTTGTCAATTCTTCCCTTCCCTCCCGCTCCACTCCTTCCCCGGGCACTTTCCCTTGCAACCGCAAGAGATGCTACACTTGTCCCTTCACCTCCCCCATCCACTCCTTTCAGGGACCCAAGCAGTCATTCCAAGTCCGACAGAGGTTCACCTGCACCTCCTCCAACCTCATCTACTGCATCCGTTGCTCCAGATGCCAGCTGACCTACATCGGTGAGACCAAGCGGAGGCTGGGCGATCGTTTCGCCGAACACCTCCGCTCGGCCCGCAATAACCAACCCGACCTCCCGGTGGCTCAGCACTTCAATTCCCCCTCCCATTCCGTATCCGACCTCTCGGTCCTGGGCCTCCTCCACGGCCTGAGTGAGCAACACCGCAAGTTGGAGGAACAGCACCTCATATTCCGCTTGGCGAGTCTGCATCCTCTGGGCTTAAACATTGAATTGTCACAATTTTGTTAACCCAGACTGCCCCCTCCCCTCCCCACCTCTCCCTCAGCCCTCGGGCCCTGACATTCCTTCTCCATCTCCCCCCCCCCCCCCACCCCAGTCGCACTAGCTTCTCATTTTCACACTACAAACAGCTTACAATGGCCTGTTTCCTTTATCACCAATACTTTTTTGCATATCTTTCATTCATTGTTCCTTATCTCTCCACATCACTGTTTATATCTCTTGTTTCCCTGATCCCTGACCAGTTTGAAGAAGGGTCTCGACCCGAAACGTCGCCTATCTCCTTCGCTCCTTAGATGCTGCTGCACCCGCTGAGTTTCTCCAGCTTTTTGTGTAACCACCTATCCAGAGATGTTGCCTGACCCGCTGAGTTAATCCAGCACTTTGTGTCCTATTGTGCTTTAACCAGCATCTGTAGTTCCTCCTTTCTTCTTATTTAAGAGGTGCCTTTTTGTTTCTTGTTTGTTTGGATAATTAGATGTTAAATTGCTTTTTATAGCTGTTCCTGACAAAATAATGATCCCTTTAATGGTGACTTTCTGCAGTGTTGTTCCTAGGGGAGGAAGACTACTTGCAATGTTCTGTGATTCATTTCCTCTTTTGTTCGGAGTTTTTTTTATGGATGCGTTTGAACAAATTTGCTTTCCGATTGTTTCAATTCCAAAAGTCATTTAGCTCTTTTTTTATATATTCCATTGATGTTTTACACTTGCTGATTTTAATCTACATTTTGTCTTTGTCCGAGTTACAATGAAGAGGATATTTTCTTTCATTATCAACTGGAAACATTTAGCTTATTCACAAACATTTTGGTGTTTGGATTGCCACCACTCATTTCATCGATTGATCTGAATGGGCCAAGATATGTAGGGGCATTTCAACAGCGTCAGTTTGTGGATGCTGCCTATACTCACAGACGGGAGTCACAGAGTCATAAAGCATGGAAACAGGCCCCTCAGCCCAACTTGCCCACGCAAGTCCCATCTACACCAGTCCACCTGCCTGCGTTTGGCCCATATCCCTGTCAGCCACATAGTCAGACAGAAGCCCACTCAGTTATTCTCGTTGACACAACATATCCGCATGAGATAGACACAAAATGCTGGAGTAACTCAGCGGGACAGGCAGCATCTCTGGAGAGAAGGAATGGGTGACGTTTCGAATACAGACCCTTCTTCAGTCATAAGAAGGGTCTCGACCTGAAACGTCACCCATTCCTTCTCTCCAGAGATGCTGCCGGCCCCACTGAGTTACTCCAGCATTTTGTGTCTATCTTCTGCACTGTTCTATGTTATATCAGATGGTGGTTTACCACTATCTTCACAAGAACATTTGGGTATGGTAAATACATTCTTTCTTACTGATATCTTTATCCTGTAAATTTTTTTTTTTGGATGTTTGTGATACCAGAAAAATGGAGACCAGGCAGCTTGCTTTGCAATGCCAACATTTGCTCAAATGTTACTAACTTTAGACTTTAGAGATACAGCGCAGAAACGGGCCCACTGAGATTGTGCCGAACTGCGATCACCCTGTACACTAATGCCCCTGTCCCACTTAGGAAACCTGAACGGAAACTTCTGGAGACTTTGCTCCCCACCCAAGGTTTCCGTGCGGTTCCCAGAGATACCCGGAGGTTTTTGTCCTCCAGCGACCACCTTCAACTAGCATCGCAACCGGCTTCGACTAAAAGATTACCGATTTTTAAAATGGAAACCACTTTCGACCATTAGGGAGACTGACAAAAACCTCCGGGAACCTCCGGGAACCGCATGGAAACCTTGGGTGGGACGCAAAGTCTCCAGAGGTTTCCGTTCAGGTTTCCTAAGTGGGACAGGGGCGTAACTATCCAAGACACTAGGTCACAGGGAGAACGTACACCATGTCACCCACGCGGTCATGGGGAGAACGTACAAACTCCGTACAGACAACACCCGTGGTCGGGTCTCTGGCGCTGTAAGGCAGCAATTCTACGCTGGTGGCAACAGAAATCTGATAATGGCCATCATTGACATGCCTTTAATGATATACTGTAGATCAGTTATGACGGGCCCATTTGAGCCAATTACAGGAGATTTGAAGCTGCTATATTAGTAATGGGCCGAGCTATTTTGTAGCGTTAGTTTAGTTATACAGTTTGGTTTAGAGATACAACGTGGAAACTGGCCCTTTGGCCCACCAAGTACGTGCCAACCAGCGATCCAGCACACTCACACTATTCTACATACACTAGGGACAATGTTATCGAAGCCAATTAACCTACGAACCTGAAGATAGACACAAAACCCTGACAAAGGGGGCTCGACCCGAAACGTCACCCATTCCTTCTCTCCAGAGATGCTGCCTGTCCCGCTGAGTTACTCCAGCATTTTGTGTCTATCTTCCGTTTCAACCAGCATCTGCAGTTCCTTCTTCCACAACCTGCATGGCTTTGGAGTGTGGGAGGAAACTGGAACCCACACAGGTCACGGGGAGAACATACAAACTCCGTGCAGACAGCTGTCAGGAGCAGCTCTACTTCTGTGCCGCCATGCCACCCTTAATAATGCTACATTAACAATGGGCTGAGCTATTTGTTAAATTTGGGATGAATAAGATAGAATGTATAAACTCACAGTGGGAAATATAGTTAAAATTATGTCAAACAACATGGGAAAGATTATAAGCGGTGGCGACCAATTTGAAGAAAATGCTTTAATCTGAGTATTAAATTACTGGACGGACAAACATCATATTCATTATGTTAAAATCGGCAAGCGACCATGGCTCATCAGTTTGTTGAAACTTTTTCTACATGCTCTGAAAGAAAATGCTTCAATGTCAGTTCGTACATTATCACTCAATTGGCTTGTTGGGCTTTTAATGCTTTAGTTTAGCATGCAGAGTGCAAAATTGAAATGTGCAAACATGAAAAACTGTAATTAGCCTAAAATAACCAATGTGTATGTCAGGGGCTGTAATCATTGCTAGGGGAACAGAGATAGTTCTTTGTAATGATAATGTTTGCGTGCTAACAGCTGGCCTTCATCTGTAAAAACAAAAGTTCACTAATAATATGTTAAAAAATACACATCAATTTCCAATTTTATTCAAGCCAGTGATTCAAATGAAAGATTAATTTCACAGCATAAAATTTAAATACAGTTGATTTTTTACAAAGGAACAATCAATCGAGTATGCATATCCTTGTCCTCATAAAATCACTAATGTAGCCCCTGTAGTTTGTAAATAACATTTAAATTGTTTTTCCCCAATAGAAGAACATCTTCGGGAACAATATTATTCTGCCGAGACATTATGTTTATAAGTATGAGCAGAAATAGGCCATTCTGCCCATCAGCCTTCTCCCCATAACCTCTGACACCCGTACTAATCAAGAATGATTCTCATATCGAATGGTATCGAAAAGTGAATGGTATGTTAGCATTCATAGCAAAAGGATTTGAGTGTAGGAGCAGGGAGGTTCTACTGCAGTTGTACAGGGTCTTGGTGAGACCACACCTGGAGTATTGCATACAGTTTTGGTCTCCAAATCTGAGGAAAGACATTCTTGCCATAAAGGGAGTACAGGGAAGGTTCACCAGACTGATTCCTGGATGTCACAGCTTTCATATGAAGAAAGACTGGATAGACTCGGATTGTACTCGCTAGAATTTAGAAGATTGAGGGGGGATCTTATAGAAACCTACAAAATTCTTAAGGGGTTGGACACGCTAGATGCTGGAAGATTGTTCCCGATGTTGGGGAAGTCCAGAACAAGGGGTCACAGTTTAAGGATAAGGGGGAAATCCTTTAGGACCGAGATGAGAAAATCATTTTTCACACAGAGTGGTGAATCTGTGGAATTCTCTGCCACGGAAGGTAGATGAGGCCAGTTCATTGGCTATATTTAAGAGGGAGTTAGATGTGGCCCTTGTGGCTAGAGGGATCAGGGGGTATGGAGAGAAGGCAGGTACGGGATACTGAGTTGGATGATCAGCCATGATCATATTGAATGGCGGTGCTGGCTCGAAGGGCCGAAACTCCTGCACCTAATTTTTCTATGAGAGAAGGAATTGCTGACGTTTCCTTCTCTCCATAGATGCTGCCTCAATCGCTGAGTTTCTCCAGCATTTTATGTCCACCTTCGATTTCACCAGCATCTGCAGTTCTTTCTTAAACCTACAAACCTGCACGTCTTTGGAGTGTGGGAGGATATCGGAGATCTCGGAGATCTGGGAGATACTCCTGCACCTATTTTCTATGTTTCCATGTTTCTGTGCTTCTATATAAGAGATCGGAAACACGATTTGTAGTTTAATTGGCTTAGTATAATTGTCCCTAGTGTATGATGGATACCGTTAATGTGCGGGGATCGGACGTGGTCGGCCGAAGGATCTGTTTCTGCGTTGTGTGTCTAAACTGAACGGAACTGGTTCAGCACAGTTTTTATTTCTAAAGGGATGCTGCTTGTCTTGAAATAAACTCCGTTTGCAATGGATGGCAGAGGATATCTGAGGCACTCTGGCCTCCACATCTGTCATCAAAGGCACCTTGGAGTTTGCTCAACCGAGAGCTTGTTGCATTTTCATCCCGTCTCAAATAGGGAAGCTTGCTAGCATGTGACAGTTCACCAAGCAAGCTGGTTGAGAACTGACAAAGCTTATCCAACAGACTCAGTAAAAAGATTGGCTACCCTTGGACGTACTTTCATCATTTTACAATTGGAACCAAAATGCTCTACCACTTTAGCACTCCAGCTGCTGGGCTGAAAAGGATTTCCTCTTCATGCTGTCGAACACAGCATTTTGTACGAAAGAAGATATCTTTCTTTGTACTGCGAAATAGTAACAACAGAACAACATCCACAGCATTTTGTTTGTAGTTTAGTTTGGAGATACAGCTTGGAAACAGGCCCCCTCGGCCTGCCGAGTCCACGCCGACCAGCGATCCCCGCACATTAACACTACCCTACACACGCTAGGGGCAATTTACACTTATACCAAGCCAATAAACCTGCAAACCTGGACGTCTTAGGAGAGTTGGAGGAAACCGGAGATCCTGGAGAAAACCCACACAGGTCACGGGGAGAACCAGCGATCCCGGTACGCTTGCACTATCCTGGACACTACAGGAACGTGTACTAACTCAAGATCCGTACATACTTTGTTCATTATAGTAAGCACACAGAGCTCAAATACACGTGTTGTTAGCTGAAGCTCAGCAATGAATCTAACTAGAGGCTGGACTAACAGACTAGATAATAGGAGACCCTCATCCAGATGACTGTTTGAGCGTACAAGAGCATGCAGCAAAACATGACATGGATCATGTCAACTAATACTGACTGATCTACACACACTACGGACAATTTACAATTTTTACCGAAGCCAATTAACCTACAAACCTGCACGTCTTTGGAAAATGTGAGAGGGAACCGGAGATCCCGGAGAAAACCCACGCAGGTCACGGGGAGAGTGCACAAACTCCGAACAGCCAGCACCTGTAGTCAGGGTCAAACCTGTGTTTCTGGCACTGTAATGCCCCTGTCCCACTTAGGAAACCTGAACGGAAACCTCTGGAGACCTTGCGCCCCACCCAAGGTTTCCGTGCGGTTCCCGGAGGTTCCGGTCACTCTCCATGAGTCACCAGAGGTTTTGGTCACTTGCGTGGAAAGCCTCGACCGAAGCGAGAGCTGCATCTACTGATCAAAGATCCTACAGGATCTTTGCTACCGACCGCACACACACACACACACACACACACACACACACACACACACACACACACACACACACACACACACACACACACACACACACACACACATCGCGAAGGTGGGGGCCAGGGACAGTGGAGGAGCGCTGTCTGCGCGCTGAAGAGGAAGGTAAACGGCTGCCACAGAGCACGGTAAGTCCTTTAGAGAACGCAGGAGGGAGGGAAAGAAGAGGAGAGATGAGGGGGAGAGAAGGGGAGAGAGAAGGGGAGAGAATGGGGGGAGGAGATGGAGTGGAGACAGCTTTAAGAAGTTTAATAAAGTTAGCGGGCATTTTACCTTCCCGTGGGTCTTCTAGGTCCCGAAAACCAAAGATCCGACAGGATCTTTGCTGAAAACTCCAATGAGCCAATCAAAATGGCCGGTCAGCGAAGGAGATTGCCTTCGACTGCCTGTAAGTAAATAGCGACCCCACTCCACTGGCTTCGACCAAACAGCAACCTATTTTTAGTCGAGGCCGTTTTTTGTTTTTTTATAATAATCGCAGGAACATAGAAGAAGCCTCGACTACGCGGAAACAACTTTCCACCTTTAGGGAGAGTGACCAAAACCTCCGGGAACCTCACGGAAACCTTGGGTGGGGCGCAAGGTCTCCAGAGGTTTTCGTTCAGGTTTCCTAAGTGCGACAGGGGCATTAGGCAGCAACTCTACTGTTGCACCACTGTGCCACCCTTGTGTATGAAAGGCCTGCAGATGCTGGTTTGTACCGAAGATGGACTCAAAGTGCTTGGCAAAATAACTCAAAGGGCCAGGCAGCATGTCTGAAGAAGCGTTCTGATCCGAAACATCATCCATCCTTTTTCTCTAGAGATGCTGCCTGACCTGCTGAGTTATTCCAGGACTTTGTGCCTATTGTCAGCACTTTATTTTATTTTTGTGTGAGTTGCCTGAATCAATTCCTGAAGCAATTCCTGAACTCAAGGTCAAAGTCATAGATCCATAGATAATAGGTGCAGGAGTGGGTCATTCGGCCCTTCCAGGCAGCACCGCCATTCAACTTGATCATGGCTAATCATCCACAATCAGTACCCCGTTCCTGTCTTCTCCCCATACCTCTTGATTCCGCTAGCCCTGAGAACTCTATCTAACTCTCTTTTGAGTTGGCTAGGACTATTCCTTGGAGCGCAGGTGGATAAGGGGCGATCTTATTGAGGTATATAAAATCATGAGAGGAATAGATATCCCCCTCACCTTGAACCTATTCCTTCGCTCCATAGATGCTGCCTCACCCACTGAGTTTCTCCAGCATCTTTGTCTACCTTCGATTTTTCCAGCATCTGCAGTTCTTTCCTAAACAGAGGAATAGATCGGGTAGACGCACAGAGTCTCTTGCCCAGAGTAGGTGAGGAGGACCAAAGGATATAGGTTTAAGGTGAAGGGGAAAAGATTTAATAAGAATCTGCGGGGGTAGCTTTTTCATACAAAGGGTGGTGGGTGTAGTTGAGGCAGGGACCATCCCAACTTTTAAGAAACAGATAGACAGGTACATGGATAGGACAGGTTTGGAGGGATATGAACCAAAAGCGGGCAGGTGGGATTCGTGTAGCCGTGTAGACATTTTGGCCGGTGTGGGCAAGTCTGTCGCAGGAGGGATGGGTGATGGCTATGGAGAGCGCGCAGGTTTACCAGAATGCTGCCTCGTTAGAGGGTGTTAGCTATAAGGAGAGGTTGGACAAACTTGAATTGTTCTCTCTGGAGCATCGGATGCTGAGGGGAGATCTGGTAGAAGTACGTAAAATTATGAGAGGCATAGAAATGGTAGACAGTCAGATTCTTTGCCCCTAGAGTGGAAATGTCAAAGACTAGAGGGCATAGCATTGAGGTAAGAGAGGCAACGTTTAAAGGAGAAAAGTGAAGCACAGAGTGGTGAATGCCTGGAATGTGCTGCCAGGGGTGGTGATGGGAGGCAGACATGATAGTGGCATTGTACGGGCTTTCATATAGATACATGGATATGGTGAGATATGCTCATGAGCAGGCTGAGGAGGTCATTCTAACTTGGCATCATGTTTGTCATGGACATTGTGGGCCGAGGGGCCTGTTCCTGTGTTACATTATTCCAGAATCATAGAGTCATACAGAGTGGAAACAGGCCCTTCGGCCCAACTTGCCCACACTGACCAACATGTCCCATCTACACTGGTCCCATCTGCCTGCGTTTGCCCCATTTCCCTCAAAACCTGTCCTATCCATGTACCTGTCTCAATATTTCTTTAGCATTGGGATAGTATTAGCCTCAACTACCTTGTCCGGCAGCTCGTTCAATACTTTGTTTGACATGTTTACCCGTCAGGCTCCTATTATCTCTTTTCCCCCCTCACCTTAAACCCATGTCCTCTGGCTCTCGATTCCCCTACTGTGGACAAGAGACTGTGTGCGTTTACCCGATCTATTCCTCTCATGAGATCACCCCTCACCCTCCTGCGCTATGTTGAAACATTTTTGTTGGAATTACATATTTTTGCATTATGTATCGTTTATAGAAATTTTGTTCAGTTGCATAATCAATGTCTTAAAGTCATAGATTGATACAGCGTGGAAACAGGCCTTTCGGCCCAACTTGGCCCCACACTGACCAACAATGTCCTAGCCACACTCGAACCGTTTCCTATTTCCTTCGCTCCATAGATGCTGCCGCACCCGCTGAGTTTCTCCAGCATGTTTGTCTACCTTTTCGATTTTCCAGCATCTGCAGTTCCTTCTTGAACCTCCTAGCTATACTCGCCCCCCCACCTGCCTGCTTTTGGCCCATATCCCTCCAAGCCTGTCCTATCCATGTACCTGTCCAACTGCTTCTTAAACGTTGGGATAATCCCTGCCTCAACTACCTCCTCCGGCGGCTTGCATAATATCAGGAAATGTTAACCACAACATTCTTGATGTGGAGAGATTTATTTAAAATAAAGGTTATAATCTTTAATGCTCTAGTTTAAATTTGTTCCAGAAACAGTATCAATAAAACAAATGGTTATTCGATTGGTACTTATGAAACCGTGCTATGTATAAATGTTCAGCAAGGATTTGTTTAATATTGTGAAAATACTAAAATTGTTCATCAACTGTGAAGCCCTAAAATTACCACAGAAATACAAAATCTGATCTTTGAAGTGTAGATACCATCAACTTAAGTATTTTAATGGTTATAGGAGTTCATTAAATGAGCTATTTTATGTGGCTTACATTTAAGGCTTTGGAAAAATATAACTAAACTATAAATAAATTGCATTGCATAAATTATAGCTTTAAAGTAATTGTTTAATGCTCAGAGCATTAATTATGACATTTGTTGAATTAAAAGGAGAATGTTCAAAACATAAAATTTTATAGGATCTGAATTGATCCCATATGTTCCAAATGGATGCTTCGAATTTTTGTGTAAGTCGATATGCAGAGGATGTTTCCACTAAGATTGTAAGATCATAAGTGATAGGAGCAGAATTAGGCCATTCAGCCCTTCAAGTCTACTCTGCCATTTAATCGTGGCTGATCTATCTCTCCCTCCTAACCCCATTCTCCTGCCTTCTCCCTATAACCCCTGACTACCGTACTAATCAATAATCTATCTATCTATCTCTGCCTTAAATATATCCACTGCCTTGACCTCCAGAGCCTTCTGTGGCAAAGAATTCCACACATTCACCACCACACTAACGGGAGAGTCTGGGTCATGGCCTCAGAATTAAAGGAGGGACCTTCAGAAATTAGGTGAGGAGGAATTTCTTTAGTCAGAGAGTGGCGAACCTGTGGAATTCATTGCCACAGAAGGCTGTGGCGGCCAAGTCGACGAATATTTTGTTTTTTTTTGCACTCAACTTTTATTAACAAAACAAAGTGCTCGTACAAACAAGATATGCACGTACAAATCACACAGCAGCTGTCAGCATCACATCAAATCATCCTAGAGTTCTGTCTTAGGAGCATCGCATTCACAGGCACCCAAACAAGCTCTTCATATTAAATCCTACGTAATATATAATCACCCGTCATGTTAAACCAGACACTTGTATGCCACTTGAAGAACTTATTTTGTAATTGATCGTGTCTATGTATGCACTTATACACCGTCACAATCATGTCTGCACATATGGTTCCAAATCCAAGTCGAACTCCTCCCCTCCACTGGGGCTAAGGAGAAATTTGTGTTAGCGATTATGTTTCAGATGGAGATTGATACATTTTTTATTAGTATGGGTGTCCGGGGTTATGGGGAAAAGACAGGACAATGGGGTTGAGAGCGTAAGAGATAAGAAATTAGTATACAAACTTAAAGCATACGGCATTGGGGGTTCAGTATTGATGTGGATAGAGAACTGGCTGCCAGTTCTCTATCCACATCAATACTGAACCACCAATGCCGTGTGTCTCTGGAACTCTCTGCCACAGAGGGTAGTTGAGGCAAGTTAATTGGCTATATTGAAGAGGGAGTTAGATGTGGCCCTTGTGGCTATGGGGATCAGAGGGTATGGAGAGAAGGCAGGTACGGGATACTGAGTTGGATGATCAGCCATGATCATATTGAATGGCGGTGCAGGCTCGAAGGGCCGAATGGCCTACTCCTGCACCTAATTTCTGTGTTTCTATGTAAGATAGATCGTATTAAGGAGATCTGCAAAGATGCTGCCTGATCTGCTGAGCTACTCCACCATCTTGTGTCCTTTTGTGTATTAACCAGCAATCTGTAGTTCGAGGCTGCACAGTGGTGGCTCAGCGGTAGACTTGGTGCCTAACAGTGCCAGAGACCCGGCTTCTGAAGAAGGGTCTCAATCCAAAACATCACCTTCCCACGTTCTCCAGAGATGCCGCCTGTCCAGCCGACAATCTGAAGGAGCCTCTCAACTCTATTCACCTTCTTCTAAGATGCTGCTTGACCTGCTCAGTTAAGCCCCTGTCCCACTTAGGAGACCTAAACAGCAACCTCTGGTCACCTTGCCCCCCACCCAAAAAAAAATCAAGGTCGAGGTTACCTGCAACCTCCTACCACCTCCCACGCATACGTTGAAAACCTTCCTCGACTATGAAGAAAACCGGCTTTGACGAGACCTGCAATTAAAAAATGATCGATTTGTAAAACGGCAACCTAATTTTAGTCGAGGCCGGTTTTAAACATGATGAAAAAATAGCAGCAACCTCGATGAAGCCTCGATCACACGGAAACCACTCTCGACCATTAGGGAGAGTGACCAAAACCTCCGGTGATCTCATGGAAACCTTGGGTGGCGTGCAAGGTCACCAGAGGTTGCTGTTTAGGTCTCCTAAGTGGGACAGGGGCTTAACTGAGTGCATTTTGTGCCCTGTCAATGTGAACCGTTGTGTTGCCGCTGAATACGTATGTGTAAGATGGCAACGAACAAACTTTGCACTAACAGTTTGAAGTCTTTGATTTATCCGTGGGGGGGGGGGGGGGGGGTCGGTGAAGGTAGAGCCGCCCGGTGATTGTGGAGGATAGGGAGGGATCAGGGAGGTTCTACTGCAGTTGTACAGGGTTTTGGTGAGGCCACACCTGGAGTATTGCGTACAGTTTTGGTCTCCAAATCTGAGGAAAGACATCCTTGCCATAGAGGGGGTACAGAGAAGATTCACCAGACTGATTCCTGGGATGTCAGGACTTTCATATGAGGAAAGATTGGGTAGACTTGGCTTGTAATCGCTGGAATTTAGAAGATTGAGGGGGGATCTTATAGAAACTTACAAAATTCTTAAGGGGTTGGACAAGCTAGATGCTGGAAGATTGTTCCCGATGTTGGGGGAGTCCAGAACAAGGGGTCACAGTCTAAGGATAAGGGGGAATTCCTTTAGGACCGAGATGAGGAAAACATTCTTTACACAGAGAGTGGTGAGTCTCTGGAATTCGCTGCCACAGAAGGTAGTTGAGGCCAGTTCATTGGCTATATTTAAGAGGGCTTTAGATGTGGCACTTGTGGCTAAAGGGATCAGGGGGTATGGAGAGAAGGCAGGTACGGGATACTGAGTTGGATGATCAGCCATGATCACATTGAATGGCGGTGCAGGCTCGAAGGGCTGAATGGCCTACTCCTGCACCTATTTTCTATGTTTCTATGTTTCTATTTTTCATCGGTAACACTGTCTCGTTGTGTTCCGCCCACAGGTTCGCCATACAGGGAAAAGATCACGATCGCCATTCTCCAGCTGCAGGAAGACGGCAAGCTGCACATGATGAAAGAGAAGTGGTGGAGGGGGAATGGCTGTCCCGAGGAAGAAAGCAAAGAGGCCAGCGCTCTAGGAGTCCAGAACATTGGGGGCATCTTTATAGTACTGGCTGCCGGTCTCGTGCTCTCCATCTTTGTAGCCGTTGGTGAATTCCTGTACAAGTCGAAAAAAAACGCACAGCTTGAGAAGGTAAAGGACTTATCCAGGCCCCCCTTGAGTTACTGGAGATTGTATAATGCAGTCCAGTTGATTTTACAATAGTCCAAATTCTTATTGTGTGTGTGTGTATATAAATATTCATATTCTCTCACGAGAGTATTACTGAGACTTTCAGTGTAGGTTTGCTGAATTTGAACTTTGTACCATTAACAATAGTTAGTGACTTTGTGGAAGCCCACTTTTTATTACATTTTATTACATTTCAAGGTGTATAATAATGATTCTTCTGTGTTAACACAAACAACATAATTCGCTTATTGTGTGAGAAAATATGAGGGAATTAATAAGCGAGTTAGGTATTCCGACTGCACATGCCCAGGTCATAGGTCACTGGAGATAAACATTGGAGGGTGCGGATCTGCTGTGTGTTATATTTGGTTATCAGCCCTTCGTTTCAGTGAGTGCTTTATGCTTTGTGCTGCTCTGTGGGATCGGGGTCGGGGTTGTGGTCGGGGTAGGGATAGGCAATCAGTTCCACGGAAGCTGCTTGTAGTTTTCCGGCATCAAAGGCCCCTGCTGGTGGAGGGTGTTGCGACTCAGATGGAGAGGTTTGGTGGCGGCGGGGGCCGAGCGCCGGCCACCAGCGGAGACGCACATGGGGCACGACCTGAAACATCACCCAATCCTTTTCACCGGGGAAGCTGCCCGTCGAGCTGAGCCATCACAGCACCCCGCGCGCACCACCGTCAATGGCCGGGGGGGGGGGAGGGGGGGTTGGCCGGCGGCCGCTGTGTGGGACGTGGGGCGTGGCCCGCAACGCCAGGTCACAGGCACGACCGAGGCTGCAGATGAGGCGTGTGTCTGTGCTCGCTATCCCCATCGCCCACTGGCATCTGCCCTCGCTCTCTCTCGCTGTTACACCCGCTCTCCCGCCACCTGGCACCCCCATTCCTCAGATTAAATATATTTTTACACATAAATCATGAATAAAGATAAGAACTTACATACAGTTTATGCAGCCAGTGCTTCGTTTGCTTTTTGTTTATAGCGAGTGACCTTTGACAAATCCCATGATTCCTTGTGTTTTTCGGAATACCGAACTCGCTTATTCTAATGGTGCATAAATAACTCTGCTCGCAATGCCCCCCATTTTTGTTCCATCTCTCTGAACTTAGAACTGCAAAAAGAAAAAACTTTTCTCTGTTTACCCTATTGTATGTGCTCTTCGATTCAATAAATGCAATTGTGTTAAGTAGTCATTGGCACTTCAGTGTATTGCAGTGCAGAGGACAGCCATAAAGAGGTAGCAATGTCACCCTGTTTAATAAACACAGATAACAGAAAGCAGAGTGCATGACAACAGCAGTCATTCAATCATTTCTCAATTCATGTCCATGTTGCCACTGATTCAGTGCATGTCAGATAATTTGCCTTGGTAGCTGAATCCACGTTTGCCATTTATAACATTTTTGATTCATGTTGTGCTTTTATTTAACCATGAGGCTCCGTCTCTGTTCTAAATCTCCTGAATGTTCCTTTCTAACTAAACACTGTTTTCATCCATAGAGGTGCAATGATTACCAGCCCGATCCTAGATGCAATCAAATGTGTAGGAAGGAACTGCAGATGCTGGTATCAACCGAAGAAAGACACATAAAAGCTGGAGTAACTCAACGGGTCAGACATCTTTCATTCATTTGTTCTCTATCTCTCTGTATCACCGTCTATACCTCTCGTTTCCCTATCCCCTGTCTCTCCGCCTGAAGAAGGGCGTCGACCCAAAACGTCAGCTATTCCCTTTCTCCAGAGACACGCTGCCTGACCCGCTGAGTTACTCCAGCATTTGTGTCAACCTTTGGTTTAAACCAGCACCTGCAGTTCCTTGCTTCACAAACAATGCATAAGATTGTTTCTTAAACGCAGGTTAAAATGTGTCGGAACGAACTGCAGATGGCGATTGAAATCGAAGAGAAGCACAGAAAAGCGGGAGTAACTCAGTGGGTCAGACACCTTTCATTAATTTGTTCTATGCCTCTTGGTATCACTGTCAATATCTCTCGTTTCCCCCAACTCTCAGTCTGAAGAAGGCATCGACCCGAAACATCACCTATTCCTTTTCTGCAGAGATGCTGCCTGACCCGCTGAGTTGCTCCAGCTTTTTGTGTCTGTCTAGGTGCAATAAAGTCAGGTCTTGCCCTTTCTCTGGCTGTGACAGCAAGTAAGAATAATCCTGGAGCAAACTTTGCCCCGTTGACAACAGATGACAGATTGATCAAACAGTTTCACACTGATCGTCATCAGAAACATTTAAGATTATGTTGGAGTTAAATTTACTCACAGAGAAAATATGTTCAGTCATTTGAACTGCAATTAATAAGTTTATCCATTTCTCATGAAGCCCTAGGCTTTTTAAAGATATTTTTACAGCGCCAGAGACCCAGGTTCGATCCTGACCACGGGTGCTGTCTGTACGGGGTTTGTACTTTCTCCCTGTGACCTGTGTGTGTTTCTCGGGGTTACCTCCCTCGTTCCAAAGACGTTGGCCTTAGGTAAAAAATGGTAAATTGTCCTTAGTGCATAGGATAGTGCTAGTGTACGGGCATCGCCGGTCGGTACAGACTCGGTGGGCCGAAGGGCCTGTTTTCGCACTGTACCTCTAAACTAAAATCACAGCTCCAGCAAAGAGGGATAGACCAAAGGGTGATAGACTGTTGTACTCATTGCACTTCTATTTTTTTGTTTCCTGTCATTTTAACTGATTTCTCCTGTTTAAATTTTGTCATGCAAAACTTACATCTTGTCACGTGTCGACATTTTTTCAGGACTGATTTTGCCTCGGGGGTTAAGTTGCCGGAACGGGTGCATTCTTCGCATCTCATCACCTGAATGTCCTAATGAGTGGCAGAAGGAGTCACGTACTGATTAGAGAGCAAACTTGGGGGGCTGAGCCATTACTGTGCAGTCATTTAACAGGTTACGAGGTTTGGCTGATTTACCCTGGTCGAACATGGAATCTTGTGACATTCACTGTGTGTGGGGGGGGGGGGGGGCGGGGGGGGTCTTTAAAAAAAAAGTTATCGCTTGAACGTCCTTTTCTGTATTCCTTTGCAAGATAAATGTACCTGTTCCCTTTGCCAATTTAGACAAGAGGTCGCGGGCTGGGAAGTGGGGATTAGTCAAAGTCACTTTTAGCCAGTTTTAACTCAATGACTTCCATCCGTGCCATAATTCAACAAGTTCAAATCTAGACTTTTGGAATATTGAAAATTGATGTTCATAGGTTCTAGGAGCAGAATTAGGCCATTTGGCCCATCTAGACGTGGATAAGCTTTTCCCATTGAGGGTAGGAAAGATTCAAACAAGAGGGCATGACATGAGAATTAAGGGACAGAAGTTTAGGGGTAACTTGAGGGGGAACCTCTTTACTCAGAGTGGTGGCTGTGTGGAATGATCTTCCTGCAGAAGTGGTGGAGGCAGGATCGATTTTAACATTTAAAAGTAAAGTGGATAGGTATATGGACGGGAAGGGAATGGAGGGGTATGGTCTGAGTGCAGGTAGTTGGGACTAGAGGAAAATAAATGGTCGGCACGGACTGGAAGGGCCGAGAAGGCCTGTTTCCGTGCTGTAATTGTTATATGGTTATATGGTAGTGTACTTCGCCATTCAGTCATGGCTGATCTAGCTCTCCGTCTCAACCCCATTCCCCTGCCTTCTCCCCCTCTCCCTCTGACTCCCGTACTAATCAAGAATCTGGCAATCTCCACCTTAAAAATATCTATTGACTTGGCCTCCACAATTGTTTCGGAGATTGACCACCCTCTGACGAAAGAAATTTTAAAGAAATGAAAATTTAAAATTTATATTTAAAGAAATTAAGGTTCGTCCTTTAATTCTGAGGCTATGATCTCTGGTCCTAGGCTCCCCCACTATTGGAAACATCCTCTCCACATCCACACTATCCAGGCCCTTCAGTATATGGTAAGTTTCAATGAAGTCCCCCCCACATCCTTTTAAACTCCAGCGAGTACAGGCCCAGGGGCTCTGGTCCTAGGCGCTCCCTCTAGTAGAAACATGGTCTTTTTTACTCTTCTTTAATTGTGTAATGTTGTTCTCACTGTTGGTGATCTTTGGGGAGATACATTACACCCTGGCTGGCCGGAAGTAATAAAATCTTGGCTTGCCAATGCCGAACCCTTGTGAGTGTATCAGGTGTTGATGGTCCCCCTGACTTGTCCATTCTACTTGATTGAAGTCAATTGGAATTTAGGAGCACCCAGAACCACCATCTAGTACTTGTTTCAATTATTTTGTTTAGTTTATTGCCACATGTACTGAGCTATAGTAAAAAGCTTTTGTTGCATGCTAATGCCCCTGTCCCACTTAGGAAACCTGAACGGTTTCCTTCAACTAGCATTGCAACCGGCTTCGACTAAAAAATTACCGATTTTTAAAACGGAAACCACTTTCGACCATCAGGGAGACTGACAAAAACCTCCGGGAACCTCCGGGAAACGCACGGAAACCTTGGGTGGGGCGCAAAGTCTCCAGAGGTTTCCGTTCAGGTTTCCTAAGTGGGACAGGGGCATAACCAGTCATCGGAGAGATAATTCATGATTATAATCAAGCCATCCATACAAGATAAAGGGAAAAATGTTTATTGAAAGATAAAGTCCAGTAATATCCTAGTAAAGATAGTGACGTTGATAGTAGTTCAGGATCGCTCTCTAGTTGTTGATAGGATGGTTCAGTTGCCTGATAACAGCTGGGAAGAAACTGTGCCTGAATCTGGAGGTGTGTGTTATCACACTTCTGCACCTTTTGCCTGATGGGAGAGGGGGGAAGAGGGAGTGGCCAGGGTGCGACTCGTCCTTGATGGCCTTGCCGAGGCAGCGTGAGTTGTAGATGGTGTCAATTTAAAGCTGACAACCACCAACTAACTTCAAGAGTGGAGAACAGTTTGACAGAGAAGTATATAAAATGAATAAAGTCATAGACGTGATAGACATTCAGAACCTTTTCCCCAGGATGAAAGTACATTAAACCCTCGAAGCAGAGTTGCTGCGGCGGAGACCCGGGTTCGATCCTGACTGCGGATGCTGTCGGTGCGGAGTTTGTACGTCACTCCTGCACCTAGTGTCTGTTGTCATTACAATGTGAATACAATTGAGTGCACCGTTGCAGGGGTTCCCAACCTTTTTCGTCCCGTTTACACCTGGCAAATTTAATAGCACATCGCAATGTTATCTCACTTATTTATGAACAACTAATGATGAACAGATACCAGAACCAAACATAGTCAGTCAATGAGAAAAAATATGTACACATCCAGAATCAACAATTTTAACCCCTGGGGAGGTGAAATTTACCCCTGGGTGTAAATTCATCCCAGGTTGGGAACCCTTGCCCTATTGGCATCCTTAATCACCTGCAGAACCCAGAAGGTGGTGCTGGTGACAGCATCCGTGATGAGAAACAGTGTCGATGTTTTAGGGTCAGTCACCTTAAATCAAAACTAAGACAAATTAGAAATCACACCTAAGTCAGTGATAGATAGATTCTTGATTAGTACGGGTGTCAGGGGTTATGGGGAGAAGGCGGGAGAATGGGGTTAGGAGGGAGAGATAGATCAGCCATGGCCTAATTCTGCTCCTATCACTTATGAACGGCGATTTAAAGTCCTCACAGAAGCTGCTTGACTTACTTTAAAGGTCATTATTCCTTGGAGTGCAGAAGGTTGAACACCTTTATAGAGGTGTATGAAATCACGAGGAGAATAGCACAGGGTATCAGGTTTAAGGTGAAAGGGGAAAGATTCAATAGGGGAACATTTATGTCTCACAGAGGGTGGTGAGTATATGGAGCAAGCTGCCAGAGGACATAGTTGAGGCAGGTACCACAACAACCTTTAAAAAGAGATTTGGACAGGTACATGGCCAGGAAATAGTTAAAGATGTGGCCAAATGCAGGCAGGAGCGGCTCAGTGAAGATGGGCACCTTGGTTTGCATGGGCAAGTTGTGCCAAAGGGCCTGTTTCCATCCTGTATGACTATGACTGTTGAGTCTTTCCAGCTTTTCTCTCATGGTATCATTCATTCCCATAGCTTCTTGCAGTTTGTACAGGGTACATTATTTTACAATAATCCTGCTGCTTTTGTTTGATGGGAAGAAACGTACTAAATGTTTTATGGAGACGTGAGGAACTTCAGATGCTAGAATCTTGAGCAAAAACACAAAGTGCTGGAGTAGCTCAGCGGAGCAAGCAGCATCTCTGGAGGCCATGGATAAGTGATGTTTCGGGTCGGGCACATCATGATAGATGACGTTTCCTAAGTTAATAAGTGATAGGAGCAGAATTAGGCCATTCGGCCCATCAAGTCGACACCACCATTCAATCATGGCTGATCTATCTTTCCCTCCTAACCCCATTCACCTGCCTTCTCTGCATAACCCCTGATACCCGTACTAACCAAAAATGTATCTATCTCTACCTTCAAAAAATTAATTGACTTGGCCTCCGCAGTCTTCTGTGGCAATTAATTCCACAGATTCACCACCCTCTGACCAAAGAAATTCTTCCTCATCTCCTCCCAAAAGGAACATCCTTTAATTCTGAGAGTATGACCTCCGGTCCCAGACTCTCCCACTAGAGGAAACATCCTCTCCACATCCACTCTATGCAGGTTGGGACCTTCATGGATAGGCAACGTTTCAGGTCATGACATGTCTGAAGGGTCCCAACCCGAAACATCTCCTGGTCATGTCCTTCAGAAATGGTGCCTGACCCGTCGAGTTCCTCCTTACCTTTGTGTTCTGTACAAAATGTATTTTGTGTTCAATCTGTTGCCAAGATTGATAGGGTGATAGGAAAAAGGGATCTAAACCAACATGTGAATTTGCTTAAGATAGACACAAAATGTTGGAGTAACTCAGCGGGACAGGCAGCATCTCTGGATAGAGGATAAAGGCGATGTTTTGGGTCGAGACCCTTCTTCAGACTGAGGGTCATAGAAACATAGAAACATAGACAATAGGTGCAGGAGGAGGCCATTTGGCCCTTCGAGCCAGCACCGCCATTCATTGTGATCATGGCTGATCATCCACAATCAGTAACCTGTGCCTGCCTTCTCCCCATTGATTCCGTTAGCCCCTAGAGCTCTACCTAACTCCCTTTTAAATTCATCCAGTGAATCGGCCTCCACTGCCTTCTGTGGCAGATAATTCCACACATTCACAACTCTCTGTGGTGAAAAAGTATTTTCTCATCTCAGATTTAAATGACCTCCCCTTTATTCTTAATCTGCGTCCCCTGGTTCTGGACTCACCCTAACATTGGGAACATTTTTCCTGCATCTAGCTTGCCCAGTCCTTTTATAATTTTATTTCTGTGAGAAACCTAGTTCCTCTGAGGGTTCTTCTATCCAGAGATGCAGCCTGTCCCACAGGGGATGTGGGGCGAAGGCAGGAACGGGGTACTGATTGGGGGTGATCAGCCATGATCACTTTGAATGGCGGTGCTGGCTCGAAGGGCCAATTGAACATAGGAACAAACACTTTAGCCTACAATGTCGATGCTGAATGCAAGGTGCCAATGGTGTCTATTGTCTATTGAGTTACTCCACCATTTGGTGTGTGTCTTCGGTGTTGAAGCCGGCATCTGCAGTTCCTTCCGACACAGATTGAAATTGCTGTCTCTTCAAAAGGTGTCTCATTTTCAGTCTTTAATCTTTCCCCCCGCAGAGGTCCTTCTGTAGCGCCATGGTTGAGGAGCTCAGGTTGTCCCTGAAGTGCCAACGGCGACTGAAGCACAGACCCCAGCCACCGGTCATAGTGAAGACGGAGGAGGTGATCAACATGCATACGTTCAACGACCGGAGGTTGCCCGGCAAGGAGACGATGGCATGAAGTGTCGACAGTCCACACCCAGCACAAACAGTAATCTTTGTTCCCAATGACCTGCAAGAGTGTTTCCTGTGGAAATATGCAAACCGTGCCGAACAAGCGAGTTACCTCAAGTTGCCGCGTCGAGAAACACAAAGCTAAAAAAAAAAAAGAGAGACCTACCACATGACAAACAGGGTGATCAAAGCCAGGTCCTGAAACCTTGTGAAGGACCAAAACTTGCAAATAAAATAAAGACTTTTTTTTTTCCCCTTCTTCCTTTCCTCTTCATAAGTGATAGGAGCAGAATCAGGCCGTTCGGCCCTTCAAGTCTACTCCGCCATTCAGCCGTGGCTGATCTATCTCTCCCTCCTAACCCCATTCTCCTGCCTTCTCCCCATAACCCCTGACACCCGTCTCATCCCGCCTCTCCCCCCCACCCCCCCCCCCACCCACCCCCCACCCCGTACAGGTTAATAAATTGTGATGGGAATGGAAAAGAGGGAATTTTAAAAAAACCTAGGGAAGAAAAACGGGAACTGACGTGGAGCTTTAGCTGAAGTACGACGGTGCTGATATATGTGCAGTCGCCGTAACAGAGGGCCACTCAGAATACTGGAGGACAAAGGTGAAAGAGAACTGAGAAGCATTTGGAAACACGGTGAAATCCTTCTTGCGATTGCTCAAGTGTTTCAAGGCAACACAAGGCAATAAACGTTTTCTGTCGGCTGTTAGTTTTTCTTTCTCGAGAAACAAAACCAGGATCGGACTGCGACGAAACCCTCCAAAAACGTAGAGAGACCATTAGACGATTAACCTTGTTAAACAATGAGTGGGTTTGTGAAGTACTTCTCCCAGGCTTGGACGATGAGGTAGGGTTTAACGTTCCGGTTTGCATACCTCGTTGTGGTAACCAGATGAATGTGTGTTTCCTCTCCCCACTCCCCCCTCAACCCCCCACCCCCCACCCCCACCGGCTCGTCGGAAGCAGCCCTTTCAAGTTGTGTCACCCACCTGTGTCCACATCAAGCCGAAGTGATTCTGACACCAGACCACTCGACTCGGGTTGAATCCGCCAAGATTAATACGGATATAGGATTGTTCATCGACATGACCCACCCTCTCCCTCTCCCTCTCCCCCCCCCCCCCCCCACCCCCTCCCCATGGTAATACTACTGCAGGAGTCTATTTTGTAGAATGCACTAAATCTCAAATCACCACTGCTACGACCTCCTTGTGGGCAGTTTTTCAAGATGTTCATGTTTATTTGTGGAAATGCAAGATTTATATGAAAATAGTTTTTGTATGGAATTTTTGTAATAATTTTTATCAAAAAAAATGAACACACGGGCACTAAATCTCAATGGGTTTCCAATAGGCTGATAGCATACAGTGATGAACTATTGTGTGTAATAAAAAAGGCAACGTCTTGGCCATATCTTGTGATAATAAATGAAGTCCACACTGTGTATTGTCTGGAGTTTATGCACATAGAGACGATGAATGGAATACAGCAAGAGAAAAAAAGATTTCACACTCCTTGTTTATCACATAGGGTGTTTGGCGCTCAATGAAAGTGTGTTTCACTTGGGCAGCTTACAACCCAGCTTTGTGAAGAAGGGTCTCGTCCTGATATGTCACCTATTACTTTTCTCCAGAGGTGCTGTCTGACCTGCTGAGTTACTCCAGCTTTTTGTGTCTATGAACATTGACTTCTCTAACTTCAAGTAACCCTTGCTTCCCCCCCCTCTCTCCGCCCCCCCCATCCTAGTTCTCCGATTAGTCCGACTGTCCTCCACATTAACTTTTATCTTTGTATGCCTCGTTGTCAACTTCCACACAGCTAACAATAATCTAGTCAAAATTTTCCATGATCTTCATTCCCCTTTGATGTCTCATTTTCACACCTTACCCATCCATATCTCTATGTCTCCCTCTCCCCTGACTACCAGTGTGAAGAAGGGACTCGACCCGAAAAGGCACCCATGCCTTCAGTGAAGTGACACTCCAGCATTCTGTGTCTATCTTTGGAAGTGTGTCTTATCTCTTTTTTCTCCTGAAGTTATTGGGGAAATATTCTGAAAGAAATTCAGTGAGTGGTGCAGAGAGAAAAATATAGTGTTTATCCAGATGCTGACAAACGGTGTGAAGTAGATAAAATTGTGTTTAATGTAATCGCAGCGAGAAATGTGAGAAAAAACATAGAGAAGGTGAATACATTTCATTTCTCTGAAATCAAAGAATGCTGGACTTGTTGGAAAAACAGTGGAATCGGGTAAAAATAAACTATTCAATATTTCACACTCAATATTTTGCACAAGCTGTTTGCCGCTCAATGAAAGCGTGCATGATCCCTTTTACTCCTGATATTATTGTGCAAATATTCTTAAATAAAATTTGCCAAGTAGTCCCTTTAATATTCACCAAGGAGTCCCTTTAAAAATCGAGCGGCATGGTGGCGTAGCAGTAGAGCTAATGTCTTACAGTGGCAAAGACTGGGTTCGATCCTGACTACGGGTGCTGTCTGTACGGAGTTTGCACGTTCTCCCCGTGACCTGCGTGGGTTTTCCCCGGGATCTCCGGTTTCCTCCCACACTCCAAAGACGTACAGGTTTGTGGGTTAATTGGCTTGGTGTAAATGTAAAAAATGTCCCTAGTGTGTGTAGGATAGTGTCAGTGTGCGGGGATCGGTGGGCGGAGGGGCCGGTTTCCGCGCTGTATCTCTAAACTAAACTAAATTAAAACAAAAAACTAGTGCAGAGAGAAATTGTGTTTTTCCACTTGCTGATCAACAGTGTGAAATAGATTGATTTGTGTTTAATGTCATCGCATCAAGAAATGTCAGAAAAAACATAGAAAAAACAAATACATTTCATGTCCCTAAAATCAACGAAGGCTGGACATTTTCTCTCTTTTCTTTATTTGTAAAAATTGCTACAGATATCGCCCTTTTGCCCCCCCCCCCAACATCCCCATGGTATGGTATGGCACTTTATTTGTCTCATGGACTGAGGTACAGTGAAATTCATTTTTGTACACAGTTGAGTACAAGTATCAGGATACATAAGCTCTCAGATACATGTTAAACTAGACTAAGTGGGACCCGTTGGGTCCCAGCATCACAAGGGAGGGCTGGTCCCCCAGAACAATATTCCACCTCTCCACCAATTCCAATGTTGGTGGCAGGGGGGGAGGTGGGGGGGGAGGCTTTCTGAGGCGCTGGTATGGGTGTTGGGGGCTGAAGGGACTGGTTTCCAGAGGGCTAGTATGGACATTGTGGACCGAATGGATTCTTGGGCTGGCGGCTCAGTGACTCATGCCTGTTGTGCTGGCAGCTCACTCACTCACTCATGGCTGGTGGGTTGGCAGTTGACTCACAGCTATTCCTTGAAATTCAATTTCAAGCAGGGTGCAAGGCCACCAAATACAAGTGTAGTTTCATACCATTTCAAGCAGGGTGCAAGGCCACTAAAGACAGCGAGTCGTGACCTCTCCCTCCTCCATCTTGCAGAGACTGAGCCACACCCACACTTCTAGGTTTTATAGTCCCTCCCCGCCTCCCACCAGAAGGTGCGTGGCCTTCATAGCGTGATTGACAGGAGAGAGGATCTCAACATTTTTAAACACTAATAACTTTTTTTTTTCATTGATGGGAAAAGTCCTCGGCACCTGATGAGCAGAGGGGGATTCTGAGTAAAAATCACAGTTGAACGAGGTAGCATTTTTTCTAAAATCAATATAAAGCGCAAACAGGAAGTGGTCAAGATTAGACTTTTTTTAAGCAAGGCAACTTTAATTGGGCATGGCAACTTTAGTATTTCCAAACCAAAGGCAACACAGCTTTAGCATTTCCAAACCAAAGGCAACACAGCTTTAGCATTTCCAAACCAAAGGCAACACAGCTTTAGCATCTCCAAACCAAAGGCAACATAGCTTTAGCATTTCCAAATTATATTTTCAAACCACATTAAGGGCACTGACAGGTCAGTAAAACCACTCACTGTTTAGTAGACATGTGTTCAGTTATTCACAGAGACTGAGAGACATGACCCGCTCGCTCCCCCATCTTGCAGAGACTGACTGAGGCAATCAACACTTCCGGGTTTTATAGTCCCTCCGGAAGGGGCGTGGCCTTCAGGAGAATCTCAACAATTTTTAAACACTAATAACATTTATTTTTCATCGATGGGAAAAATCCTCTTGTCCTGTGCAGCGGAGGGGGACTCTGAGTAGGATGGCCAAAAATCACAGCCGCATGTGGCAACGTTTTATCTAAAATCAATATACAGAACAACAGGAAGTGGTCAAGATCAGACTTTTAATGATATATAGATAAGCATCTCCACTTTTTGTACAGCAAGTGTACAAAAAGTTCCAGGTGAGGCAGAGGTTCACCTGCACCTCCTCCAAACTCATCTACTGCATCCGTTGCTCCAGGTGTCAACTTCTCTACATTGGTGAGACCAGGCGCAGGTTCGGCGCTCATCTTTCCCACCACCTCCGCTCAGCTCCCACTAACCAACCTGATCTCCCGGTAGCCCAGCACTTCAATACCCCTCCCATTCCAAATCTGGCCTTTCTGTACTGGGCCTCCACTATTGCCAGAGTGAGGCCCAGTGCAAATTGGAGGAAAAGCACCTCATATTTCGCTTAGGTAGTTTACACCCCAGAGGTATAGAAACATAGAAAATAGGTGCAGGAGTAGGCCATTCGGCCCTTCGAGCCTGCACCGCCATTCAAAGTGATCATGGCTGATCAACATTGATTTCTCCAATATAAACATTGACTTCTCCAATATCAGGTAGTCCTTGCTTTCTTCTTCCTTCCCCTCCCCCTTCTCAGCTCTCCCACAAGCCTACTGTCTCTGCCTCTTCCTTTCATTTTCCCGTCCCCCCCTCGACATCAATCTGAAGAAGGGTCTCAGCCCGAAGCGTTACCTATTTCCTTCTCTCCATAGATGCTGCCTCACCCGCTGAGTTCCTCTAGCATTTTTGTCCACCTTCGATTTTTCCAGCATCTGCAGTTCTACCTTAAACAGTGTACAGCAGTAGTACACTGAGACAGTGGTTTTGGCGAATGAACCCATGAATTAGTAGGTTAACCTATGATGAGCATTTGTCGGCACTGGGCCTGCACTCGCAGGAGTTTAGAAGAATGAGGGGGGACCTCATTGAAACACATACAGAATAGTGAAAGGCTTGGATAGAGTAGAAGTGGAGAGGATGTGTCCACTCGTGGGAGAGCCTAGAACTAGAGGTCATAGCCTCAGAATTAAAGGACATTCTTTTGGGAAGGGGATGAGGAGAAATTCCTTTAGTCAGAGGGTGGTGAATCTGTGTGGAATTCTTTGAAACAGAAGGCCGTGGAGGCCGTCAATGAATATTTTTAAGGCAGAGATAGATAGATTTTTGATTAGTAAAGGTGTCGGAGGTTATCGGGAGAAGGCAGGAGAATGGGGTTAGGAGGGAGAGGTAGATCAGCCATGATTGAATGGCAGAGTAGATGTGGTGGGCCAAATGGCCTAATTCTACTCCTCTTCCTTATGACCTTATGATTGCGAAGAACCTCCATTGTAAATAGTTGCTAATGGCCAGAAATGGGCATGCAGGAAACATGCGGTTCCCTAATTGGGTTGTTATTGACCATGATTTTTCTGACGTGTGTGGTAGCTTCGGCTGCATCGTTAATTATTATATTCTGCTTACTGGCTGTAGTGATTGAAAGTGCTGAGGGCTTTCATAGAAACATAGAAAATGTGTGCAGGTGCAGGCCATTCGGCCCTTCGAGCCAGTACCGCCATTCAATATGATCATGGTTGATCATCCAAAATCAGTGCCCCGTTCCTGCTTTTTCCCAATATCCCTTGATTCCGTTAACCCCTAGAGCTAAATCTGACTGTCGCTTGAAAACATCCAGTGAATTGGCCTCCACCGCCTTCTGTGGCAGATAATTCTACAGATTCACAACTCTCTGGGTGAAATAAGTTTTCCACATCTCAGGCCTAAATGGCTTACCCCTTACTCTTAAACTGAGTATACCAATAATGTTGGATCAATCTCATCTTCACTGCTGGGCAATTCAATCCTATTCCTTGTTTACTATGTCATAAAGTAGTTGTACTTTGCATCTACGATCGGCACGGTGGCGCAGCGGTAGAGTTGCTGCCTTACAATCAGAGACACGGGTTCGATCCTGACCACGGGTGCTGTCTGTGCGGAGTTTGCACGTTATTCCCGTGACCTGTGTGGGTTTTCTCCGGGTGCTCCGGTTTCCACTGAATGGCCTGTTTCCACGCCATACATCCTTGCCATGGTTGCAGTTTGCAAGGAGTTTATACGTTCTCCCTGCGACCGTATTGATTTTCTCCGGGTGCTCCACTGCATAGTAATGAAGAATAATCCCAAAATTAAAGCATTGCAGTAAAATATGAGTAGAATGTAGTTCGGTGACTTGGAAAGTGAACCATACTTGCCATTCTTGACTCAGTCATTACCTCTCCTCTATCTATTCCTGTAAAGGTTTTCCTTGTCACACTCAATCAAAGGTGAAGCAACACAAGACATCCATCAGTGAGGACATGCTTGCTCATGCATGTGAACAAACATGGCAAGAAATATTTTATTTAACAAGAGAGGGAAAAAAACCTGCTGGCAGAGAATTGGAAATTATACAATGGCATAAGACCTGAAAGACAGATCAATATTACTGGGGAAGAATAGAATAGAATAGTAAGATTAAATGAGAACTTACCAGTTTGAAGTTTGATCTTTATTTTATGAGGAGTTACGATGAGGGATTACGTGAAGAAGCCCCGCCAGGGGCATGTGCGTCATACTTCAAAGCAGCGGCGTGAAATCACAGTAACTACAGTCGAAGTGACATAATAAGACTCAGAAGACTAGAACTACCAGATGATCTTTGCGATTATGAGGGTCGGGAGTGGAGGGCACGTAATCCCTCATCGTAACTCCTCATAAAATAAAGATCAAACTTCAAACTGCTAAGTTCTTGTTTAACCTTACTATTTTACTTCGGAGTCACGTGAGTAGATCATGCCGTAGATCCATTCCATACGACACACTGCTTCAGTTGACACAGGAGTGAACAAATAATGTATTGAACATTGCTCAAATTATTCAATAAACGTTTTTTAATAATAAACAAAAAGAGTAATAATCCCTCTATCCCAGGGGGAAATTACAAATGAAATTTAGAAAGAAATCAAACGGAACCCAAAACAGCATGCCCAAAACCTTGCACTGTCAGGACAGGTTTGTCATAGAACTTGGAGAAGGTCGCCTCCCTAGACCATCCTGCGGCCCTGAGGATTTAATCCAGAGGCACGTCCTGTGTCTTCGCCGCAGATGTTGATGCCGCCCTGGTGGAGTGAGATTTAAACACATGAGAGTCTACTCCAGCACAATCCAAAACCTTTCAACCATCTAGAAATAGTTTTTATGAGTTTTTTTTAGTTTATTTTTGTGGCTGATGAGCATTGCTGTCTCAGAGCCTCTGAGACTCTTAGTTACCTCAATATATTGACTCAGGTACGTAACTACACATAGCCTTTGGTCAATGGGGTATGCTTTAAAGCTTACTTTGGTTACGGCCATACCTGGCCTGCTTTAACCATATAACCATATAACCATATAACAATTACAGCACGGAAACAGGCCATCTCGGCCCTTCAAGTCCGTGCCGAACAACAAATTTGTTTGATTAAATCATACACATAAAACGTCATATTATCTACAGAAGAATACATGCTATCCAGCCGTAGCTTTTGCAATGTTTGAACCCGTTGCGCTGATACTAGCGCCATGAGCATAACTACTTTAAGTGTTAACTTCTGAAAAGATAGTGACGTGATTGGAGCCCATTGCCGAAGCAGTGTGAGAACTATACTCACATCCTAGATTTCTGCATATCTAGGATTAGGAGGGTTTTCGTTAAAGATACTTCTCATGAATCGGGACACTAGCGGATGAGACCCTATATTGTTCTGAAAACTGCCCTAAATAGGAGGAAATAGCACTCCGAGCACTATTAATGGCACTATAGCTCAAGTGTTCATCAAAATGCAATGTAGCAAGGAACTCCAATGGTATGTTTGCAGTATGATAGATATATCTGACTGCAAGCAAAACATCTCCCATTTCTTAATATGAGACACATATTGTTTTTTAGTGCTATCTCTCCAAGCCGCAGTAATCACATCCATGGTCCTACTCGATAGTCCAAGCCCCTAGAATGGTCTGATCAGAACCTGCAGATTAACAGATCAATACGATCATGTAACGGATAACTTTTTCCTGTTACCGGATGAACCAACAAATTACTGCACTTGGGGACAGTCATGAATGGCTGAGTCATCATTCTCAGAACCGATGGGAACCATGGCTGTGTAGGCCAGTCAGGAACCATCAAAACGCCTGAGGTGGAGTCCTGCTCTATTTTGGTGAGACATTGCCTGATGAGGCAGAATGGGGGAAAAGCGTAAAAGAAAGTATGTCCCCAATGTAGCGAGAATGCATCCACCACTACTGCTCCTGGATCTGGTTCTCACAAAACATAATTAGGCAACTGGTGATTTAGCCTGGATGCAAACAGATCTATGTTTGGCAAACCATAGCGGCTGACAATCATTTTAAAAACATCAGGATTTAGCATCCACTCTATGTTGTCATAAATTTCCGTGACTTGGTGTCCACCCCCACATTATCTCTACCTGGTAGGTAGATAGCTGAGAATGAGATATCTCTGGAAATGCACCAGTCCCAAATGAGGTTAGCCAGATTATCACATGATACTGACCTAATTCCTCCCATGTGATTCATATAAGCAACAGCCGTGGTATTGCCAATCTGGAGCTAAACATGTAAATCATTCATTTCTGAACAATATGCTTTTAATCCATATATTTTATACCACACCTTTGCACAAATAATTCCCCTTGCACACTCCATCTACCACCACAGCTAGACTCGCTGTCCGTGGCTCCCCATCCCAAAGCACTGACATCTGTTTTTAAAACCACTGAAGGTTGTTGAGCCAAAATGTTTTTGGTACTTTGTGCAATATTGATTATCCACTGTTGCAATTCGGCGATGGTTTTCGCTGGCAACTGCATAGATCTATCAAAGACCTGCATGTTCTTTAAGTGCTTGTTCTCTAGCTTGTTGCAAACTTTGATAGTGCAGAGGTCCGAACTGCACTGCAGGGAAAGCCGCCACTAATTTACCAATAACACTGGCTACTTGCTGGATGGAGTGTTGTTGCTCTTCTACGAGGCTGCTACAGACCTCCATGATTTCAACAGCCTTGGTCTTGGGCAAAGTCACTGACATATCAACTGAATCAATGACAAACCCCAAATAGTTAATTTTGTGGGATGGTACTAGCTTGGATTTTGTTGGATGGATGAGAAAAAACCTAACCTTTGAAATAGGTGTTTGGTTGCTGAAACCGACTCCTCAGCTCCTTCCTGAGTGTTGCTTACATTTAAAATATCATCTAAATAAGCCATCACAATGTGATTCTGGGCACGAAGTAGTGCCAGAACTGGTTTCAACAATTTTGTAAACAACCTGAGAGCTGAGGGTAACCCCTTTGGGCAATGCTTTAAATTGCCACAGCTGTCCCATCCAACTAAATTTCAAGTATCTACGGTACTGATGATGAATTGGTACTGAATAATATGCATCTTTCAGATCTATGTTTGCCATATAACAACCTTTTGATAACAGCTGTTTAGCAGTAACGAAAAGTATCCATTTTAAAATGCTTATACTGGCCAACATATCCTGCTGTGTTCCCGACATTGGCGCTCCTTGGACCAATTTCCCAAATGCCGTGATCCCTGCAACCACCGATTTGAGGACTCTCTGGAAACGGAGCTCCTGCCCCATCGATGCGCTCATTTGCGCCCGGATAGCCGAGTTCACGGTGGCCACCTTGAGCGACGCACAGTTAACAGGTGTCTGGCAACGAGTTGTTGTCCATTCCATGATAAGTGTCCTGGAGCTGGTGAGAGGCTATATAGTTTATATTACTAGTCAGATTTTCCTCCATGGCTTCACCAGTCCCCTCCAGAATGGCAGAATTTCTAGCCGTATCTGGGACACTTGGAGCATGGCTCATGTGCCTTTGGTGTATGCCCAAAAGCAGCGACACCAACTTCAGGGTCAGAATCCTCCTGCCCCGGCTCTCACAAGTCTTGCTCTAGGGAGGTCTCGACCAGCCCCAAACAAGGTGCTGGTGAGGGTGATTCCCATTGGAACTCATAGGCGCTCTGGAAGTCCTCCTCGTCATATGGGCCGCTGCCTGAGGCTGTTCCAGGAAGTTGTTGGGGAATCCTGGGGGTATGCGACCCCGATAGGAACACTTCATTGTTCATCATTGTTTGAATCATCTGCTCCATTTTATCTAGACGTCCCCAGACCTTCTTGTTGGAAGGAGGGGAGTCTTCTTGGTCAGACTCGTCAGAATAAACGGGCCTGACTGACTTCCGTTTAGCCTTTCTCCCTGCTGGAGTGGCCACAGCGGCCTGAGGCACCGGAGTTAGTGGAGGCAGTTGAGCTGCCGGCAGTTCTGCAGTTGGCGTCGGAACTAGCGTTACCGCAGCCGGTATTTCCCTACCCGACCTACGTGCACTAACCGCAGTCCCACGAGTAAGACTCTTACTACGGACGGCAGCACTCTTTTTTACAACTCTCTCCATTTTGAGAGTATTCCCGCTGGCTCCTGAACCAGTCTTACGGAGTTTAAATACCCGCAGAAAGTTGTTAAAATCACTTACCTGCCGGTTTATTACTTACTACTGGTGGAGCTGCGTTCTCTAGTCCGTCGGTGCGCCATGCGTCGGGCGTAATGACGCGCATGTGTCTGGCGGGGCTTCTTCACTTACTCACTCACGCGACTCCAAAGTAAAATGCTATTTATTGTAATTCAAACACTAGCTTTTAAACAAAATTGCATTTCCTACAGTTTTATTTTAGATTACAAAAAAACCCAAGACCCACGCTTAACACAGTTTACACAAACATCCATCACAGTGAGTCTCCAACACCTCCTCACTGTGATGGAAGGCAAAGTCTTATCTCGACCCTTTGTTCTTCACCCACGGTCCAGCAGTTCAACTGTCGAGGTGAACTGGGGCTCCGACGCTAAAGCCCCCAGTGGACGATGGTAAGTCCCGTGGCCGCAAAGCCCGCGATTCCAGCGGGAGAAGTTGCCGTTGCAAGAGCTCCGAAGGGCCGTCTCCCACAACGGTGATCCTGTCCATCGGGCCTGCAGCTGGAGCTTCCGAAGCTCCAAAGTCGGGTCGCAGCCGAGCGCCACCACAGCTCTCCCCGCTCCAAAGACGGCCGGCTCCACGATGTCAGGTCCGCAGGCTCCGCGACTTGAGCCCTCAGGTTGGTCCCGGCCGGAGGCCACCGCCGGCTCCACAACGTTAGGGCCCAACGACACCGAAGACCCGACAGGGAAAAAGTCGTGTCTCCGTACAGGGAATAGATTAATGGTTTCCCCCACAACCCCCCCTCCACCCCCCACATATACACAGCAAAAAAATAATAAAAAACTAAGCTCAAGACATACATTTAACAAAACAAAAATTTAAAAAAAGACGGACGACTGTAGACGAGCCGCTGCCGTTAGGCGCCGCCACACCCAACATACAACAATTATTCAGTTTAAACGAAAGCTGGCCAAGTTAGCAATAAATAATCTTCCATATATGTCCATTCATTTGATTCCCAAGCAGTCATAGTGTTCAAAGCCACAGATTTATTTTTAAAATGTTCTCGGTGGCACAGCGGTAGAGTTGCTGCCTTACAGCGCCAGAGACCCGGGTCGATGCTGGCACGGGAGCTGTCTGTCCAGAGTTTGTACATTCTCTGGGTGCTTCAGTTTCCTCCTACACTCCAAAAACATCCATACAGGCTTGTAGGTTAATTGCCTTTTGTAAGTTGTCCCTAGTGTGTGTAGAATAGAACTAGTGCATGGGTAATCCGTGCCGTATCACTAAGCTAACTTAAAGTTTCCTGGCCTTCACAAGGAACTACAGATGCTGGTTTAGAAAAAAAGTCAGTAACTTAGCAGATAAGGCGATATCTCTGGAGAACATGGAGAGGTTGACTGGTATCACTGAAGAACACAGGTAACATCTTTACACATTTTCCAGAGATGCTGCCTGACGCGCTGAGTGCCCCGGGGAGCCGCACGCGCGGCGTGAGCGTCGCGGGGAAACACGCGGGCCCGATCCACCCGCCGAACAACCGCGCCTCTGCCGACCGGAGCGACGACTGACGAACTGAACGCGCCCCGGTTGGCCCGACTCGCACCACGGGCCTCCCAGGGGACTGCGGAGAAGCCAGGCGGTGAGGCCTGCCTGGGCCGATGGAGCCTCAGTGGAGGCGAAGATGGGAGCCCCGACGGTGGCGAGCGCGAGCCTCGACACCAACAGGAGCCCCGCCGGTGGTGGGAGCTCCACTCAGCGGCAATGGGAACCTCGGCAACGGTGAGAGCCTCCGTGGCGGTGGGGCCTCGCGATTGACCCACGATCATTGGTCGATGAGCGAAGGGGGGGGAAGGGAAGACATGGGGAAGTGGTGTGGGTGGACCGCAGTGAAGGACTGTGGGTGAAGTAAGGGGGACTCAGTGTGGGGGGGGAGGGTGGAGGGGTCTAGTTTAGATTCCTCCATGGCCAAAGTGAGCACCACCGGAAATTGGGCAGTCTGCACCCTAGTGGCGTAAACATTGAATTCTCCCAATTCCGTTAGCCCTTGCTGTCTCCTCCCCTTCTCAGCTCTTCCTCAGCCCTCAGGCTCCTCCTCCTTTTTCCTTTATTCTCCCAGCCCCCCTTACCCTCCATCAGTCTGAAGAAGGGTTTTGGCCCAAAACGTTGCCTATTCCCTTCGCTTCATAGATGCTGCTGCACCCGCTGAGTTTCTCCAGCACTTGTGTCTACCTTCAATTTTCCAGCATCTGCAGTTCCTTCTTAAACACAACAGCCAGACAACAGTCGCTTGTCTTTTTCTTTTTGTTTTCAAATTTTTCTTCAAGTGTGTCTTGTGTGTTGTGACTGTCGGCAGACCAACTTCCCTCCGGGGATGTATAAAGTTTTATCGTATCATTTCGAGTTACTCTGGCAATTTGTCTCTTTTTCCCTGGGCCTTGAAGATGACTCGCTGGCCTTTCCCTGCCACGCTTTGTCCTGCCTCCGCTCTCTCTCAGCTATCTTCCCCACCACCCTCCCCACCCGCGAACACAATCAGACTGAAGAAGGGTCTTGACCCCAAACGTCACCTATCCATGTTCTCCAGAGATGCTGCCTGGCCTGCTGAGTCACTCCAGTACTTTGTGTCATTTTGTGAAAACCCGCATCTGCAGTTCTTTGTTCCTACCTGGTTCACTGCTGGGTGTGATGGTTAATTTATGGTGAGATCCTTCATCAAATGGGCCTGGAATCAAATTCAGTCCAGTACAGCGTCTACCTCGAAGATAGACACAAGAAGCTGGGGAGTAACTCAAAGGGTCAGACAGCATCTTTGGAGAAAAGGAATGTGATGTTTGGGGTCAAGACCCTTCTTTAGACTGAGATCTTCAGAGCTTCTCTCCAGAGATGCTGTCTGACCCACTGAGTCAATCCAGCATTTTGGAGCTGCAGTGACTCAGCGATTTAAACCAGCATCTGCAGTTCCATCCTACACAGCCTTCACCTCTTTGTCTTTGTCTCAAGAGATTCTGGAGCCAGTAAGCAGAATCATATTTCAAATATTGGTGCACAAAAGTGTCCAGTTTCAATATTGTGTAGGAAGGAACTGCAAATGCTGGTTTATGTCAAAGATAGACATAAAATGCTGACTAAAGAAGGGTTTCAACCCAAAACGTCACCTATTCCTTTTATCCAGAGATGCTGCCTGACCCGCCGAATTACTCCAGCAATTTGCGTCTATCTCCAGTATCAATATTGTGTGATCAGAAAGGGTGATCAGAAACAGCTCAAAGGAAAGACAAAGAAGGCAAGGGTAAAGACGAAATGCCAAGATAGGAAGGAAGGAACTACAGATGTTGGTTTACGAAGATAGACACAAAATGCTGGAGTAACTCAGCAGGACAGGCAGCATCTCTGGAGAGAAGGAATGGGTGACGTTTCGGGTCGACACACTTCTTCAGAACATTTCCTAAGATTTCATCCTATATTTCACAAGTTATTGATGATTCAAGTTTTAAAAAAGGGCAAAAAATGGTTCTCACACGCAGCCTTTTTACAGGACTTTCCACTGACAATGTCGCAATCCAACTCACAGTGCACCAATCACAATGGGCTCTCAAGCTGCCGAGTGGCACGATGACATCACAATGGGACGTTGCCAATGGTAACTGCAGCTTCTCACAGGCAGCCTTTTTCCAGGAGCTTCCAGTGATGATAATCGCAATGAGCTCTCAAACTGCCGAGTGCCACCCTCCTCCCTCCCCCCTCCCCCTTCCCCCTCCCCACTTCCCCCCTCCACCCTCCCCCTCCCCTCTCCCTTCCCCCCCTCGGGTTATTCATCCCCTCCCGCCCCTCCCCCTCCCCCTCTCTGGTTAAGCACACACCCCTTCCCTCTCCCCTTCTCCCCTCCCCCCTTTCCCTCCCCCCCGGGTTATTCATCCCCTCCCCCCACGGATTATTCACCCCCCCGCACCCTCCTCCCCCCCACCCAGGTTATTGATGATTAAAGTTTCAAAAAAAGCCCAAACCACCTTTTAAAACACCACCATACAGTGACGTCACAATGCCCCCTCACCCCCCCCCCCCCCCCCAACAGTACAGTGAAACAGAATATTCCACCACCTTCCAGTAAAGTCAAGGGAAGGGCCTTATTTCAAAAACAGCGTATTCAGCTCCCCAACGCACACCGGGCCTGCACTTAGTCTAGTTGCCTCTAAAATTATAATGTGGAAAATTGTGTGTCGATAAGCAGGTTCATAAGGTATTGGAGCAGAATTTGGCCTTTCGGCCCATCGAGTCTACTCCGCCATTCAATCATGGCTGATCTCTCTCTCCCGAGGGGCCTATTTCCGCGCTGTATCTCTAAACTAAAGATATCACACTTTAAATACTTTAAAGTAGATGAATGAAATGATTGAGGGCCTCTAATATGTGCTATGAAATGAATACCACATGTTTGGGATGGGTGGCTGATGTCAATACAATCCTTTGATATAATTGATTGATTGATTGAATTGATGGGAAAAGACAGCGTGGAAACAGGTCAGTGAATTAGGTGTCAAATTAAACTTCTTTTTATACTGAGGGTGAGCGGCAACTACCAATCACCTGTCCACACTAGTTCTATGTTCTTCCACTTTCTCAGCCACATCAAAATACTGGGGGCAGTTTACGGGTTTACAGAGGACAATGAATCTGTAAACCGGCGTGTCTTTGGGATGCCGCATGAAACTGGAGCACCCAGAGGAAACCTCACACAGTCACAGGGAGTGTGTACAAACTCCATGCATATCTGGACTGAACCTGTGTGTCTGGTGCTGTGAGGCAGTGGTTCTATCAGCAGTGCCACCCTCATGCTCTTAATATACGATATCCCACCAATAGAAAATAACAATATGCTTTTGTGCTACCTCTCCAAATCCATCTTTACACTGAGAAGCTGCAGACCATTTATCGATATACTTTTAGTTTACTTTAGATATACAGCGAGCATGCAGGCCCTTCGGCCAACTGTAGCAATGTCACAACATTTGGAAATTTAAAAAATCAAGTCTGCAATGTATCCCATCAGATAAAGCATAAAAGGAAGTTTAATTTGACACCTAATTCACTTTCATATCTTCAGTATTTAAAAAGTTATGGCCATTTTCATACTCGGAAATTAGCATCTTGTTCCCTATTGCTTTTCTATTGACTTAACACAAAAGCTGTGATCGAGGACAGTCAAAAGCCCACATCTTTCTTACAAATTAAGAGAACTGAAAGAAATTTTCAGTTATTGTAGATTGAAGTATTCTGAAACAAATATGAAACAATCTTACTTGGATGACCTGAAATTATAGCATACAATTAGTTAGTTACATAATTGCAGCTAATTACAAAATTCAATTACTAGGTCTAAACATCTATCCATTTCTTAAGAAAAGATTAACATTTTTAAATAGCCTAAGTGTCCAAATAATATTCACACAAGAATTCACAATATAACATGATTTTTAAATCTCATTGTCATTAAATTATAGGCCAAATTGAAGGAATTTAGTGTTTAATTCCCGTAAATTAATGGTAATTTAAATCAGCTTGCGAGTGGCATTTTGTGGAATGCGATCGATTGGAACGTTGCGGTTGCGGTGAATTTAAACCCCATATCGGCAGGAAAAATACTGCCGGTTCGTATGGGGCCAAAAACACCTTTTCGCAACGTAAAATTTGGATTAAAGGTAATCCTAAGAATCAAGTTTATATGTAAAATAAACTGCTTTCCTTTACCTGTCCTGTACGTGAAATCTGTCCCCGTTGTCGGCGTTCACGGAATTTGAAGCTGATTTTAATTTTACTCCAGCGCTGAAATTGTCCAGTGATTAAAAAAAAAATCACAGAACGGCCATCGGAACAATTCTTCAGGAAAAGTTGGCACCCCGAGAAAATATAACTCCAGCAGGCAGGAGAAAAAACACATTTTATCCCCGTCCCCTCCCCCCTCAAAGGCGCCAAAGTCGCGCCGCTGAAGGTAAGTTTTGTAACATACCTACCAACTGAGCCCACACCTACCAGCGATCCCCACACACTAACACTATCCTCCATATAATAGGGAGAATTTATATTTATACTGAGCCAGTTAACCTACAAACCTGTACGTCTTTGGAGTGTGGGTGGACACCAAAGATCCCGGAGGAAACCCATGCAGGTCACGGGGAGAATATACAAAACTCACTATAGACATCGCCCATAGTCAGAATCGAACCCGAGTCCCTGGCGCTGTGAGGCGGCAACTCTACCGCTGCGCCACTGTGCCACCATACTGGCTGATATTAACTTCACACTTTCATTTTCTTTATTGTGGACCTTTATTATATGACACAACGCTAAAGTGGTTAAAGGAGAACAATAACCACAGAGTTATAGTGAAGTCTGTTGCAGCTCTCCACCTTTCATGCAAATCAACTCTCTTTAGCTAATTTAGCTGTGGCCTTCATGAAGTAGTACGGAAATTGGGTTTTTAATGCGTAGGTAATGAAATTGGACAAGAATGGAGCTGGAGTGAGAAAATGATCATGACGGCTTTTCGAGAATGGAACTGAGCATGGAGAATAGATCATTCAATTCGCAAACGAAAGCCGAGATAAAAGCCCACAAACTGGAATTCCCCATTTGTGCACCATTCACCAACATGATATATATATATATATATATATATGTCTCCATTCTAACATAGTTACTTGAATGAAGATATTTTAAGCATGTCCCTGTTCTTGCAGCTTGTTAATTCTTCTACATGTGTGGTTTAAATGGCTTAGTGTCAAATGGCATGGCAACAGATCCTTCAGCCCCCTCCATCAATGCTGACCAAGATGCCCCATCTAAACTAGTCCCCTTTGCCCCCATTTGGCCCAAATCCCTCCCTTTCCTTTCCTTTCATATATTATGATATTATATGAGAGCATATGATTTTATGTGATTATATATATTATATATATATAATCACATAATATATCACATATATAATCTGACCTGGTCGAATAACATCTCATCAACAGTTAAGAGAGCGCAGCAGCAGTTGCACTTTCTGTGCCGGATGAGAAGAGCTCATCTCCCCCATCCCATCCTCACTACTTTCTACAGGGGCACCATAGAGAGTATTCTGACCAACTGTATCTCTGTCTGGTTTGGGGACTGTAGAGCCTCCGACTGGAAGTCTGTGCAAAGAGTGATGAGGACAGCGGAAAAAATCATCGGGACCTCTCTCCCCTCAATCGGGGATATTGCGACCAAACGTTGTGTGTCTAAGGCCAGCAGTATTATAAAAGACCCCACACATCTCCATCACGGACTGTTCACTCTGCTGCCCTCGGGAAAAAGATACCGCAGCATAAGGAGCAGAACATCAAGGTTCTGCAACAGCTTCTTCCCTCGAGCCATCAGACTCCTGAATGCCATGTAATGGGCTGCCACCATTGTCTATTTATCCTTTTCATCCATGCCTATCCTTCGGTTAATTTATTGTGTTGCACAGGGAGCCAAATGCAACGTAATTTTGTTTGGAACTGCATATATCAATGTATTTCTAAATGACAATAAAGTTTGTTTGACTTTGACTTGACTATATTATGTTATATTATGCTATGATGTTATATCATTTAATGTTATATCATATAACATTACAGCAAAGAGTAGGAGTAAACGAGTCCTTTTCAGAATGGCAGGCAGTGACTAGTGGGGTACCGCAAGGCTCAGTGCTGGGACCCCAGCTATTTACAATATATATAAATGATCTGGATGAGGGAATTGAATGCAACATCTCCTGGTTTGCGTTTGACACGAAGCTGGGGGGCAGTGTTAGCTGTGAGGAGGATGCTAGGAGACTGCAAGGTGACTTGGATAGGTTGAGTGAGTGGGCAAATGCATGGCAGATGCAGTATAATGTGGATAAATATGAGGTTATCCACTTTGGTGGCAAAAACAGGAGGGTAGATTATTATCTAAATGGTGGCCGATTAGGAAAAGGGGAGATGCAACGAGACCTGGGTGTCATGGTACACCAGTCATTGAAAGTAGGCATGCAAGTGCAACAGGCTGTGAAGAAAGTAAATGGTAGGTTGGCATTCATAGTAAAATGATTTGAGTACAAGAGCAGGGAGGTTCTACTGCAGTTGCACAGGGTCTTGGTGAGGCCACACCTGGAGTATTGCGTACAGTTTTGGTCTCCTAATCTGAGAAAATACATTCTTGCCATAGAGGGAGTACAGAGAAGGTTCACCAGACTGATTCCTGGGATGGCAGGACATCCATATGAAGAAAGACTGGATAGACACGACTTGTACTCGCTGGAATTTAGAAGATTGAGGGGGGATCTTATAGAAACTTACAAAATTCTTAAGGGTTTGGACAGGCTAGATGCAAGAAGATTGTTCCCAATGTTGGGGAGGTCCAGGACAAGGGGTCACAGTTTAAGGATAAGGGGGAAGCCTTTTAGGACCGAGATGAGAAAATAATTTTTCACACAGAGAGTGGTGAATCTGTGGAATTCTCTGCCACAGAAGGTAGTTGAGGCCAGTTCATTGGCTATATTTAAGAGGGAGTTAGATGTGGCCCTTGTGGCTAAAGGGATCAGGGGGTATGGAGAGAAGGCAGGTACGGGATACTGAGTTGGATGATCAGCCATGATCATATTGAATGTCGGTGCAGGCTTGAAGGGCCAAATGGCCTGCTCCTGCACCTATTCTCTATGTTTCTATGTAACATATAATGTTGTATCATATATGTTAAACATATATGATATTACTTTATATATCACATAATATTATATCCACTATGTATTATTTAATATAATGTTATATATTAAATGACGACAGTATCTTTTAAATGCCATTTATAGTAATTGCCTCAAATACCTCTTTGAGCAATTCATTTCATATACCCATATATCATATCCATCTCGACCCAAAATCACACATTCCATAGATGCTGCCTCACCCACTGAGTTACTCCAGCATTTTGTATCTACCTTCTCATTCCATATCCTTATACCCACTACCCTCTGATGAAAACGTTGCCTCTCTCACCTTAAATATATTACCTTTAGTTTTTGATTCCCTTACTCTGAATAAAATATATTGTGCATTCACCCTATCTATTCCCCAAATGATTTAGTACACCTCTATAAGATATCCCTCGGCCTCCAGCACTCCAAGGAATAAAATCCTAGCCTGCCCAACCTCTCCTTGTCGCTCAGAACCTGAAGTCCCGGCATTATCCTTGCAAATCTTCTCTGCACTATTTTGAACTTAATGACATCCTTCCTGTTGCAGAGTGCCTAAAGTTAAACACTACCCTTCAAGTGTGCCTTCACTAATGTCTTGTACAACTGTAACATAATGATCCTACTTCTACACCAATCTTTCCGCTGACTGGATAGCACGCAACAAAAACTTTTTACTGTACCTCGGTACACGTGACAATAAACTGTACTAAATAATTTCAATACTCATTGTACAGGGTCAAATTTAGTTTAGTTTAGTTTAGTTTACAGATACAGAGCAGAAACAGGCCCTTTGGCCTAGCGATCCCCATACATGGTGGCGCAGCAGGTAGAGTTGCTGCCTTACAACGAATGCAGTACCGGAGGCTCAGGTGCGATCCCGACTACGGGTGCTGTCTGTATGGGGTTTGTACATTCTCCCCGTGACCTGCGTGCGTTATCTCCGAGATCTTCAGTTTCCTCGCACACTCCAAATGTGTACAGTTTTGTAGGTTAATTGTCTCGGTATAAATGTAAAAATTGTCCCTAATGGGTGAAGGCAGGGATCACTGGTCAGCGCAGACCCGGTGGGCTGAAGGGCCTGTTTCCTAAACTAAAGTGTATCTCTAAACTAAAAATGAACACTATCCTACATACACACTAGGGAAGATTTACACTTATACAAAGCCGAGACAGGTCTCGACCCAAAACGACACCCATTCCTCCCGCTGAGTTACTCCAGATTTTTGTGACTATCTTCGGTTTAAACCAGCATCTGCAGCTCCTTCTTACTCAATTAATATACAAACTCGTACGTCTTTCGAGTGTGAAATGAAACCGGAGATCCCAGAAAAACCCACACAGGTCATGGGGAGAACGTACAAACTCTCCTTACAGACAGCACCCGTAGTCAGGATGAAACCCGGGTCTCTGGCGCTGCAAGGCAGCAACTCTACCGCTGCGTCACCATGCCTCCCACGTCAGCTTTTCTTAACTTTATTTTTCTTACCCAGCTTGTTAAGGGTGGGTTTGGAAACAAAAATGAGTTTTTTTTTAAATCAAACTGAGATAGCTGCTGTTGTATGAATATCAAACAGCCCATGACCATATCTATCAGAGTTTAGAATCCTAGAGTTGCTTCAGCATAGGAGGAGAGAAGTCAGTCCAGAAACTATTCTCGTCCACTTTCATCAAGGCCTTGCAAACTATTTTCTTTCTATTCCCATTTTACAATTCCTCTTTGATCGATACACCAGGGAGTATGCTCCCCCTTCCCATTCCTAAGCGTGGGTTTTCTCCGAGATCTCCGATATCCTCCCACACTCCAAAAACGTGCAGGTTTGTAGGTTTAAGAAAGAACTGCAGATGCTGGTGAAATCAAAGGTAGACACAAAATGCTGGAGATACTCAGCGATTGAGGCAGCATCTATGGAGAGAAGGAAACGTCGCCAATTCCTTCTCTCATCGAAAAAATAGGTGCAGGAGTAGGCCATTCCACAGATTCACCACTCTCCATGTGAAAAAAAATTCTCATCTCGGTCCTAAAAGACTTCCCCCTTATCCTTAAACTGTGATCCCTTGTTCTGGACTTACCCAACATCGGGAACAATCTTCTTGCATCTAGCCTGTCCAACCCCTTAAGAATGTTGTAAGTTTCTATAAGACCCCCTCTCGATCTCCTAAATTCTAGCGAGTACAAGCCAAGTCTATCCAGTCTTCCTTCATATGAAAGTCCTGACATCCCAGGAATCAGTCTGGTGAACCTTCTCTGTACTCCCTCTATGGCAAGAATGTCTTTCCTCAGATTAGGGGACCAAAACTGTACGCAATACTCCTGTCACGTTTATATTTTGAAATCATATCCTGCTCTTTTACACTAAAGTCTTTACTATATATCAACAAAACTATGGTCAAAGATTTGAGCTTTGGAGAAACTCAATGTCTAATTTCATATGGTGGGTGGACAATTTTCTATGGACTATGGACTGGATGATTAGCCATGATCATATTGAATGGCAGTGCAGGCTCGAAGGGCCAAATGGTCTACTCCTGCACCTATTTTCCATGTTTCTATGTTTCTATGACTATGTGGAGAATGATCATTACTCCAGTACTCTACTTTCTGATTGTAGGGAACGATCTTGAACTGCAACCTGCCCATGTTCTCTAGAGATGCTGCCTGGCCCGCTGTGTTACTCCACCACTTTGCCGCTCTTTTTGTAAACTAGCATCTGCAGTTCCTGTGTCCCAGTTTACCAGTTTAGTTCATTGTCACGTGCACCGAGGTACAGTGAAAAGCTTTTGTTGCGTGATAGCCAGTCAGCGGAGAGGCCGTACATGATTACAATCGCTCCTTTTACAGCGTATAGACCCATGATAAGGGAATAACGTTTTGTGCAAGGAACTGCATTTGTTGTTTTACACCAAAGATAGACACAAAATGCTGGAATAACTCAGCGGGACAGGCAGCATCTCTGGAGAGAAGCAATGGGGGACGTTTTGGGTCGAGACCCTTCTTTGGACCCGGCCCAATACATCACCCATTCCTTCTCTCCAGAGATGCTGCCTGTCCTGCTGAGTTGCTCCAACATTTGGTGTTGATCTGCAGTTCCTTATGTCCTCATTTATTTACAATACTTCTTGCCCCTTTTGCTTCCTGATCATCTTCTTTGTTAACTAGCAGTTTACAGTATGTGGGGCTCAGCAAACAGCCACTGAAACCCCATCTAGACGACAGCTACTACATTCCGTAAATCAAACCTTTCTGTAACCACGCCACAAATTCAAACACACTAGGTCACCGCCTTTTTAAAACATGCCGTGTTTTCTTTATTAACACTAGTACCGTCAAGTAGCTACTAATTTGTTATCCTATTAATTGTTTCTAACAGATTCTCCACAACTGAAGTTAAACTTACCAGCATCTGATTACCGGCCGTGTTAGAACCATAGGAGTTGTGCAGCAAATATAGAACATATAACACGGAACATGCGGCACAGCAACAGGCCCTTTGGCCGACAATGTGCCAAACATGCTGCCAAGACCATCTCTCATCTGTCTGCACATAATCCATATCCTCAATTCCATGCACATCCATGTGCCAATCCAAAGGCTCTTAAATGTTCATATGTTCGTAAGATCATAGGTTCTAGGAGCAGAATTTGGCCATTCAGCCCATCAAGTCTACTCCATCATTCAATCATGGCTGATCTATCTTTCTCTCTCAACCCTATTATCTTGCCTTCACCTCATAACCCTTGACACCCGTACAAATCAAGAATCTGTCAATCTACTGCCTTGAGAATCTCCATTGACTGCCTCCAGAGCATTCTGTAGCAATGAATTCCACAGATTCACCACCCTCTGACTAAAGAAATTCATCCTCATCTCCTTCCTCAAAGAACATCCTCAAAAGCCAAATCACTGGATGGATTTAAGAGAGAGTTAGATAAGAGCTCTAGGGGCTAGTGGAGTCAAGCGATATGGGGAGAAAGCAGGCACGTAGGAATAAGGGGTAGGCCATTTAGGACTGAGATGAGGAAAAACTTTTTCACCCAGGGAGTTGTGAATCTGTGGAATTCTCTGCCACAGAAGGCAGTCGAGGCCAATTCACTGGATGTCTTCAAGAGAGAGTTAGATTTAGCTTTCGGGCTAAAGGAATCAAGGGATATGGGGAAAGAGCAGGAACGGGGTACTGATTTTAGATGATCAGCCGTGATCACAATGAATGGCGGTGCTGGCTCGAAGGGCGGAATGGTGGAATGGCCTCCTCCTGCACCTATTTTCTATGTTTCTATGTTTCTATGTTAACATCCTTTAATTCTGAACCTGGTCCTAGACTCCCCCACTAGTGGAAACATCCTCTCCACATCTACTCTATCCAGGCCTTTAACTATTCGGTAAGTTCCATCTAACTTCAGCTTCTTGGGCGTCATGGACAAGTTGGGCCAAATGGCCTGTTTCTGTGCTAGTTGACTCTATGAGCCTATGACTACATGAAGACTGGTGCATACAAAGCTGATCAGTTTGTGTGATCATTTCATCGTGAAGGAAGGAATTACGGATGCTGGTTCACACTGAAGGTAGAAGCAAAATGTTGTATTTGTGGGTCTGGAGAAAATGAATAGGTGACGGTTCGGGTCTGAAGAAGGGTCTCAACCCGAAACGTCACCTATTTCTGTTCTCCGGAGATGCTGCTCGAGCCGCTGAGTTACTCCAGCCTTTTGTGTTTATCCTCACATTTCAGTGCTTTTAAAAAAAAATTCTCCAGCAAGATGATCTTTGCAGCTTTGTAACTTTTATCTAACTTCTCTGCTCGCTAGACTAATAAGTGGGACAGTTGCTGAGGATAAAAAAAAAATGAGGGCAGTTCATTATAGCAGCTCAAACGAGAACTGAAAGAGCTGTAGGGCCGGAGGCGAAGAGAATGAAGACAATTACACGAGAAAATGGGCTGAGAACAGGGACTGTTCGTCTTGGAACCATGCCCTTTAATCTTAGCAAGGTGGGCTCCAGTCCTCTTCATTCCCAAGAGATAAGATAAATGTCTCTTTTCTGCAAAAAGCTATCTACAATCTCAATTGAAATTAACTGGAGCATTCTCAATCCAAGTTCCAATGAACATGAGTGCGATGAAGAAAACTGGCGAGGCCAAATTGTCCTCTGCATTGCGACGAATGTCGCAATCTCGCAACGAAATTGCAGGGCTAATGTGGATGGGTAGGGACAGGCTTTAGCATTCGATAGCTGGATGGTTGGCAGGGACTTTTGTCCAGATAGACGTGACTCAGTCTGAAGAAAGGTCTCGACCCCGAAACGTCACCCATTCCCTCTCTCCAGAGATGCGGCCTGTCCCGTTGAGTTACTCCAGCGTTCTGTGTCTATCTTCCATTTCTCCTCTCAACAGCACAATGAGATCTTATACCTTTTCGACACAAAGACGTAAATAAACAATTAACTGCAGTTTCAGCATAGAATGAATAGAATGCCTTTTATTGTCATTCAAACTGCTTGAACAAAATTGCATTTTCTACAGTCTTACATTACAAAAAAACCCAAGACATACATTTAACACAGTTTACACAAACATCCATCACAGTGGATCTCCAACACCTCCTCACTGTGATGGAAGGCAAAGTCTTATCTCTTCCCTTTGTTCTTCTCCCGCGGTCTAGCAGTCCAACTGCAGCGTCGAGGCGAACTGGGGCTCCCGTTGTTAAAGCTACACGGGCGATGTTAGGCCCCTCTCCGTGTCCTTTAAACCCCGCGATTCCAGCAGGAGAAGTTGCCATTGCAGGAGCTCCGAAAAGCGGTCTCCCACCAGGGACCTGTGAGCTGCCGAAGTTCCTGTCCACCGGGCCTGTGGCCGGAGCCTCTGAAGCTCCTGAGTCGGATTGCAGCTGCGCGCCACCACAGCTCTCCCCGCTCCGAAGACGGCCAGCTCCGAGTCAAGGAAATAGGCAACGTTTTGGTTCGAAACCCGAAAGAAGGATTTCCTTCGCTCCATAGAAGCTGCCTCACCCGCTGAGTTTCTCCAGCATTTTTGTCTACCTTCGATTTTCCAGCATCTGCAGTTCCTTCTTAAACATAGTTAATTTTACAGTTTAGTTTAGAGATACAGCGTGGAAACAGGCCCTTCGACCCACTGGGCATGCGCCGACCAGCGATCCCCGCACACTCACACCATCCTACACCCACTAGGGACAATTTTTACATTTACCAAGCCAATTAACCTTCAAACCTGTACGTCTTTGTAGTGTGGGAGGAAACCGAAGATCTTGGAGAAAACCTACGCAAGTCACGGGGAGAACGTGCAAACTCCATACAGACAGTACCCGTAGTCAGGATTGAACCTGGGCCTCCATCGTTGCAAGCGCTGTCAACTCTACTGCTGTGCCACCATGACTGACTTTAGTGCAAAGTAAAGTCGGCAAAGTCTAATTAAGGATAGTCCGAGGGTCACCAACGAGCTAGAAATTAGTTCAGCGCTGCTCACTGTTTATGGTAGGATGGCTCAGTTGCCTGAAAACAGCTGGGAAGAAACTATTCCTGAATCTGGAGGTGTGCGTTTTCACACTTCTCTACTTCTTGCCTGATGGAGAACCTTCAAACTGCACACAGACAGCAGTCGATGTCAGGATTGAACTCTGGTCTCCGACGCTGGGAGGCTGCCAGCTGTCTGCTGCGCCTCCCAGAGAAGTGATGAGCAAAGCCAGTTTCTCTGCACCTAATACTGTGCCCATTGCAAAACCATACGCATCAGCACTCAAAATCCTGTTTTATTGTGTAGGAAAGAAATGCAGATGCTGGTTTAAAGTGAAGGTAGACACAAAATGCCAGAGTAACTCAGCGGGACAGGCAGCATCTCTGGAGAGAAGGAATGCGTGATGTTTTGGGTCTAGACCCTTCTTCGGATCCTGTTTTATTAATGAGTTCAGAAGTTCATAATTTGTAGGAGCAAATCTAGGCCATTCGGCCCATCAAGTCTAATCTGCCATTCTATCATGGCTGATCTATCTCTCCATGATAACCCCATTCTCCAGCCTTCTCTCTATAACCCCTGACACCTGTACTATCAATCTCTACCTTAAAAATATCCATTGACTTGGCCTCCACAGCAGTCTGTGGCAGAGGATTCCACAGATTCATCACACTCCTTCCTAAAAGAATGTCCTTTAATTCTGAGACTATTACGTCTTGTCCTAGACTCTCCCACTAGTGGAAACATCCTCTCCAGATCCATTTATCCATGCCTTTCACTATTCTGTACGTTTCAATGAGGTCCCCCCCCCCCCCCCCCCATTCTTCTAAACTCCAGCGAGTACAGGCCCAGTGCTGTCAAACACTCATCTATATGTTAACCCACTCATTCCTGGGATCGTTTTTGTAAACCTCCTCTGGACCCTCTCCAGAGCCGGCACATCCTTCCTCAGATATGGTGCCCAAAATTGCTCAAGATATACCAAATGCGGTCTGACAAGCACCTTAAAGAGCCTCAGCATTACACTCCTGTTTTTGTGTACAAACCCTCTTGTAATAAATGCTAGCATTGCATTTGCTTTCTTTATTACCGATTCGCCATTTTGGGAATCCTGCACCAGCACTCCCCAATCCCTTTGCATCTCCGATTTCCGGATTCTCTCCCCATTTAGAAAATAATCTATGCCTTTATCCCCACTACCAAAATGCATGACTCCACACTTTGCTACACTATATTCTAACTGCCATTTCTCAGCCCACTTTTCCAACCTACCCAAGCCCTTCTGCAGAGTCCCTGCTTTTTCTATATTACCTGTCCCTCCACCTATTTTCATATCATCGGCAAACTTGGCCACAAAGCCTTCAATCGCCTCATCCAAATATTAATATACAACATGTGGAGCAGCGGCCCCATTACTAACCACTGCGGAACTCCGATAGTCACTGGCAGCCAACCAGACAAAGTAGCAATGTTACAACATTTTGAGAATCAAGTCTGCAATTTATCCCATCAGATAAAGCATAGAGAGAAGTTTAATTTGACACCTAATTCACTTTCATATCTTCAGTATTAAAAAAGTTATGGCTATTTTCATACTTGGAAATTAGCACCTTGTTCCCTATTGCTTTCCTTTGGCTTAACACAAAAGCTGTGATCGAGGACAGTCAAAAGCCCACATCTTTCTTGCAAATTAAGAGAACTGAAATACATTTTCAGTTATTACAGATTGAAGTATTCTGAAACAAATATGAAACAATCTTACTTGGATGACCTGAAATTAAACCATATAATTAGTTAGTTACCCAATTGTAGCTAATTACAAAATTCAATTACTAGATCTAAACATCTATCCATTTCTTAAGAAAAGATTAACATTTTTAAATAGCCTTAGTGTCCAAATAACATTCACACAAGAATTCACAATATAACATGATTTTTAAATCTAATTGTCATGAATTTATAGGCCTAATGGAAGGAATTTAGTGTTTAATTCCCGTAAATTAATGGCCATTTAAATCAGCTTGCGAGTGGGATTTTATGGAATGCGATCGATTGGAACGTTGCGGTTGCGATGAATTTAAACCCCATATCGGCAGGAAAAATACTGCCGGTTCGTATCTTTTCTAAGTCACCTTTTCACAACATGAAATTTTGATTAAAGGCATCCTAAGAAGCAAGTTTATATGAAAAAATAAATGTTGCACCATCCCTTGTCCCTTATGTGAAATCCATCCCGTTGAAGGCATTCACGGCTTTACAAGATTTTTAATTTACTCCTGCTAATAAATGATCCAGCATAGTTTAAATATAACTTCATAATACAAATGTCGGGGCGATTTCTCTTCAGCAACTAAACACCCTGAAAAAAATCGATTTGAATAGTCTCAGGAAAACCGCATATTAAACCCGCCCCCCTCTCAAAGGCGCCGATGTCGCGTACACGAGCAGTGGCAGAACTGCAGCGCTGCTGAAGGTAAGGTTTGTAACATACCTAGAAAAAGCCCCCTTTATTGCCACTCTTTGCCTTCTGCCATCCAGCCAACCTGCTATCCATGCTAGTATCTGCCCTTTGATACCGTGGGCTCTCATCTTCCTTATCAGCCTCCCAAGTGGCACCTTATCAAAGGCTTCCTGATAAACCTTCAGAGAGAAGAGGAAATATTGTTAGTAGTATTCATGTTAATACTCAATACACTTTTATTTGACTTTTTAAAAGATTCCATGCAATGTTTAAATACGTTTTTTGTGCGTAATATTTTTTTATTTGAAATAATCAGTTTACAATGTATAGCTTACTTTATAAACTAACACCTTAATTCAATATTACTACAAATAACATATCAATACTTAATATCTTCTATTTTTTGGAAATAAAGAAAAAGATATATATTTTTTCAGTGAACTCATTAAGTTTTTAGGGAGCATAGGATATGTTAAAGGAATATTAATATAATAACGTACATAGATACTGTTTGATTTGCTGAGTTATTTCAGCATTACGAATGCTTTGCAGCCCCAGAGACCCCGGTTCAATCCAGACTACAGGTGCTGTCTGTATGGAGTTTGTACGTTCTCCCCATGACCAACGTGGGTTTTCTCCCAGTGCCCCAGTTTCCTCCCACATTCCAAAGACGTGTAGGTTTGTAGGTTAATTGGCTTCAGTATAATTGTAAATTGTCCCTAGTGTGTGTGTAGGATATTGTTAGTGTGCGGGGATCGCCGGTCGGCACGGACTCGGTGGGCCGAAGGGCCTGTTTCAGCGCTGCATCTCTAAACTAAACTAAACTAAATTGCAGCAACTGGTGCCTCATTTTTGCCTTCATTTCATTTCAAGGTCCTTTGGGTACATGCTGTCTGGTACTCTCACGACCTCTGTTTATTGGCAGGTTATTTCTGGTGCAATGTACCTACCAATTTTCAGCTACTTGCAAAGGTAACGTATTGTGGACATTAGAAATCTGGAATAAAAATACAGGATCTTATGAGTGGTCAACAGGTCAACTAGTGAACAGGGAAGCAGACTTAACACTTCAAATAAACAATCTTTTAGCAAGATTAGAAAGTAGGAAATGTGCCATGATCTAAGAAACAGGAAGACATCACGTCTCCATGTCCTCCAGAGATGCCAACTGACTCCATAAGATGAGAAGACCATGAGTCATAACAGCAGAATTAAGCCATTCGGCCCATCGAATCTTCTCCACCATTCAATCAGGTCTGATCTATTTTTTCCCTCCTAACCCCGTTCTCCTGCCTTCGCCCCATAACCGTTGATACCCCTATGGGGCTGTCCCACTGAACGAGTTAATTCTCCCGAGTTTTCACTGATTCGAACTCGGAGAATTACGGTAATGGCCGCTTGTAGGTACTCGGTGCTCTCGTGGACATTTTTCAACGTGTTGAAAAATCTTCACGAGTCTTCACGAGCTTACCGCTTTTCCCAAGTGCCGGCCGTTGGCGTTACGAGCCGTGAAGAGACGTCCCCGAGCTCCAACATACCCGCTACGTTCATTCTCCGTGCTTGCCACAAATTTGATTTTTTTTTAACTCGGGAGAGCTCTTGGAATGAACTCGTACCGTGGGACAGGGCTTTTACTAATCAAGAACCTATCAATCTCTGCTTTAAAAATACCCATTGACTTGGCCTCCACAGTCATCTGTGGCAATAACGTCCACAGATTCACCACCCTCTGTCTAAAGAAAATCCTCCTCATCTCTATTCCAAAGGGTCGTCAGCATCTGACTCGCTGAGTTACTCCAGCATTTTCTGATTTTTGCATCTGCAGTTCCTTGTGTCCTTTAATTTTGATGGAGATTTGATGCAAATATTGGACCACAGCGTAATTATCTGCAGCAGGAGTATTTATAGTCGAAGTATTTGATGTGTAATAGCGCCATTGATGGGAATGGAGAATGTGAAATGGCTCCGCTAATCTCACTTAATAAAGTTGTATTTTTAGCCTCTCTTGCTGATTACCTCCAGGAACCTGTGTTTTAACTCTACCTTGTTCATACCGGGAGAAGAAGGCACTTCAAAGCTCTGCAATTTGACGCATATTTGACGCATTTTAACATTATTCCCACAAGTAATTGTGTTTTAATTTAGAAAAGACAATGTCATTCATCTTTTGGATTTTTTGTAAATCATTTCCTCACCTCACCATTAACTACAGGCGGCACGGTGGCGCAGCGGTAGAGTTGCTGCCTTACAGCGCCAGAGACCCGGGTTCGATCCTGACTGCGGGTGCTTGTCTGTACGGAGTTTGTACGTTCTCCCCGTGACCTGCGTGGGTTTTCTCTGGGGGCTCCGGTTTCCTGCCACACTCCAAAAACGTACAGGTCTGTAGGATAATTGGCTTGTTGAAGTTGTAACTCGTCCTTAGCATGTGTAGGATAGTGTTAGTGTGTGGGGGTCGCTGGTTGGCACGGACTCGACGGGCCAAAGGGCCTGTTCCAGCGCTGCATCTCTAAACCAAATTACACTAAACTACTCAATGCAAAAACCAAATGTAATATAGTGGGTATCAGCACAAGAATACCTTATATTTTGAAGGCATATACCACCAAGCATTGAATTACAGAAGATGTCTACATATTGGAAGGTGGGCATTTGGTTCATCAATGAACAGTGCCTCTTTGTTCACTTATAGTTTTGCCTGCATAAGTTGAGTGTAGTTTAGTTTATTGCCCAGTGTACTGAGTTGCAGTGAAAAGCTTTTGTTGCATGCTAACCAAGTCAGCTGCAATACAGTACATGATTACAATTGAGCCACAGTGTACAGGTACATGCTGAAGGGACAGAAGGCAGCTGAGGCCAAGTCCATGGATATATTTAAGGCAGAGATAAATAGATTTTTGATTAGTATGGGTGTCAGGGGTTACGGGGAGAAGGCAGGAGAATGTGGTTAGGGGGGAGAGATAGATCAGCCATGACTGAATGGCGGAGTAGATGATGGGCCGAATGGCCTAATTATGCTCATATCACTTATGACCATATGAACATGAATAACATTTAATAGTAAGATTAAACGAGAACTTACCAGTTTGAAGTTTGATCTTTATTTTATGAGGAGTCACGATGAGGGATTACGTGAAGACCCCGCCAGCACGCATGCGCGACATACTTCAAAGCAGTGGTGTGAAATCACAGACAGTCACAATGACTAATATAGTAAGATAAGAGAGAACTTTCATACCAGGTGATCTTTATAGTAGAGGGTTGGGAGCGGAGGGCACATAATCCCTCATCGTAACTCCTCATAAAATAAAGATCAAACTTCAAACTGGTAAGTTCTCGTTTAATCTTACTATTTTACTTCGGAGTCACGTGAGTGACTACGTGAAGATTTCAAAGCTCTGTGATTTCATGCCCTGGAAGCTCCATGCTCACACACCGCTATGCTGGGATAAGAGGATGAACGTAATTCAGACATAACACTGGCTGAAAAACAAAGAAGGTATTTAATCATACCTAAAATGATATGCCCCACATTGGGTAAATCATGTAACAGAAACTTAACATATTCCCCTGCAAACGTCTCAGGAGCGGCCACGGGTTTATAAAAGAAGTGCTGAAAAGTCCGTTCACTGCTCCAACCCGCTGTAGCAAGGATGTGGTCCATAGGAACTCCCATCATCCTAGCCGCTGACGTGGATGCAGCCTTAGCTTTATAAGACTGGACCCGTTGTGCTGTTACAAGTGCCATAAACATAACCATATTATATGTAGTTATCCAGAGAGAGCCCCGATATTGGTGTCCATCCTCGAAGCATAGTAAATTCTATGCCTAAGTCCCATGTATGGGTGTATCTGGCCTAGGGGAAAAAGAATTAATACCCCTCATCAGATTGATACCAGAGGGTGTGATCCTATACGCTGGTGATCACCCCCTCGGTCCAGGTTGGTAGGTAGGGCACTCCTGCAAATTTAATGGCACTGTAGCTCAAACCTTCATGGAATGAAGGGTGGCCAGAACTCCTGCAATCCAGTGATGGTGGCCGAGTCATATGAAGTGTTTGTTCTGAAGAAGAAAACACTCCCATCTGCTGACATATGTCAGTGCTGTCCCTGGTGGATTCCCTGCACGACGAAGTGATGACATTGATCGTCCTGTCGGAGTATCCGAAGTCCAGAAATGGCCTGTTCAGAAACAGCATCAATAGGTTAATGCGATCATGGCACGGATGACTTACCCGTCACAGGGTGTGCCAACAGGCCCGGCCGTTTGAGGATCCGAAAGCAGTGTTCTGCGGCCATCTTTGTACTGCTGGGGACCATGGTTGGGTAGGCCAGTCGGGAAACCCGAAATACCCGTTGCGGAGTCTATTAAATTTTTGTAAGACCCGACTGATGAGGCAGAAGGGGGGAAATGCATAGCAAACAATCCTCCCAATGCAGCGAGAAACATCCATCGCTGCTGGCCCCGGTCCCGATCCAACATCCATTCAATGTTGTCGTTGAATTGCGTGACCTGGTGTTTGCCACCGTATTTAGTTTACCTGAAAGGTAAGTGGCTGAGATCCAAATCTCTCTATCCAGACACCAGTGCCAGTTGTAAAAAGGCAATTCATCACATGATATCGATTTTATTCCACACAAAAGATTAATATAGGCCACCACTGTGGTATTATAATTTGTAACCATACATGCAACTGGTGCATATCTAAGCAGTAGGCCCCGGGGTCCATGAATGCTTCCAGTATTTCTAGATAATTAAACCCTAGTGCTCCCAACAGGGTTAAATCTTGTGCATTCCATCTGCCACCACAAACAGTGGTGGTATTAGCTGCTCCCCACCTTTAACACTGGCATCAGTCTGTAAACCGAGGGATTTATGATAGTGATGGATTTGGAACAGAATTGAGCATTTCCCATTCACCAATTTAATTCAACTCTTGCCTTTTCTAATAACTTCATAGGCCTGTCGAAATGGTATGACTTTTGAGAGCTATAATTGTAGCTCTTTGTAGGTTTTGATAATGTAGTGGTCCGAATTGCGCTGCGGGAAAAGCAGCCACTATCTTCCCAATACCATGGCCACCTACCGTATGGATGGATCCCTGATGCCAGTAAGGCTTCTGCAAGCTTCTATCAAGTCCACCACCTTGTTCGGTGGTAAGGTGGTAGACATTTGCACCGAGTCAATGGTGAACCCCAAGTAATCCATGGTAGTAGAGGGTTCCAACTTTGATTTATCTGGATGTATGATGAACCCCAGCTTTTGAAAGAGATGTTTTTTGGCTAGAACTGCCAATGTAGCCGTTTCCAAATTCTCCCCGACAATGAGGATATCATCAAGATAGGCCATAACAGTATGATTTTGTTTCCTTAAATAGGCCAAAGCTGGTTCCAATAATTTGGTGAACAGCCTGGGTGCTGATGATAACCCATTGGGTAAGGCTATATATTGCCATAATTGTCCCATCCAGATAAATTTAAGGTATTTCCTATGATCCTTGTGTATTGGTACTGAATAGTATGCATCTTTGAGGTCAATGCATGCCATGTAGTACCCATAGCTATTAGCTATCTGCTGTGTCGAAAGTGTCCATTTTGAAATGAACATACTGAACAGAAATATTCAGTTCGGTCAGGTCTATGATTATGCGGCATCCGCCATCTTTTTATTTTTGGTAAATATATTAGATACGAACTCCTGTGATTCTCTCAATTACCCCTTTGCTAATTAGTCTTAATAGTTCAGCATGGCCCGCCGTTCTTTCTTTGTGAAAGTATAAACTTTCGGCTAGGCGTATGCTGGACCGGGGTAGGGAGTTCGTAAATGAATTCAATTTTATAGCCCTGAATACTTCCGAGTATGTAAGGATCAGAGGTAAAAGTGCGCCATACTTTATAAACAAGTGCAACCGGCCTCCCCCACAAGATGAATTTTAGACATATGATGTTCCTGGGGGAGGCAGACCCACCTACCTCCAAGGTATTGCCGGTGTTGCGGTCCAATACCACCGTTATTTCTTCTGTTGAGTTGCTGCGTTGTAGGGGTGGCGCATTTTCCAAGAAGGCCGGGCTGGGCCATGGCCTAAAAAGGCTGTTGTGCAGGTGGGCCGGCCTTCGAGCTTTCACCACCGGACGATCTGAAGTGATATCTCTGTCCGGTGGGTGTGTAGGGGTGCTGTTGCTGTTGGTAGCTCTTTGTCCAGGTCTTTCACCTATTTGGGGAGCTCCGCACAGCAGATTTGGTGGTTGAGCGTACCTGGTTTGCATAACCCCGCAATTTGGGGTTGAGTTGCTCAAACTGTGTTACACAGTAAGGCCAGAGCATCCTGTTTCTACCGGTAGTTCTATACCCACCGCAGTACTGGCACTGCCGAATTCCGGTGGTCAAAAGCTTCAGGATCCTCTGAAGTTGGCTCCTGCCCTCTAATCGTAGGGCTCATGATCCCCCAAATAGGGTATTCCCCGCGGGAACAATCAGCGAGTTACAATTATCAGGAGCAAGATACTTATCAGCTGTAGCATTGATGGCTTGCTCCTGAAGCTGATTTGTAGTCATCTTGGGGTGGATAGGTAACCTTTCTTAGAAGGAACTGCATGTTGCTTACCATATCCAGAAACTCTTCACTGCACCCCTGACACTGTTGGTTTGTTCAGCCAACTCCCCCCCTTCAGGGTCAGCCCAGTTCTGACCCCCAATGCTCCCCTGCGAAGAGGGTGAGACATTTAGGCAGTCCATAATAGGATCCTGCCGTGGGCCTGCGAAGAGGCCCACCGTGACCCTGCCCCTGCAAAAGCAGGTCACGCTGGAGCAATTGCTCCACCATCCGCTCCATGCGGGTAAGACGACCTCCGTCGCTAACAGCGAACGGGGTGTCCTCGGGACTGGACTCAGCTGAGTCGGCAGTCCCGATCGGCTTCCGGGTGGATTTACCGCCTGTCCGTGGCGAACCAGCAGCCCCCCGGGCGGAAGTCGGGAGCTGCAGGTCACACCTGCAGCTCGGAGAAAAACGGGTGGATTTACCGCCTGTCCGTGGCGAACCAGCAGCCCTCCCGGGCGGAATTCGGGAGCTGCAGGTAGCACCTGTAGCTCGGAGAAAAAAACGGGTGGATTTACCGCCTGTCCGTGGCGAACCAGCGGCCCTCCCGGGCGGAATTCGGGAGCTGCAGGTAGCACCTGCAGCTCGGAGAAAAAACGGCACGCTGCTGGCTGCTCTCTACAGCAGCAGCTCTAGCCGCTTACTGTCGCCGCGCTCACCACTCCGGTGAGTCTTACCGTTCGTAAGTTACGCTGGAGGAGCCCCGCTCCTCCCGACTGTCGCTTCCGCATGCGAACGACGATATGTCGCGCATGCGTGCTGGCGGGGTCTTCACGTAGTCACTCACGTGACTCCGAAGTAAAATGCAATATTAAGTCCAGTGAAGTCCATTTTCATTCCATTTTTCCTCAGGTAGATGTGATTATCTGATCAAAGCTCGATCCTCTTCAAAAGAGCTTTCTTTATACACTTTTTGCAGCTCTATCATCCTGATTTTTTTTTCCTGGATGTTTTCCCTCTGTGGCTTGGTCCATTTATCCCAATTTGTTCTCAGAATATAGTTCGATGGAGCCATGGTTCTCGTTGGCTCGGACACATATGGATCAAGAAAACTCTTCTGAACACACTTCAGAACCCCCTCCCCACCCATTTGACATAGGTTTAGGTTTATTAGGGTCACATGTACCAAGCTGCAGTGAAAATGTATTGATGTAATCAAGAGAGAGTTAGATGTAGCTCATAGGGCTAACGGAACCAAGGGACACGAGGAGAAAGCAGGAACTGGGTACTGATTTTGGATGATCAGTCATGATCATGTTGAATGGCGGTGTTGGCTCGACGGGCCGAATGGCCGACCCCTGCACCTATTGTCTATGTGTCTATGTTTCTGGAAGCCTTGTTTTGGATGCTACCTATTGAGATCAGATACACGATAGACAAATGCAATCAGTTCAAACTCAAGTACAATGGGTAAACAGAGATGCTGCCTGACCCGCTGAGTTATTCCAGCACTTTGTGTGTGCATTTTTTTAATTGTAGGTTATGTCGGAAATGAAGGAATATGAAGTCGTCCACTTTGGATTTAAGAAGGTGAAATCAAAATATCTTGTTGAAAAGTTTCCAGCACTTTGTGTCGTTTTCTTCCTAGCATCTCCACTGGTTTAGTTTAGAGGTACGGCTCGGAAATAGGCCATTCGGCCCACCCAGTCCTCGCCGACCAGCGATCCCCACACACTTGCACTTGGGGACAATTTACAATCTTTTACCGAGGCTAATTAACGGACTAATCCCCACGTCTTTGGTGTGTGGGAGGAAACTGGAGCGCCTGGGGATAACCCACACGGTCGCGGGTAGAAGGGACAAACTCTGTACGGACAACACTCGGGGCCGGGATCGAACCTGGGTCTCTGACACTGTGAGGCAGCAACTCTACGATGTATCTTTATCCATGGACATTCCTGACTGAAAAGCAAACAGTTGTTTTTGACACCCGTCTCCAGATCCCCACGGTGCGCCAGGTTAAACACACATCCCATCATTGACTTGCTGGCTCAGGGTCACTTGCATTGAGTGAGGCAGTCAGCAGCCAAGCACGGGGCAGCTCCAGACGTGCGGGGAAGACAATGTGATCCCGGCGTGAGGGGACGGCCTTGGGGGACGGAGGGAGAACAAAAGGGGGACCCGGCGTGGGGGGTGGGGGGGAGGGGGAGGAAGGAGGGGCAGTGGGACAAGTCTGTATTTGGTTGTTCATTTGTTCCGGCAGCCAGACAGCAGTCGTTTATCTTTTTTTAACTTTTAATTTAATTTTAATTTCAAGTTTGCGTGTACCTTGTTTTGTGCTGTGACTGGCGGCAGAGCGCTTTCCCTCTGGGTATGATATGGTATCGTATCATATTGCATTGCATCGTATCTCATCCCATCACAATGTATCACATCGCTCCACATTGTATGGCATCGTACCACCTCATATCATAGAAACATAGAAACATAGAAATTAGGTGCAGGAGTAGGCCATTCGGCCCTTCAAGCCTGCACCGCCATTCTATATGATCATGGCCGATCATCCAACTCAGTATCCCGTACCTGCCTTCTCTCCATACCCTCTGATCCCCTTAGCCACAAGGGCCAAATCTAACTCCCTCTTAAATATAGCCAATGAACTGGCCTCAACTACCCTCTGTGGCAGAGAGTTCCAGAGACCCACCACTCTGTGTGTGAAAAAAGTCCTTCTCATCTCGGTCCTAAAGGATTTCCCCCTTATCCTTAAGCTGTGACCCCTTGTCCTGGACCTTCCCAACATCGGGAACAATCTTCCTGCATCTAGCCTGTCCAACCCCTTAAGAATTTTGTAAGTTTCTATAAGATCCCCTCTCAATCTCCTAAATTCTAGGGAGTGTAAACCGAGTCTATGCAGTCTTTGTTCAAGTATCGTATGGTATTAAGGGAGGACATTCTTGCTACTGAGGGAGTGCAGCGTAGGTTCACCAGGTTAATTCCCGGGATGGCGGGACTGTCATATGCTGAGAGAATGGAGCGGCTGGGCTTGTACACTCTGGAGTTTAAAAGGATGAGAGGCTATCTCATTGAAACATATAAGATTGTTAAAGGCTTGGACATGCTAGAGGCAGGAGACATGTTCCCGATGTTGGGGGAGTCCAGAACCGGGGGCCACAGTTTAAGAATAAGGAGTAAGCCATTTAGAATGGAGACGAGGAAACACTTTTTCTCACAGAGAGTGGTGAGTCATAGAAACATAGAAACATAGAAAATAGGTGCAGGAGTAGGCCATTCGGCCCTTCGAGCCCGCACCGCCATTCAATATGATCATGGCTGAGTCTGTGGAATTCTTTGCCTCAGAGGGCGGTGGAGGCGCATTCTCTGGATGCTTTCAAGAGAGAGCTAGATAGGGCTCTTAAAGATAGCGGAGTCAGGGGATATGGGGAGAAGGCAGGAACGGGGTACTGATTGGGGATGATCAGCCATGATCACAGTGTATGGCGGTGCTGGCTCGAAGGGCCAAATGGCCTACTCCTGCACCTATTGTCTATTGTCTATTGTATCACATCATATCACATCGTATAGTATCATATGGTATTGTATCGTATCACATTGTATTGTATCGTACGGTATGAATATTTACGGCTGGAGCAAGTGAGATGCCCAAACAGTTAAAGTGTTTGTCTATGCACCTCGTCCGCTCACAAAAGGGGAGATTGAGAGAGATGCCGACTTTAGGCTGCAACTCAATGACTTTAATCCTCCAGCTCCCTTTATACTTGAAAGGGAGGCGCATTTGCTTTTGTGTTGTGGCTGATCCTCCAAGCCCAAGCTACAAGCATAATCCTGAACTTACAGTGAGCGGAACTGACCTCCCAATCCCCGCCACGAGCAGATTACTCTACCACTGTGTACCAACAAATCTCTCCATACACTACGACACAATCTACTTGTGAAGATTTAAGGTAATTTGCTTTTAACGGCTTTCAGGCATTTAGTCTCTCTGGGCACATCTATGGAGGCTACTTGTCAAAAACTGCAGAGGTACTTATACTCTTCACTCAAATACATTAAAAGCTTTGAATGCGCGTTCTTTGTTCCCGGTTTCTGGCAATGCTTCAACACAGTCTCAGTAGGATAGACGCCAAATACTTGGGTAACTCAGCGGGCCGGGCAGCATCTCTGGATGAAAGGATTAGGTGACGTTTCGGGTCGAGATCCTTCTTTTTACTGAGAGTCTGGGGAAAGGGGAGCGAGAGATATTAAAAAGGTTGAGAACAAATTCGAGCCGGCACTGATGAGCAAGGAAAGGTGGAGCCCACAATGGTCCATTGTTGGCTGTGTAAGGGGTGAGAACGAATTGTGTGTACATGGATGTAAATACATTCTCTCAACACATCGGTCTCGCTCCCTTGCGATTTGTTGGCTGCATTCTTCGAAGTTGGCCTGGGAAAATGGAGTCAAGTGTTCGTTGCATCCCTGTGGCGTGCAGGGTGGGCAAACGTCTGCCCATTCTTGGGGATAATTTCAAGGCTTTGCCCCCTGACTGCTGCCCTTACGTGTCCCAGGTGGCTGGGCAGAAAAATAGGTGTTCGCTAAAAAAAGGCCAACACTCTGTGTGTGTGTGCTTCTTGCTCCATCTGTGACATGTGCTGCCCAGTAGGAGGCAACGTTGAGCATGGAAATCTCCAGGCCAGAGGAGGAGAAAGGGCGAGAGAGAGAGAGAGAGAGGGAGGGAGAGTGTGAGAGAAATAGATAGTGGGTGAGAAAGGGAGAAATAGAGAGAGAGAAAGAGAGAGAGAGAGAGGGAGATAGAAAGCGAGAGTCGTGGTCATAGAGTCATAGAGTGATACAATGTGGAAACAGGCCCTTCGGCCCAACCTGCCCATACCGGCCAACATGTCACAGCTACACTAGTCCCACCTGCCAGCGTTTGGTCCATAACCCTGCAAATCTGGAGAGAGAGAGAGAGAGAGAGAGAGAGAAAGAGAGAGAGAGCGGGGTGGGGGGTGGGGAGAGAGAAAGAGAGAGAGACAGACAGACAGACAGACAGACAGACAGACAGACAGACAGACAGACAGACAGACAGACAGACAGACAGACAGACAGACAGACAGAATGAGAATGAGAGAGAGAAAGGCAGGTGGCCGCATGTATTTTCTGCGGAGAGGAGGAGACCGTGTTCCACGTGTATATGGAGTGTGAGAGGTTACTGCCCCTGTACCAATATCTGAAGGGGTTGTTCCTCAAGTTCTGGCTGCATTTTAGTTCCACAATCCTGGTGTTCGGACACAAGGCAGGGAGTGGGGAGAGCCGAGTGTGGGGGGGGGAACTTACCTGTCGGTTTGCTCCTGGGCCTGGCCAAGATGGCCATTCGAGGGTCCAGGCAGCGGGCGGTCGATGGTCAGGCTAGAGTCGGCTGCCTGCCCCTCTTTCGGGCCTACGTCCGTGCACGTGTGTCCCTGGAGAGGGAACACGCGGTGTCCACGGGGACTCTGGAGGCCTTCCGTCAACGCTGGTCACCCTGTGGTATTATAAACAATGAATGTACTGTTGTACTACAATTATTTTTTTTGATTTTTTTAATATAGTGTTATTTTGATTATGTTTTGATGTGTTGTATCACATGTTTGTGTCGAATAAAGTTTTTGAAAAGAAAAAAAAAATTAAAAAATTCATTAAAGATACACTTTATTATTTAAATACAAAGACTCCAATGCTGTGAACTATATTCTGCACCCTGTTTCTTCCCCTTTTCTCCATCTATTGTAGTTTAGTTTAGTTTAGTTTAGTTTAGGTGAGAGATACAGCATGGAAACAGGCCTTTCGGCCCAATGGGACCACGCTGACCAGCTATCCCCGCACATTAACGCAGTCACGGTGGCACAGGGGTAAAGTTGCTGCCTTACAGCGCTTGCAGCGCCGGGGACCCGGGTTCAATCCCGACCATTGGTGCTGTCTGTACAGAGTTTGTACCTTCTCCCCGTGGCCGCGTGGGTTTTCTCCGAGATCTTCGGTTTCCTCCCACACTGCAAAGACCTGCGGGTGTGTAGCTAAATCGGCTTGGTGAATGTAAAATCTGTCCCTAGTGTGTGTAGTGTAGTGTAAAGGGTCTGTCCCACCAGCATGCAACTCTATGCGATTAGCGCGACCTAACATGGTCGCTTGAGCCGTCCGGCATCGCGGGGCCGGTCCCACTTCGATCGCCGGAGCCGTGCGGAATTGTGCGGAGTTCGTCCCGACATCGCGCGGGACTCCGAAAAACTGACTATGTTCAAAAATTCCGCGCGGCGACGGCTTGTCGGCTCGCAGTCGCCTCGACCCATTACGCACCGCCTCGACTTCGTGCCTCCATGAACCTATCTGTAGGTGCCTCCGTGACCCTCTATGTGTGTGGCTCCGTGGCCCTGTGTGTGTGTGCCTCTGTGCCCCTCCCTGTGTGCCCCTCTCTGTCCTGGCGAACTTACCTTAGACTTGGCTCCAAGTTCGCCTCACTTTGCGCCACGTTGCGCCACTCACCTGACCTCCGCGCGGCCCCTGCTGCCGGTTTGGTCGCGCTTGCCGCATGCAGGCGCATGCTGGTGGGAACGGCCCTGTACAGGGGATCACCCGACCTCCGCGCGGCCCCCGCTTCTAGTTTGATCGCGCTCATCGCATGGAGTCAGATGCTGGTGGGACAGGCCCTTTAATGAGCGGGGATCGCTGGTCGGCGCGGACCCAGTTGATGGAAGGGCCTGTTTCCGTGCTGTATCTCCAAACTAAACTAAACTAAACCAAGAGGATAAGTGTGAAAGCTTCTTATTATTAAATGGGAATGTAAAACTCTTATTAGCACCTAATGGCAGAAATCTTTCATACTCTTCATACACAAATGTCTGTGTGCTTTGCCTTAAAAGTTAAACGTTCAAATTAAATGTTCCAGAGAGCCTGCTTCCTCCACCCTTTGAGGGATAATATTCCAAAGTCTCACGACAATCTGGGAGAAAAATATATAAAGGATTTTCCTAACTAGGTGACCTCCTATTTTTAATAGCCCCAGATTCTCCAACAAGAGGAACTGGGTTCTCCGGAACCCATAGAATCTTATACAGTATGTTACAATTTCATTTTAATGATGCAGGAAGATTGTTCCCGATGTTGGGGGAGTCGAGAACAAGGGGTCACAGTCTAAGGGTAAGGGGGAAATTCCTTTAGGGCCGAGATGAGGAAAACATTCTTTACACAAAGAGTGGTGAGTCTCTCTAATTCTCTGCCACAGAAGGTAGTTGAGGCCAGTTCGTTGGCTATATTCAAGAGGGAGTTGGATGTGGCACTTGTGGCTAAAGGGATCAGGGGGTATGGAGGGAAGGCAGGTACGGGATGCTGAGTTGGATGATCAGCCATGATCATATTGAATGGCGGTGCAGGCTCGAAGGGCCGAATGGCCTACTCCTGCACCTATTTTTCTATGTTTCTATGTTTCTAAAAGCAATTTTGAAGATCGTAGGTATCTGAGGGGCAGCTTTTTTTCACAAAGGGTGGTGGGTGTATCGAACGGGTGGCCGGAGGAGGTAGTTGAGGCAGGGACTATCACAACATTGAAGAAACATTAACACAGGTGCACGGATAGGACAGGTTTAGAGGGATATGGCCCAAACGCTAGTGGGACGAGTGTAGATGGGACGTGTTGGTCGGTGTGGGAAAGTTGGGCTGAAGGGCCTGTTTCCACACTGTAGGACTCTACGACTCTAAGACAACAAGTGATGGAGTGACTCAGTGGGTCAGGCAGCATCTCTAGAGAACATGGATAGGTGAAGATAGACGCAAAAAGTTGGAGTAACTCAACGGGACAGGCAGCATCTCCGGAGAGAAAGAATGGGTGACATTTAGGTTCGAGACCCTGCTTCAGCCTGGTTACGGACTGGAAAGTAGATCCTTCTTCAGACTGATTGTGTGGGAGGGGAGGGGAGGAATGGGAAAAAGCTGGAAAATCCTCCAGCACTTTTTTTCTTATAAACCAGCACCTGTAGTTCCTTGTCTTTACACTTCGTAGAAGCCATGCTGTTCTTTCAGGAGACGCGAGGGACTGGGAAATGAATGAAAGATGCAGTATGGAAACAAGAGACAATAGGTTCAGGAGTCTGCCATTCGGCCCTTTGAGCCAGCACCGCCATTCATTGTGATCATGGCTGATCATCCACATTCAGTACCCCGTTCCTGCCTTTTCCCCATATCCCTTGGCTCCATTATCTTTAAGAGCTCTATCTAACTCTCTTTTGAAAGCATTCAGTGAATTGGGCTCCACTGCCATCCGAGGCAGAGAATTCCACACACTCACAACTCTCTGGGTGAAAATGGTTTTCCTCATCTCCTTTCTGAATGGCCGACCCCTTATTCTTAAACTGTGGCCCCTGGTTCTGGACTCCCCCAACATCGGGAACATTTTTCCTGTCTCGAGTACGTCCAATCCCTTAATAATCTTATATGTTTCAATAAGATCCCCTCTCATCCTTCTAGATTTCAGACAGATCTGTCCTTCCCCCTACCCTGGTCCATGCCGACCATCGATCACCCATTCACACTTGATCAGTGTTATCCCACATTTACATCCACTTCCTACACCCTACACATCTGCACCAAGAATTACTCTGAGGAATTGCCGTTACTTTCTTTCCGTAGCAAATGTAGTGAGCAAAGAGACCAACCATTCACATCGCTTCAGGTGCCGTCTCATTGAAACCTTTAAGGGCCTGCCTGTCCCACCAGCATGCAACTCCATGCGATGAGCGCGACCTAACGTGGTCGCTTGAGCCGTCCGGCGTCGCGGGGCCGGCCCCACTTCGATCGACGGAGCCGTGCGGAATTGTGCGGAGTTCGTCCCGACATCGCGCGGGGCTCCGAAAAACTGACCATGTTCAAAAATTCCGCGCGGCAACGGCTTGTCGGCTCGCAGTCGCCTCGACGCATTACACACCGTCTCGACATCGTGCCTCCATGACCCTTCCTGTAGGTGCCTCTGTGACCCTCTATGTGTGTGGCTCCGTGGCCCTCTGTGTGTGTGTGCCTCTGTGCCCCTCTCTGTGTGTCCCTCTCTGTCCTGGTGAACTTACCTTTAAGACTTCGCTCCAAGTTCGCCTCACTTTGCGCCGCGTTGCGGCCCTCGCTGCCGGTTTGGTAGCACTTGCCGCATTCAGGCGCATGCTGGTGGGAACGGCCCTGTACAGGGGATCACCCGACCTCCGTGCGTCCCCCGCTTCTAGTTTGATCGCGCTCATTGCATGTAGTCGGATGCTGGTAGGACAGGCCCTTTAGACTTTAGACATCGAAGATACAATGCAGAAACAGGCCCTTCGGCCCACCATGTCCATGCCAACCAGCGACCATCCCGTACACTAGCACTATCCTACACACTAGGGACGATTTACAACCTTATCGAAGTCAATCAACCTACAAAGCTGCACGTCTTTGATGTGTTGGAGGAAACCGGAGCACCCGGAGGAAACCCACGCAATCAGTCCCAGGGAGAATGTACAAACTCCGCACAGAGGGCGGTGGAGGCTGGCTCTCCGAATGCTTTCAATAGACAATAGACAAGTCTGAAGAAGGGTCTCGACCCGAAACGTCGCCATCTCCTTCGCTCCTTAGATGCTGCTGCACCCGCTGAGTTTCTCCAGCCTTTTGTGTATCCATAGACAATAGACAATAGGTGCAGGAGTAGGCCATTCAATGTGATCATGGCTGATCATCCCTAATCAGTTCCCCGTTCCTGCCTTCTCCCTTTTCAAGGGAGAGCTAGACAGAGCTCTTAAAGATAGCAGAGTCAAGGAATATGGGGGGAAGGCAGGAACAGGGTACTGATTGGGGATGATCAGCCATGCTCACATTCAATGGCAGTGCTGGCTCAACGGGCCAAATGGCCTACTCCTGCACCTATTGTCTATTGTCTATTGTCTATTGTCAGACGGTCAGGATTGAACCCATGGTCTCTGGTGCTGTAAGGCAGCAATTCTGCCGCTGCGCTAATGCCACCTGATGTTGCCTGACCTGCTGAGTTATTCCAGCACTCTGTGACTCTTTTTCAGGCATACCTTGAGTTGATGAGGAGGGAGGAGCCAGAAGTGAGCACAGTGACGGGAACCAATAGACCTCCCTTCCATTGACTCAATTTACACCTCACGCTGCCTCGGCAAGGCCAGCAGCATCATCAAGGACAAGTCGCACCCTGGCCACTCCCTCGTCTCGAAAAACCTTTTCACCCAGAGAGGTAGAGAAGTGTGAAAACACACACCTCCAGATTCAGGGACAGTGCTTCAACTGAATCATCCTATCAACAACTAGAGAGCAGTCCTTAACCTCATTGGACACTCTCGGACTATCTTGATAGGACTTTACTGGACTTTATCTTGCATTAAATGTTATTTACGTTATTCCCTATATCATAGAAACATAGAAACATAGAAATTAGGTGCAGGAGTAGGCCATTCGGCCCTTCGAGCCTGCACCGCCATTCAATATGATCATGGCTGATCATCCAACTCAGTATCCCGCACCTGCCTTCTCTCCATACCCTCTGATCCCCTTAGCCACAAGGGTCACATCTAACTCCCTCTTAAATATAGCCAATGAACTGGCCTCAACTACCCTCTGTGGCAGAGAGTTCCAGAGACCCACCACTCTGTGTGTGAAAAAAGTCCTTCTCATCTCGGTCCTAAAGGATTTCCCCCTTATCCTTAAGCTGTGACCCCTTGTCCTGGACCTCCCCAACATCGGAAACAATCTTCCTGCATCTAGCCTGTCCAACCCCTTAAGAATTTTGTAAGTTTCTATAAGATCCCCTCTCAATCTCCTAAATTCTAGAGAGTATAAACCGAGCCTATGCAGTCTTTGTTCATAAGACAGTCCTGACATCCCAGGAACCAGTCTGGTGAACCTTCTCTGCACTCCCTCTATGGCAATAATGTCCTTCCTCAGATTTGGAGACCAGAACTGTACGCAATACTCCAGGTTAGGTCTCACCAAGACCCTATCCAACTGATGGCTGGATTGTAATCATGCAGTTATTCCGCTGACTGGTTAGCATGTAACAAAAGTTTTCACTGTATCTTGGTGCACGTGAGATTAAACTCAAACTTAAACTCAGAGTGCTTCACCTAGAAAGAAATTGCCCAAGGCGGCACGATGGCACAGCGGCAGAATTGCTGCCTTACAGCACCAGAGACCCGGGTTCGATCCTGACTACGGGTGCTTGTCTGTACGGAGTTTGTACGTTCTCCCCATGGCCTGCGTGGATTTTCTACGATATATTTGCTTTCCTCCCACACTCCAAAGACGCACAGGTTTGTACGTTAATTGGCTTGGTAGAAATGTAAAATTATCCCTAGTGTGTGTAGGATAGTATTAGTATGCGGGGATCGCTGGTCAGTGACGACTCAGTGGGCCGAAGGGCCTGTTTCCGCACCATACTAAACTAAATGCTGCTGCAGAGCGTTGCATCCAGAGAAAGACCAGGCCTGGCCATCACACCCTCCCTTATCCATTGCCAAGCAAATTAATTACCTGGCGAGTGTAGAAGTGCACATTGTTTATCTTTGCAAGCAGTGTGAAAGGTGCTGCCCCTATGCCAAGCACCACTTCAGCAGCTGTTCCCTGTTTCCAGTCTCATTGTATGATTTAGTTTAGTTTACAGATACAGCACGGAAACAGGACTTTCAGCCCACCGAGCCCACGCTGACTATCGACTATACCTGTTCACACATGTTCTATTTTATCTCACTTCCTTATCCACTCCTTGCACAGCAGGAGCAATTTATAGAAGGCCAATTAACCAGGGGTTGGCAACCTAGGGCCCGTAACCCGAAATCATCCGGCCAGCAGGCGTTTTTTTTTTCAATTAGCTTTCGCGACCTGGGTAGACAATACCGGGGACGTGAACCGACCTGGGAACTGCAGCCATTCCCGGGGCCACGCAGGTGACCTGGGCACTACAGCCAGTCCCGGGGCATGCGAGGGACATTGGGAACTGCAGAAAACGTATTGAAAAACACGTGAAAACTAATGCGAAAAAAACAACCAAGTGTCACACTATGGCAAAAGGATGAGGCCCACCATCCACTCACAGACATGGGTCCTGGCCCCGATGCAGAGCTAGGATGCCGACTCCTGCTTTACGCGCAAGAAGTTTGGAAAGGGTTCATGACAAAAGGTTACTTATGAGAGCGCTGAATTGGAGAATATTGCAGACGCTTACTCAATATGTACTGCATATGTTTGCATTGTCATCTCCCATCTGCTTAATATAATTGATTTACTTTCATCTGAACCTCGAGAGATTGTGAATCCCTTCGATTCTTATTTTCAATTAAATCCCTTTGTTGAGTATTTTATAGGGCCTTAAAAACACACTCAGGCATTTTGAAATGTATATTATGTTCCTAGAATATCCCGTTCATTGCAGTAACAAAGATAAATATTACATTATTTTGTAATGGGATTGCACTTTTATCATTAATTTACTGCCTCATCCATTGCCTTGGAGCAGATAGTTAGATCATTGGTCTTTGTCCAAATGATGCCTGTGCATCTATATGTAAATTCCTTGGTAATGGAGGCGCTGAGAAGGTAATATTTTGTGTATACTTTATTTCCAATGAACAATTTGTGTATACAATACTTTGCACTATCAAAAGAACCAAAGCAGAAATAGCTCCCCCAGAGACTAAAGAACTGCAAGAGATGACAGAAAATAATTTGCTACAGAAAAAATTGAACTCGGGGGTCGAAGCCAAACGCTGATGCCCAGACTGCACCTAAGGTGGGTGTGTTGAAGCAAGCTGGAAGATAGCAAGTGGCCCTGCGCTGAGAGAAATAAAAATCTTCTTCACAGGGCCAAGGGTGTGGCACACTGGCGCAGCAGTCGACCCGCTGCCAGACAGCGCGGGCGGGGGAGACACGGGCTCGTTCCTGACCACGGGTAGATGGACACAAAAAAGCTGGAGCATCTCAGCGGGTTAGATGACATGTCCGGAGATAAGGAATATGTGACGTTTCGGGTCCAGACCCTTCTTCAGACTGGGAGTAGGGGACTGGAAGAGTGGAGGTTTGAAAAGGAACAACGAACAAGTGAATGAGAGTTTATGAAAAGGACAAATCAAAGCCAGCGACGATGATCAAGGAAAGGTGGAGCCCACAATGGTCCATTGTTGGCTGTGGAAAAGGTGATAAGGTCCCTTGCAGTCAGAAACAGGTGAGTTGATCATGGGGAACAAGGATATGGCGGACCAATTGAATAACTACTTTGGTTCCGTCTTCACTAAGGAAGACATAAATAATTGGCCGGAAATTGCAGGGGACCGCGGGTCAAAGGAGGAATTGAGTGAAATCCAGGTTAGTCGGGAAGTGGTGTTGGGTAAATTGAACGGATTAAAGGCCGATAAATCCCCAGGGCCAGATAGGCTGCATCCCAGAGTACTTAAGGAAGTAGCTCCAGAAATACTGGATGCATTAGTGATAATCTTTCAAAACTCTTTAGATTCTGGAGTAGTTCCTGAGGATTGGTGGGTAGCAAACGTAACCCCTCTTTTTAAGAAGGGAGGGAGAGAGAAAATGGGGAATTACAGACCAGTTAGTCTAATATCGGTAGTGGGGAAACTGCTAGAGTCAGTTATTAAAGATGGGATAGCAGCACATTTGGAAAGTGGTGAAATCATTGGACAAAGTCAGCATGGATTTACGAAAGGTAAATCATGTCTGACAAATCTTGTGGAATTTTTCGAGGATGTAACTAGTAGCGTGGATAGGGGAGAACCAGTGGACGTGGTGTATCTGGACTTCCAGAAGGCTTTCGACAAAGTCCCACACAAGAGATTAGTATACAAACTTAAAGCATACGGCATTGGGGGTTCAGTATTGATGTGGATAGAGAACTGGCTGGCAAATAGGAAGCAAAGAGTAGGAGTAAATGGGTCCTTTTCACAATGGCAGGCAGTGACTCTTGGGGTACCGCAAGGCTCAGTGCTGGGACCCCAGCTATTTACAATATAAATGAATGATCTGGATGAGGGAATTGAAGGCAATATCTCCAAGTTTGCGGATGACACTAAGCTGGGGGGCAGTGTTAGTTGTGAGGAGGATGCTAGAAGACTGCAAGGTGACTTGGATAGGCTGGGTGAGTGGGCAAATATTTGGCAGATGCAGTATAATGTGGATAAATGTGAGGTTATCCACTTTGGTGACAAAAATAGGAAAGTAGACTATTATCTAAATGGAGGCCGATTAGGAAAAGGGGAGATGCAGCGTGACCTGGGTGTCATGGTACACCAGTCATTGAAAGTAGGCATGCAGGTGCAGCAGGCAGTGAAGAAAGCAAATGCTATGTTGAATCATAGCAAAAGGATTTGAGTATAGGAGCAGGGAGGTTCTACTTCAGTTGTATAGGGTCTTGGTGATACCACACCTGGAGTATTGCGTACAGTTCTGGTCTCCAAATCTGAGGAAGGACATTCTTGCCATAGAGGGAGTGCAGAGAAGGTTCACCAGACTGATTCCTGGGATGTCAGGACTGTCTTATGAAGAAAGACTGGATAGACTCAGTTTATACTCTCTAGAATTTAGGAGATTGAGAGGGGATCTTATAGAAACTTACAAAATTCTTAAGGGGTTGAACAGGCTAGATGCAGGAAGATTGTTCCCAATGTTGGGGAGGTCCAGAACAAGGGGTCACAGCTTAAGGATAAGGGGGAAATCCTTTAGGGCCGAGATGAAAAGGACTTTTTTCACACAGAGAGTGGTGGGTCTCTGGAACTCTCTGCCACAGAGGGTAGTTGAGGCCAGTTCATTGGCTATATTTAAGAGGGAGTTAGATGTGGCCCTTGTGCCTAAGGGGATCAGAGGGTATGGAGAGAAGGCAGGTACGGGGTACTGAGTTGGATGATCAGCCATGATCATGTTGAGTGGCGGTGAAGGCTTGAAGGGCCGAATGGCCTACTCCTGCACCTAATTTCTATGTTTCTATGTTTCTAAGGAGTAGATGTAGGCAGCGAAAGTGTTTTTCCAGCTCTTTCTCCATAGTCTCCACACCTTCTCCATTGTCTCCACACCTGGGGTATTGTGTGCAGTTTTGGTCTCCAATTTGTGAAGGACATTCTTGCTATTGAGGGAGTGCAGCATAGGTTTACAAGGTTAATTCCCGGGATGGCGGGATTATCATATGCTAAGAGAATGGAGCGGCTGGGCTTGTATACTCTGGAAATTAGACGGATGAGAGGGGATCTTATTGAAACCTAAAAGATTATTAAGGGTTTGGATGCGTTAGAGGCAGGAAACAGAATCAGGGGCCACTGTTTAAGAAAAAGGGGTAAGCCATTTAGAACGGAGATGAGGAAACACTTTTTCACACAGGGAGTTGTAAGTCCGTGGAATTCTCTGCCTGAGAGGGCAGTGGAGGCCGGTTCTCTGGATACTTTAAAAAGAGAGCTAGATAGAAACATAGAAACATAGAAAAATAGGTGCAGGAGTAGGCCATTTGGCCCTTCGAGCCTGCACCACCATTCAATATGATCATGGCTGATCATCCAACTCAGTATCCCGTACCTGCCTTCTCTCCATACCCCCTGATCCCTTTAGCCACAAGTGCCACATCTAACGCCCTCTTAAATATAGCCAATGAACTGGCCTCAACTACCTTCTGTGGCAGAGAATTCCAGAGACTCACCACTCTCTGTGTAAAGAATGTTTTCCTCACCTCGGTCCTAAAGGAATTCCCCCTTATCCTTAGACTGTGACCCCTTGTTCTGGAATAGGGCTCTTGAAGATAGCAGAGTCAGGGGATATGGGGAGAAGACAAGAACGGGGTACTGATTGGGGATGATCAGCCATGATCACATTGAATGGCAGTGCTGGCTCGAAGGGCGGAATAGCCTACTCCTGCACCTATTGCCTATTGTCTATTGTCTCACAAATTAATTATCTTCAATCGTTTAACCAATTCTTTCTGAAAGTTACAACGGCATCTGAGTGATTGGGAAAGGGAGAGGGAGTCGAGAGACATGGAAGGGTGAGTGTGAAGATGACAGATCAAAGCAGACGATGACAAGGAATTGTAGAACGGTTTATTGTTGGCTGCTGAGGAAGATGACAAAGAGGCAGACAATCTGTAAATGAATTAGAAGGACAGTTAAACTAGTCGGAGAACTAGGGCGGGGGAGGGACGTGGAGAGAGGGAAAGCAAGGGTTAATTGAATTGGAGAAATATTAATGCAATATTAATACCGCTGGGTTGTAAGCCGCCCAAGCAGAATATGAGGTGCTGTTCCACCAATTTGCTTTGGGCTTCACTCTGACAGTGGAGGAGGCCCAGTCCTCCCAGCTCTGACTATGGGTGCTGTCTGTACGGAGTTTGTATGTTCTCCCTGTGACCACATGGGTTTTCTCCAGGTGCTCTGGTTTCCTCCCACATTTCTTAGTTGTGCAGGTTTGTAGGTTATTTGGCTTCTGTAAATTATCCCTCGTGCCTCGGATGGAACTAGTGTGATTGGGCGATCATTGGTTGATGTGGACTCGGTGGGCTGAAGGGCCTGTTTCAACACTGTACCTCTAAACTAAACTAAACCATCAATAATATACCATGGACCAGCCATATTGAAGCTACAACTGAGAAAACACGCTAACTTTCTCAGAAGCTTTCTCAGAATTGGCTTTGGGTCAAATTGTAAATTGTTCCTAGTGCGTGTAGGAAAGTGTTCGTGTGCGGGGATCACTGGTTGGCGTGCAGGCGGTAGGCCGAAGGGCCTGTTTCCTCACTGTATCTCGAAACTAAGCAAAACTCAAGCTTTAGGAAGTTTGGCATGTCCCACCGACTCCTACAATTGCCTCATAGAAAGCATCTGGAAGAGGTTCATCACAGCTTGGTTTGGCAACAGCTCTATCCAAGATCAGGAAAAAAAAGCTTATTCGTGGAAGTAGTCCAGTCCATCACGCAAAACATCACACCCCACCATGCCCCATCCACATCCGCTCTGTCGACTCCATCTACAATTGGCGCTGCTTCAGAAAAACAGCAAAGTGAAATGGCTGGAGGGATGTCACATGAAACCATCTGTTAAAATTATCTTATCGAGAGGAGACTGTTTGGGAACAGCCCTGCCCAAGGTCGCCTAACATTGTGGAGAGTTGTAGATGAAGTCCAGCCCATCACACGGTGTAGATTTCCCACCACTAACCCCCATCTACATCTCATGCTGCCTCGGAAAAGCAGCCAACACAATCAGAGACTTGTCCCATCCTGTTCATTCCTTCTTCTGCCTGCTTCCATCGGGCAGAAGATAGGGAAGCTTAACAGAGTGCACCACCAGACTTGGGAACAGCTTCTTCCCGTCTATCCCATTGAGGACATTGGATTTTGACTATGGAACTGCTGCACAACGAGGCTGATAAATATATTCTGCACTCTGAAAACATCGGACTGGCTGCGGAGGCCACAAATAGGCCCCGATCTCGGGTGTTTCACAGAGGAAGAGGACTAATCTTTTTGATGCCTTTCCTCACAATGGAAAATTTTGATTCTGTTGTGGGGGGACGTTCATGTTGAATTCTATGATGTGTTGTGTCATTTTTATTTTTTTTATTTTTTTCTATGGATGTACGGAAACTTCATTATTTCTTTTATGTAAAGCACTTTGGATTCAACGCGAGTTGATTTAAACATGGTATATGAATAAAATGTACTTTACTCTACTTACTGTATCTTCCACTTTGCTCTGCATATTGTTCTTGAGTTTGAAGATAGACACAAAGTGCTTTCTCCACATTTTGTTTCTCGAGTTTGACTTGATTGCATATATTTACGCTTCTCCATGGATTGTCACCTTGTCATGGTGGAGAAGCTTGTGTGGTCCTGAGATCCTGGGAGCGATGCCATCTGGAGCTATGCTCCTGGTAGGGCCACCCATGGCGGTAAGGTCGAGGGGGAAGTCTCTGACAAAGAGCAATCCAACCAAGACCTCAACGGTGGAACAGGCGGAGGACGATGGCTGACCTTAGTGGAGCGTCACAACGGCTTGGAAGGCGGATGAAAGGTGCAGCAGAATAGGGTCCCTGGTCACCTTGGACTCAATGCCACTGGATCCTGACCCAGATCTGTCGAGGACCGTGGGGTGGCTCTCTGTGCACCAGTCTCCCCTCGTTAAACAAAGTCACGCACAGGCGTCCTGAAGGACAGTCATACTAGTTTTGAGTGACCACCAATAATGATTGTATTTACGGTATATCTGGTCAGTTGGACACCATGCAAAACAAAGCTTTTCCTTCTACCTCACCACACATGACAATAATAAACCTAAACCTAACACTCTTAGAAACAAAGAGGCCTCAATAATTCATACTTGACAAATGGACCCCACCCACTCACTTGTTTGTGCATTTTTCTGGTAACATGTAACAACTGGGTGGCACGGTGGTGCAGCGGTCGAGATGCTGCCCTACAGAGCCAGAGACCCAGGTTCAATCCTGACAATGGGTGCTGTCAGTACGGAGTTCGTACGTTCTCCCCGTGACTGCGTGGGCTTTTCCCAGCGCTCCGGTTTCCTTCCACACTCCAAGGACATACAGGTTTGTAGATTAATTTGGCTTCGGTAAAAATTGTAAATTGTCCGTAGTATGTAGGATAGTGCTAGGGTGATCGTTGGTAGGCACAGACTCTGTGGGCCGAAGGGCCTGTTCATGCGCCAAATCTAATAAAACTAAACTAAACTGAACTAAACAAAAAAATGAATGACCAGCAAACATTGTTTTTTTGAAAAGCTGTCTCGAATTTGCAGTTGTTTGTCTTTCATTTTTTTATACAACTTGACAATAGACAATAGACAATAGGTGCAGTAGTAGGCCATTCGGCCCTTCGAACTAGCACTGTCATTCACTGTGATCATGGCTCATCATCCCCAATCAGTACCCCGTTCCTGCCTTCCTTGCAACCTAAACAAGGTGCTAACAATGTATACCAGCTGCCTGAAGAGTTTATATTCTAAGATAGATGGTGGAGTAAAAGGTCTGTCCCACTGTACGAGCTAAATCAAGAGGTCTCCCGAGTTAAAAAAAGCTCGTGGTAAGCTCGTAGAATGTACGCTGCGGGTACGTCGGAGCTCGGGACATCTCTTAGCGGCTCATAACACCAATGGCAGGTACTCGGGAAACGTGGTAAGCTCGGGAAGACTCGTGATGATTTTTCATGTTTCAACATGTTGAAAAATGTTCACGAGGGCCCCGAGTACCGACGAGCAGCTATTACCGTAATTCTCCGAGTTCGAATCAAGGGAAACTTGGGAGAATTAGCTCGTACAGTGGGACAGCCCCATGACTCAGCGGGTCAGGCAGCGTCTCTGGAGAGAAGGAATGGCTGACGTTTCAGGTCGAGACCCTTCTTCAGACTACGAGTTTATAATCTACTAGACCAAGTGGGACCCGTTGGGTCCCATCCCCTCAACATGCAGTTGCGGGGGGGAGGGGGCGGCCTGCGACGCCACGCACACACTAACCAACCACCCCCCTCCCCACACCCACACTAACCACCCACATTGACATTATATTAATATTATTAATTCACTATTTTTACCTCACCCCCTGCCCTATCCACTCATGCATAGCCCACAACTTGTAGGCGGGGCTAGAGAGGGAGGGGGTAGAGAGAGAGGGACACAGAGGGACACAGAGGCACAGAAAGGGACACAGATGCACAGGCAGGGACACAGAGGCACAGAGAGGGACACAGAGGCATAGAAAGCGACACAGAGGGACACAGAGGGACACCACCAAATTCAAGTACAGTTTCTTACCACTTCAAGAAGGGTGCAAGCCCACTAAAGACAGCGAGTCATGACCTCTCCCTCCTCCATCTTGCAGAGATTGAGCCACGCCCACACTTCTGGGTTTTATAGTCCCTCTTGAAGGGGCATGGCCTTCAGGAGAGAGAATCTCACCATTTTTTTAAAACACTAATGACTCTTTTATTTTTCATCGATGGGAAAAATCCTCGACACCTGATGAGCAGAAGGGGACTCTGAGTAAGATGGCCACTAATCACAGCTGTACATGGTAGCGTTTTTTCTAAAATCAATATAAAGCGCAAAAGTGGTCAAGATTAGACTTTTAATTATATAGAAGGCAAGGCAACTTTAATTAGGCAAGGCAACTTTAATTAGGCAACACAGCTTTAGCATTTCCAAACCAAAGGCAACACAGCTTTAGCATTTCCAAACCAAAGGCAACACAACTTTAACATTTCCAAACTATGTTTTCAAACCACATTAAGGGCACTGACAGGTCAGTAAAACCACTCACAGTTTAGTAGACATGTTTTCAGTGTTATTCACAGCTCAGAATGAGAGACATGACCCTCTCGCTCTCCTATCTTGCAAAGACTGACTGAGGCACTCAACATTTCTGGGATTTATAGTCCCTCCGGAAGGGGCGTGGCCGTCAGGAGAGAGAATCCCAACATTTTTTATTTTTAATCGATGAAAAAAATCCTCTTGTCCTGTGCAGCAGTGGAGGGGTACTTTGAGTAAGATGGCCAAAAATCACAGCCGTGAGTGGCAGCATTAATTCGAAAATCAATAAACACAACACCAGGAAGTGGTCAAGATCAGCCTTTTAGTAATATAGATATAATGAAGGATATGGGTTTAACCAGATGCGAACAGTGATGGACTAAAATCAATAGAGCATTTTTAAACAGCTAAATATAGTGTAAATACAGAACACAATTAATTCTCCCACTATATATTCATGATGGTGACATAAGAAACTGTAAATGCTGGAACCTTGAGCAAAAAATAGACTGCAGGAGAAAAAAATGTAGAAACAAGGAACTGGAGATGGCGGTGTACAAAAAAGTGCTGGAATAACTCAACGGATGAGGCAGCATCTCTGGAGACATGGATAGGTGATTTTTCGGGTCAGGACAAAATATCACTGATCCACATTCCCCAGAGGAGGAGTTTGTATGTTCTCCCAGTGACCACGTGGGTTTTCACCGGGTGCTCCGGTTTCTTCCCACATTCCATAGAAATGCAGGTTTGTAGGTTAATTGGCTTCTGTAAATTGTCCCTCATGTGTAGGATTGAACAAGGGTAGGGGTGATCGTTGGACGGCGTGTACTTGGTGGGCTTAAGGGCCTGTTTCCACGTTCCCCGTATCTCCAAACTAAAGTAACTCAGCGCGCCTTCAGTAAACCGTTACTTTAGCACTTTGCGTCCTTTTCTGCTGGAGGAACTCAGAAGTTCAGGCAGCATCTGTGGAAGGAATTAGCAGACGATGCTTCCAGTTGGGACTTTTCATGGCGCCGACCGATGGAACTCGTGGGAATGAGGACGCCACTGTCGGAGGAAGAACAATGGAAGACCCGCCGTGAGGGAGGAGGGAGGGGGGAGCACAAAGAGGGACCCGGCGCGGGGTACTTTGTAACTTTGCTGACGCCCTTTATGTGGCAGCTATTTACATACCTTGATTATGTACGCAAAGAATTTCACTGTGACTTGTCTCGGGTCAATAAAATATTCATCCACTCATTCGTCAGACTGATGGAGTATCATGGAGAAAGCTAATGAAAAGAGATGAAGGGAAGGGGTGGGACAAGACCTGGCATGTGATGAGTGGATTCAGGTGGAGGGTAGGTTTACAAGGACATTCCAGCTCGCATCGAAAACTCATAGTAACACCTTTTTAAAAATAAATGCTTTTCTCGTAAAAAATAATACTTTCTGCCCCTTGCACGGCAACTCATATAACACGTCTTGCAAGCCACGTTATTGACATCGCAAGGTGGCGCGGCACGGCGGCGCAGCCCAGCGACCCGGGTTCAATCCTGACTACGGACGCTGTCTGTACGGAGATTGCACATTTTCCCCGTGACCGGCGTGGCTTTTCTCCGGGTGCTCCGGTTTCATCCCACACTCCAAATAGGGTTTGGAGGTTAATTGGCTACGGTAACAATTGCAAATTGTCCTTAATTTGTGGGGTGATCACTGTTGGGCGAGGGCTCGGTGGTCCGAAGGGCCTGTTTCCGCACTGTACATCTAAACTAAATTAAACAAAACTGAAGATCTCTTAACAACCCTCCTTTAATGAATTAGATGTTTTCACAGTGACCATGTTCTGCCTTGATTACCCTTTTGAGGTAGACAATAGACAATAGACAATAGGTAATAGACAATAGACAATTGGTGCATGAGTAGGCCATTCGGTCCTTCGAGCCAGCACCGCCATTCACTGTGATCATGGCTGATCATCCACAATCAGTACCCTGTACTCTGTGTAGTATAACCATATAACATATAACCATATAACAATTACAGCAGGGAAACAGGCCATCTCGGCCCTTCTAGTCCATCCCAAACATTTATTTTCCCCTAGTCCCATCTACCTGCACTCAGACCATACCCCTCCATTCCTTTCTCGTCCATATACCTATCCAATTTCTTTTTAAATAATAAAATCGAACCTGCCTCCACCACTTCCACTGGAAGCTCATTCCACACAGCCACCACTCTCTGAATAAAGAAGTCCCCCCTCATGTTATCCCTAAACCTCTGTCCTTTATTCTCAAATCATGTCCTCTTATTTGAATCTTCCCTACTCTCTATGGAAAAAGCTTATCCACGTCAATTCTGTCTATCCACTTACTTTGATTGATTTTTAAAATTGATTTAGCGAATTTGAAAATCACTCTTTTGTTATGTTGGTAAATCTGGGAATCACAAATTTAAGCCAATTATACAATCGATGAAAACCACTGTCCTTTTAATCCTGACTGATTCTCTATTCCTCTCCCACCTCCGTTTGGTCTCATTATGCATCGCCTTAATCTGTACTTACAGTTCACAGTCAAAAGATTCAAGAGAGTCAAGCATGTGTAATTGTAATGTGAGCGGAGCAATGACATTCTAACTTGCTGCAGTTTTGCAGGTGCATTAAATGCAACGGCACAATAAATAAGCATAAAGTAAATGATCAGTTATATTCGGTAAACAAGACCGCGATCGTGCAAGCCCGCGTACATAGTGCTCCCTTGGCAGTGCAAAGTACATACTGTAGTAGTTTAGTGTAGAGACACAGCGCGGAAATAGGCCCTTCGGCCCACCGAGTCTGCGCCAACCAATGATCCCCGGACACTAACACTATCCTGCACGTAAGGAAAATTTTATAATTTACAGAAGCTAAATTAATCTACAAACCTGAAGAAACTGGAGCTCCCGGAGAAAACCCATGTGGTCGCAGAGAGAACGTCATACAGATAGAACCCGTAGTCAGGATTGAACCCGGGTCTCTGGCGCTGTCTGGAAGCAAGGGCGGTTCAGGGCGATGGAAAGAAGCTGGTTTTAAACCTGGTTCTCTGGCTCCAGTGCCTTCTTTATCAATGGTGGCAACGAGAGGAGAGCCTTGGCCAGTGTGATGTTGGGCTTTGATGATAGCAGCTGCCTTCGACAGCAGAGCTTTCTGTAGATCCCTTCAATAATGGAGGATGCAGTACTCGCGTGGAGGGCGAAATATCCATCAAATTCTGCAACCTCCTGGGGACACTCAGATGCAAGATGGCAACTCTTTGCATGCTTTTAGTTTTTGTGATACAGCGCAGAAACAGCCCCCACAGCCCACCGGGTCCGCATCGACCAGCGATCCCCACACACTAACACTATCCTACACACACTAGGAACAATTTACACATACACAAAGCCAATTAACCAACATACCTGTACATCTTTGGAGTGTGGGAGGAAACCAAAGATCTTGGAGAAAACCCACGTGGTCACGGGGAGAACGTACAAACTCCGTAGAGACAGCACCCGTAGTCAGGATCGAACCTGGTTCTCTGGTGCTTCAAGCGCTGTAAAGGGCCTGTCCTACCAGCATCCAACTCCATGCGATGAGCGCCATCAAACTAGAAGCGGGGGCCGCGCGGAGGTTGGGTGATCCCCTGTACAGGGCCGTTCCCACCAGCATGTGCCTGCATGCGGCAAGCGCGACCAAACCGGCAGCGAGGGCGGGTGAGTGGCGCAATGCGGCGCAAAGTGAGGCGAACTTGGAGCAAAGTCTTAAAGGTAAGTTCGCCAGGACAGAGAGGGGCACACAGAGAGGGGCACAGAGGCACACACACAGAGGGCCACGGAGCCACACACATAGAGGGTCACGGAGGCACCGACAGAGAGGGTCACAGAGGCACGACGTCAAGATGGTGTGTAATGTGTCGAGGCGACTGCGAGCCGACAAGCCGTTGCCGCGTGGAATTTTTTAACATTGTCAGTTTTTTGGAGCCTCCCACGATGTCGGGACGAACTTCGCACAATTCCGCACGGCTCCGGCGATCGAAGCGGGACCGGCCCCGCGCTGCCGGACGATTCAAGCGACCACGTTAGGTCGCGCTCATCGCATGGAGTTGCATGCTGGTGGGACAGGCCCTTTAGGCAGCAACTCTACCACTGTGCCACACTGCAGCCCCTACACAGTGCTCTTCCTAAAGAAGGATCTATTACCATCTGATAAGTGGGATAACATAGAACTAGTGTAAACAGGTGATCGATAGTCAGCATAAAATCGGTCAGACGGCGGGCCTGTTTCCATGCTGTATCTTTCAATCAATCATCCAATCAATCAACCTTACATTACAGGGAATTTGTAAAATTTAAATTATTGTATCTTGTTTCTCATCAGCTCCTTCTTTTAAGATGCTAGTGTAAAGTATTCAGACTGAACTTTGGTGCCTTCCCTCACAGATTCCGCTGTGTAGGGATGTCTATGTTAAAGACTATCGTGTTCTGTGGTCTTTTTTATTCGTACGGCTGTATGGTGACCACAAATTTCACTGTACCAATTGGTACAATAAATGTCTTTTGTCTCTTGTCTCAAACTCCACAGTACCTAGAGTCTGAAGAAGAATCTCGACCCGAAACGTTGCCTATCTCCTTCGCTCCTTAGATGCTGCTGCACCCGCTGAGTTTCTCCTGTTTTTTGTGTTACCCTCGATTCTCCAGCATCTGCAGTTCCTTCTTTAACACAGTACCTAGAGTGTTGTGTGCCCTTTTGGTCTCCTAATTTATGGAAGGCTATTCTTGCTATTAAGGGAATGCAGTGTAGGTTCTCCAGGTTATTTCTCGGGATGTGGGGACTGACATATGATGAAAGAATGGATCAACTGGGCTTATATTCACTGGAATTTAGAAGGATGAGAGGAGATCTTATGGAAACATATAGAATTCTTAAGGGATTGGACAGGCTAGGTACAGTAGAAATGTTCCCCATGTTTGGGAAGTCCAGAACCAGGGGTCACAGTTTAAGAATGAGGGGTGGGCCATTTAGTACTGAGATGAGGAAAAACGTTTTTCACCCAGAGAGTTGTGAATCTGTGGAATTCTCTGCTACAGAAGGCAGTGGAGGCCAATTCACTGGATGTTTTCACGAGAGAGTTAGATTTAGCTCTTAGGGCTAACGGGATCAAGGGATATGGGGAGAAGGCAGGAACACGGTACTGATTTTGAATGACCAGCCATGATCATATTGAATGGCGGTGCTGGTGCGAAGGGCCGAATGGCCTACTCCTGCACCCATTGTCTATGTTTCTATGTTTGTATAACATCTTCACAACCTGCGTCATTGCACAATTTAACAGAAAGGTTGCCGTCGTTCTCCTCATTAATATGCAGTTCTGACTCAAGAACAATACAGTTTAGTTTAGTTGAGTTTAGTTTATTGTCACATGTGCCAAGGTACAATTAAAAGGTTTAGTTGTGTGCTGCGCTGAAAGACAATACATGATAACAATCAACCTGCCCACAGTGCACAGACACAGGATAAAGGGAATGACGTTCAGTGCAAGATAAAATCCAGTAAAGTCCGATTAAAGATAGTCCATCACTCAATCCTGGGATGTCAGGACTGTCTTATGAACAAAGACTGCATAGACTCGGTTTATACTCTCTAGAATTTAGGAGATTGAGAGGGGATCTTATAGAAACTTACAAAATTCTTAAGGGGTTGGACAGGCTAGATGCAGGAAGATTGTTCCCGATGTTGGCGAGGTCCAGGACAAGGGGTCACAGCTTAAGAATAAGGGGGAAATCCTTTAGGACCGAGATGAGAAGGACTTTTTTCACACAGAGAGTGGTGGGTCTCTGGAACTCTCTGCCACAGAGAGTAGTTGAGGGCAGTTCATTGGCTATATTTAAGAGGGAGTTAGATGTGGCCCTTGTGGCTAAGGGGATCAGAGGGTATGGAGAGAAGGCAGGTACGGGATACTGAGTTGGATGATCAGCCATGATCATATTGAATGGCGGTGCAGGCTCGAAGGGCTGAATGGCCTACTCCTGCACCTAATTTTTATGTTTCTATGTTTCTAATCAATCATTCAATCAATCAGATTTATTGATCACATACACAATGAAGTGCAGTGAAATGAATTTGCCAGCAGTGGTACAATCAAAAAGAACACACAATACACAATCACAAAGTAACACAAACATCCACCACAGCTTTCGTCACCGTGGTGGAAGGCACAAAGTACAGTCAGTCCTCCTCCATTTTCCCCCGTGGTCGGGGCCATAAACCTCCGCAGTCGCCGCTGCGGGCAGCCTGATGTACAGGCCCTCTCGTCGGAAAGATAAGTCCCGAATCGGTGCTTCCCTACCGGAGACCGCAGCTTCAGGAAGACGTAGGCCTCAGGCCGGCGGTCGGAGCTCTTCTCCAGGGATCCCCGGCAAGGGATCCCGCTCCGGATGGCAAGTCATTAATTCCCCGCCGTATCCGCGGCTTCAAAATGTTGAAGGCATCCAAGGGGTTCCATTGAGGAAGATGGGAAGTCAGAACTGCCGTCAAGTTGGTGATTACTTGTCTGTGGGTGATTCCAGTTATATTCCACCAATAGAACATGGAACATTGAACAAATAGCACTAAAAGCTAGAGTAGCTCATTGTGCCAGGCTCCGCATTCCTCCCACACTCGAGCGATGTACGGGATTGTTGGTTAATTGGCTTTGGTAAAATTATAAAAATTGTTCTTAGTGTGTAGAATAATGCTAGTGTACAGGGTGATCGCTGGTCGGCGCGGATTCGGTTGCCGAAGGCCCTTTTGCAGACCTATTTCTCTAACGTCCAAAATTTAAAGGTATTCCAAAGAGCACTTCAAAATTACCTGATTGATTGAAAGATGCAGCGGGGTAATAGGTCGTTTGGCCCATCAGGTCTACGCTGACCATCGTTCACCCAATCACTCAGTTTCAGTTGTAACTTTAAAAAAAGAATTGGTTGAAAAATTGAAGATAATTAACTTGTGAGACTATGGAGAAAAAGCTGGAAAAACAATTTCACTGCCGACATCCACTCGTTATCACTTTTTCTACAGCCAACAATGGACCATTGTGGGCTCCACCTTTCCTTGATCATTGTTGCTGGCTTTGATTTGTTCTTTTCATAAACTTTAATTAATTTGTTCTTTGTACCTTTTCATACCCCCAGCCTTCCAATCCCCTGATTCGCAGTCTGAAGAAGGGTCTCGACCCGAAACGCCACCCATTCCTTTTCTCCAGAGATTATCATGGGTGGTCACTCGAAACTCACTCGAGTATGATTGTCCTCTCATGGAGGACGCCTGTGCGTGACTTTGTTTAACGTGGGGAGACTGGTGCACAGACAGTCACCACATGGCAGATCTGGGTCAGGATCTAGTGGCATGGAGTCCAAGACGACCGCAAACCCATTTCTGCTGCAGCCTTCATCCGCCTTCCCAGCCGTTGTGACGCTCCACTAAGGTCAGCCATCGTCCTCCGCCTGTTCCACCGCTGAGGTCTTGGTTGGATTGCTCTTTGTCAGAGACCTTTTTCACGCAGAGAGTAGTGAGTCTGTGGAATTCTCCGCCTCACAGGGCGGTAGAGGTAGGTTCTCTGGATACTTTCAAGAGAGAGCTAGATAGGGCTCTTAAAGATAGCGGAGTCAGGGGATATGGGGAGAAGGCAGGACGGGGTACTGATTGGGGAATGTCAGCCATGATCACATTGAATGGCGGTGCTGGCCCGAAGGGCCAAATGCCCTACTCCTACACCTATTGTCTATTGTCTATTGTTTATTGTCCCCCTCGACCTTACCGCGATGTGTGACCCTACCTGGAGCATAGCTTCAAACGGCATCGTTCTCAGGATCTCAGGACCACTCAAGCTTCTCCACCACGACAAGGTGACAGTCAACAGAGGAGACTCCAGAGATGCTGCCTGACCTGCTGAGTTACTCCAGCATTAAGTGTCTATCTTTGAGACAAAGCAAGATCCTGGTTCCATCTTAACCGCTCTATTGATGGACCACAGTTCTGTGCTTGTCTAATGTGCCTGTAAAGCTGCAGCAAGTAAAAATTTAATTGTTCCAATCACGGTGCAGATGACAATTTAACATTCTTGACTCTCATGAATCTCTTGAGTGTGAGTTTAAAGTACAGACAGGATGTTAGCTCATTACACGATGGAAGACATGAATAACAAGCTAATCTAAGACCAAAATACAGATGGGAGAGTGAGAGTGGATTTCAGTTCACATCCGGTGCATATGACACACAAACACTCTTGACGTGATTGTCTCTGGTAAGGCAGACCACAACTCCCTTTTTCAAATCACATTATATTTCACAGGGTAATTGAGGGAGCATTCTACATGTAATTCTGCGAAAGGAAAAAAAAAGACGGTTGGGTCATTATCAGAGAATGAATAATTTTATTCTTCCAAGAGATGCAAATCAAATTGAAACCTATTATAATTATTTAACGAGTTGAATATTAGTGTCTATAAGCAGTTAAAGTTATGGCATGTGGTAATCTATTTTCTCCAGCTATTCTTTTAAGGAGAAATGACAAATAGAACTGTGCACTCTTTAATTTTATAGTAATCTTTTATGTACTAATAATTTGTGACAAATATCAACGTGGTCTCGTATAATACAGAAAACGGCTGGATGCAATTCTGAATGTTAAGGGCCTGTCCCACCAGCACGCAACTATATGTGATGAACGCGATCAAACCGGCAGCGAGGGCCGCGCGGAGGTCGGGTGATCCCCTGTACAGGGCCAGTCCCACCAGCATGCGCCTGCATGTGGCAAGCGCAACTAAACCGGCAGTAGGGGCCGCGCGGAGGTTGGGTGTGGCGCAACGCGGCGCAAAGCGAGGCGAACTTGAAGCAAGTCCAAGGTAAGTTCGCCAGGACTTAGAGGGGCACACAGAGAGGGGCACCGAGACACACACACATACAGGGCCGCGGAGCCACACACATAGAGGGTCACGGAGGCACTTACAAATAGTTTCACGGAGGCACGATGTCCGGGCGGTGTGTAAATGTCGCGGGGACTGCGAGCCGACAAACCGTTGCCGCGCGGGATTTTTGGACATTGTCGGTTTTTCGGAGCCCCGCGCGGCGTCGGGACGAACTCGGGACGAACTCCGCACGGCTCCGGCGATCGAAGTGGGACCGGCCCCGCGACGCCGGACGGCTCAAGCGACCACGTTAGGTCGCGCTAATCGCATCGAGTTGCATGCTGGTGGGACAGGCCCTTTAGATTCCATTCCACCGCAAAACTAATGGCTGTAACTTTTCTTGTAGTCAATAGTCTTAAGGTTAAATGGGTTGTTATTCAGACGGAAATGCTAGCAATCCATCCTACCCAGTGGAAAAGTGCAAGTGAAACACCAACGGTGGCGCAGCGGTAGAGTTGCTGCCATTTCGTTCCTGACATTAGCTGCTGACAGTAAGGAGTTTGAATGTTCTCCCCGTGACCTGCGTGAGTTTTCTCCGGGTGCTCCGGTTTTTCTCCCACACTCCAAAGACGTACAGGTTTGTAGATTAATTGGCAAGGTAAAATTGTAAATTGTCTCTGACGTGTGTGTAGGATCGTGTTAATGTGCGGGGATCGCTGGTTGGCGCAGACTCAGTGGGCCGAAAGGTCTGTTTCCACGCCGACCAGCGACCCCCATACACGAACATGTCTACACACTGGGGACAATTTTTTACAATTTTACTGGCGCCAATTAACCTACAAACCTGTACGTCTTTGGAGTATGGGAGGAAACCGGAGATCCCAGGGAAAACCCACGCGGCCACGGGGAGAACGTATAAACACCGTACGGTAGAAGAAATACTGTCATCCACCACAAAACACTCCGACTCCCACAGTTACCTTGACTACACTTCCTCCCATCCTGCCTCTTGCAAGGATATCATCCCTTCCTCTCAATGTATCCATCATGACAGAAGACAAAAATAAAATCGTCCCATGATAATCGATGACCTAAGAGAGCGTTCTAGTTTTAGTTTTTAGAGACACAGCGCGGAAACAGGCCCTTCGGCCCACCGGCCAGCGATCCCCACACAATAACATTATTGGGACAATTTCCATTGAAACCAAGCCAATGAACCTACAAACCTGTACGTCTTTGGAGTGTGGGAGGAAACCGAAGATCCCGGAGAAAACCCACGCAAATCATAGGGAGAACGTGCAAACTCCTCACAAACAGCACCCATAGCCAGGATCGAACCCCGGCCTCTGGCGCTATAAGGCAGTAGCTCTACCGCTGCGCCACTGCGCTGCCCCTTATTCTATGATTCTACTCGATGAAATTTCTGGAACAGTAGATGTATATTTCGGCAGAAGGTTTTGGGGTGAATCAGCTTTTGAGAAAGACTTCACATTGTGATGAGAAACACCAGCTACACAACAAAGGTTAGTAGACTGGGTAGTTACCAGATAGACAAGATGGATAGTCTGAGGAAGGGTCTCGACCTGAAACGTCACCAATCCTTTTTCTCCAGAGATGCTGCCTGACCCGCTGAGTTACTCCAGCACTTTGTGTCCATCTTTAGTATAAGATCTGCAACATCTGCAGTTCCTCATTTCTACTAACCTGATAGATGTTGGATGGAGTTTCACTTATTTGTTGTTATTGCAGGTTCTTCAGTATTTCAATGTAAAATTGTTTTAGGAATTTAATACAAAATGTTGCGTTTGTATTTTCCTTTCTGAGTTCACTCTGGGTCACAATACAGTCAAAACTAGGCAGTCTCCCACAGATCAGGCACGAGACCGTCTTTTGACAGTCAGAGCCTGTTTCCCGGGGTGGAAACTGGAAAACACCAGAGCGGCACGGTGGCGCATCGCTGGAGCTACTGCCTTACAGCGACAAAGGCCTGGGTTCGATCCTGACTACGGGTGCTGTCAGTATGGAGTTTGCACGTTCTTCCCGTGACCTGGGTGGGTTTTCTCCGAGAACTTTGGAGTTTCCTCCCACACTCCAAAGACGTACAGGTTTGTCGGTTAATTGGCTTGGCATAAATGTATAAATGTAAAATTGTCCCTTGTGTGTGTATGGTAGTGTTAGTGTGCTGGTCGGCACGGATTTGGTGGGCCGAAGGGCCTGTTTCCATGCCAACCAAACTGAACGCTGTATACTGTCTCAGCGTACTACTGCTGTACACTTGTCCTGTATCTGAGATGCTGATCTAAGATGTATCTAAGTGCTTATGCATAGTGATACTTGTACTAAACTGTGTACAAAAATTAATATTGATTCCTCTCACTTCAGGTAGCCCCCATATTCCCTCTTTCTTTATCTCCCCCCCCACTCAAGTTGCACCAGCTTCTCATTTTCACCCTACAAACAGCTTACAATGGCCTGTTTCCTTTATCATCATTACTTTTTTTTTGCATATCTTTAATTCAGTGTTCTTTATCTCTCCACATCACCATCTATATCTCTCGATTCCCTTATCCCTAACCAGCCTGAAGAAGGGTCTCGACCAGAAGCGTCGCCCATTCCTTCTCTCCAGAGATGCTGCCTGTCCCGCTGAGTTACTCCAGCTTTGTTGTGTCTATCTGCACTGTAATAAAATAATAAAGTTATAAAATTAAGTACCATACCATACCATAAATAAGGTACCATACCATTAAAGGTGGAGAAGTTATTGTTCATACCGCTGGGTTCCAGGCTACCCAAATGCCACTATTTCACATACATTGCCTTACAGGCTTGGAGTCCCTGGAAACCGAATTAGAAGTTGATTTCAGGAGAGATTATGCTTTCATAGTAAGACGGACATTTTGTTAACCTTCCAGGACACAATGCATCTGGACAGATTATCCACCTTGTTAGGAGAAAATACCTCATCATATGCATCTGGAAGACAGTTTGCTGCACAAACCCATCTGGGAAAGAGTTAATTGGCTTTCCTGCCAGCACCATCTGGCAGCAACACTATCTCAGCTTGCCGCACTCACTATCAATAAATCTTATAATGATAATTATGGCTTTGTTTCAGTGCTACTGATTAAGTTCCACTGGTAGTTACATTTTATGCTAAGATTTATATTTGTGATATTCAAGAGAAATTCAGTTTTGTGCCAAGGACGAAAACTCAAGGATCCTTCGTGTTGTTTCTCGTTGATGAAACTATCCCAAATGCACTAAATGCATCTTAACATGATGGCAAAATCTATAACAGTAAAACCCAGGTAAGCATAGCAGAAATAATTCTCAGTACGGCACTGTGGCACAGGGACAGTTTCTTCCCAGCTGTTATCAGGCAACTGAACCATCCCACCACAGCCAGAGAGCGGTCCGGACCTACCATCAACTTCATTGGACACCCTCGGACAATCTTTGATCGGACTTTATTGGACTTTATCTTGCACTAAACGTTATTCCTGTTATTCCCTTTGTCATGTATCTGTATACTGTGAATAGCTCGATTGTAATCATGCATTGTGTTTCCGCTGATTGGTTAAGGGCCTTTCCCACTTACGTGTCCTTGGCACGCAAATTATGCAACCTCATGGGCGCGTTGAGCCGCGGCGGTCCAGCGAAGGTCGCGCGCGACTTCATTCGACCGCACAGCCGTCTGGAGCACGTGACGTCATTTGAAGATGGACGCAAAATGCCGGAGTAACTCAGCGGGACCGGCAGCATCTCTGGAGAGAAGGAATGGGTGATGTTTCGGGTCGAGTCTCTTCTTCAGTCTGAAAGAAGGGTCTTGACCCGAAACGTCATCCATTTCTTCAGTCTGAAAGAAGGGTCTTGTGCATTTTGTGTCTATCTCCAATTTTCTTGGCCCCACTCTGGGAATGGAAGTGGGGGCGGATCTGGACCGCAACGGCCGTGAGCCCCATTGCACGCGAAGATTTTGTTCACTACAAAAATCTCGATCCCCGCGCGATGTCGCGCACAACTACATACGCCCTCCGCGTTTCTCAGTGGGACTGGCCCTGCGCGGCCATACGATGCCCATGCGCCTCAACGCGACCACAAGGACACGTGATTTGCGTGCCAAGGACACGTAGGTGGGACAGGTCCTTTAGCACGCATAAAAAGCTTTCCATTGTACCTCGGTACATGGGACAGTAAACGAAACTGAGTGACTTTCACTGAACTACTATCTACCTTTTGGTGACCCTCGGACTTTCCTTGATCAGACTTTGCTGGCTTTATCTTGCACCAAACGTTATTCACTTCTCATGTATCTGTACGTTGTAAAAAGGCTCGATTGTAATCATGTATTGTCTTTCTGCTGACTGGTTAGCACGCAACAAAAGCTTTTCACTGTACCTCAGTACACATGACAATAAACTAAACTGAACTGAACCTAAACGACATGGTAGCATTGCTGTCTAGCACCTCCAGCGAGCTGAGTTCAATCCTAATGCCTGACGTTGTCTGTGGGGAGTTTGCACGTTTCCTCTGGGTGTACAGATCTCACCGCCCGTCCCAGAGTTGTGTTTGTTAGTAGGTAAAGCGGCCACTGGAGTTTGTCACTGGTGTGGAGTTGATGAGGGTGTGGGTTGAATGAAATGGAATGGGTGTTAGATTAGTATAGGTGGTAGATTGATCATCATAATGTTATAGTGTCATACACACTCTAGATTAGTTCAGCAACCTAAATGTGCCTCAGATGGACACAAAATGCTGGAGTAGCTCAGCAGGTCAGGCAGCATCTCTGGAGAAAACGGATGGGTGACGTTTCGGGTCGAGACCCTTCCTCAGACTGAAGAAGCTTTCTGTATCACATGCACACACACACGCACACGCATGCACACACACATACACACACGCATGTACACACATGCACACACACATGCTTGTACACACACGCGCACACTCACACACTCACACACACTCACACACACACACACATACACACACACATACACACACATACACACATGCACACACACTCACACACTCACACACACTCACACACACACACACACACACACACACACACACACACACACACACACACACACACGCATGTACACACGCACACACACACACACACACACAGTAACCGAGATACAATCCAGTAAAACGTTAATACGTAAGCACAATCAGACATGGTACGATGGTAGAACAATTGTAGGGAAAGAATATGAGATTGTACAGAGGTGGAAGACAAAGGGTCTGCACGCTTCATGTTGTAAAGTTTCAGAGTTCTTAAATACATAGTCTTATCTTGACCGGTGAATCTCTCCTTTGCCTGGAACAAGTGCTTGGATGGGCTGGATGGGTGAAAGAGATAAGTGCGTTGATGTTGTCTCCGTGGCCAATCTGTGTGTTGGTCAATCTTCTTGAAGCTCCACTCGATCAAGCCTTGCATGGACCTTTGGGCAGTTGCTGCCTCCTCCCTTCTTCCACCCATCTCCTGCTTGTCACTTGGGCCGGGAATTTGACAAGTGTAATGTTAGTGGCAGATCCCAAATTGAGCTTTGGGGAACAGGCTATGGAAGAGCAGTTGTTTTTTAATGGAGCTATTGATTCATTGTTGCATCACCTTGCCGATGATTGGGTGGAGGTTGACAGGTCAGTAATTGACTGGGTTAGACTCGTTCAGCTCTCCAAGTACACAGCATGCATGACAATTCTCTCCGTCGTCAGCTGGTCGCCCGAGCAAAAAGGGGATTTGTGTTTATTTGGTTTAAACAGGCACCAAAATCTGTAGTAACTCAGCGGAACAGGCAGCATCTCTGGAGAAAAGGAATAGGTGACGTTTCAGGTCCAGACCCTTCTTCAGACTGAGAGTCGGTGGAGTGGGGAATGAGAGATATAGACAGTGCTTAGGATAACTGGGATGGTGCAGCGATAGAGTTGCTGCCTTACAGCGCCAGAGACCCGGGTTCGATCCTGACTACGGGTGCTGTCTGTGTGGAGTTCATACGTTTCTTCCCGTGACCTTCGTGAGTTTTTTGTGAGATATTTGGTGTCTTCCCACACTCCAATTCAGATAGATAGTGTGGTCGAAAAGGCATTTAACACAATGGCCTCATCGGAGTATTGAGTATAGAAGTTGGGAGGTCATGTTGCAGTTGTATAAGACGTTGGTGAGGCCACAATTAGAGTATTGTGTTCAGTTCAGGGCTCCGTGTTATTGGAAAGATGCTGTTAAGCTGGAAAGGGTACAGAGAAGATTTACAAGGATGTCACCAGGGCTAGAGGGTGTGAGCTACAGGGAGAGGTTGAGTAGGCTGGGACTCGATTCCTTGGAGCACAGGATGAGGGGTGATCTTATTGACATGCATAAAATCACGAGAGGAATAGATTGGTTCGATGCACAGAGTCTCTTGCCCAGAGTAGGTGAATCAAGAACCAGTGGACATCCAGTTTAAGGTGGAAGGGAAAAGATTTAATTGGAATCTGAGGTAACTTTTTCACACAAAGGGTGGTGGGTGTATGGAACAAGCTGGCAGAGGAGGTAGTTGAGGCTGGGACTATTACAAAGTTTAAGATACACTTAGACAGGTACATGGATAGGACAGGTTTAGAGGGATATGGATCAAGGGCTGGCAGGTGGGACTAGTGTAGCTGGGACAAGTTGGCCAGTATGTGCAAGTTGGGCCGAAGGACCTGTTTGCACACTGTATCATGCTATGTCTCTATGATTCCAAAGATGTACATGTTGGTAAGCTAATTGGCTTGGTATAAAAGTAATGTTGTCCCTAATGTGCGTAGGATATTATTAGTGGGCTGAAGGGCCTCTTTCTGCGCTGTATCTCTAAAACTAATACTAAAACTAAAAACTAAGACAAAAGAATGGAAAATACGTAAATAGCAATGATAATTAAGGACATGTGGAGCCCACAATGATCCATTGTTGGCTGTGGAGTAGGTGATAATAAGTTCTACAGACAGTGGAGCTCGAGAGCATGACAGTAAAACTGGTACGACAACCTCCCCCACGCCAACAATGGACCATTGTGGGCTCCACGTGTCCTTGGTTATCATTGCTTTTTACACATCCCCCATTTGTGTTTATTTAACGAGTTTTTCTTCCCTTTCCGGACTTCACCAAGTGTTTGGCAACCAATGGAGTTTAGTTGCTGCGGGAATGTACAGAACTATTTACCAGTCAACTCTGCACGACATGGGCAAGAAGGGTCTCGACCCGAAACGTCACCCATGCCTTCTCTCCAGAGTTGCTGCCTGTCCTGCTGTGCGGACAATGCGCTAAATAATGCTGGCCAGACACTCAGCTAGTACTGAAACATTTGACGAGCAGTAAAATCAGATACCACACAATGTCCCATGGTGGAAACTTCAAAGACTAGAGGCCATAGCTTTAACGTGAGAGGGCTTCAAAGTGCCTCCATAGCTTAGAAACATAGAAACATAGGAAATATTTCCTACGGCCCTTCAATTCCAGCACCGCCATTCTGTAGCGTTCTTTTGCTCTGGTATTTTATTTCATTCTTCACATGTTTAAATTATAAAGTGTTATTCTTAATTGTTTACTATATATCGTGTTGTTACTTGCGAGCAAAGCACCAAGGCAAATCCCTTGTAGGTACACATACTTGGCTAATAACATTTATTCAATTCAATTCAATGTGATCATGCAAAATCAGTACCCCGTTCCTGTTTTTTTTTCCATATCCATTGATTCCGTTAGCCCCAAGAGCTATATCTAACTCTCTTGAAAACTTCCAGTGAATTGGCCTTCACTGTCTTCTGTGGCAGAGAATTCCACAGATTCACAACTCTGGGTGAAAAAGTTTTTCCTCATCTCAGTCCTAAATGGTCTACCGCTTATTACAACAATGTGACCCCTGGTTCTGGACTCCCCCAACATCGGGAACGTGTTTCCTGCATCTAGCCTGTCCAATCCCTTAAGAATATTATATGTTTCTATAAGATCCCCTCTCATCCTTCTAAATGAATATAAGCCCAGTCGATCCATTCTTTCATCATATGTCAGTCCCGCCATCTCGAGCTTCAAGGTGACATTGTAAATCGCTCCTACACAAAAAGCTGGAAACGCAGCGGGTGCAGCAGCATCTAAGGAGCGAAGGAGATAGGCAACGTTTCGGGCTGAAACCCTTCTTCAGAATCGCTCGTTTGTAATCATGTATTGTCTTTTCGCTGGCTGGTTGGCACTCAACCAAAGCTTTTCACTGTACCTCAGTACACGTGACAATAAACTACACTGGCTATTAAATGGCTATTAAACTTGGCTCGGAACTCTGAACATTAATATCCCTCCATCTGTTATTTGCACTTTATTAATTTATTAATCATTTGTGTGTATTTACGTATATAATTGTAGTCAATGCCTACTATGTTCTGTTGTGCTCTGCAAAGAAAGATTTTCATTGTCCTGTCAGGGACACATGACAATAAACTCTTTTGACTTTTGACTTTGACTGATAGGGGTAAGTTAGACAGTGGATGAGTAGGATTAGGTTTAGGTTTATTATTGTACGGGGAAAAGCTTTGTTTTGCATTTATCCAAACAGGTCTGATGTACCAATGATAAATACAATCAAGGATACATGGATAGGACTGGTTTAGAGGGATAGGTGCAGGCAGGTGGGACTAATGTGGTCCTAAACTACCATCCACCTCATAGGAGACCCTCAGACTATCTTTTATTAGACATTACTGGCTTTATCTTGCGCTAAACGCCATTCACACCATTCCCTTTATCATGTATCTGTACACTGTGGATGGCTTGCATGTGTATGTCATGAAACATTGGGAGCTCGCAGGTCCCTGGTAGGAGACTGATTTTTGGAGCTCCCGCCATCGCAACTTCGCCCGCCTCGAATCGCGGGCTTTGAATCGGCCCATCGCAGGGGCCTTACATCGCCCCGTGCGGCTTAATCGGCCGCGGGACTTACCATCGCCCGCCGGGGGCTTTAACGTCAAGAGCCTCGATCGCCTTGACGCAGCAGTTTGGTTGCCTGACAGGGAGGGGAACAGGGAAGAGATCAGACTTTTGCCTTCCATCACAGTGAGGAGGTGTTTGGAGATTCACTATGATGGATGATTGTGTGGAACTGTGCTAATTGTGTGTTATGTGTATTTTGCTGTTCTGACTGCAGGGAACAACATTTTGTTCAAGTCTTTGTTTGTTTGAATGACAATAAAGGCATTCTAATTCCAATTCTAATGTAACCATGTAGAGTCTTTCCGCTGACTGGTTAACGGGCAACAAAAGCTTTTCATTCTACCACGATACACGTGACAATAAACGAAACTCAAAATGTTGGTCGGTGTGGGCAAGTTGGTCCGAAGGGTCTGCTTCCATGGTGTATAACTCTATGATTCTATGACTCTATAAGTCAAAAGTATAATAGAGCAAAGGGGAAGATACTGAGTGGAGGTTATAGTTCTCAGCATTAGATATGAAGATACATAGACAATAGTTGCAGGAGTAGTGATCATCCACTATCAGTACCCCGTTCCTGCCTTTGCTCCATAGCACTTGAGTGTGGGAGGAAACCGAAGATCTCGGACAAAACCCATGCAGGTCACGGGGAGAACGTACAAACTTCGTTCAGACAAGCACCCATAGTCAGGATGAAACCCAAGTCTCTGGCGCTGTAAAGGGCCTGTCCCACCACATGCAACTCTATGCGATGAGCGCGACCTAACGTGGTCGCTTGAGCCGTCCGGCGTCGCGGGGCCGGTCCCATTTCGATCGCCGGAGCCGTGCGGAATTGTGCGGAGTTCGTCCCGACTCGCGCGGGGCTCCGAAAAACTGACTATGTTCAAAAATTCCGCGCGGCAACGGCTTGTCGGCTCGCAGTCGCCTCGATGCATTACACACCGTCTCGACATCGTGCCTCCGTGACCCTCTCTGTAGGTGTCTCCGTGACCCTCTATGTGTGGGGCTCCGTGGCCCTCTGTGTGTGTGTGCCTCTGTGCCCCTCTCTGTCCTGGTGAACTTACCTTAAGACTTCGCTCCAAGTTCGCCTCACTTTGCGCTGCGTTGCGCCACTCACCCGACCTCCGCGCGGCCCTCGCAGCCGGTTTGGTTGCGCTTGCCGCATGCAGGCGCATGCTGGTGGGAACGGCCCTGTACAGGGGATCACCCAACCTCCGCGGCCCCCGCTTCTAGTTTGACCGCGCTCATCGCATGGAGTCGGATGCTGGTAGGGGTTAGGCAGCAACTCTACCGCTGCGCCACCATGCTGCCGATTCCTTGCTACATTTCTTGCTACATTTTGTCAATGATGCTATTTGTTTAAAGCTCTTATTCTGTCTACTACTCAGTTTTTCGATTTACTGCAACCTGCCAAACTATTTGAGCGTTATATGGCGACATTTGGGAAATAAATATAATTTAGTATGACTATGTGATGTTGTTGTGACAGCGTGGAGCACAGATCCAGTTGGCAGAAGCCTGTGAAGTCTAGGCAATTTATTTAATCAGCGGCTTTCATACTTCAGCCAACCGACTTATCCAAACTTGTCGCCCCATTACACAACGGATGGGGAGACTTTGGAGAGGGTGCACAAGAGGTTTACCAGAATGCTGCTTGGATCAGCGGGCATTAGCCAGAAGGGGATTTTGGCCAGATTTGGTTTGTTGTCTCTGGAGTGTCGAAGGATGATGGGGCTATCCTGGTCGATGTACTATCTATTGTGAAAGGCGTAGATAGGGTAGACAGTCAGAACCTTTTCCCAAGGGTGAACATAAGGTCTTAAGTGATAGGAGCAGAATGAGGCCTTTCGGTCCATCAAGTCTACTCCACCATTCAATCAAGGCTAATTATCGTGTTGCACAGGGAGCCAAATGCAACGGAATTTGGTTTGGAACTGCATATATCGATGTATTTCTAAATGACAATAAAGTTTGTTTGAATTTTGACTTGACTTGACTGATCCATCTCTCCCTCCTAACCCTATTCTCCTGCTTTCTCCCCACTACCCCTGACACCCATTCTAATCAAGAATCTATCTCTGCCTTAAAAATAAGGTCTCTACAGCCATCTGTGGCAAAGAATTCCAAAGATTCACAACCCTCTGACTAAATAAATTTCTCCTCATCTCCTTCCTAAACGAATGTCCTTTAATTCTGAGGCTATGACATCTCGTCCTAGACTCTCCCACTAGCGGAAACATCCACTAGCTTTAAGGTGATGGAAGGGGCAATTCAAAGGATATATTTTTGCACAGAGACTGATGGGTGCGGAAACATGATGTTGGAGGACATATGATACTGGCATTTAAGAGGGTCTTAGCTGGACACATGGATATGCAGGGAATGGAGGGATATGGATCACATCTAGGAGATTAGCAGGAAACACGTTCCTGATGTTGGTGGAGTCCAGAACCAGGGGCCACAGTTTAAGAATAGGGGGTAGGCCCTATTTAGAACGGAGATGAGGAAAAACTATTTCACAGGGTTGTGAATCTGTGGAATTCTCTGCCTCAGAAGGCAGTGAAGGCCAATTCTCTGGATGCTTTCAAGAGCTAGTTAGATAGAAGTCTTTAAGACAGCGGAGTCAGGCGATATGGGGAGAAGGCAGGAACGGAGTACTGATTGGGGTTGATCAGCCATGATCAGAATGAATGGTGATGCTGGCTTGAAGGGCCGAATGGCCTACTCCAGCACCTATTGTCTATTGTCTATTTTCTATTAACCTGGCATCATATTCAACATGGATATTATTGGCAGAATGGCCTTTTGCTGTGATGTGAACCTTTAGAGATAAAGCGTGGAAACAGTCCCTTCGGCCCACCAAGTCCATGCCCACCAGCGATCCCTGCACACTAACACTATCCCACACACACACTGAGGATAATTTACTATTATGTCAAGCTGATTAACCTGCAAACCTGTAGGTCTTTAGAGTGTGGGAGGAAACCAGAGCACCCGGAGAAAACCCACGCAGGTCACAGGAAGAACGTACAGACTCCATTCAGACAGCACCCGTAGTCAGAATTGAACCTGGGTCCTTGGCACTGTAAGTAAGTAAGTAAGTAAGTAAGTTTATTGGCCAAGTATTCACATACATTAATACAACATTAATGATAAAACACCATTGATCAAGCATGTGATCCAACAAAATACCAGATCAAAGGGAGGCTACAGATTTTTGGCTGTTGAGTAGAGCAACTACTCGTGGATAAACCAGCAATTCTACCGCTGCGCCCAAGTGATGCAAGGGAACACAAGTACCATTACAACGTGCTGTACTGTTCTATGTTCTATGCTAACCGGTGAGAGAGAGATGGCGCGTTGAGACACTTACACTGGCCATCAAGTTGCCATTTTGTTCCATGTTCCCCGAGGAATTTTTCTGTAATTTCAGTCATTTCATCCTTCTGCACAAAATGCATTAGAGGCAAATTAGATTCTGATGGAGGCATTTTGCGAAATAAAGACAGCTAGAAGTGAAAGTGAATGCGATTGCAATGATCCATCACATTGCTAATGGGTTTCACAGCTGCTGTGATATTGATATTTTTCATGACGTACTAAAAATTTACATGGAAGTGTGTGTATGTGTTTAAGTTTGCAAGTGAATCTGCTCTGTTGAAACTATCATTTTTTCTGCAATTGCTGTGCTGGAACTTACATTAAAATGCAGATAAATGTAGAAACATAGAAACATAGAAAATAGGAGCAGGAGGAGGCCATTCCACCCTTCGAGCTTGCACTGCAATTAATTGCGATCATGGCTGATCATCCACAATCAGTAACCCGTGCCTGCCTTCTCCCCATATCTCTTGCTTCCGGTAGTCCCCCAAGAGCTCTATCTAGCCCTCTTTTAAATTCATCCTGTGAATTGGCCTCCACTGCCTTCTGTAACTCCGGAAATCCTTTAGGACCGAGATGAGACGAACGTTTTTCACACAGAGAGTGGTGGGTCTCTGGAACTCTCTGCCACAGAGGGTAGTTGAGGCCAGTTCATTGGCTATATTTAAGAGGGAGTTAGATGTGGCCCTTGTGGCTAAGGGGATCAGAGGGTATGGAGAGAAGGCAGGTACGGGATACTGAGTTGGATGATCAGCCATGATCATATTGAATGGCGGTGCAGGCTCAAAGGGCCGAATGGCCTACTCCTGCACCTAATTTCTATGTTTCTATGTAACTGAGAATTACACAAATTCACAATTCTGAAAAAGCTTTTTCTCATCTCAGTTCTTAAACTGTGGCCCCTGGTTCTGGACTCCCCCAACATTGGGAACATTTTTCCTGCATCTAGCTTGTCCAGTCCTTTAATAACTTTAACCCAACTCCACCTTAATCTTTCAATGGTTCAATGGTGTTTTTATTGTCATGTGCAACCACGTAATATGACGTTCAGTTCAGTTTAGTTTATTGTCACGGGCACCGAGGTACAGTGAAAAGTTTTTGTTGCGTGCGAACCAGTCAGCGGAAAGAATCGACTTGAATTGAATACTCTATTATCACATGTGTCACAGTGAGATTCTTTGCTTGCCTACCCAAGGTATGAAAATAGTCGCCACATAAAGGGCGTTACAGGGGGAGAGGAGTAATAGGTTGATGGTTGGTCAAGGCCAGAGACAACAAGGTGACATGAGGCGGAATATAACACCAGGAAGCCTAATAAAACAAGCCATTTTGGGATGAGCCATACATAAGGTCATAAGATCATAAGTAATAGGAGCAGAATTAGGCCATTCGGCCCATCAAGTCTACTCTGCCATTCAATAGACAATAAAAAGTAGACAATAGATATTAGGTGCAGGAATAGGCCATTCAGCCCTTCGAGCCAGCACCTCCATTCAATGTGATCACGGCTGACCATCCCCACTCAGTAACCTGTCCCTGCCGGCTCCCCATATCCCCAGACTCCGCTATCTTTAAGTGCCCTGCCCAGCTCTCTCTTGAAAGTATCCAGAGAACCGGACTCCAATCATGGCTGATATATCTCTTCCTCCTAATCCCATTGTCGTGCCTTCTCCCCATAAACCTCAGACACCCGTACTAATCAAGAATCTATCTATTAGAAATCTATTAGAAATGCTACACTTGTCGCCTTACCTCCCCCCTCGACTCCATCCAAGGACCTATGCAGTCCTTCCAGGTGCAGCAGAGGTTCACCTGCACCTCCCCAACCTTATCTATTGCATCCGCTGCTCTAGATGTCAGTTGCTCTACATTGGTGAGACCAAGCGTAGACTTGGCGATCGTTTCGCTGAACACCTCCGCTCGGTTTGCAATAACCAATCTGATCTCCTGGTGGCCCAGCACTTCAACTCCCCTTCCGAATCCGACCTTTCTGTCCTGGGCCTCCTCCACGGCCAGAGTGAAGAACACCATAAATTGGAGGAGCAGCACCTCATATTTCGCTTGGGCAGTTTGCACCCCAGCAGTATGAACATTGACTTCTCTAATTGCAGGTAGTCCTCACTTTCGCCTCCCCTTCTCAACTCCCCTTCAGCCCTCTGGCTCCACCTCTTCCTTTCTTCCTCCCGCCCCCCCCCCCCCACCCTGAAGACGGCTTCGACCCCAAACGTTGCCTATTTCCTTCGCCCCATAGATGCTGCCTCACCCGCTGAGTTTCGCCAGCATTTTTGACTACCTTCGATTTTCCAGCATCTGCAGTTCCTTCTTAAACAAGAATCTATCTATCTCTGCCTTAGAAATATCCACTGGACTTGTCCTCGACAGTCTTCTGTGGTAAATAATTCCACAGATTCACCACCTTCTGACTAAAGAAATTCCTCCTCATCTCTCATCACTTCTTTACAACTCGTAAATAACCCACCTCATAAATAATAGTTATTAATAATAATAATAATACATTTAGGACCTATAATTCATTTTGGAATTAATGGATCAGAATTAATGGCAGCAAGAAGCAGCCTGTGCTCTTTATTCAGGCTACGTTATGTTTAGTTTAGAAACAGCGCAGAAACAGGCCGTTCGGCCCACCCAGTCCGCGCCGACCAGCGATCCGCGCATATTAACCCTATCCTACACACACTAGGGACAATTTACAACCGAAGCCAATTAGCCTGCAAACTTTATGTCTTTGGAGTGTGGGAGGAAACCGGAGATCACGGAGTCCACTGCCCATTGGTACGGAGCTTTTGCATTTTTCAGCTTGAAATTGTGCAATCTGGTGCATACTGTAGCAAGTCTTTTAACTTACACTTGAATGTAATATTTATGCTTTAATTTGGATTAGCTATGAATAAGGTTAGGCTAAATTACATTCCTAATTACATTCCACAGTAGAGCCAGGCTCTGATCAACAGCTGTAGCACATGAATGAACTTAGTGTATTCATGTATGGAAATCCGATTATAATCAAGCACTGGCCCATGTTAGCCAATCTGGGTCTCACTCCACATCTGGTACTACTCCTGACCCTGACTCCAGTTGCATACCTTCTCTCATTCCTGACCCTGAGTCCAGCCTTACACCTGCCCCTCCCTATTCTACCCTGATCATAGCTGCTTACCTGCTTATGTTCCCAGTGCTGAACACTCCCATTGACCCAGCTTTGACTGCACACCTAGTACTATTCAAGACCTTGACTCTGGATGCACACTTGACCTTTCTCCTAGCCCCTCTGCACTGACAATATATCTGGACCACACATAAAGCCCCCATATCTGACCCCCCTGGACTTAACCTATTATGTTCAAGTCCACAGGTGCTTATCTAATGCGGTAATCTTTTATGGGGCATTTGACAGACAACATATTGTATAACAAAATTTGCTACATCCATTGGCTTCCTTGTTATCTATCATGTTAGTTTGTCAAATAAGTCATCAATTGGTTGAACACAATTTCTCATCCATAAAATTATACTCACTCAGCTGTATAAATATTCTGTTACCATTTCCTTCATTTTCCTAACAAACTGTCCTGAAGTCATTTTCATCCTCAATATTTTCAGTAATTTGCTGTCTTCCTCTCAGCTGGGACATTTCTGAATTGCAAAGTCCAATAACTATATATTTAAGCAATAATATTCTCTTTAATGTGATCTTGAGAGTACATAATATTTTCTGTGGTATTCATAACACAACAGATAAAAAGATCTTTGTTTTGATTGCACCTATCAACATGCATACATTATTATATTACAGTTCATATGTACCAAGGGCAAATTTTTGTTCCAATGCTCCCCATTCCCAATTACCGTTACATTGAAGTGATTAAAATCCAAGTGAAGTTTAAATGGCATCAGAAAAATAAAACATCCGGAATGGATGATATTAATTACGTGGTTGGTTGGAGTCAGTATCAGCAAAATTACTATATTAAACTTTGAATCTTCAGATGTCCTAGTTCAAGCTGAAACTAAAGACAAATAATCTCCTCACACATCCCCCTGCAAATATCTGTGTCACTCCTTTAAAATATGCCCCTTCTTTGAACAACTCTTAAACATCGCATCTGAATCAGTTTTGATCTGATTACACTCCTTGAGGATGTTCATCTTCATGTTCAATTTGTGAAACAATGAGATTGGGGACATTTCTATTCAACCTGTCAAAGGAATTTGGGGGGGGGGGGTTAGAAATAGTCAGTGAGGCAAACAAACATAATAGTTGAGTGGCAAATGACAATAGTGCTACCTTCCCAATATATAACTGAAGGAAATAATGGGTTATCAGGGCTGTATGTTGTGACAGACACCATTACGCCTTGCATGTAATTTTAATATTACACTTATCCCATCCCCCTGGATATTCCGGATTAATAAATTAAGTTTTGTCAACTAATTACAAATCAGGCTAACTACAAATCAATAACATTAGCCAACCCCGAAACACGAAGCGCTGAGCATTGGGATCCAGACATCACGGACAACTGGCCTCAGTTCCCCGCTCACATCTGGCAGTGCTCTCCGTCTGAACCTGGGGCTGTGGAGCATTTTTGAAAGTGGGGGGGCTGAGTGATCGCTGATCACTGGTCTTGGGGTACCAGTGGAGGGAGTGGAGCGACTGAGTTGGGGGAGGGTCTTTTTTTAATTTGGTGTATTAAAATCATGTTTTAGTGCATTGTAGAAGTATCATTTCAATGTTTTCTGTTTGAAGTATTTTTAAGAGGTAACTTTTTAAGGGTAACCTTTTCCACATAAAGGATGGTGGGTGTATGGAACAAGCTGCCAGGGGAGGTAGTTGAGGCAGGGACTATCCCAACATTTGAGAAACAGTTAGACTGATATATGGATAGGACAGGTTTGGAGGGATAGGGACCAAAAGCAGGTAGTGTGGCTGGGACATGTTGGCGGGTGTGGGCAAGTTGGGCTGAAGGGCTGTTTTCACACTGTATCACTCTATGGCTACATTATACCCCCGCCGTGCATGAATTCTTCAAAATCAAGTGGTCGAGTTTTATTGCCATATACTCAAGCATAGAAACATAGAAAATAGGTGCAGGAATAGGCCATTCGGCCCTTCGAGCCAGAACTGCTATTCAATATGACCATGGCTCTTCATCTAAAATCAGTACCTTTCCTGGTTTTTCCCCATATCCCTTGAGAGTTACCATAGCCCCAAGAGCTAAATGTAGCTCTCTCTTGAATACATCCAGTGAATTGGCCTACACTGCCTTCTGTGGCAGATAATTCCACAGATTCACAACTTTCTGGGTGAAGAAAGTTTGTCCTCATCTCAGTCCTAAATGACCTACCCCTTATTCTTGAACCAGTGTGACCCCTGGTTCTGAACTTCACCAACACCGGGTACATTTTTCCTGCAGTTACAGTAAGTGAAAATCTAGCAGGCAAGCAGGATGCTGTCTCCAACCACCCCCACTATCTTCCACCGCTTCTACCCAGTGCTTGGTACCTACTTCCAGCAGCCACTGGTTGTCCTCCAGGGTGCACCGAACCACAGCCTGGTCCATGCCAGTCACCAGAGTAAATTGGGCACAGAGACTCTCACAGCAGCGGCGCAACGCTTCCGACGAACGCCCGGGATTCTTGCACTGAGGCTGCTCCATGGCTGGAGCTGCAGCGAGCGACTCCCCAGCCCCGCAAACACTCCCCAGCCCCGGCTCCCCATCACCCGCGGCCCATGCAATTGATATTAGTTTTGAAAGTCTCAGAGCGTGAGAAATTTGTGATCAACGTGAGAGCGTGAGAATTTGGCGAAATGCGTGATTCTCACGCTCAATGCGTGGCAGTTGGCAGCTGTGTTGCACCGTGGTCGTGAGGTGGTCCATATCCTGTATTATATCTGTAACGCTGTGAAATGTCACAGGTGTAATATGCCGCATCCTGTGTTGCCAGGGGAAACACAAGGCAAAGTTGTTGCAGAGGTCAGAGTACCTGCATCCATTATCCTCAGGCGTGTGTGCAAAGGCCTGAGAGGCAACCCGCTGTTCCTAATGGAAGAAGCATACATAAAAAGGCTGGTAGACAAAAATGCTGCAGAAACTCAGCGGGTGAGGCAGCATCTTTTTCTGGCATCTGCAGTTCTTTCTTAAACATGAAAAGGTTGGGGTGCTTTACAGCTGACAAGGCAACAAGCTTCAGGAATAACTTCAGTCAACAGTCACAGAATACCAAGGGTATTCAGGGTGATGAGAGTGCTCGGTTTCTGTGCCATTGCATCTGTTACTGTGACAGGGGCTTCTACGCACATCTGTACACGGGGTCAGAATCGTAGAGTCATAGAGAGATACAGAGTGATACAGGCCCTCCGGCCCAACTTGCCCACATCGATCCACATGTCCCATCTACACTAGTCCCACCTGCCTGCATTTGGCCCACATCCCTCCAAACCGGTCCTATCCGTGTACCTGCCTAAATGTTCGTTAAAAGTTGCCATGATCCCTGCCTCAACCACCTCCACCAGTAGTTCGTTCCATATACCCAACACCCTTTGTGTGGAAAAGGTTACACCTCAGGTTAAATCACCAGTCAACCTAAACACTCCCAGAGTGTTCACTAACAAAAGACTCAAGATGCTGGGTTAGACATCATCTCTGGAGAATGAGGGTCGGTAGTGCTTTGGTTTGGGACCCAGCTTCTAACTGGTTGTTGTGGGGGTGAGGGTGAGAATTGGGGGCTGGACAATTGGGGCCTGGCAATTGATACCTTTAGAAAGGAGATGAGGAGGAATTTCTTCAGTCAGAGGGTGGTAAATGTGTGGAATTCATGGCCACAGTCGGCTGCGGTGGCCAAGTCAATGGGTATTTTTAAGGCGGCAGATATTGACAGATTCTTGATTAGTGTTGATTGGTGTCATAGAAACATAGAAAATAGGTGCAGGAGTAGGCCATTCGGCCCTTCGAGCCTGCACCGCCATTTAATATGATCATGGCTGATCATCCAACTCAGTATCCTGTACCTGCCTTCTCTCCATACCCCCGATCCCTTTAGCCACAAGGGCCACATCTAACTCCCTCTTAAATATAGCCAATGAATTGGCCTCAACTACCTTCTGTGGCAGAGAATTCCACAGACTCGCCACTCTCTGTGTGAGAAATGATTTCCTCATCTCGGTCCTAAAAGACTTCCCCCTTATCCTTGAACTGTGACCCCTTGTTCTGGACTTCTGTGACCCCTTGTTCTGGTGTCAGGGGTTATGGGGAACAAGGCAGGAGAATGGGTTTAGGAGGGAGAGATAGATCAGCCATGACTGAATGGTGGAGGAGACTTGATGGGCCGAATGGCCTAATTCAGCTCCTACAACCTATGAAGTTTCACCCTCTGACTAAAGGAATTCCACCTCATCTCCTCTCCTCTCCTCTCCTCATCCACTCTATCCAGGCCTTTCACTATTCGGTAAGTTTCAATGATGTTTCCTCTCATCCGTCTAAACTTGAGCGAGTACAGACCTGGTGCCGTCAAATACTTTGATGAAAAGTCAATAAATTGAAACATTAATTCTGTTCTCGCTCATTAGTTGCTACATTGCTCTTTGCAACATTTTTGATTTGGGTTTCAACACCTCCTGTGTTTGGCCTTTGATTTAACTTTTTAAAAGTTCTCCCAATTAATTCAACTCCCTGGGAAAATCTGAATTTTACTGGAAATATGTTTAGATGAGATTTTTAACCCTTTCCAGCTGCATGACCAACTACAAAGTATTGAGAAAAACTTGACGAATATTTTTGCAATTTATTATGGAATATATTTCCCGTTTTACATTTCAGATGCAAGAATATCCCTTTCTGTTTTGCATCTTAATAGGAATCTGAGGGGTAACTTTTTCACACAAAGGGTGGTGAGTGTATGGAACGAGCTGCTGGAGGAGGTGGTTGAGGCAGGTACTATCGCAATGTTTATGAAACATTTGGACAGGTACATGGATAGGACAGATTTTGAGGGATATGTGCCAAATGGAGTCAACTATAAAAGATGAAATAGCGGCACATTTGGATAGCAGTAGCAGTATCAGTCTGAGTCAGCATGGACTTGCAAAGAGGAAATCATGCTTGACTAATCTTTTGGAATTTTTTGTGGATGTAACTGGGAAAATGGACAAGGGAGAGCCAGTGGATGCAGTGTACCTGGACTTTCAGAAAGCATTTGATGAGGTCCCACATAGGAGATTAGTGGGCAAAATTAGGGCACATGGTATTGGGGATAGGGTGCTGACAAGGATAGAAAATTGGTTGGCAGACAGGAAACAAAGAGTAGGGATTACACAAAAAGCTGGAGAAACTCAGCGGGTGCAGCAGCATCTAAGGAGCGAAGGAGATGGGCGACGTTTCGGGTCGAGACCAAGGAGTTTCCCCAGCTTTTTGAGTAATCCTCGATTCTCCAGCATCTGCAGTTCCTTCTTTAACAAAGAGTAGGGATTAATGGGTCCCTTTCAGAATGGCAGGCAGTGACTAGTGGGGTACCGCAAAGCTCGGTGCTGGGACCGCAGCTATTTACAATATATATTAATTATTTAGATGAAGGGATTACAAGTAACATTAGCAAATTTGCAGATGACACAAAGCTGGGTGGCAGTGTGAACTGTGAGGTGGATGCTATGAGGATGCAGGGTGACTCGGACAGGTTGGGGGCAGATGCATGGCAGATGCAGTTTAATGTGGATAAATGTGAGGTTATTCACTTTGGTGGCAAAAACAGGAAGGCAGATTATTATCTAAATGGTGTCAAGTTGGGAAAAGGGGAAGTACAACAGAATCTGGGGATTCTTGTTCATCAATCACTGAAAGTAGGCAGGGTTACACAAAAAGCTGGAGAAACTCAGCGGGTGCAGCAGCATCTAAGGAGCGAAGGAGATAAGTGACGTTTCGGGTCGAGACCCTTAGCATGCAGGTACAGCAGGCAGTGAAGAAAGCAAATGGCATGTTGGCCTTCATAACAAGAGGAGTTGAGTATAGGAGCAAAGAGGTCCTTCTGCATTTGTACAGGGCCCTAGTGATACCACACCTGGAGTATTGTGTGCAGTTTTGGTCTGCAAATTTGAGGAAGGGCACTCTTGCTAGGCAAGGCAAGGCAAATTTATTTATATAGCACCATTCGTACAAGCTGCAATTTATAGTGCTTTACAAAAGAAACAAAAGAATAACATGGTTTAAAAACATTGCAGAACCACAATACAACACAGGACAACAAAATAGCCAATAATCAAAAATTACGTAACAAGCAATAAGACAATTGCATGAATAGTAAAACAAAATCACTAAAACATTAAAACGATTTTAAAAGCGCATAAAAGGGTTAAGATTAGAAGGTTAAGATTACCTGCATGTTGGGTTATGGAAAAGCTACAGTAAACAACAGTGTTTTTAGGCCTGATTTGAATGAGGTTACAGTCTGTGCACACCTCAGGTGTTCAGGGAGCTTGTTCCACAGGTGTGGAGCATAAAAACTGAACGCTGCTTCAGCCTTTTTAGTTCTGACCCTGGGAACACAGAGCAAACCTGTCCCTGAAGACCTGAGGAGTCTAGGTGCCTCATATACAACAAGAAGGTCAGAGATGTATTTTGGACCCAGACCATTCAGTGCCTTGTAGGCCAGTAACAGAATTTTAAAATCTATCCTTTTACACACAGGGAGCCAGTGCAAAGATTTAAGGACAGGTGTAATGTGGTCCATTTTCTTGGTGTTGGTCAAGACTCTGGCAGCGGCATTCTGGATAAACTGCAGTTGTTTAATTGATTTTTTACTGAGACCTGTAAAGATGCCATTACAATAATCTAACCTACTGAAGATATATGCATGAACAAGTTTTTCAGTGTCTTTTTTGGACAGAAATCCCTTGATTCTTGCTATTGAGGCAGTGCAGCGTAGGTGCACAAGGTTAATTCCCGGCAGCTGGGCTTGTATATTCTGGAATTTAGAAGGATGAGAGGGAATCTTATTGAAACATATAAGATTATTAAGGGTTTGGACACGCTAGAGGCAGGAAACATGTTCCCGATGTTGGGGGAATCCAGAACCAGAGGCCACAGTTTAAGAATAAGAAGTAAGCCATTTAGAATGGAGATGAGGAAAAACCTTTTCACCCAGAGAGTTGTAAGTCTGTAGAATTCTCTGCCTCAGAGGGCAGTGGAGGCAGGTTCTCTGGATGCTTTCAAGAGAGGGTTAGATAGAGCTCTTAAAGATAGCACGGTCAAGGGATATGGGGAGAAGGCAGGAACGGGGTACTGATTGGGGATGATCAGCCATGATCACATAGAATGGTGGTGCTGGCTCGAAGGGCCGAATGGCCTACTCCTGCACCTATTGTCTATTGTCTATTGCCTAAACGGAGGGACTAGTTTAGAGATTACATGTTGGTCGGAGCGGACAACTTGTGCCGAAGGGCTTGTTACCACGCTATAATCTTCTAAGTCTCTATGACTCTATTTAATAAGATTAAAATCAGACAAATGATGTCATGCACCTCCATAAGATCACCCTTCACCTTTCTGTACTCCAAGGAATAAACGTAGTCTGCTCAACCTTGTAGCTCAGACCATTGAGTCCTGGCAACCTCTGTGTGAATCTGGACCGGGTGTCCAGAGTGAAGAACTGCTACTTCCCCAAGGATATCATAGTCCTGAGGCAATCCCCTCTTTCACCCCCCAATTTCAGAGCTAATGCCGCGTACTCTTAAGGGCCTGACCCACTTGGGCGTCATTTGCGCATCATTTACGCGACATCATTTATGCGTCACGATGCACGCCGTGCGTGTGGTGTGCATTACGCGCGCATAGTGCGTGGTGACGTGGGCAATGACGCGCGGTTGCGCGCGGCGTCCCAGGATTTTGGGATTCACAAAATCTTCGTGACGCGCAAATGTCGCCCAAGTGGGACAGGACCTTCAATCTTAACTCTACATCATTCGATGATTCCGTCATTGTACTTTAATTTTTCTGTTGTTTCGCACTTGCGTTTATCTTTGCATTTATTATTACTGTGTGCATACTGTTTAATAACTGAGCCTCATGTTAGCAAGGAATTTCATTGTACCTTGATGTGTTGGACAATATTTTAGCATAGTTCACAGCGAGGATTCAGGCCAATTGGTCCACCGACCCCGCGCCGACCAGCGATCCCCTCGGGGAAAATGCTCCTGATGTTGGGGAGGTCCAGAACCAGGGGTCACGGTCTAGGAATAAGGGATAGGCCATTTCGGACTGAGATGAGGAAAAACGTTTTCACTCAGGGAGTTGTGAATCTGTGGAATTCTCTGCCACAGAAGGCAGTGGAGGCCAATTCACTGGATGTTTTCAAGAGAGAGTTAGATTTAGCTTTCGGGCTAAAGGAATCAAGGGATATGGTGAAAGAGCAGGAACGGGTACTGATTTTAAATGATCAGCCATGATCATATTGAATGGCGGTGCTGGCTCGAGGGGTCGAATGGCCTACTCCTGCACCTATTTTTTCTATGTTTCTATGTTCCTATTAAACCTATCCTACACACACTAGGTACAATTTACACATACGCCAAGCCAATTAGCCTACTAACCTGTGGGAGGAAACCAAAGATCTCGGAGAAAACCCACACGGTCATGGGGAGAACGTAGAAACTCCGTACAGGCAGCACCTGTAGTCAAACCCGGGTCTCCGGCACTGCAAGGCAGCAACTCTGTGGCTATGCCACCATACCGCCCTGAATAAACTAATCGGAATCTGAATCGGAACCAATTTATCTATATTAAACTAGGGATCTGACCTGAAACATCACCTATCCATGTTCTCCACAGATAACCTGTCCAGTTACTCCAGTATCTTGTATCATTTTTTGTAAACCAGCATCTGCAGTTCCTTTTATCCTCAGTTAATATGGCTCTGTGGCCAAAGCTTCCCTTTGTCGCTGTCAATAACGCCACTAATTTTTGTATTCCTCTGATAATCTATGGTATAGAGTGATTGGATTCACGGGGAGAACATTCAAACTCCGTACAGCCAGTATCTGTAGTCAGGATCGAAACCAGGTCTCTGGCACTGCAAGGCAGCAACTCTACCGCTGTGCCACCATGCCCGGTTGGATCTGCGGCTGTAGGGAATCCAACGTGCAAACACTGTGCACCGTGCCAGCATTAGTGGAGCACAGAAGGTTAAGGGGGACTTGATTGAGGTCTTTAAAATTATGAAAGGGATAGACGTGGATAAGCTTTTCCCATTGAGGGTAGGGAAGATTCAAACAAGAGGGCATGACATGAGAATTAAGGGACAGAAGTTTAGGGGTAACATGAGGGGGAACTTCTTTATTCAGAGAGTGGTGGCTGTGTGGAATGATCTTCCAGCAGAAGTGGTGGAGGCAGGATCGATTTTAACATTTAAAAGTAAAGTGGATAGGTATATGGACGGGAAGGGAATGGAGGGGTATGGTCTGAGTGCAGGTAGACGGGACTAGGGGAAAATAAATGGTCGGCACGGACTGGAAGGACCGAGAAGGCCTGTTTCCGTGCTGTAATTATTATATGGTGTTATACGATTACAAGTTTTGATTTGGACAAGCAGGTTCATCTTCTAGCATGGAGTCAGATTTCTTCGGGGCTGAAGGCGAGTTGCTTTCCACCTGCCACAAGTTCACTAGATCACAAGTTATATGAGGCCATTCGGCCCCTCGAGTCCACTCCGCCATTCAACCATGGCTGATCTCTGCCTCCTAGTCCCATTCTCCTGCCTTCTCACCTTAACTCTTGACACCCGTTCTAATCAAGAATAGTAAGATTGAACGAGAACTTACCAGTTCGAAGGTTGATCTTTATTTTATGAGGAGTCGAAGTGAGGGATTTCGTGAAGAGCCCGCCGGCGCGCATGCTCGACATACTTCAAAGTAGCGGCGTGGAATCACAGAACCAACAATAGAAATGACTTCGCATAGTATGATTGAATTGACTAAGATTACCAGATGAAGGTGACTGAGGGTTGGGCGAGGAGGGCACGAAATCCCTCACTTCGACTCCTCATAAAATAAAGATCAACCTTCGAACTGGTAAGTTCTCGTTCAATCTTACTATTTCATTTCGGAGTCACGTGAGTGACTTCGTGAAGACTTCAAAGCTTCTGTGATTACACGCCCTGGACCACGTCCATGCTGACACACCACTACCAGGGATGGATGGGAGGAACAAACTGGCTCAATAGTTCATACTGCAAAACAAGAGCATATTTATTAATAACAAATCAAAACCCCCCATGCGGGGACATCTCTACGTTCTTGACCTGCATTCAGCACGGCTTCTGCGAACTGTAGAGGAGCAGCAACAGGCTTGTTATAAAAACGCTGGAACACAGCTTCATTAGCCCATCCTGCGGTGGCGAGAATTTGGTCCATGGGCACCTCCATGACCCTCGCCGCTGACGTCGATGCAGCCCTGGTGGAATGAGACTTGAACACATTAGTGTCGATACCTGACTTACCCAAGACGACTCGAAGCCACCTGGATATCGTCTGGACTGTCACTCGATGATGAGGTCTCTTATGAGTGACAAGCAGGTATCTCTCCATTCCTCTGATGCGTGCCGTCACCTTCACATAGTGGCGGATATGTGAGGCTAAACATAGCCTAGCATCTGCGGGGTATGCCGGGAACTTCAGCTGCAGCCCTGTGCACCCAGGTCTATGCTGCTTTAGTAGCTCGTCAATGAAAAAGATTACTTCTGTGGGGGTAGACGTCATTCTGTCGACACGAAGTTTGTGCAGTGTCTGTACCCTCTGAGCTGAAGTCAGCGCTAGTAACATCACCAGCTTCATGGTGAGTTGGTCCAGTTGGAGCCCTTCCATGGGTGACCACGTCCTGAGCAGGGTTAATACGTCCCTGACATCCCAGGTGATATTATAGCGTGGTGTAGGCGGATTCATATTGAATATACCCCGCATGAGTCTGGACACTAGCCTGTTGGATCCTACCTCCAACTGAGGTAGAATGATAGCGCACTTTTGGCGCTGTTGATGGCACTGTAACTTAAGTGTTCATCATGGTGCAACCCCGCGAGGAATTCCAGGATGTTGGTTATTGTCACGTCATCGTACGTGATGCGAGAGCGGCTGCAGTAGGCTTCCCACTTCTTAATATGCGAGCGGTATCTTCGCCTTGTAGACTCTCGACACGACGCCCCGATGGTATCCATGGTCCGAGCCGAGAGGCCGTATTGGACTAACGGCCTGTTCAGAACCTGCAAGCCAACAAATTTAAATAGCCATGGCAGGGATGCGGCTCCCCTGAGACAGGGTGAATAACCAATTGTGGGCAACCCTTCAAAAGGACCCAAGGTTCGTTGAGCATGTCAAAGACCACCGGATACCAAGGCTGTGTGGGCCAGTCGGGTATAATAAGGATGCCCTTGGCAGCATCTGCCTGAATCTTTCGCAATACCCGACTGATGAGGCAAAACGGAGGGAAGGCATAGAAAAACCACTTCCCCCAGTCCAGGGAGAATGCATCTAGCGCTATTGCCCCAGGATCTGGTTCCCATGAAACATAGGTTGGTACCTGATGGTTCAACCGTGACGCAAAGAGGTCAATGTCCGGTTTACCAAATTTGGCTGTGACTTTAGAAAAAATCTCAGGATGCAACATCCATTCAATATTGTCATTAAATTTGCGTGACCTGGTGTCCGCCACAGTATTAAGCTCACCTGGCAAATAGGTAGCTGAAATCCAAATGTCTCTTTGAACACACCAGAGCCAAATTGAGTTAGCCAATTTGTCACACGAAACTGACCTGGTACCACCCATATGGTTTAAATATGCTACTGCTGTGGTGTTGTCTATTTGGAGACGGACATGTGCTCCAACAAGCTTGGAACAATACGCACGAAGTCCGTGGAATGCTGCCAGCAACTCCAAATAGTTAATCCCTTGAGTTAACAACATCGTTGATTCAAGGGTGTCCCATCTGCCACCACAACTAGAGCAATTATTCGTGGCTCCCCAACCATTGGAGCTTGCATCAGTTTGCAAATATACCACCGGATTAGCCTCCCTAATAGGCTTGAATGAGCTGCTAATGTGACACACCCACCATTGCAACTCATTTATCGCTTCGGGCGGCAGCTGCATGGACCGATCATAATGACCAGCGTTCTGTTTTAACGCAGCAATTTTAGATCTTTGCAAATTCTGATAATGCAAAGGTCCATATCGCGCTGCCGGAAACAAAGCTACCAGCTTCCCAATTATTGTAGCTAAGTGCCGAATCGATGGTATATTGGTGCGGATTAAATCTTGACACACCTGGGTAACCTCCTCAATCTTGTTAATTGGAATGGTAACCCTCATGCTTATAGAGTTCACCGTGAACCCTAGGTAATTAATCACCTGGGCAGGGTAGAACTTTGATTTCTCTGGATGGACAATAAACCCCAATTGTTGAAATATATTGACAGCAGCTGCAACACCCTGTTCAGCCAATTCTAGGGTGTGGCCCACAATTAAGATATCATCTAAATAGGCCATAACTATATGGTGTCGTTGTCTCAAATAAGCGGCTTCACTAATTGGCTTCACTAATTTAGTGAACAATCTAGGGGCTGTGGTGAGCCCATTAGGCAAAGCCTTGTACTGCCAGAGTTGCCCCATCCAGATGAATTTTAAAAACCTTCTGTCGCATTTCTGGACGGATACGGAATAATATGCGTCTTTTAAATCGATGCATGCCATAAAGCAACCATGAGAAATCAATGATTTGGCTGTTTCAAACGTATCCATTTTAAAATGAGTATATGTTACAAAAGTATTCAAACGGGTTAGATCAATAATGACACGACAACCTCCATCCTTCTTAGGTCTGGTGAATATGTTCGAAACAAATGCAACTGGCTCATGCACCACTCTCTCAATCACTCCTTTGTGCTCAAGACTTAGCAGTTCCTTATAGCCGGCTGCCTGTTCTGCAGCAGATAATTTAAACGTTCGAGCGGGCATGTGCTGGGATGGAGGAATGTCGCCATTAATAAACTCAATTTTATGCCCCTGAATATTCTGCAACACATACTCGTCACCAGTAAAATTACCCCATGCACCCAAAAACCACTGAAGGCGACCACCAACATGTGAAGTTAAACAGAGAGAAAAGAGAGAACCAGACCCCCTCACCTCCGTGGTTACCGACGGTCCTTGACACGCGTGTGCAGACGTGGAGGTGCTGGGTTGGCTTGAGGGCGCGGCGTCTTCGTTTTCCACCAGGGTCTCTGCCGACCCTGTCCTAAGAAAGACCCCTGGTGCTGGGTCTGATGTTGCTGTCGTTGTGGAGCTTGAGGGTGGGTCCTCGTCGAAGTACTGGCAGACCCTCGTGATCGAATGTATGGAGACTTTGAGCCTGACGGTGTGGGGGCACTCTGAGGGCGCATGATCCCCACCGTTTTGGCTTGCTCGTCAAGCTCTTTGACTCTCTTCGAGAGGTCCTCCCCAAAGAGCTGACGGGGCGGGGGCGGCGGCGGTGGTTTGCACAATCCTGCAAACTTTGGATTGAGCGCTGGGCGGATGCTGGTTTTGCGAAACCCGTTAATTTCGTGCTGGGTCGCGCACAGGAGGGCCAGGGCATCTTCCTGGTCCAAATTCAATTCGTCCCCGTCCACTGACCGCACAAAGGCGGTAATACCGGCCGTGAGGAGCTTCAGGATCCACTGCAGTTTTACCTCCTGTTGACGGATAGCCGCACTGATGTTGCCCCATATCGGCGTATTGACCACAGGCACGTTGAGGGAGTTGCAATTGGATGGAGCCTTGTGACGGCTCATTGCCTGAATGAGGACTTCTTCCTGTAGTTGCTGGTTGTTAAGAAAGTCCACAGTGGCTGCCAGCTTCGTGTTTAAAGGAAGTCCAGATGAATGTGGGGCCGCAAATGTGGTCGCCACATCCAGAAGATCCTCCGCTGGTACCTCCACCGGAGGTGGTATGGAATCCACCAAAACCTCCTCCTCCTGCTGCTCCAGGCTGATGGTAGAGGCTGGTGACGACGCCCTGTGCCTGTGGCTGCCCTGCTGTTGTTGGCTTTGAAGCAGGAGCTCCAGCAGCCGCTCCATACGGTCAATACGCCCTTCACCCTGAACACTCAGGTGGTCGGAGTCCTCCGGCTCTGAAAAGAAAACCGGGCTCCTATCATCGGCCCGCACCTCATCGAGGCCCTGCCGGTGCCGGTAGTTGTCGCTAACAGCCGCCGAGGCGAAACTGCGCGATTCCCACGCGGGCGTGTTCAATCGCCTCCGTTTAGCGGGAGCTGACGCCGCTGCCACTAAGGGCACTTGCAGCGTGGTGTCGGCACCAGCCGAAGCATGGCTACCTGAAGCCCGCGCAGGCTTGCCGGCTGCCCACATCGTGGACCTTGCCGACGCATGGTCTCGCCCACCCATCCATGGGGGGCTCGGCGACCGTGACGAGACCCGACTCAACCGACCCGTCCCGGCGTCGAGAGTCGGGGTGTGCCGGCTGGACCTCACAGCCGCCCCGGGTCTCGCCCTGGAACCTGACCGCTCCTCCGTGTCAGGCAATGCCTTAGCCCTGGCAGGGTTAGGCTTCTGGGCTCCTGCCCTGCCCCTTCTCGGGGGGCTGAGTGGAACGGGCCGTGCAGCCGCACGCCACCTGCTCGAGGTCGCCAGCGAGCCCGCTGACGACCTGACTGCCATGGCAGGGTCCCCCTGCTCTGGCGGCACACCACACTCCTCCTCGTCGAACTCCTCCGAGCTGTGGTGTGCTGGCGGATCTGGACCTGTAATCACAGGGCTTACCCACATCTCCGCCTGAGTCCCGGCCTGCACTGCAGGTACTGCCGATGGTAAAGGCCCCGGAACTGTTGACCGGCGAACTCGTCCTGACGTCCTCCGGCCCTTGGAATTCCCATCCATGTCCTTGCTGCAAGACATAACGAACAACAAGGACCACCAACTAAAGGCGGAATACTCACCTCCGTGGCCCCTTATGAAGGGCTGGCGAGGAGCGCGCTCCACCGCCAGCCGTCGCAGCAACGCGTTACGACGATATGTCGAGCATGCGCGCAGGCGGGCTCTTCACGAAGTCCCTCACGTGAATCCGAAATGAAATTTGTCTATCTCTGCCTTAAAAATATCCACTGACTTAGCCTCCACAACAATGAGTTTCACAGATTAACCACCCTCTGACTGAAGAATTTCCTCCTCACCTCCTTTCTAAAAGAGCGCCCTTTAATTCTGAGGCTATGACCTCTGGTCCTAGACTCTCCCACCAGTGGAGTGGGGGGGGAGGGGGGAACTACTTTTCCTGGTCCCTACCTGGTGGGAGAGGCAGCCTTTCTCCAGGCTGCACCGTCGACCCGCTCTTGCGGCCTACCAGCGGGCCTGGAGCGGCGTTTCTTGAGGAGACCGCCCACAACCTCGGCTTCAGCAGCTGCGCAGCGCTGGAGCGCCATCGTGGGCGGAGCTGGTGACGCCTTGCCTGGGTCGCCGCGCTGGAACTCCGGTCAGCTGAGACCGCCGACAAAAAACATCTCGGAGCCGCGGGTATGTGGAGCGGCCAGCTGCGGGCAGCAGCGCTGAACTTCAACATCGGGAGCCAGTGGGGGAGCTCCATTCAGCGCGGCCTTGTCGGCTTCGGAAGGCACGGACTCCGGTAAGGAAGCGGCCGTTCCAGGTGTCCCAAGCCGCTGAGAGGATTCTCCCGACGCCGGAGCACCATCACCCGGCGAGAACGGCCTGGAACATCAGGCCTCCGTGAAGGCGACTGCGGAGGCCTCAATTGGTCTGACTATGGGTGGACATGGGATGAGGACTGGACATTGTGCCTTCCCTCATGATGGGAACCACTGTGGGGGGATGTTTTTTGTGTTTAAAATCTCTTTATCATTGTTATGTCTGTATTCTTTTTTCATGTGCTGCATTGGCAAGAAACATTTCACTACACCAATTGGTGTACGTGACCAATAAATATCTTTGAACCTTTGGACCTTTGAACCCATGAGGTCCCCCTTCAACCTTTCTAAACTCCAGCGAGTAGAGGCCCAGTGCTGTCAGGTGCTCCTCAGTAAATGAAGCATCTGATAACTAACAAACTGTTGCCAAGGATCACCGCTCTATGTGATGGAGGAGATACATTAGGGCAAAAACACATTCATTCTGTTAAAGACATAGAGGCTCGATCAAATGTAAGTGTTCTGCAGTACAAAGCACATTCATCCAAGGCTAAAGTGCTCACTGCATACACAATGGTGGTGCCTAATCTTGTCCTCCCAGCACCAATGCTGGGTACTAATTTTGGTTAAGATAAAACAAATTTAAGTGTACAGCACGGAAACAGGCCCTTTGGCCCACCGACAAGCGATCACACCTTAGACTAGCACTATCCTACACACTAGGGCCAATTAACCTACAAACATAGAAACACAGAACATAGAAAAATAGGTGCAGGAGTAGGCCATTCGGCCCTTCGAGCCTGCACCGCCATTCAATGTGATCATGGCTGATCATCCAACTCAGTATCCCGTACCTGCCTTCTCTCCATACCCCCTGATCCCTTTAGCCACAAGTGCCACATCTAACGCCCTCTTAAATATAGCCAATGAACTGGCCTCAACTACCTTCTGTGGCAGAGAATTCCAGAGACTCACCACTCTCTGTGTAAAGAATGTTTTCCTCATTTCGGTCCTAAAGGAATTCCCCCTTATCCTTAGACTGTGACCCCTTGTTCTGGACTCCCCCAACATCGGGAACAATCTTCCAGCATCTAGCTTGTCCAACCCCTTAAGAATTTTGTAGGTTTCTATAAGATCCCCCCTCAATCTTCTAAATTCCATCGAGTACAAACCGAGTCTATCCAATCTTTCCTCATATGAAAGTCCTGACATCCCAGGAATCAGTCTGGTGAATCTTCTCTGTACCCCCTCTATGGCAAGGATGTCTTTCCTCAGATTTGGAGACCAAAACTGTACGCAGTACTCCAGGTGTGGCCTCACCAAAACCCTGTACAACTGCAGTAGAACGTCCCTGCTCCTATACTCAAATCCTTTCGCTATGAATGCTAACATACCATTTGCTTTCTTCACTGCCTGCTGCACCTGCATGCCTACTTTCAATGACTGGTGTACCATGACACCCAGGTCTCGTTGCATCTCCCCCTTACCTAATCTGCCACCATTCAGATAATAGTCTACCCTCATGTTTTTGCCACCAAAGTGGATAACCTCACATTTATCCACATTGTACTGCATCTGCCATGCATCTGCCCATTCACTCAGCCTATCCAAATCACCCTGCAGCCTCCAAGCATCCTCCTCACACCTAACTATACCCCCCAGATAGGTATCATCTGCAAATTTGGAGATGTTGCATTGAATTCCCTCGTCCAAATCATTAATATACATTGTAAATAGCTGGGGTCCCAGCACTGAGCCTTGCGGCACCCCACTAGTCACTGCCTGCCATTCTGAAAAGGACCCGTTTACTCCTACCCTTTGCCTCCTGTCTGCTAGCCAGTTCTCTATCCACATCAATACTGAACCCCCAATACCGTGTGCTTTAAGTTTGTATGCTAATCTCTTATGCGGGACCTTGTCGAAAGCCTTCTGAAAGTCTAGATATAACACATCCACTGGTTCTCCCTTATCCACTCTACTAGTTACATCCTCGAAAAATTCTATCAGATTTGTCAGACATGATTTACCTTTCGTAAATCCATGCTGACTTTGTCCAATGATTTCACCACTTTCCAAATGCGCTGCTATCCCATCTTTAATAACTGACTCTAGCAGTTTCCCCACTACCGATGTTAGACTAACTGGTCTGTAATTCCCCGCTTTCTCTCTCCCTCCTTTTTTAAAAAGTTTCTATGTTATGGGGAGAAGGCAGGAGAATGGTGTCAGGAGGAAGAGATAGACCAGCCATGATTGAATGGTGGGGTAGATTTGATGGGCCGAATGACCTAATTCTATTCATATTTCTTATATCCTTATATCCTTAAGTCACCTATTCCTTTTCTCAAGAGATGCAGCCTGATCCGCTGAGTCCCTCCAGCTTTCGAGCCTGCTTTCTGGACCATGTTCTATTGGTGTGTCTTGAATCACCCAGAGATCACTCTTGAAGATACCAGGTTTCTTTCTCTCAAAACCCTGCTAAATACATTGATTTAAAAAGAAAACCCAGTTCAGCCATGGAAGAAGGCAGTGTAGGCCAATTCACAATGTTTTCAAGACAGAGTTAGTTTAGCTCTTAGGGCTAACAGGTCCTTTGGTTCCACTTGCCCACGCAGACCAAGGTGCCCCATCTACCCTATTCCCACCTGCCCGCATTTAGCCCAAATTCCTCCAAAACCATTCCTGTCCATGTACCTGTCCAACTGTTTGTTAAATGTTGTATTAGAACCTGCCTCAACTACCTCCTCTGGAAGCTTGTTCCATACACACATCACCCTTTGTGTAGAAAGCTGCCCATCAGGTTCCTATTATTTCTTTCCCCTTCACCTTAATCCTACGTCCTCTGGTTGTTGATTCCCCTATCCTGGGTAAAAAACATTCTGTGCATCTACCCTTTGTATTCTTCTCAGGGTCTTATCCAACTGTAAATGATCAGCCCTCATCCTCCTGCACTCAACAGTTTCAGGATTACCACAACCCATATTTCATTCCATATTTAGAGTCAACGAGTCACACAGTCATACAGCATGGAAACAGGCCCTTTGACCCAACTTGCCCACAACGGCCAACATGTCCCATCCACACTAGTCCCACCTGCCTGCGTTTGGCCAATATCCCTCCAAACCTGTCCAATCCATGTATCTATCTTAATGTTCAGAGTCACACAGTCATACAGCATGGAAACAGGCCCTTTGTCCCAACTTGCCCTCAACGGCCAACATGTCCCATCCACACTAGTCCCACCTGCCTGCGTATGGCCAATATCCCTCCAAACCTGTCCAATCCATGTATCTATCTTAATGTTCAGAGTCATAGAGTGATACAGCGTGGGAGCAGGCTCTAAGGCCCAACTTGCCCATACCGGCCAACATGTCCCATCCACACTAGTCCCACCTGCCCACGTTTGGTCCATATCCTTTCATATCTGTCCTATCCATGTATTTGTCTAATTGTTTCTTAAATGTCGGGATAGTCCCAGCCTCAACTACCTCCACTGTCAACCTGTTCCATAAACCCACCACCCTTTGTGTGAAAAAGTTACCCCTCAGATTCCTATTAAATCTTTTCGCCTTCACCTTAAACCCATGTCCTCTGGTCCATGATTCACCTACTCTGAACAAGAGACTGTTCATCAACCCGATCTATTCCTCTCATGATTTTATGCACATTTTAATCACAACGTTTCTTAAACATTGTGATAGCCCATGCCTTATCTACCTCCTCCGGCAGCTCGGTCCATACGTCCCAGCACCCTCTGTGTGAAGGGTTAAGTTACTCAGTTGAGTAATTGAGTTCAAAATCCCCAGATGACATGGTAGGATTCAAATCTGGGCCCTCAGACTCAATCTTGCCAGTTGCTTTGTTCTGTTCCAGTAACTTAATCAATATGCTATGTCGTTCCACGGGAAACAGGGCAGAAATGCAATCATGAGCTCTCTGAAGCTATTTAATGAACACTCCAGACTCACACAAGGGACTGCAGATACTGGTTTACAAATAAAGACACAAAGGTGTCTTTTGTCTGGCTTCACATGCCGTACCTCCTCCATACGTATCTCATCTGTATTCACCAATCTCTTGGTTAGAAGGTGTACGTGAACATTACCTACCTGCAGATAACTCTTCAAGTACCATCAGGATTTGGAAATGTCCCTGTGTAGGAAGGAACTGCAGGTGCTGGTTTCTACCAAAGATAGACACAAAATGCTGGTGTAACTCAGCTGGTCATGGGAGGGGGAGTTGAAGTGCTGAGCCACCGGGAGGTCGGGTTGGTTATTGCGGAGGTGTTCGGCGAAACAATCGCCAAGCCTCCGCTTGGTCTCACCGATGTAGATCAGCTGGCATCTGGAGCAACGGATGCAGTAGATGAGGTAGGAGGAGGTGCAGGTGAACCTCTGTCGGACCTGGAAGGACTGCTTGGGTCCCTGAAAGGAGTGGAGGGGGGAGGTGAAGGAACAAGTGTAGCATCTCTTGCGGTTGGAAAATCCCCCCTCCACTCCTTTCAGGGAACCCTTTCCCTTGCAACCGCAAGAGATGCTACACTTGTCCCTTCACCTCCCCCCTCCACTCCTTTCAGGGACCCAAGCAGTCCTTCCAGGTCCGACAGAGGTTCACCTGCACCTCCTCCAACCTCATCTAACCTCATCGACGGGGGGTGGGGGAGGATGAAGAAGGAGTCTGAAGAAGGGTCTCGACCCGAAACGTCGCCTATCTCCTTCGCTCCTTAGATGCTGCTGCACCCGCTGAGTTTCTCCAGCTTTTTGTGTAACCCTCGATTCTCCAGCATCTGCAGTTCCTTCTTTAACACAAATATTTAAGGGTACTTGTGTAACTTTGTCTGTACCATGTGGTGATTGTTTTGTGTACTGTGCATGTGTAAACAAGGAATTTAATAGCACCGTAACAGTACATATCACAATAAAGTATCTATCTATCTATCTATCTATCTATCTATCTATCTATCTATCTATCTATCTATCTATCTATCTATCTATCTATCTATCTATCTATCTATCTATCTATCTATCTATCTATCTATCTATCTATCTATCTATCTATCTATCATAAAGTATCTATCTATCTATCTATCTATCTATCTATCTATCTATCTATCTATCTATCTATCTATCTATCTATCTATCTATCTATCTATCTATCTATCTATCTATCTATCTATCTATCTATCTATCTATCTATCTATCTATCTATCTATCTATCTATCTATCTATCTATCTATCTATCTATCTATCTATCTTCCTTAGATGCTGCTGCACCCGCTGAGTTTCTCCAGCTTTTTGTGTAACCCTCGATTCTCCAGCATCTGCAGTTCCTTCTTTAACACTAACTATCTATCTATCTATCTATCTATCTATCTATCTATCTATCTATCTATCTATCTATCTATCTATCTATCTATCTATCTATCTATCTATCTATCTATCTATCTATCTATGTTTCAACTCGATGGGCCGAAGGGCCTGTTTCTGCACTGTATCTCGAACATAAACTACACTAAACATGAATGTAATCATCCAAGCTGTTTTCTATTGGAAAGTTTTTTTTCCTTCTGAAGATAAATAAATGAGTTCTTCACTGCAGAACAATGTTCTGCGACCACATCTCTGCTCTTCAAGCTGATGGCTTTAATATTTCCTAGTTATGAATGAAGCTGCAAGGGAGACTGACACTGAACATAAAACATTATCTGCCCACAAATAAAATCAGCATATCTTGCGGTTTTACAGCAAGCTCCCATCCGATTTAATTTAAATTTGAAAAATACATTTCTGGCTGCCTCGTGATGTTTAATTTTACCTGTTGTAATCTCTCTTCCACCATCATCACCTCTGCCCCATTGTGAGGGTCTGAGTGATGTTAGCTATTTAATGATAAGCCGTTGATGTCTATTGGTGTGAATTCTAAGTAGATTATATGGATTCACGTGGCATCCACAGATCCAGGGCAGAATGCCGTAGTTGCTGAAACCAGAGTTTTCAGAAACAAAATTCGCATCACAAGTTCACAAGTCCCCAAGTCATAGGAGTACAATGAGACCATTCGGCCCATCCAGTCTACGCCGACATTCAATCATGGCTGATCTCTGCCTCATAATCCCATTCTCCTGCCTTCTCCCCATAACCCTTGACACCCCGTACTAATCAAAAAAATGTTGATCTCTGCTTTAAAAATATCCACTGCCGTGGCCTCCACAGCCCTCTGTGGCAATGAGATACACAGATGAACTACCCTCTGACTAAAGAAGTTCCTCCTCACCTCTATTCCAAAAGTCATTGACAAACAATGACACAAAATGCTGGAGTAACTCAGCGAGTCAAGGGCCAGTCCCACTTTCACGACCTAATTCATGACTTTTTTTACTCGTGAACATTTTTCATTATGTTGAAAAAACGCCCTGGCCTACTTGAAGCCACGAGTGCCTACAACTAGCATCACGACCCACCTACGACCTACCTACAACTTCCTACGACCTCGTGACGACCACGCTGCAAGTATGAGTCAAGGCCAAACTCGGCAGAGGTCGTGAATTATGTCGTGAATGTGGGACTGGCCCTTTAAGCAGCATCTCTGGAGAACATGGATAGGTGGCATTTTGGGTCGGATTTCATCAGTTCATGTTATTGGAACAGAATTAAGCCATTCGGCCCATCGAGTCCACTCCACTATTGAATCGTGGCTGATTTATCTTTCCCCCTCAGCCTCATTCTCCTGCCTTCTCCCCATAACCCCTGACACCTGTACTAATCCAGAATCTGTCAATCACCCCCTTAAAAATACCCATTAACGGCCTCCACAGCCTTCTGTGGCAATGAATTCCATAGATTACAAAGACTCCAGAAATCTGGGCCCAGTCAGTGGAGATTGACAGATTTTCGATTAGTACAGGTGTCAGGGGTTATGAGGAGAAGGCAGGATAATGGGGTTGAGAGGGAAAGATAGATCAACCAAGATTGAATGGGGGAGTAGACTTGATGGACTGAATGGCCTAATTCCTGTCCTAGAACTTCTGAACTTATGAATTGATGTGTCCTGACCCGAATCGTCACCTACTCATGTTCCCCTGAAATGCTGCCCGACCCACTGACCCATTCCAGCACTCTGGGTCTTCCTTGGCAAGAGGTAGGTGGGACGGCACAAAATGCTGGAGTAACTCAGCGGGTCAGGTAGCGTCTCTGAAGAAAAAGAACAGGATCGGGTCGGAACCCTTGTTTGGAGTCTGGAGACTTTGGAGCCTCCGGTAAGGAGGTGGCTGATTTGGGAGTTCCGGGCCACGGGATGTGCTTGACCTGTCCCGACCATCCCGACCAGAGGACTTGAACATCGGGCCGTCTGCAGCAGCGACTATGGAGGATCAGGGCCCCGACCACGGATGAACATTGTAGGAAGACTGTCTAAACCTTATTGCCTTCCACCACAGTGAAGAATGCTGTGGTGGATGTCTGTGTTGAATCATGTTGTGTGTCGTGTCCTTTTTCAATGTAACTCTGCATGGTAAATGTCATTTCCCTGCCAATGTCATTATGGTGCATGTGACAAATACATTTGAACTTTGAACTTTGAAGAAGGGTTCCGAGCTGAAAAGTCACCTATTCCTTTTCTCCGGAGATGCTGCCTGACCCGTTGAGTTACTCCAGCACTGTGTGTCATTCCTCGATATAAACCAGCATCTGCAGTTCCAGACAATGGCCTGTTTCCTTTATCATCGATACTTTTTTGCATAGCTTTCATTCATTGTTCTTTATCTCTCCACATCACCATCTATATCTCTCATTTCCCTGATCCCTAACCAGTCTGAAGAAGGGTCTCGACCCGAAACGTCGCCTATCTTCTTCGCTCCTTAGATGCTGCTGCACCCGCTGAGTTTCTCCAGCCTTTTGTGTACCCACTGAAAATATACTATTCGTTGGCAGGAACTGCAGATGCTGGTTTATATCGAGGATAGACACACATTGCTGGAGTAACTCAATGGGTCAGGCAGCGTCTCCGGAGAAAAGGAAGGGGTGACATTCTGGGTTGAGACCTTTCTTCAGACAGAGAGTCAGGGGAGAGGGAGCCTAGAGTAAGGTGTGAAAGGGTAAGGTGTGACTGCGACGGTTCAAAGCAGATGATGATGAGGAGATGTAGAAAGGCTAATTGTTAGCTGATGGAAAGGTGACAACGTGGCATACAGTCAGTAAAGGGCCTGTCCTACCAGCATCCGACTCCATGCGATGAGCGCGATCAAACTAGAAGCGGGGGCTGTGCGGAGGTCGGGTGATCCCTGTACAGGGCCGTTCCCACCAGCATGCGCCTGCATGCGGCAAGCGCGACCAAACCGGCAGCAGGGGCCGCGCGGAGGTCGGGTGAGTGGCGCAACGCGGTGCAAAGTGAGGCGAACTTGGAGCAAAGTCTTCAGGTAAGTTTGCCAGGACAGAGAGGGGCACACAGAGAGGGGCACAGAGGCACACACACAGAGGGCCACGGAGCCACACACATAGAGGGTCACGGAGGCATCTACAGATAGGTTCACGAAGGCACGACGTCGAGACGGTGTGTAATGCGTCGAGGCGACTGCGAGTCGACAAGCCGTTGCCGCGCGGAATTTTCGAACATAGTCAGTTTTTCGGACTCCCGCGCGATGTCGGGATGAACTCCGCACAATTCCGCACGGCTCCGGCGATCGAAGTGGGACCGGCCCCGCGACGCCGGACGGCTCAAGCGACCACGTTAGGTCGCGCTCATCGCATGGAGTTGCATGCTTGTAGGACAGGCCCTTTATATTTAATCAGGAGGACAGTAGAACTAGTCGCAGAACTACGAATGGAGTAGGACAGAGAGATAAGGAAAGCAAGGTTTACTTGCTAGAAATGTTGACACATAGAGTGAGAGGGACAAGACCGACAGATTAATGTTTCAGAGTTTCGATGCTTCAGGAGGGGGAGATATAAGATGTGGGCGAGTACACATGACAAAAATAACTGATCATGATAGACACATGATGCTGGTATAACTCGGTGGGTCGGGCAGCATCTCTGAATAAAACTGATCAAGGACAAGTGAATCTAGGCCAGAACATAGAAACATAGAAACATAGAAAATAGGTGCAGGAGTAGGCCATTCGGCCCTTCGAGCCTGCACCACCATTCAATATGACCATGGCTGATCATCCAACTCAGTATCCTGTACCATACCCCTTCTCTCCATACCCCCTGATCCCTTTAGCCACAAGGGCCACATCTAATTCCCTCTTAAATATAGCCAATTAACTGGCCTCAACTACCTTCTGTGGCAGATAATTCCAGAGACTCACCACTCTCTGTGTGAAAAATGTTTTCCTCATCTCCGTCCTAAAGGAATTCCCCCTTATCCTTAGACTGTGACCCCTTGTTCTGGACTCCCCCGACATCAGGAACAATCTTCCTGCATCTAGTCTGTCCAACCCCTTAAGAATTTTGTAAGTTTCTATAAGATCCCCCCCTCAGTCTTCTAAATTCTAGCGAGTACAAGCCAAGTCTATCCAGTCTTTCCTCATTTGAAAGTCCTGACATCCCAGGAATCAGTCTGGTGAACCTTCTCTGTACCCCCTCTATGGCAAGAATGTCTTTTCTCAGATTTGGAGACCAGAACTGTATGCAATCAGGTCTGGTGATAGATGACCTCAGGAAGGGTTAATGGCCCAGAATGGACCATTGTTGGACTTCACCCTTCCTAGTGTAATCTGTTGCCCTCCCTGATTTGTTCTGGCCTTTTCTCACCTCCAGTTAACCCCCCCCCCCCCCCCCCCCCCACCTCCACCTCCACCTCAATCTTTCAGTCTGTCAGTATATGAGTTTAGTTCAGTCAAGTCAAGTCAAGTGTCCTTCATTGTCTTTCAAACTGTCTCCAGTTTTAACAAAATGAGGTACCCTACAGTCATAACAAAAAAAAATGTTAGTTCCGAGATACAGTGTGAAAACAGGCCCGTTGGCCCACCGGGTCCATGCCAACATTAACACTATCCTACACCAACAATTTTACATTTATACCAAGCCTACAAATGTGTACATCTTTGGAGTGTGGGAGGAAACCGATGATCTCAGAGAAAACTTAGGGAGAACGTACAAACTCCGTACAGACAGTCAGGATCGAACCCGGGTCTCTGACGCTGTATGACAGCAACCCTACCGCTGTTGTCATGACTTTATACACTTCCGTCAGATCACCCCTCAGCCTCCTGCTATCGAAGGAATAAAGTCCTCGCCTGCACAACCTCCCTCCGTAGCTCAGCTCCTCGAGTCCTGTCAATATCCTCGTAAATCTTCTTGCACTCTTCCCGGCTTAATGACATACAAATGACCTGATGCTGTGAAAGGCATTCTGCAGATGCTAGGCTTTCCTTGTCATGTCCACTTACAATACATCAGACCTCTTTTCAAATTCACCACTACTTCCCCAGCCATTAATACAATTTCCAAGATTAGCAATGATGGCAAACATTAAGGTTTTCCTTTTCATCGGCGTGATAAATCAACGTTTTTTTTTCCCTTTCAAATGTTCTATGTTAATTCATTTTAGAGTCCCGTCTTTGCATTCCTAATATGCGCTGGCATTGTACGAACTTCGCTTTAAGTACCCTGCGTTAGAATGATAAGGACCTTGGGAGTACATTTACACTGTTCAGACAAAGAACATGTTTGGCTTAATTGTCACAGATGCTTCATGTCAGATTTACAGCTTTAATAACAATCGTGGGAGGTAAAATATATTAGCTGGCTTTGTAGGTATTGGGTACGAAACGGCTTTTTATAGTTTGATATTCAGCGACATGTTTAATCTGAATCCTAAAGAACAGCCTTGAAAAATAATGCAACCATGAAACGTCGAAAACACAGCAATGTTTCCATTGTAAAATTCATGGACTGAATTGCTATTTAAGTCCTCAGGATAACTAAAAAGTAAATAAATCTACTTACAAGTAAATCCGATCAAAAATACCCAACATGAAGAAATCTTCACAAGTTCTTATTTGCTCATTATTCAGGAGGAATTAATCATAAGCTTTCTGTGTATCAAGGAAACAGATTTCCTTATTTTATCAGTGCACTCCAGCTTTGCAGAGGTTCTTTTCAACTGTGATTTTTTAAATATCACTTTTTAACATAGCTTGTTAAAGCTTCAATGATGCCGCAGAGGCCTGTGTGGGTGTCATTTATAAAGTTATGCAAGGAAGAAGTCTCAGTTTGGAAATGTTCTAGAGACTCACACTTTTCTTAATTAATTACAACTAATAAAAACATCGGTAAGGATAATTGACAGGTTTGTTGGTTAATTGGCTTGGGTGAAGATTGTAAATTGTTCCCCACGTGTAGGATAGTGCCTGTGTACGGGGATCGCTGGTCGGTGCAGACTCAGTAGGCCGCAGGGCCTGTCGGGTTTAATTGCATTTAGAGGTACAGCACGGAAACAGGCCCTTTGGTCCACCGATTCCTCTCTGACCAGCGATTCCCACGCGCTGATGCTATCCTACCCACACTCAGGGCAATTTACAATTTGACCTGTACATCTGTACATCTTTACAGTGTGGGAGTGTGCCCATCCAGATAGAACATGTGGTTAGCATCGAACCCGGGTCTCTGACTGTAAGGCAGCAACTCTACCGCTGCGCCACTGTGCCACCCCATTTCCGTGCTGTATATCTAAACTGAACTCATTTTTTTCTAAAGGTACTTCCTTTTATTCTGGTCCTAGACTCTCCCACGAGTGGAAACATTGTCTCCACTTCAACTAACCACATACTCCAGAGATGCTGCCTGACCTGCGAAGTCACTCCCTCACTTTGCGTTCTACGCAAGATTCCGGCATCCGCAGTTTCCTGTATCTGGTTCGTGGTTCTTGGTTACTTGGTCCTCCAAAATATTCCAACTGGAATTTAAACTGGAGGTGGTGAAGGGAGGGGTTTAGCCAGAGAGGGTTATTGGGAAGAAAGTGCCACTTTAAATTTAGTTGCGTCTGGCTGGGCAACCGTGGCTTGGTGGAGATTATTCCATGCTTTAATAATGCGTGGAAAGAACGAATTGCTGTACACATCTGTCTTTGTGGCGGGGACCACAAATTGGATCGAATGCCCTCGTCTGCTACTAATTGGTTTGGGGTTGGTGTAGGTCTTGTGATCTATGTCTAGCTGACCATTTAACATTTTGTAAAAACAGGTCAAACGGTGAGCTTCACGTCTGTCTTGGAGAGGGTTCCACCCCAGAGAATTCAGAAGTTTGGTGACACTCGCATCTCTCTCGTAGGTGTTAGTAACAAATCGAGCGGCCTGTCTTTGGACACGTTCGATGGATGAAATGTTTTTATCTGTGTATGGGTCCCAAGCTGCAACTGCATAGTCCAGATGAGGTCTAATGAGGGTGAAATACAGCTTCTCCTTGACAGAAGCTCAACAATGATGGAAGTTGCGCCTCAGGAAGTTTAGGACACCTGTTGCTTTCACTGTTGCATGATGAGTCTGACCATTCCAACGTTGATCATTCTGCAATTTGATGCCAAGATACTTGGTTTGTTTGGATTCTTCAAGGGTGACACCAAGTACGTTGTAAGATGTGACGCCTGGATTCCTCTTTCTGGTGACACGCATGGTTTCACATCTGAATTACTAACTGACAAATTGCTTTCAACTCTTTCACTGGGCCTGTACTCGCTGGTGTTTAGGAGGATGAAAGGAAGACTTCATTGAAACTGATCAAATAGTGAAGGGCCTGGATCGAGTGGATGTGGAGAGGATGTTTCCAACAATGGGAGAGTCTAGGACCAGAGGACACAGCCTCAGAATAAAATGATGTATCTTTAGAAAGGAAATGAGGAGGAATTTCTTCAGT